>OY987328.1:60844664-61593638 GCA_963920685.1 Polydrusus tereticollis
CTTCCAGAGTTGTCTACAACAACTGCGTGTTTAATATTAATACAAAAAATTAGTCATAATTCTAAAGTTTTACGTTAAATCACTGTAATAAGAAGTGTTATACTAAATAGGCAATAAAAAGTTAATCTATTATGAATGTTTTAGCTTTTCTTTCCTGCTTTCCTTCTGAAATATACATTGTTGGACATAATACATAATTTTTTCTTATTGTAATGTTTTTGCTAAAATGATACGAAAACACATTTCCGGTGGCTTTAGTTAATTGTAACTATTAGAGTTTTAGAAATGAAGTTCATTTTAGCCGTTAGTAACTCATTTTTATTACTAAAATGTGAGAAACATTAAATAACAAATTGGTTATCTGAAATCCCATGTCTATATAGTTTTAAATTCAAATAGAACTTTAAAAAACATATTTTCGATGAGTTTAGTTTAATATGACGCACAGTATTTTTACAATAGAAGTTGATTTTATTTGTTAGTAACTAAGGTTTATTACTTAAATTTCAGGAACATTAAGAACATTAATTCGTTTTCAACCACAACATCTGAAATTATGTCTACATAGTTTCAACTAAAGCTTAAAAAAAATTATTTCCGATGATTTTAGAAAAATATTACATATTGTATTTTCACAAGAGAATTTTACTTTTACTAAATAGTTGGCTCTGAGTAACATTTGTTAACGTTTGACATTTGGCAGTTATTGTCTCGGTGATTTGGCATTTAATATTATTAATTATTGTCAAATCAATGTAAAATTTAAATAAATAATAAACAACTTCAAAACAAGTATCTACAATGAACTGTACAAATTATAAATAATTATGTACTATGTGCCCGAAGATAAGTGACGTAAGCCAAAACCATAGTGACTTGAAATTATTACCATTTTTATTGGACCAGTTTATGGACGAAAATATTCTTGAAGATAAGAAATTATTTTACAAAGTTGATATAGAATTAAAACCAATTTTAGAAAGCCACAAGATGTCCAAAGCCCAACGGAATAAACGAGTGTCAAAATATTACATACAGGGTGTCTCAAAACTCAGTATCAAGATTTTAGGGGCGTATTTGCCAGGTCAAAATAAGCCCTTTTTTTCCTATAAGCATGTGTCCGCAAACGCTTCGTCACCGATCTACAGAGTGTTAAATTTTCAAAAAAATTTTATTTTTTCCTTCATAGCTCTTTTAGTTTTTGAGATATTAAGATAAAATTTAAAACATAGATTACGCTTTAGGGCTTACATCATCTAGTATACCGAGTGATTGTAAGAATCTACAGGGAGATATTTTTTCAGGGGTCATGCTCCCTTTTCTCCGCATAAACTTTTTTATAGTGCGCTGCTGGCGGATTCTGAAATATGCAGTACATTCTTTGTTTTGTTTATAAACTTTTTTATCTCTTATAATTTTTATGCATCTAAGATCGTTATCGAGAAAAAAATTTAAACAAATTTTTGTAATTCGCCATATTTAATTGAAATTTTTCAATGAAACAATAAAAAAAACAATTAGTGGGCTTTGACTGCTATTTTCATTTTGACGTTTACGCTTATTTTGAAGCATTTGACATTATTTAAAAGTTGGTTTATGCATTTGACATTATTTAAAAGTTGGTTTATAACTTATCGTATATTTTTTGATTTGTTTAACATTAAAATGGAAAATGGACCATATTCATTTGAACATCTGGCTGACATCCATTTCGTTTATGGTCTGGCTAATGGTAACGGGCTTAATGCTCAGAGGTTGTACGCGCTAAGATTTCCTAATCGCCGGCTTCCCAACTACAGAACTTTTATAAATTCCCATCAACACCTTCGGGAATACGGCAGATTTCAGACTCCAATGCACGATACTGGTAGACCAAGACAAGCACGCAACCCAGCAGTTGATGAAGAGATTTTAAATGTTATCGACGAAAACCCTGGTATGAGTACTCGACAAATAGCACGGCATTTGGATGTTTCCCGTTCAACTGTCTGGAGGGTTTTACACGAAAACATGCTATACTCATATCATATTCAGCGCGTCCAAGGTTTGCTTCCTCGAGACTTTCCACAGCGCTTGCAGTTCTCCAGATGGATACTGCGCAAGTGTACTGTGGATCCTGAATTTTTATCTCGTATCCTTTTTACCGACGAGGCTCAATTTACACGCGACGGAGTAGTGAATTACCACAATGTTCATATTTGGGCACTAGAAAATCCACACATGATCAGAGAATCTCGACACCAGGAACAGTTTAGCGTAAACATATGGGCAGGAATAGTAGGAGATACTTTAATTGGTCCTTTTATTTTACCGCGAATTTTAAATGGTGACACATATTTAAACTTCCTACAGAATGAATTGCCTGCATTAATGGAGGATGTGCCTTTACACGTTCGTCAACAAATGTGGTTTATGCACGATGGGGCCCCCCCTTCATTTTCGAGTCACCGTCCGCGATTATTTAGACACAGTGTTTCCCAATCGGTGGATTGGCAGAGCAGGTCCAATTGCTTGGCCCCCACGGTCCCCAGATTGCAACTCGCTGGACTTCTTTTTATGGGGGCATATAAAGAGTCTAGTTTATGATGCAGGACCAGTGCCTTCCATCGAAGTTCTAACTGGACGAATTATGGATGCCTTTCAAACGGTAAGAAATAATCCCGGAATATTAGAACGCGTACGGCAGTCTATGAGAAGAAGAGTAGAGGGTTGTATCGCAGAAAGAGGAGGGCATTTCCAGTATCTTTTATAAAAAGTCAAAGTTGATTAAGTTTCTTATTTTTGAGGTAATGTTTAAATAATCTTATAACAAATAAGTATAGCGTCTTTTGTTTTCATTGTGGTATTTATTCCCCCCTGTTGTTATAAATGTTAATTAAATGTAGCTAATTACAAAAATTTGTTTAAATTTTTTTCTCGATAACGATCTTAGATGCATAAAAATTATAAGAGATAAAAAAGTTTATAAACAAAACAAAGAATGTACTGCATATTTCAGAATCCGCCAGCAGCGCACTATAAAAAAGTTTATGCGGAGAAAAGGGAGCATGACCCCTGAAAAAATATCTCCCTGTAGATTCTTACAATCACTCGGTATACTAGATGATGTAAGCCCTAAAGCGTAATCTATGTTTTAAATTTTATCTTAATATCTCAAAAACTAAAAGAGCTATGAAGGAAAAAATAAATTTTTTTTGAAAATTTAACACTCTGTAGATCGGTGACGAAGCGTTTGCGGACACATGCTTATAGGAAAAAAAGGCTTATTTTGACCTGGCAAATACGCCCCTAAAATCTTGATACTGAGTTTTGAGACACCCTGTATATTTGTTAAAATACAGACAATTTTTAATGATAGAATCACCAAGTTTCTCGCCTATTAAAAAAGATGCAGTGCAAGAATTTCATTATATTTCAAATCTTTTCAAAATTTTTGATGTGTCCCTTTTAGCCCCGGAGTTCGATATGTAAAGCAAATTGGTTAGTATCAATAAAAATTATAAGTTAGCAACAAAATGTATTTTGATTTTATTCTAAGTGACTTTTGCCAATAGATATAAAGCACTTCATTTTTGACAGAAAAATTATCACTTATTAATTCCATTAAATTAATAGGAACTAACAAAATTATCGCGAATATTTCCCTCATATATAAAAAATCTCATAAAAAGTGTGGTCTTTCGCAAGAATTACAGCGATAATTCCACAGTAGAAGCAATAATTCCACAGTAGAAGCGATAATCCCCCAGTAGGTAGCTATCAATCATAATCAAGTTTTTACTACTACTGTGTACTAACAATCATACAAATCCATAATTTTTGACTGTTTATAAATATATTATTTATTATGTACTTTTTTAATTTTAATACTAACTTAATACTTTACATTATACTTATAAATATATTTAAAAAATAATAATAATAATATTATATTTTCTTTACCAACATTGGAGGCGTCTTTTGCATATCCTGGTATATGGGTATTTAAGTGTAACCACGGTTACCGCAAAAACTTTTATTATTAAACTTACTTATGTCAATCTGCGACATTTAAAAAGTGAATTGATTACAAATCAAGATTTCTTTAAAGATATGGAACCTTTTGGTAGTCACTCTATAAAAGAAATTTATACAAGCATTACCAACAGCACGCCTGTGAACACAGTCAAGAATAAAAACTTTGTATGGAGGCAGTTTGTGACTTTTTGTGATAAGAGATCATTCACGCTAGAAAGAAACACTACGGTAAATGAAATAGCGAAAATTTTAACAGACTGGGCCTTTAACATGCAGAAACAAAACGGCGATGAATACAAGGAACATACAATTAAAACCATTTGGAATGTTACCGCCAAAATGACAATGGAAAAATTTCATGACGAATTTGGAATTACTTTTAATCCATTATTAGATATCGAGTTTAAGACCGCACGTGAAGCAAAAAATTCAAAACGAAAACAACTTCAGAAAGAACCCGAAAAAAGGAAAGAAAGTTCAGTTGCTTTAAAATACAATGAATTTAAAATGATGGTAAATAACTGCAATGAAGAGACTCCGCATGGACTACAAAAAAAACTCTTTCTTATATTATCTTATGAGTAAGCATGGAGAGGCGGTGAGGGAAGTACATGCCTTATGACCTATTTTAAGGAAGAAATGCATAACGAAGGGGATAAAACTGGGAGAATAGAATACAACCCGTTATTTACTAAAACCACACAAGGGGGTTCAAAGCCCTGCGCAACTTCAAAATCTTTTCAGCTACAGCAGCCGCAATCTTCTTCATGGATGTCTATGACAAAAACCTCAGCCACATCAAAACAAAATCACATTGTAAATTATTATAATTGTACTTTTAGCGGAAACACATTTTATTCCTAATTTTAAGTATATTTTTAATAAATTTGTTACTTATTACGTAATTTATTGTACCATAATGTTTTTTTTTTTTAATATGAAATACAATTTTTCGGAAAATATTCCACCGAATACCACTCGTGCATCAAAAATAACCAGATAATTCTGCTTTCAAGCGTGTTGTAGTATTGTAACTGCATTCGGTTATTTTCATTTTTGATTAAATCTCGAAAAAGCCCTCCTTCTTCGAAGTCGGGCTCTTTCGGATTTAATCAAAAATGAAAATAAACTCATTCAGTTACAATACAACACGCTTTCAATCAGAATTATCGGTAATTTTGATGCACTAGTGGTATTATACCCGAAAATTTCACACCTATCATTCTAAGCCAATCACACACTTTCATTTCGACAGTTACCAATGACAACCTTCAAATTTTTCGGAAATTTTTCTCCTCCTGCCATGCTAGGCGAACAAAATTAATAGGTGGACATTTTTTCTTGACAGCTATCATATGATCCGAAAATCAGTATTCAGGATCAAATTTTGGTATTTAATGTTTTTATTCATTTTATAATACTAAATAAATACAAATATTTATTTACCAAATATTTCTTTTATTAAGGCTAAATATTTTTACTATATAATATAATATACTATGCTTTCCCTTTGTTTTAGTAAATGAAATGTAGTAAAAATAAATAAAAAGGATAATTTTCACTTATATTTTTTGCATTTCGTTTAACTAACCGGTGAGGAAACTTTTTTTTGAAAGTTTAAGTATTTCCATAATTATGGATAAATAAATTGTTTTATCTGGCATAACTAGCCTAAACTAGACTATACTATGCTTTCCCTTTGTGTTAGTAAATGAAATGTAGTAAAAATAAATAAAAAGGATAATTTTCACTTATATTTTTTGCATTTCGTTTAACTAAACGGTGAGGAAACTTTTTTTTGAAAGTTTAAGTATTCCCATAATTATGGATAAGAAAAGTGCTTGAAGAATGACAACCTTTGATTAATTAATTAGTTTTATTCATAAATGGAATTAACAAAATATAAAAATTGAATGAACATACGTTTAATGATTTATTATAACTATCTATAATCTATAGCTACCTACCTATTCAACGAGCCACTATTATATTACCTACTAAAAATTCAAAAAAGCATTACCTAATAAATAATCTATACTACTTGATTACAACACTAGATTTCCAATATTTTAGCTAAAAAGAAAAACACGTCAAATTCATAAAATTATGTCACGTTTAACAAAAACATGCGTCACCGCATAAACGTCAAAATGTAAGAACCAGCCAACTTCATTGTTGCAAAAGTAAGTTTCAAAATGAAACATGTCAGATTTTTTAATTTTTTTTCAAATAAATTTTAGGTGTGAAATTTTCTTACCGAATCCCCCGCGTCCTTGAATTAATATCCGGAAATTCTTCCTCGTTCACGCATTTTTCTAGAAAATTTTCCCTCGTCTGCGAATTTTCAAAAAATGCGTTCCTTCGGAAAAATTTCCGGAAATAATTCGAGCACTAGGGAGATTATAAGTGATAATCTCCCGTTGCTATAAGCAACGTAAACAAAAAGGAGCCTTCTAATTGGTTGAAATTAAATTTATGAAATTTTCACAAAAATACTGTTTCATAAGAAATGATAGGATAACTCATGCAAGAGAAATTAGGTGATTGAAGATATGGGTCACATGTAATCCAGCCTGGCCAAAGACACCGAAAGGAAGGCCATTAACATTAGGTAGGCATCTAGTTTGATATAGAAAACAAAACATTGAACATTTCACCAGTTTTAAAAGTTAAAATTCAAATCAGATATGTGATATAAGGTTTGTTCCAACCAACTAATTTGGTATCGTCCCCGAACGGTTATTGGAATCATTCGTACAGATGGTGTGCGCATGCGTGAATATTTTACAGTTCCGTGACGGTGCAACGGGTTGGAACGATTTTGTGAACCGATTTAGGTATGGAGTTAAATAGTTCTAACGTGAACATAACCTCACCTTTTCTCAAACATAGCCTGTGTTTGTATTTTGTGTTTATAAAAGGCAGTGTGAAAGATTATAAGAAAAAATTACAGAAAAAAGAATGTTCACCCAGAAATATTATTAAGCAGTGACACTATAGATAAAGAACCTTTAATCAATGACAGCAATAAAGGCACAGAAATATGCTCCGCTGAGATGCAGATATATGAAACTCCTTCAACATCGAAGACTCAAGTGGAAGCATCTGCGAGTAAACTTGAAACAACAAGAACGTCTCGATTCCGTAAGAATAAAATAAGTACACTAGAATACATGCGCATAAATAGAAAATGGTATTATCAGGAAAGGCTAAACATAGAAAGGGAAAAGCTAGAAGAAATTAAGAAGAGGAATAAATTAATGGAAAAGATTGAGACCTGATTATTAAGGAAAATAAATACAGTTCATTATTATAACGGTTTTTTTTTGTTAAATTAAAATTTTATTTGTCTATTTCGATTGACACTAAAATTCATTATTAGGTATAAGTTTTTGTTTTATTAACATAATATTATAACTAACCTACCTTCTCTAGTTGTTGGAGAACCTGAACAGGTTTCTGTGTATTGTTTCTTTGTAAAATTTGGTATGCATTATCCAGATTTTATCAAAAATTAAAGGCCTACAATATTAGTTTTCTTTTAAGAAACAGTAGTACCATTATTTTCTTTAAAAGTCAGTGCCAATCCTGAACGAAATGAAAAAAATGTACACCAGAAAATGACTCTTGATATATACCAAATTTCACAAAAATATCTAGGGTGGTGTCAAAGTTTTTATGAAAAAGGTACCTATTGTTTTTCTTAACACTTAACACCACCTAGTTTAAAAGTAATATAATATAAGCATAATATCATTAAGTACCACCCTGTATAGATATGAAAGTAGCTTGTTGAGGACTTTCCCTTGCACAGTTTCTGTGTATTTTTTTGTTTCAAAGATTTTATTTAAGTTATTACCTTATGTTGAATATGTACAATACATTTATTTCAAATTAGGTTAAGCAGAAGCAGCTTTTTCACATTTTATATTGAATTGTGAATAAAGTTTCTGTGACAGTCAAAATTGTTACTTTAATGCAAGTAAAAGTAGGGAGATTCTGTTGGTGATATAAAAAAAATTAAATAAACTACTAAAGGACTATTCAAATAAGTTTATTTAAGCCGGCTACGGACGATGAGCGATAATATAATATATATTATAGCTCGGCAGTGAGCTATAATATTATATTATATTATTACTGCAGCGGACTAGAATATATATATTTTTTATTTTTCAAAATAGTAGACTGATCCAGTGAACTATATGGTGTAGGTGCGATTATGGCGAAAGTGAAGTTTAATGACTCGTTATTGCTAGATACCATTGATAGCTCATCAGAAGATGAATCAGATCCTGAAAGCGACAATCTATTAGCAATTATGGTTAGTAACCAAAAAGAAACACCAAGATTCTGGTTATCTAACCACATCTTATTAAAACACGTCAAAACATGTAAACAACGCCGGTTTGCTTTCTTGGCGGGCAGCGCGACGCAAGAGGGGGGAAATATATATCCTAAAGATCGCTCGGAAAGCATATTCGTCCTGATATGAAATATATCGCTTGTTATAGTCGAGATATAGATATATATTATAGCATCAATGCGCGGCGACTTGCACTTCTTAAAGCAAAGCGATATTTTTATAATATGTGAGCCATAATATATATTATATTATAGCTCATCGTCCGTAGCCGGCTTTAGAACTACAAAGGTAAATTATTTGCTACCCTATCCCTAATCACTGCAACCCCCACATCTTCATCGTCAAAATATACAGTAGTAGGTATACTTTCTTAGCCATATTTTTTTGACCACTTTGGATCGATTCAGGTTGAGTGAAATGTTTTCCTGTTGAGCCTGGGTAGGTTAGAATTTTAATTTTGAGTAATTTTTTTAGCAATAAACTTATATTAGTGATTGCCCTTGATTTACTCAACCGATTTTTAAAATTGAATCTATCCATTTCAAGTTTTTACTAGAATAGGGCTCTTGATGGTCGATATTTATCTATAATATTTTCAATTGGAACAAACTCAATACAGTTAACTAAAAAACTAAAAATGTTAATCTTAATACCTTAATATAAATAATATTATTATACTGATATGACTTACTTGACGCAAGGCAGAAATGTTTCCATGTTGGCCAGGGTGGTTATGAAAATAATTACTGGGTTCATATCTTTCAGTAATGCTATCAACAATATCCCTTGATAACCTGAAGTGAAAGAACACTGTCTTACAGTACTAGGCACTGTGTCTTCTAAAAAATTATAGTACTGTAGAGTTTGTAATTGAAACCGGGTTTGATTTACAAGCCTAATAATCAACTTTAGTCTTACAATTATTTCATTTTAAATACACTATTCTTACCAAAATAGTTTTCATTTTTCACTCTCGGTTCATTTAGCATAAGCTTCAAATCTTCCTCGCTCGTTGATATGTCCGATAAAACATCACTATCTACTTCGTCACTCATAGTATGTGTGTGTGTGTATCTGAGTTTTTTTGGCACTGTTTTAAACCAACTGGCCAGCTTTGTCTTCTTTCGTCTTTGTTAATACACTGTTACAAATATGTTAAAAGCAGTCACATCAGAGAGTCAATTAAGTACTCTACTTAGGAATTAATTTCTTCTAAGGATAATTTTAACCTATTCACCCATTTTTTACAACTCTATGTCAGGCTATGTGTAACTTCTTTTGCTTCTTTTTTTTTTTTCTTTCTTCTTTTTTTTTTCAAAAACACCCACATATGCCCTAAAATGCTTACCCTCTAAGATACAGGTTAAAATAATAAAAAAACAAGAATTATTTTTTTAAAATTTCGAAAGTGCTTGAAGATACGGTATTGAAAATTGGTGTCAACTGATTTTGTATTAAACTGCACCTTTTTGTTAAAAAAGGTTTTGCTTACTTCCACCAGTGGCGTGTATGAAGATACCATCAATATTTTCGTGAAAGTATTTGATACGCCACTGATTTATTTTAGCTCTGATGCATTTTTATGCATTATTGATACAAGCTGAACAAAAGTTGTCTTTACTATGTTTTTGAAACAAACGGTAGTTTCAACGAAAAATGAAAAAAATTGTAAAATTGTAAAAAAAAATTATGTTAAGACATCGCTGATTCGACTTATGTCACAGATTGTGTAAATATTTGTGGAAATCTTACAAAACTAAATGACATAGAAATCATTTAAAGCTTTAGTTTTAGTGGGTCGTTCTTGTGAATTGTTTATCGATCCCAAAGTTTTAAAGTTATGGCTTATGTACAAAACAGTGCTTATTTGCCAGATATATATTTTGTTTATGGTCTTGCCATGGAAATGCATGCATACGAAGCAAGACGCATTTACCAGGCAAGATATTCGAATAAGTAATAAGTACGTTTCTCTTTTTCCAATAATTGGTACTACCAGTTTAAACGAGCCACAGTATTTTTCGCATTTTGTTCGTATTTTTTTACACTTGCAGCCAGCGTCCAAGTAATTTCCTTTTAGATACTCCATTATGTACAGTTCAGAAATATCTGGTGCAAGTCCAGTAAGAAACAGAAATGTAATTTTTTCAGCTACTTTGAGGGAGCTGTTTTGGTTTGTTCTAGTTCCCTTCAAAGGTTCAGGTCGTTTAACTTGTCATCCTACTCATCCTCCTCAGTATGTTCATTTCCAGCTTCCGTAATAGAACGCTTTAGTTCAGTATCTATTTGTTTTGGAACGTCGATACGATCGATATTACTCGGAGTATCGATACGTCGATCATTGCTATTTCGACGTATTGTATTTTTGCCTTTTGGTATTTCGGCTGGTTGTGCCTCATGTCTAAGATAAAATTGATAATAATAATCTTAGAATACTTTATATTCTCCTTATTTAAATACGAAAATGACAAGACAAGTGAAATAATAATTCCCTCCAAGTTAACCAAACACCAGCTGGATTTCTACTTTTCCGAATTCGGAGACTTAAATCCCCCTGCATAGTGACACTCCTGACCTGATTTTCCAAATACGTCAATTATTCCAAGAGGGTCATCATCAAAAGTTCCGAAAATTTTCCGATCTGGTGGAACAAAAATATGGAAATATTTACGAGTTATAAATTTGAATTTTAATGTGATAACTTTTAGCTGTTGAAAACCTTTAATTGAAATAACGAGCATGATAAATACGAGAATAATATTTTAACAAGCTGTTTTAGCGATAAAAGTGTTTTCTAATTAGTTAGGGGGTTCTGGACGTGTGTTAGGGCTAAACATTTAATTTATACAAATAATTAACATACAGGGTCCTCCAGCTCAGCTCTCTGGCCTCTAACATATGGGAGTTTCTCTGAAATTAAACCTTTAAGTCGCAGCAGCTTTTTTATCTTTTAAAACACTTTTAGCTAAATACAAATGTTAAGCTTGTTTCAAAATAGAGGAAGTTTATTAAACAGCATTATTTTTTTGAACGTACACTGCCCTTAAAACTTTTTACAGAGTGGCAAAACTAATAAAATCATTGGTGCCCCCAGTATTTTTTTTATGTTTAAGTGCTGATAACTTTGCGTATTATGAAAAGCATAAGAAAATATTAAAAATATAATACAATTAAATGTGTAAAATTTCAGAAAACATATTTTACACATTAATAAATGAAGCGGCTAAACGTAGAAACACACTCAAATTGTGTCCCAAGTGTTTTACTATCATTGGTGTCTTCGTCTAAAAGGCGACAATAGATGGCACTACATGCGTCGAAAGGTTTTGTAGAGATTATTTCGTACACCTGCCAATTTCGCCGTTTCGTCCAATCGAACCGTCTCGATTAAGCCAATCACCTAGTATAATATTGATAAAACCCCTTGGGATTTTAGCGATTAAACGTCGCTATTGGCCCGTCTAGTTCTGTCACAATATTTCGAAGTATAAATCAATGTCAATTATTTTTTTCTAACTTTTTCATAAAATTTCTGATATTTTAATACAATTACATTAGTAGGTACTATATTTATTTACCTACTTGTTTTTATATTATATTACACCCATGTCTATTTGTTCTCCAATAAGCTTGTTATTGTAAATTACACAACATTTAAAAAAACCTATCAATGTCATTTATTATATTATAACGAATCTAAAATTCTGACGTATTGCTTTTGCTTTAACATATTTTGCTGCAATGCTGGCAACCAAACATACAATAATAAAATTATAATAAATGTATTTTGGTTGTCAGCCTCAAACTAAACAGTTTTCGTCGGGAAGGTGGCAAAACAAATGAAATTCAAATAACTTGTCATGATGTTGTCATGGATAATTATCAAACGAAACGAACGAACGAACAAAAATTAAATAGAAGTGTTTAGTTTCCATCTTTGCATAGTTTGAATAGTTAATTATTCTGTGGTTTAGTATTAAAAAAATGGCTTCCTCGTCCAGATTTAGACTTATGGATGGTGAAGAAATTGATAGGTATCTGTTTGGTATTAATTTGAGGAGTTTTGCAAAATTCGAAATTATGTTCTTACTGACAATACCCCAACCCTGGTACTGGCAGAAATATTGAAGGACTGGGCGGCTAATATGCGAAAGCTGAATGGTGATGATTATAAAGAATATAGCGTGAAAACAATATGGAACATAACAGCGAAAATACTACAGGAGAAGTATTTTACGGAATTTAATAGAAAAGTAAATCCCTTCTCCGATATTGAATTTGGAAAGTCTAGGCAAATGCGCAACGCCAAAAGGAAATCGCTACAAATCCAAGGTAATAAAAGAAAGGAAAGTTCTGTTGCATTAGATTACAACGAATTTTGTAAGATTGTCGATTCATGTGACGATAACTGCCCGGAGGGACTTCAAAAAAAGTGCTCTCGGGATCTAATTAGAATAAACATGTCCAAATTCAACTCCTAAAATTTCCAAACAAAAAAGACAGCTGAAAAATTTAACCGATAAAAAAACGAGGTCTTGTGATATTACTATTGATTATTTATAGAATAACCGTCAGTATTTAGCGACACGTCGCACATACAGGTATTTGCACGATCTACGCGGCCAAAAGTCGTAAAAACAAAATAGCGATAATAACGCAGCACGAACCCGAAAACAATACCCATGCCCCCAGCACTTCCCACTGCACACCCCTCACCCGTAGCGTCAGTCGAAATTTGACCGTTTTACAGAGTGTACGGATCTTTTCTCGGCGCTTTTCCAAACGTTAAACTTCCTATGTGAAGTTTTATGTTATCATGTTCTTTATACAAATTGAAAGTGATGGATTCCGATGAACAAGGTAAGAAACTTACAAACTACATTAATAAAGTCATAGTCAACTATAAAATACCATTTTTATTTTTTTTATTAAAAAAATCTCATTTTCGTACAGTGATTACTTTCAATATTTTTTCTTTACTAGTGTTTTTGTTTATGGATCGGGGTAGATCCGGCTAAGTTTAATACTATAAGTTATTATTTGATCTTTTTCCTTGTAAATACTACCAAAAACATTTCCGGAAACGTCCGGATAGGTACCGTTTTGAGGGATTAAAAACATATGGAGAAATTACGTATAAAATTGAAAATGTTTCTCTGCTATTTTTATCAAAGTGTATGTTTGTTTTAGGTTCTGTGGGCACATCTGGAGTAAGGATTGTGACTCGACAAAACTTGTTTAACCTCATGATGAAAGAAAATTTGCCTAATTTGGATGCCAAACAAAACTATCTAAAAGATCATTTTTTGTCATGTGAAGGTGAAGGTTACAATGAAGATCATATTATTAAATTGAGACATGATTTTGCCCATTTCAAATCAGAAATCAAACAAAGGTGGACCAAAGCTCATTATAAAGAAGATCATTTTATAAAATACAACCGGTCTTGGCTGGAAGGCACTTTTAAAATACCTGTTGTTGAGACTTCACAAAAACGGCCAGGTCGACCATCCAAGTCCTTCAATGACTCAAGTGAGAGGAGCAAAAGGCGAAAGACTGAGAAACTTCGTTCTAATTTTGAAAAGGAGATCCTAATACATGCTGCGAAAGTGGAACTCGGAAAATCTGGTAAAAAAGATGCATCCAAGGTCCTAATAGACATCACCAGTACTCCAACACTAACTAACTAAATATAAAAAGGCATTTTATCGCAAAGGCCAACCTTCCTCCTTAACACCAATGCAAGCTTTGCAAATATTTGTAGATGTAGAAGTTTTTTTCGTGTTATAGTGCCTTGCAAAATGCCAAGAAGAAAATTTAGGTTTAGAATCGCTTACGGTAACGAGTACCAGTGCTGAAGCTCAGTTACAGCCTCTGATGGATGTTACCGCTAAGGGTTTATCGGAGTACCTAGAAGATGTACTGATAAATTTGAAGGAGCAAGAGAGATGCTCAACTCTGATTAGTAAATGGGGCTGCGACGGGTCCCAACAAACACAGTTTAAGCAAAAACTAACAAGTGATGGCGATACTGATGCAAACATATTTCAAAGCTGCTTCGTACCTCTTCAATTATTTTGTGGAGATAATGAAAAAGTTGTATGGAATAATCCAACGCCCTCTTCGCCGCGTTTTTGTCGACCAATAAGATTCCGTTTTATCAAGGAAACCACAGATGTTACTAAAGAGGAGATAAGCCACATTAAAGGCGCTATTAGCTCTTTAGTCCCAACATAGGACATAGGTCGACATAGCAGGGGAAAAGTTCGTGATAAAGCACTCATTTATAATGACCATGGTAGACGGAAAGGTCTGCAATGCAGCCACAGGCACAAAGTCTACAAGTAAGTGCTACATATGTGGAGCCACCTCAAAAGATTTTAATAACTTGGACTATGTACAAGAAGTGAATTTTACAGCCCTTGAATTCGGCATATCGGTATTACATGCCAGAATTCGAATATTTGAATGTATCCTACATTTAGCCTACAAACTTCAGGTGAAAAAATGCAGGGAAAGAAAATCAAAAGAGGAGAAGGACCTGGAAGAAAAAACAAAAAACGAAATACAAAGAAGGTTTTGTAATGAAACCGGTCTGATAATAGACATGCCAAAATCAACTTTCGGTAACACCAATGACGGGAACACTAGTAGAAGATTCTTTGAAGACCCCAGTTTAGCTGCTGAAATAACTGGCATAAATTACGAGCTGATCTAACGATTAAAAGTGATATTGGAGGCGATTTCAAGTGGGTTCAAAATCGATCCCGTAAAGTATGAAAGTTATGCGTCAGAAACTGCTCATCTTTATGTTAACCTATCTGGTTGGCATGCTATGACGCCTACGCTGCACAAGCTCTTAATCCATGGCGCAGTCATAATTGAGAAGGCATGATTACCAATCGGACAGCTTTCCGAGGAAGCAGCTGAGGCTCGCAACAAACATTTTAGATGTTACCGCCAAGATTTTGCGAGAAAATTTTCCAGCGAAAGTTGTAATCAGGATGTCTTTAATCGCCTTTTGCTTAGTTCAGATCCTGTACTATGTAGCATGCGAACTGTAAAGAAAAGGAAAGCAAAAACATTTTTACCTGAAACTTTGGCCATGTTTGTATCTGCAGATCCCAATAAAACAGATAGTTTATTGGAGAGTGAAGACGAAGAAAGTCAAGAAACTTAGCATTTTTACATTTTTTCTCTTTGTGCCGACCTAACTTTTGCATTATTGCTTTTGTGTGTAAATATAGATTTTCTGTGTAAAAATGTTGTTTTTATTAATTTACATTGTTTAGATACCAATTAAGCATAAAAATAATTTTGGCCGCGTAGTTCGTGCAAATACCTGTATGTCGACGCGTCGTGCTGCTACAACGTTCCATTTTAATGCTAAGATATTTAAATTGTGCAAAAAACGTTTTGTTCCTAAAAAAGGCAATTGGTATCCCAGTGAAGCGCTTTACCACGGGTAAGTATTTTTGTATTTTCTCGTTGTATTCTAATTGAAAAGTTATTGCTGAGAAAACCTGTACCTGGCAAAACCATTTTAAGTATATTCAAAAGATCACTAAGGTCCCCGTCATTGGTGTCCTCAGCAAATTGGGTGGGATGACTGATTGGGACGCCGCGCCGGTGGCAAAAATTTGTAAATTATTGTTTTCTTTTCTAGAGAGTATCGAAAACAATAATAATAAATCTATCAATGTAGATGTAAAAGTAGTCACTGCAAAATTAAAAAACCTAAAAGAAAACGCCTATTAACAAAGATTAAAAAAGCAGAAAAAAAATATGAACTGAAGAAAAAAAGGGAACGAGAAAGGTATTATCAAAAGAAGAAAATTATAGCACTACACCTAAGCGAGTCGGCAGAAGTAAAGTCCTCACAAAGCCATAATTTAACGGCCGCCGATACCCATTTAGAAGTAGAAGTAGCTAAATTAGTTTCACCAGAAGCGAATAGTACCTTCTGTAGTACCAAATCATATACAGCGGAAAATTCAGAAGAATACGTAGACGTTCACCAGGCACCAGTAAGGGCTTCGACATATCTAACCAGTCTCCGACAGGAAAAAGACTTAAAAAATGTTTTTCACAGGAGGAAAAAAGGGAAAAAGAACGAGAAAAAGAAAAACACTGTGCTAAACTTAAAGAAAATCAGGAAAAATATGAAGAACATATAGAAAAGCGAAGGAAATATTATCAAAAGAGAAATAAACCTGGAAATAGCGAAAGTTAGTTTTTCAACAACAATCTTATTGCTAAAATTCAAGTACCGTTTTCTATAGAGTACCTGCGAAAATTTGATTCCTTACATTTATATAGGGCTGACCACAAAGTCAGAGTAAAGTAAAGTTATTAAAAATGAGCTTTCTATTCAGAAAAACATACGCACCTATAATTTTAGGAAAATAAGGTAAACATTTGACAATAAACATTCTGCAGACCTGTACAATTTTAAGTATGGAAAGGTACACCGTAAAACAACGCGTCTGCATTGATCAAACTTATTTTGAAAATGGGTCTACTGCTATTAATACACATCGCAGAATTTGTGATTATATTGGAGTAAATAATCGTCCTTTAGAAAAAAACTATTCGCAGTGTAGTGCGGAAATTCGATATTGCATTGAAAATCTAGGAGCTTTGTCAAGACTATAGAAACAATTTATCAAATTATCAAGAAAATCTGAACTTTAACACACTGGAAATCAGTTTATAGTAATATCTGGCTATCCTAGTAAGCAATAGGTAGTTGTATTTTAAGTTCTGTAACTCTATATCTGTATCTTAAAAAGTACAATTAAATTTAAGAAATTTTTCTCTCATTGCGTATTTTCAACATAACACACTATAGTGCCATTAATATTTGAGTATATTTATATTTCATATTATGTAATTAAAGCTATTGATGGGTACCATGATAATTGTAAGGTAACTGAAAAGCAGCAAGAAAGTTTTAGTAATAGGACAATGGAACATTCTATAAGTGGTAACAAGATATGTAGGTACTTTCAGAGAAGGTGTCTCTGATTTTTATCTACACTGCAATTAGTATATCCTGGGTATTATGTTCCAGTGTTGGCTTACAACTAATGCTGGTGAATGCATGAAACTATTTCTAGGTGCTGAAATAATGTATTTTTTCCACTACTTACCTATAACATCGCCATTATTGACCGATTATTAACGTTAGAAATCGTTTTTCTCTACCTTCTAAGTTATTATTGACCATGGTCAATAATAATGCATTGAAATCCATTATTGACCGATCTTCAAGAATCTATTTGAACGCAGGTAACTTGATTTTTTGATTCTACAACATGAATTCATAAACATCATTTCTTGTGGTTAGGCAACCAGATAATTATCAATACATATTAGATTACTAGAGACGCCTAATATTGTAAAATATCGATAGGTACAATCATTTTTTCTGCTTCCATCCTTAATTCTGGAGGTGTACACATAATAATATCACTAACATTTTCTTCGCTCATTTAAAAAAATGGAAAACTCGTGAAATCTGATGACATAAATGAACAAAAATTGACATTGACAAAGCGACCTGACAAAACAACAAAATATTTTGCCAATTCCAAAGCGCAGGTAACTTGATTAAAAAATATACTTATACCTACCTATAATTTTTTATAATTAATAATACTATAAAGATAAATGTCTTATAAAAGTTTGTAGTAGTGGAAAAAATATTATATTAACCACGGTTTAGACAGCTTATAGCCCTCGCGCACACCTCAGAACCCGAAGTTTTATGAAGAGTAAAATTTAAAAATCTATATAAACAGTAATATTTTACAAACATATAAGATAAGTATTTACAATGTAGTCTGGAAAGTTCTTAACAAATTCTATATACAGGGTGTTACAAATTCGAGTGTATGCATGAGGATCTCGGTTATTATAAGAGATACAGGGTCGGTTAAATTGAGGCAAAGTTGTGTAGTGTCTTGCTAAACAAAATGTCGTTTCGGAATTTGAATAATTCCGTATACTTCCGGAGATATCCGGAAAACACCGAATTCTCACAAAAACGTTTTTATTTTTTCCTGACCTTATTTGAGAAGATATTTTGAAATAAACGTCACATCGGCACAGCCACTTTTTCCCCTCTACAAAATGACGTTATTAAATTTAAAATTCGACGTTTCGTTTCCGAGCAACCACCATCAACTTAATTTTTTTAAATACGACCCTGGATTTTTTTTCCTTTGAATCGTGTCCTTTGGACCTCCTTAAAGCAATGACGGCTTAACATTGTCAAAAAATTAATTGGATCTATGAAAAATAAGGTCCTGAATCTACTTTGTCTATCTATCTTTGTCTAACACATTACTTTTGCTATCCTAATGAAAGATATCACATATTACTATACAAAATGAAACCTTTATTTTATCTAAGATATGGCACATAATTAAACTAGTCCAACACTACATTTAACATTACAATAAATGATAAATAATTTATAAACTAGATCTCAATAATAAGCATATTATCTGATCTACCGAAAATCTTGAGGCTAATTGCGACGCACGAGGCCTAAATGAATGCTTAATCATGTTAGCTTTGAAAACAAAGGAATACTTGTTATTTACTATAAATGACTGATTAGGTACGTCAAACGATTGATTTATTTGAATGCTTGGAGGTCACTAAACACAAATTCTTCAAAAATGAGATTTTCAAGCGAAGAAAAGCGAGATATGCTACAATTGTATTACCGCTGTGACAGAAACTGTGATCGGGCTTTGGAAGAGTATTTTCGGAGATATCCTGAGAAACCCCAACCCAGCAGATCGTTTATTCGTAAACTGGATTCAAATTTGAGGCAATATGGCTCGTTTTCAAAAATACTCCAAAAATATGGGAGTAAGACAACGCAAAGAGATGTTGATATTGTTCTTAATCAGGTAATTAATTCTATGTAGTCGTGTCGATCAAGATGTTCCCATCAAATATATGCAACGCAAATTTAAATAAGAAAAAATACCAAGTTAAAATTCATTATACCTTTTAGATAAATATCAATCCGTCAACCTCCACGCGACAAGCAGCTGTCGAAGTTAACAGTCCGGGGCTTTACCATGTGAAGTGCTGGAGAATTTTGAAAAGCCGCTCCTACAAACCCTTCAAGATACATATTAGCCAGACGTTACATCCCGGTGATCCTGAAAGATGAGTCGCATATTGTTTGTGGTTACGTGAGGAGATAAACGAGGTCTATGAGATAAACAGACAAGGAAATAATTTTCTAAACAAAATAATTTGGTCTGATGAGACCAAATTTACAAATTGTGGTATTTTCAATCGCCACAATGAACATATCTGGTCTATCGAAAACCCCGAAGCTAACAGGCAGGGGCGACCACAGGTTAGGTTTGGCATTAATGTTTGGGCGGGGATATTGGGAGATTTTGGAACCATTTTTATTTGCGGGGCATTTAACGGCTGAACAATATTTACATTTTTTAAATAACGAATTTCAAAATTTTCTAATGGATATCCCGCTAGCCGATCTGCCACACCTCTGGTTCCAACAAGATGGCGCACCTGCTCACAATAGCAGAATTGTGCGTCAATTTCTCGAAGCGGAATTTCCGGGCCGCTGGATAGGAACAAGAGGTGCGGTAGAATGGCCGGCGAGATCTCCGGATCTCTCACCTCTGGATTTTTTTTTGTGGGGTACTTTAAAAAATGCCATTTACCGTAGAACTATTAACACCAGGGATGAATTAAGACTGCGAATTCTACATGCCTTCGCCCCTTTAAACAGAAGGAGCATTTCTAGGTCGGTTTTAAAAATTCGTCAAAAAATTAACGATTGCATTACGGTACAGGGGAATATCTTTGAACATTTGCGTCGCAATTAGCCTCAATATTTTCGGTAGATCAGATATGCTTATTATTGAGATCTTGTTTATAAATTATTTATCATTTATTGTAATGTTAAATGTAGTGTTGGACTAGTTTAATTATGTGCCATATCTTAGATAAAATAAAGGTTTCATTTTGTATAGTAATATGTGATATCTTTCATTAGGATAGCAAAAGTAATGTGTTAGGCAAAGATAGATAGACAAAGTAGATTCAGGACCTTATTTTTCATAGATCCAATTAATTTTTTGACAATGTTAAGCCGTCATTGCTTTAAGGAGGTCCAAAGGTCACGATTCAAAGGAAAAAAAATCCAGGGTCGTATTTAAAAAAATTAAATTGATGGTGGTTGCTCGAAAACGAAAAGTCGAATTTTAAATTTAATAACGTCATTTTGTAGAGGGGAAAAAGTGGATGTGCCAATGTGACGTTTATTTCAAAATATCTTCTCAAATAAGGTCAGGAAAAAATAAAAACGTTTTTGTGAGAATTCGGTGTTTTCCGAATATCTCCGGAAGTATACGGAATTATTCAAATTCCGAAACGACATTTTGTTTAGCAACACACTACACAACTTTGCCTCAATTTAACCGACCCTGTATCTCTTATAATAACCGAGATCCCCATGCATACACTCGAATTTGTAACACCCTCTATATATCCAATATACAGTGTGGCCCAAATTGGGCCTACATGTATGGGGATCTTGGAAACTATAGAAGATAGAGAAACGGTTAAATGGGGAAAGTTTTTGACAATTATATTTCAAACTGAAAACCGTTTAGTACGCGGCCCTATCTTTTTTGGTTTTTGAAATATGTTGAAAAAACGAAAAAGATGTATTTTCGAAAATATGCTGTAGCTTTCTTATTATTCACTATTTTGGCAATCTGTAAAAACATTTTTAAAGCAACTTTTTAAGTAGATTTCAGTTCTGCAATTTAATTTTGAACACGACGTTTCAGTTATTTTATACCATCATCAGGTTCATTTTTTCTTATGGGCGCCATATTGTATTTTATACTTAAAAGGTAGCTTATGACGTCCGCTTTTTAACGATGTATTATTTGTTGGAAAATAAATGAAATTGACTTGAAAAATAAAGAAAATTAATTTTCGCAACACGTCAAATTTGACAACTGCACTATAACTCCCTAAATTGAATACCAATTAAAAGGTTTACATTTTGTAGTATTCACAAAACAGTGCTTGCATTGTTTCAATCAACAATATTACAATAACCTATGAATCAAAAATAAAATCCAGTAGCCTATGACCAACCACTACCGTTTGAAAATGAAACAAAAATATTACTTGTCAGAACGAGTAAAAGTATAATAGTTTTTATTATTATTATCTAATAATAACGATTTATTTGTGTATTCTGAATTTAAAAGAAAATGGCATTGCGTTTTTCTCACGAAGAAAAATTTGATTTGCTAGAATGTTACATTCATTGCAACAGAAATGCAAACCTTGCATTAGAAAGGTATTTTGAAAATTTTCCTGAAAGACCGCAGCCAAGTGTCAGACTTTTTCAAAAAATTGTTATGAACCTGAGAAACCATGGAAGTTTTGAAAAACCGCAGCCCAAGAGTTACGAAAAAGCAGGTAATAACGAGCGTGACGAAAATGTCAGTGTCTATTTTAATGCCGCTCCGACATCATCTACAAGAGCGTCGGCAAGAGACTTACCAACCCCGCGAAGTACCATACAAAGAGTCCTTAAGAAAAATAAATATCGACCATATAAGCCAACTATAGTTCAGGGTTTACGAGAAACGGATTATCCAAGAAGAATGCAGTTTTCAAATTGGTATGTGAATCAATGCGAACAAAATCATGATTTTAGTCGTCTTGTAATTTGGACCGATGAATCACATTTTACCAACTGCGGGGTATTTAATAGACATAACCATCATTTTTGGGCAACAGAAAACCCTCACCAATTGGCTCAACGAAGACTGCAAACCCGATTTGGTTTTAATGTATGGTGTGGTATGTATGGTAGGTAATGTCACCTAGCTTGCTAAATACATAGCAGGTATTAAGTAACCCAGCTTTACTTTTCTCCTTACATTTTAGACAACAGACTTATAAGACCATTCTTTTAAAATCATACGTTGAATGGCCAAAGATACTTGGAGCTGTTAGAAGATCAAATATTACCGGCAATTAGAGCAAGAGTTCCTCAAGATCAATTGAATAATATTTGGTTTCAACAAGACGGTTGTCCCGCACATAATGTTCGGGAAGTTCAAACTCACTTAAGACAGATATTTGATGACAAATTAATTTCAAACGGCGGACCAGTCAATTGGCCTGCTAGATCCCCTGATATAACTCCTCTCGATTTTTATTTATGGGGTTATGTAAAAAATGAAGTATATGAGTTTGAACCCCCGGAATCTGTACAAGAATTAGAAGAGAGAGTGAGGAATGTGTTTACGAGCATAAATGGCAACACGCTTCGCAGGGTCATCAATACTGTGTTAAAAAAGTGTCCAAAATGTATTAATAAAAACGGCCAACATTTCGAATAAGTATAGTAAGTTAGATATTTTTTCTTATTTTCTTTTCAAAACAATAATTATTATTCATTGCGTTTTTAGTTTTCTTTATTTGAAATGTTCATATGAGATTTTTAACCATAAGGAAAAAATAAAATAATGTATTATAATATTATGATATTTTAAACAAATTTAACCCTGCCTAATGTGTTCTTCTCAAATTTGACGTGTTGCGAAAATTAATTTTCTTTATTTTTCAAGTCAATTTCATTTATTTTCCAACAAATAATACATCGTTGAAAAGCTGACGTCATAAGCTACCTTTTAAGTATAAAATACAATATGGCACCCGTAAAAAAAAATAAACCTGATGATGGTATAAAATAACTGAAACGTCGTGTTCAAAATTAAATTGCAGAACTGAAATCTACTTAAAAAGTTGCTTTAAAAATGTTTTTACAGATTGCCAAAATAGTGAATAATAAGAAATCTACAGCATATTTTCGAAAATACATCTTTTTGGTTTTTTCAACATATTTCAAAAACCAAAAAAGATAGGGCCGCGTACTAAACGGTTTTCAGTTAGAAATATAATTGTCAAAAACTTTCCCCATTTAACCGTTTCTCTATCTTCTATAGTTTCCAAGATCCCCATACATGTAGGCCCAATTTGGGCCACACTGTATAGGGACACAGAAGATACACCACACCACATTAAGCATAGCAAGAATGGTGATTAAAAATACTTATGCAAGGCAGATTAATTGAAATATGTGGATGTTTACTTCACTAAAAAAGTAATAAAAGTGATCAGTGCCTGCTGTATGCTCCACAATTTTTGCATTTTAAATCATGCCCTATATGACGAGCGAGACCTTGAAATAGAGGAAAATGAAAATGAACCAGATACGGGAGCCACAAAACGTGGCATGATATGCAGTTTATCCTAGTTTATGCAACCTATTTGTAATATGTATATATGTTATTTTCTTTTTGTACTTTGATCTATAACCATTATAAAACAAAAAGAAAATTTATATAAAAATAAATATATTTATAAAATTTTAACCTACAACTCCAATCAACCAACTTTAACAAATAGGTTAATATAAAAAACTACTAAGTAGGGTTGCCAGACGTCTCGTATACACGGGACTGTCACCGTATTTAACCGTCACGTCCCATATTACTACGTGTCCCGTCCACATATATATAACCAAGATATTGCTAATACCGTGTTACAAAAATGTCCCCAGCATGCAGCGTTCTCCGGAACTGTTTGGCATGCGCAGTTCGCGTGTACGTCAGGTCCGGCTTTAAAATTATTTAACTTAATGTGTTGGAATAGGTATTAATTTATAAAAAAAGCAAGTATAGTAAATCTTGGTATAGGTAATATGAAATATTAGAAGATGTAAAGCATCAAATTTCTCGAAGAAGCAATACACTGCAAAAAAATATGAGAATTTCAGAACTTGCGTATTTTGGGGCGTAAATACAGAAATTGAAATTTCGAATTACAATTTAGTTTTTGGCGTAGTTCCGTAAGTAGCATTGATTGCTCCTAACACCATAACAGGTGCCCTTTGTCGCCTGGTCTCCCTCTATCATTTTCTATACAACATACGACGAAAGTTGCAAGAAAATTACTTTTTTCTTAAGATTAAGAGTAAGTCAGAACGGAGGTTTTAAATGTTTATAGTAAACTTGATAAACAGGTGCATTTGTCTTGCCTTGGCACTTTGTAGGAGAGAAAATAAATATGTTATCATATACATTAGACTCGCGATATAGTGAACATACTGTATAGTGAACTACTCCAAATAGTAAACAGACATTTTTTTCTTAATGTATTCTGTAGAGTGAACAAATTTACTCTCGAAATAGTGAACCCAATAGCTTCTTTAGTTAAACAAACACGTTAGAACAGGAAAACGATTTTAAACGTTTGGCTTCCTTCTGGGCAATTATATCCCAGTTTTCTGCAGTATGTATTTGGTTGTATTAGGTCGCGTCGCGAGTAGGTATGGCAAAAAATACTAGGAAACATTTATCCCTAAGTGATAAAGCTAAAATATTGGAAGACCTAAGTAAAGGTGTCGGAGTGACCTTATTATCCAAAGAATATGGTGTTGCTAAAGCCACTATATGTGCAATTCGAAGCAGAAGGGTAAGGATTTTGAAAAGGGTTAACAACACTTTCACAGGACCAGGAAAAATGAAAACTTTGAGACAGTCAGAGTGTCCTAGAATGGAAAAAGCTTTATATAGGTGGTTTTTAAAGAAACGAGAGAAACATCTTCCTGTAACTGGTTTAATGATCCAAGAAAAGGCAAAGTTGCTTCACAGTGAATTCAAGGAATCTCGTTCTTTTAATGCAAGCAGCGGTTGGTTGCAAAAATATAAAAAGCGTTTTGGAATACGCTACCTAAAGATTTCAGGCGAGAACTTGTCATCACAGCCCGAGCTTGTTGATCCTTTTAAAAGAACTCTTCATTTAAAAATCAATGACCTTCAGCTATCAAAAGAGCAGATTTATAATGCCGATGAAACTGGTTTATACTGGAAGCTTCTTCCTGGAAAAACATACGTAGCTTGCGAGGAGAAAACAGCCCCAGGAAGAAAAACCGAAAAGCAAAGAGTGACTTTTTTAGCATGCACAAACGCGGCAGGTACCCACAAATTAAAACCACTAGTCATTGGAAAAGCTAAAAACCCACGGTCATTTCGAAATTTTACCTGTCCTGTTCATTACAGAAACTCCAAAACCGCTTGGATGACAGCAGCAATTTTTAAGGAATGGTTTCACAAGATGTTTATTCCAGAGGTAAGTTTTAAGTAAGACCTTTGAAATCGTACCAAACGAAAAAGAATAATTTATTTTAAACATACATATCTCGGGAACTACAAATCTGTATTTTCAATACGATTTTTTACAAATTTATTTTCCTTCCTTCCTGTTCCTCCTTGCAATTTAAACTGTACATTCAGCTAACATTTGTTTAAACTTGTTTCAGGTCACAGAGTTTCTTAGTAGCCAAAACCTGCCAGTTAAAGCCATGCTTTTGTTGGACAACGCAGCAAGTCATCCACCCGCAGAACAGCTAAGCAGTGATGATGGTTCCATTTTCACTGTCTATATGCCACCTAACGTCACTCCATTACTACAGCCAATGGACCAAAACGCTATACGTTTAACAAAATTATTTTATCGTAAGAATTTGCTGTCACAAATTATTGGAACCAACCAGGATATCGGAGAAGCTTTAAAATCTCTTTCGTTAAAAGACGCCGTTCTAAATTTGGCTCTGGCATGGAAAAATTTAAAGCCGGAAGTTGTAGAAAAATGTTGGCATACTCTACTTTTACCCTTAGCTAACGAAGATGGCATTGAAGAAGACGACATTCCCTTAAGTGTTTTAAAAAGTCGACTCAGAAATGAAGAAGTTGAAACGGCGAGATCAGAAATTGTTACTTTACTGCACACTTTTAATCCCGAAGTCGACATTCAGTCTATTGACGTAGATAACTGGAATCAAGATAATTTACCAGATACAAAAGCAACTGAAGATCAAAGTGAAAGCGATGGAAACCATGGAGATGATGACATAGGAGAAGAAGTTGTCGTAAATAAGGAACGAGTGACAACCAATTCTGCAATAAAATCGATTAATAATGTACTTCAATGGGCTGAAGAAAATGAAGATAAAGTGGAGTATTCAAGTCTTCTCGTTCTACACAACTTAAGAAATACGATGGTGCAAACGGGAATAAAGAAACAAAAAGTACAATTAAAAATTACTTCAATTTTAAAAAAATAAAAATACATTTTTTGATTTTATTATAATTATGTATATAATTACATAATATGTTTTGTCTGTATAACATTAAAGTTGGTTTACTAAAAAAAAACGTCATTTTAATAAATTTTTAAAAAATGTTCGATATAGTGAACAAATCGATATAGTGATCTGGGTGTGCATTAATTAGTTCACTATATCGCGAGTCTACTGTAATTGTGAAAAGCCTTAATGCAGCGCATTATAAAAACTATAAAACAGTGAAACAAGCAATTATGCTATTAATCTATTTATTTATATTATAAAACTACAGTTAATGTTCAGCACACCAAAAAAAAAGGAGGGGTAATTAAAGAATTAATGTAGAATTTGGAAGTATTATCTTTAAACAAAAATAATGGGTTTTACGTTGAAATATGGAGGCAACAGTAAAATAGCAGCCGTATTGACGAAACACATAATATCAATGCATAATTAGATATACTGTCAATTATTTTGTTAGGGTGGCAAGAAGAGAAAAGCATTTTTAAAATATTTCACTACTAAACAATAACGAAATGCAATCCGCAAACGCGATTCCCATCACTAACATGTTTTATATTGGGGTTCCTTCCTAAAGCTCTTAACCATGCATCATGTCGTGCTGCGGTCAATCTGCAAACATGTTTTTATATGGGTACATAGGTACATATTATTAAAGTTTTTACATTACATTTTAGGCAAAAAATTAAAGTGATCTAGCTTTGACAAGCAACAATGTTTAGGAAAGCGTTTTTTACTATAAAAGGATATTCCACGCAAGACTTTAGATCCCTTGATCCTCTGACTAAATCAAACCTCTTACAACATAATCTGAACTGTTAGTCCAGGTCAGTTTACCACTGAATGTAATGTAACAGATTTGCTTCTTTTAATTTGCCAAAAATCAGTAAACAAGTTGGACACAAGTAACATATTATTATCCCTAGATTAAACTGTGTCCAGTTTCAAATTGGATATATTGTACTTGAACGTTATGGTAGGTATACCTATGAACAGCTTAAGTATTAAAAAAAAAAACAGTTACCTAAATGAACACATGATTGTGTTAAAAGCAAGGTAAATGCTATGTGGGGATAAAATTTTAAAATTATTTTAAGCAGCCTGAAGAACTGAATTTGGGTCGCTGACTTGCAAAGCAACACCATACACTGTTTTTTGATCACAAACTTACACTAAAATGTACTGCACTATAATCTAAATAAACCTAAACTATTTATAAAAGTCTAATCTAATAATAAGTTTTTAACGAAAGTTCCACAAAGTAAAATAAATAACTAAAAATCACTCAAAGTAACGCTAAGAAATCTCACAATAAACACGTCAAATACTGTGCAAATAAAGAATTAAGTGACAACCGGCCCTGGACAGTATAAACGTTAAATATCCAAAAATCGTAGAAACCCGAAGTACTGCGCATGAGTCACAGTTCCGAGAAATCACGTATGCCGGGGACATATACCATGGTGGTAAATCTGACATCAAGATCACATTAGTACAAGTCTTCATAAATCAAGTATTAGAACTGCTTCAAGTATAAAGGATATTTCTATTTTTATGATAAAGAACGATTCGCAAGAAGAAATTTTAGTAGCACCTGCTGAATTAACTACAGCATATTATTAATAAAGTCGTACGTCACCACCAATCCTGTAATTCGTTGGATGGTACTACAAAATTAAATGCACTGATATATCCAGACTTAAAAATTGCCACCCAGCAAACTTCTGCTAGAACAAGGGCAACGGCAATCGTCAAAAAAACTCGACTCTCATAGTGTACAACACTGTGTTAAAGATTTAAATGATACGTCGTATTTTGGAATAGCCACTGATGCCAGCAACCATATTGCCGAAAAAAATTCCTTTGTTACGTCACGTCCTATTATGCGGTATATTCGAGATCTGACCCAACCGTACCAGTTACGTGCGCGAATAACAAAAAATAGTTTTCATAAAAATGTCTGAAAAGTCTGAAATACTAACTAAGGAAGAGCTAGAAGAGATTGCAGACAATTTTTCTGATATAAGTGACATACAAATAGAATCTGAAAGTATATATACACTGCGTCCATAAAGTCTTGCACAAATTCATTTAAAATTCAGGGGCTTACTTTTTTTAAAAACGCTCGGACACGTCAATTAGTACTTTTGCTTGCGCATTTTTTAACGTAAAATGTTTTTATACAGGGTGTCGCACGTATGAGGTATGAGGTCATCAAGGATTTTTTTTAATGGAACACCCTGTATATTATATCAATTTTGAATTCTATGATGAACACTTAACACCTCTGGAAATCACGGTTTCCGAAATATTGACGTTTGAAAATTTATTATAAACACATTTATTGATGACCTCATACCTCATACGTGCGACACCCTGTATAAAAACATTTTACGTTAAAAAATGCGCAAACAAAAGTACTAATTGACGTGTCCGAGCGTTTTTAAAAAGTAAATACCTGAATTTTAAATGAATTTGTGCAAGACTTTATGGACGCACTGTATATAAAAATAATGAGGATTTAAGCGACGTTGGAGTACAAAGTGAGCATTCGGATCAAGATACAGATTCCGAATTTGAAGAAGAAGTGACGGGGAAGCACCTAATCAAGAAGAATTGATACAGTACTTTTAGGGGCGTAATCAATTTAAGTAGTCTAAAAACCAGCCAGCGCCCTCTAGATCAAGGGATGAAAATATTATAATTATTTAGATTATAGATTACCTGGTCTAAAAGGTATGGCTGCTACGAACAAACCTGTTTCACCCTTGGATGTATGGTCTCTGCTCTTTACAGATGATATACTTAATGTAATTATAAGGCATACTAATTTAAAAGTTACACAGCTTCAACCAAATTATGGCGAAACTGCATTTTTTACTAACATTCTTGATAAAATTGAACTAAAGGCTTTTTTCGGAATTACTTTACCTAAGAGAAATTTTCAAATCGGCTCATGAAGATGCAAGGCCTTTATGGGATACTGACAACGAAACGTAAAATCTTTAGGCTCACAATGTCTTTGGAAGCGTGTTCTTTTAGTGTTGACTGCGTTGGGTTTTGATGACCCTGAACCCCGTCTAGCAAGAAAAAGCAACGGGAGACAACCTAGCTTCAGTATCCGAGGAATTTTAAAATTTGATTGAAAATTGTAAATCATTATTTACCTTACGCCTACACTACTGTCGACAAGATGTTAGTTGAATTACGGGGGAAATGTAATTTTCGTGTGTGCATCAACAGCAAATCTCAGCGCTATAGACTAAATATAATGATCTTAAGTGATTCTTAAACACATTATCTTCTTAATGCTATCCTATACACTGGAAAAAATTCAAACGCGAATAATCCTGAAAAACTTTCCATACCTACACCGTCGGCTTTGAAACTAGTGACTCCAATCATAAACACTAATAGAAACGTTACTGGGGACAATTAGTTTACTTCGGTGGAATTTCTACGAGAGCTTAAGGGCAAGGGACTGATATATGTAGGGACAAATGCCCCTACAGTTTTTAATAAACAAAAATCGTGACGTAAATTCTTCCCTTTCTGCCTTTACTCTCGACGATGGAACTAATTCCCTCTAGTAAAATGGACGCTTTTAAAGTTTTTTAATATCATCATGTAATTTACATCGCCTTTAGGCCCCAAATTTTAATGTTTTAGGTTTTATACATATACCTGTATGTTGTGTTTTGTGGTTGGTTATATTTTGACAAAGTAGTACTGATGATGGCGTAACTGCCGAAAGCGCTCTACGGATATGATTTTATTCAATAAACTTGCACTAAGTACAAAAATTAAAGAAATTCTGTCTTAATCTTTGATGGTGCACTCAGCCCCTTTCCTAATTTGTATATCATTTATTAGCGAAAAGAAAAGAAAATTGGCTTCCAGTGATATAGGAAATTTGGTATCCCTGGGACAATTCCTTTTCAACATTCACCACTCCCTATCAGTACACAGAAGACAGAGACTAAACAACTCCCTACACGAAAATGTTTAAAAAGACGCAAGTAAAAGAAGAATTGTCACTTCCTTTTAGATCAGCAAGTAAAAGAAGAATTGACACTTCCTTTTAGATCAGATTTCGCTAAACAGTGCAAAGCAGTCAAAACAGCAAAGATAACAAGAATTGAACTAGAACCGAAAATTACCGCTCAGCGAAATTTAAACTACAAGCGGGTCACGTACAACCCCCGTTCGTATGTGGTCTCAAAGAACAAGGATGGGGGAGGGATAAACAGGCCACGATATCATGAGTCAATAAGCAACAGAGGCAGAAAACGCAATGCAGCACATCAAAATTATATATATACAAGAGTTTAAGCTTAGCGTAGAATTTTTGTATTAAAAAGATATCCAATAGGTTCTTGCAATACTCTGAGGCTACTAAACGTAAACCCTTGAGTACAGGTTGTTGTTGATGGTGATACTTTCCCTATTTCTTCCAAAAATAAGCATTTTCGTTTTATTGTTATTAAGTATTAGTCCATGTGCTTCAGAAATTTGATTATACCACTTAGATCTCTATTAATTTGTTGACATGCCAATACAATATCATTAGACGAAAGGAGAAATAGATTTGCATGTCACCTGCATATTGGTGCGAAAGGCAGTGTCTAAGTTAATGCGAGAAATGGAAGAGGTCCCAAGACACTTCTTGGAGGAACGCCCTTATTGGTAGCTAAAAATTTGGATGAGATTTCCGCTCCTGACACTACTCTCTGTTCCCTACCGGTGAGATAACTACTGTACAGCGGGGCTAAGTGGACCAACACGTGTAAAGTGATCCGAAAGTACAGCTATGATAAAATAATTTTACATAAATATTTGTAACAACGGCAACAGCGCTTCGGCAGTTTGTTGGTGCTTCCAGACACCTAACCAACAGCTGGCCTTGAGTAGGACGGCATGTCAGTCGTTTTTAAGCTAAAACTGCTTCGTCGGAACAAGTGTTAAAAATCTGATTTTTACAATAGGTGAAAAACCTCGTTCATGGTATAAAGAGGGTAAGTTAATTTTTAATTATTAATATATCGGAGCATGACACAGAGTCCCTTTTATCCCATCTCCAAATTAGTATTTATATTTTTTTATTATCTTTCAAAATATTGAAATGTTAACTTAAAAATGCATAAAGTGCGGGAAAAGTGAACCGGCCCATTTTACCCACCAAAATATTATATGTTCTGTTTTTTTTTTTAATTTCAGATAAATAAGTACCAACAATGGTTCGCAATTACAAAAGAAAATTGGGCAGAGTCCCCAATTGCAACTATACAGAAGAGAATCTGCAACTGGCTTTAGCTGAAATAAAAAAAAAAACATTATCGCAAAGAAAAGCTTCAGAAAAATATGGTATTCCGAGATCGACGTTAAAAAGGAAATTAGACAATTCACATCCAAGAAAATACGGAAGACAACCTGTCTTCAGTATAAATGAAGAAACGCAACTAGAGGATGGCCTTCTGCTTTGCGCATCTTGGGGGTTCCCACTGACAAAATTAGACATTCGTATTCTCGTCAAGCAATTTTTAGACCGGACGGGTAGAAATGAACCACGCTTTGTCAACAATACGCCGGGCAAAGACTTTTTAGAATACTTTTTTAAGAGACATCCCAATATAACCGTTCGCTTTGGTCAGAATATTAAAAGAGCACGAGCCGCGGTGAACGCTGATAAAATAAATAATTACTTCAACGAACTGGAGACCTCTTTGACTGATGTATCACCAAACAGCTTAATAAATTATGACGAAACAAACTTTTGCGACGATCCAGGCAAACAAAGAGTAATTGTTATAAGAGGTTCTAAGCATCCCGAAAACGTACTGGATTCAAGTAAAACCAGCGTTTCAGTAATGATGGCCGGAACAGCAAGTGGCTTTCTATTGCCCCCCTATATCGTGTATCGTGCGGAAAATATTTATCCTACTTGGATCGAAGGAGGACCAGTTGGTACACGGTATAACAGGTCAAAAAGTGGTTGGTTTGACGAGAATATTTTTGAGAACTGGTTCGAAACACTTGCGCTGCCATATTTGAAGAAACAGCCCGCACCCCGCGCTCTTGTAGGAGATAATTTATCTAGCCACGTCTCATTAAATGTAATTGAGCAATGTAGGGTTAATGATGTTCGATTTATTCTTTTACCGCCCAACGCAACCCACATAATGTGTCAGCCTTTGGATGTGGCATTTTTCGGACCTTTAAAGAAAAAATGGCGATCTGTCTTGTTTGAGTGGAAAAAGAAAAATAGGGGGGTTCTCCCAAAGTCCGAATTCCCTAGAGTTTTGCGTCAGACCCTAGAATCATTGGAAAGAAGTTCTGAAAATTTAATCGCCAGGTTTGTGGCCACTGGTTTATATCCTGTAAACAGACAGAAAATTTTAGACAAATTGCCAAAAAACGACGATCAACCACAGGAAACCCTAAACATATGGAACCCAGAATTATTAAATTTTTTAGAGAAAACTAGATCGCCGGCTAATGTAGAAAAAAAAACAAGGGGCAAAAAAATTGATGTTCTAGCTGGAAAAAGTGTTGCAGCAAAAAATGTTCATGATTCTTCAGATAGTAGTGGTGATGAAATCAGCCTACACGACGAGAGTTCGGATGAGATGGAAGTTGAGAGTGATGAAAATTGTAATATAAATGAGCCTTTAGACTGTGGAGAAGAAACTATAGATATAATAAAAAATCTGGCAATAGAAGACTTTATTGTTGTTAGTTTTTCTACAGAATCCCGAAAAAAAAACTTATATTTTATAGGCCAAATAATCGAAATTAAAAAAGACGGGAAAAATTAAAAGTTAATTTTTTACGAAAAATTTGTGGTAAGGACATTTACTTTTCATTTCCTCAAGTTCGTGATGAATGCGATATTGACGCCGACAGTAATGAGATTATTGAGAAAATTGCTGTTAACAGTAATACTCGAGGTAGATACAAATTTCAAATTTCTAAAATACCACTTTCAAATTTGTCATAATTTAGTGTTCATATTTTACTGTTAATTTTTTTCACTTGGGTGTAATGTTTATTTTGTGCAATAAATGTTTCTTTGATTTTCACTGATTTTTTAAAAACAAATTTTGTTGGCTCACTTAACCCATTACGAGGGTAAAAGGTGTCAATCTAAGGAGATTAAATACGATGGACCTCTTTACCCCTTCTGTGGGTAAAGTGAACCGGGTTTAAAAAAAAATATGTAAACAGAGAGAATTAATTTTTGAAGAAACTTTTCATAGGACATGGGTGTTGCACCAATAGGTATCCAAATTTAAATTTGCACACAAATAACTTAAATGATATTTGAAAATTATTAACAATATGTAAAAATGTGGCCCACTTAGCCCCGCTGTACGGTATCCATAAGCTTAATCGCACTCTGACTAAGACCATAATATTTTATTTTTTGCAGCAAAATAGAATGTTTTAAAACATCAAACGCCTTACTGTCATCTAATAATATAAGACACGAAACTATATCTTCATCAATCGCTCTACATAAGTCATCCGAGACTTGAAGTAAGCCGGTAGTAGTACTGTGAGAGGCGCGTTTTCCGGACTGTGTGGCTGGTAAGATTTTGCATTGAGTCACAGGTGAGTTGATTTGCTCATATATTACCATTTCCAATATTTTGGACAACGTACAAAGTATGCTTATAGGACGAAAATGCGATATGTCCGATGGAGTGCTTACCTTCGGAATTGAGATAACATTGGCCTTTTTTCCAAATGTCTGGAAATAGATTTTTTTTTAAACACTGGTTTATAATATAAGTTACGTGTGGTGTGAGATGGGGCGTAATCAGAGATAAAATTTTCAAGTCTATGATATCAACACCTTTAGCATTTGATTTAATTGAGGTGATAATTTCAGAAATTTTGTTGTCACTAACGGGACTAAAATTTAGCTCTTGTTGAACCTTGTTGTGAATTTTGTTACTGTATTTATTATTAATTAAATTGTGATTGGAATTATTAGGTATAGGTACAGGGTTATCCAACCAAGACTAGACAAGGCGATTTTTTGACTTTTCCTGTACTTTTATAAAAAAACTGAAATAGCCATCTTAAGTCATTTTCTCCCGCGAATTCGAATATCTTCAGCAAAAAACAATTGAACATCAAACAAAAGTACCAGGGGTCACTTTGATATTTTTTTAAATGGGATGCCGTATTTTTAATGAGCTTATCCGATTTCTCATATAAATTTTGATCTAAAATGTTGGATTTTTAATTCAAAAACGCCTTTTTTCTTCAGTTTTAAATTCGGAATATGTTCGTCTACCGTAAGATTAATACCTGATAGATGGATACCCGTTTCACCTGTTCACCCTTTAACCTGCTTTAAAGCGTCCGTCAGTTAGACAAAATAATCAAGTTTCAAATTTCTATATATTTTTCACGAATTAATTACAAATAATGAAATATTCTTTAGAAGAACGGCTAAATGTAATAAAATTATATTACAAAAGTGGAGAGAATGCTCGACAAACACAAAGAACATTTTTTGAGAGTTTCCAGAGACACATTTCAGTGGATACAGTTCTCAGAATTAAGACCCTATTTGAAGAAAGTAAGACATTGAAAGATAAGCCAAGAAAGATGAAAAGACGGAATATAAGGGATCGAGCTATTGTTCAATATTTTACTATAAATCCGAAGAGTTCTATTCCGCAAGCGGTACGAGAAGTAAGGTATGGTCCAGGGCTCCGGAGAGTAAGCTATGGAACAGTTCACAGAACTTTAAAAAAATGTGGTCTAAAACCATATTGCATCCTTCCCGTTCAATACTTAACACAGCTTCAAAAAGAACTGCGATTTCGATTTGTTGCTTCAATGCTGATGAGAGAGCAAGACGAAGATTATAATTTATATAATAAAATTCTATGGAGTGACGAAGCGTCATTTACAACATCGGGGGTATACAATCGGAAAAATACAAGATACTGGGCAGCAGTTAACCCTCATAGATATGAAATGATAAAGTTTCAAGGTTGGAGCTCACTTAATGTTTGGTGTGGGATGTTAGAAAATCGAATTATTGGACCACTATTTTATCGTGGCTCTTTAACAGGCCAAAGATACCTCCATTTTCTTCATAACGATATCGAGGATTTCTTGGAAAGGTTGCCATTGCAAGCCTACAACAATATCATTTGGCAGCAGGATGGTGCTCCGCCTCATGCAGTTCGAGAAGTGGTAACATACCTAAACGAGCGTTACAATCAGTGGATTGGCCGTAACGGAACAATTCATTGGCCCCCAAATAGCCCCGATATCACGCCAATGGATACATTTTTATGGGGTCATTTAAAAAATGTAGTTTATCAACGACCCAACAGGAGTCTGGAGGACATTCAGCAAAAAATTATAAATGAAATTAATAGACTTAACCAGGACCAAAATATTGTAAGAGATTCTTTGGAGAGATTGAAAAGGGGGCATCGGTCATGTTTTGAAAATAATGGAGGACACATAGAACAATTATATTATTGAGATTAAAGTTATTCACTTTAGTTTATAGTTTTTTCTAATATGTCATACTTTTATTATACGTAAGCATAAATAGATTTGCAAAAACTACTAAATTTGTAATTAATTCGTGAAAAATATATAGAAATTTGAAACTTGATTATTTTGTCTAACTGACGGACGCTTTAAAGCAGGTTAAAGGGTGAACAGGTGAAACGGGTATCCATCTATCAGGTATTAATCTTACGGTAGACGAACATTTTCCGAATTTAAAACTGAAGAAAAAAAGGCGTTTTTGAATTAAAAATCCAACATTTTAGATTAAAATTTATATGAGAAATCGGATAAGCTCATTAAAAATACGGTATCCCATTTAAAAAAATATCAAAGTGACCCCTAGTACTTTTGTTTGATGTTCAATTGTTTTTTGCTGAAGATATTCGAATTCGCGGGAGAAAATGACTTAAGATGGCTATTTCAGTTTTTTTATAAAAGTACAGGAAAAGTCAAAAAATCGCCTTGTCCAGTCTTGGTTGGATAACCCTGTACATTATTAACAAAAAAATTATTAAGTGTCTCAGGGTCACCGACACCACCAGTTGAACCTTGGGATGCAGAACAGAGATTTAAATATCTTAATGTATGCCAAAAACCTTTAAGGTCAGTTCTAAATTTGAAATTTATAAAAGCTTTTTTTCTCGTCTCTGACTGACATTGTAACTAAATTTCTAATTTGCTTGTAATCTTTAGAAGCTTTAGTTTTGGTTCGTTTACATCTAGTAAGAGCTTTCTTTCTTAGTCTTATCATGTATTTTAAGTTATCCGTCATCCACGGTGCCGGAGATTATGTACACTTAGCCACCCTGACAGGGGCATGAATGTCAAGCAAGAAATTCCAGTTAAGGTTATAAAGATCATAATATCTATGGGCAGATTTTTTTTTGATAAATTTGGCAGCTAATACTGTAGTGTGTTTTTGTTTTAAGTGCTTTATTCTAGTCAACATCTCCAACTACGTAATTCTATAATTAAACCTGATACAAAGAAATAGGTACTTACCTACAACAGATAATTCTATAATTTCGAATAAACTAGTATATCGATAATACTGATTAATCAATACACCCGAATACAACGGTGAAGTTGTTTATGTACCAATATTTCTAAACGTTTTGCTTTATTTCCGGCCCCAAGCAAACATTTTTAATAATAAATGGTTCAATCCAGTTTTGCCCTTTTATCGTTTTCGATGTTCTATCCTTTTATAAAAGCACATCAATAATATCGTTGTTTGTCAGGAATTGTTAGAAGTTCACGTCAATTAACGTTGGCACGTGCCGTAGTAAACGAAAATTAGTAAAAGTTACTTCTCCGGTTTTTACAGAACACGCTAAAGGCGTGAGACGCATAAAATTTATAAATGTTTTGCTTCGTTAGATTTGGGATAAGGAATAAAAGATTTGATCATTTGCATTGCCTTTTCAAATCAGGTTAAGGGTACAAGCAAGCATTACTTTTCAGTAAGGGATAAACTTCGCTATTTGAAACAGGAAAAAATAATTTTAGATCAAATTTGCTGTGATTTGCAACGTTTTAGATATTATCTGCCTTTACCCAGTCTGCCCTTCAGCTGATCTAAAATTGTATAAAATATATCTTGCTATAGCTATTTAATAAGGTATGATTAAAATGTTTCAGTTTATACAAGGTTAATTTTAAACAGAACACCCTGTATATTAACAGTTTTCTTTTGCAATCTTTAACTTGAACCTACAATAAATGCTGATATTTTTAAACTCTGAGATACTAAGGACCTAAAATTTGGTTGAGAGTTATGCAATACCCGGAGGCTTTTTACGCTAAATCTGTTGAGTAGTTTTGCTCGCTAGTATTATTATTATCGTTAATACACATCTGATAGCTCGAGTGTATCTACTCCTCGTGTAAATATTGCGAAATGTAACCCTCGGAGGTAACTCGTATCGCCATAACTAAAAACATCGATTGTATAGGCTTAAAGTGACAACGATGCCGCTGTGGGAATATTCATTTACAACTAAGAAGGCAAGAAGGAGGTATGTCAGGTCACAGCCAAAAATGAGATCATTTAACTACAAAAACTATTTATGCCATAAGCTTAAAAAAAAGAGAGTCAGCGAATAATAATTTACAAACCGAATAAGAAAGAAGTATGTACGAGCGCTACTTGAAAAATAAAGGGGATGTCAGTATTAGGGCGTGTGAAACATGACTCAGTACAATTCAAACCAATTTGAGCTATCACTACAGGCATGCGTATATAGGTAAAAATGCATCAGTAATCTTATTAATTGAGTCGTCTACTTGCAATACCGGCTACATCCAAAATTTGTCAAAATTGTTTTTAAAGTGTGAAACTGTACTATATGATCCACTTTATAATATAGTAAAATCCGATTGTTTCATAAGCGGTTCGATCCCATTGAAATGTGTAAAGAATTTAAGGCAACATTTGCAAAAACGGCTGCATCCAGCAGAGAGTCTGTTTCAATTACTGCTCTTGTGTTAGTATAGTAATAATAAAGAATTGCTTCGGCTTGTTGTAAAATAGTGTACTAAAATGGAGAAAACAGTTGAAGAGTCTCCTAAAAATGCGTCACGAAAGAAAATGTATAATAAAATGTCATGGAAACGACATCAGGAGAAACTTCGCAGGACCGGTATTCTCGTAATACGTAACGTTTTAGAGTCGCTGAACGAGACGAATAGCGTGCGGATCGCTCCACGACGCGTAGACCGACAGATTTTCGTATTCTTGTCGCCGTGCGTGCCACCGTGGGACTCGGCAAGGTGGAATTCGTTCGCCACATCTTGGCATCACCGCGTTTTGTCGGTTTTGGACACATTATTTGACGTTTCCGTATTTATTTACTTATTGTGGACCTAGCTATTTTTATTGATATTGTTACTCTTACTTAAGTGCTTTCTTCTCAGTTTGGCGTCGTTTTTGTGCGTGAATAATGTCTAAAAAAACTATTACACCAGAACAAAAAAATACTCTGTTAGAGTTTCTTGAGGAGCACTCAGAACTGGTTAAACATAAACAAACAATTATTCAGAAAGAGATACTAAGTACACCTCCAACAATAAATACCAAACTAACTTTATTGAGCCACTTAACACCACATTTGCTAATTCAACCATTATCCAACACTCAACTAATGACTCACTTCAAAACTGTAGCTTTGACAATTCACTCTTCAAGTGTGAATTCGATATCCGTGATGCTGATACCCCTCAGTTCTCGGAGTTCGAGTTCCATGAACGCACACTTAATCTTAGTGATGTTGTGTTTGAACAAAATGAACTTCAACTATTTAACTTGGGCCTTAAATACAATTTTTCAATTAATCCAAAAACTGAAGATCTTGAAGTCACAGCAGTTAAGTGTGAAAATAGCATATCTTTCTGTGGTGATGCTGTACTTAGGGAGTCTGTTAGGTCTCGATCAGCGACGTGCATCAACCTTTTTCATAAGAGCAACCATTGGTCCGATCCTGACCCTCATATTAAAACCTTAAAGTCAATAAAAGAAAAAATCAAATCAAATAATCTGGTAATCTCTAAGGCAGACAAGGGCTCGTGCCTCGTGATTCTGAGCAGGACACAATATAATGACAAAGTTGAACTTTTTTTATCCCATCAGGATTTCACCCCTATTACAACTAACCCAACAGATAGGTTCATGACAAAATTTAAAAATTGCCTTAAAATAACATCCGACACTCTCTATTTTTTCAATACTAACAAATTTAAATTAACCCCTGTAAATCCAGTTACTCCACGTCTATATGGGTTACCGAAGATACATAAAAATGACATCCCTATCAGGCCAGTAGTATCATACTGTGATTCACCATGTTACAAATTAAGTATTTGGCTTAACAACACCATTTTATCTTTAACAAATTTTCATAGTGACTTCTCTGTTAAAAATTCAACTCAATTGGCTAGTGAACTGCAGAATCTTTTCATACCTGACTCATCCTTTTTGATCTCATTTGACATTACTAACCTTTTCCCAAGTATCCCTACTAATGAGTGTTCCCAGCTAGTACATTCACTTCTTTCAGAATCCACTGACCTCCAACTAACCCACATAGACAATATATGTCTACTAGTCAATTTGGTTCTTGAACAAAATTTTTTCCTATTTAATAACAAATTTTATAAACAAAATTCAGGTTTGGCTATGGGATCTGCCCTCTCACCTCTTCTAGCAGAACTTTTCATGTCAAGCCTAGAATTAAAAATCAAAAATAACCATCGCTTTACACACATTATCACTATGAAAAGATATGTTGATGACATTTTTGCAGTTTTCAATGGTAGTCAGGAAGGACTTAATGACTTTGTTTCCTTTCTCAATTCGTTGCACCAGACTATTAAATTTACTCACGAACTTGAAGAAAATAGCTCTATTCCATTTTTGGATTTGAGACTCACTAGAGTCAACAACGCCATTTAATTTAGTGTCTATCGCAAACCCACTAACACAGACTCCGTTATCCCTTATATTTCTAATCACCCCCATACACAAAAATTCGCATCTTTTCATTCTCTTTTTTCACGTTTATTCTCAATACCCCTCAATCAAACCAATTTCAAAAATGAGCTAAACATTATCAAACAAATCGCAGCAAATAATGGATACCCCCAACAGCACATCAATAAAATTTATTTTAAACATTTAAATAAACATCTAAACAAACAACTAATATATAAAGAACCTAATAACAATAGATATTGTTCCTTAACTTTCTGGGGCCCCTTATCATATAAACTCAAAAATATTCTTCAATCCCATGGCTTCAACGTAAGCTTTAAAACTAAACACACCTTGGGATCATTCGTTTCCAATGCAAAAGATGTCATCCCACTCATGGATAGATCTGGTGTATATGAGGTTACGTGTTCGACCGATGGCTGCTCTACAGCGTATATCGGGCAGACTGGTAGAAAGTTTAAAATTCGCATAAATGAACATTGCAAGGAGATCGAAAGAGCTTCACGACTTAATTTATCACCTTCTAATATTAAATCAAATTTTTCAAGACATGTATCAGCTAACAAACATACTTTTAATCCTGAAACAAACACTAAACTCTTGCATTTTTGTACGAAAGGGAATAAGCTGGACCTACTCGAGATTGTTGAAATTAATAAAAATTTTAACAACACTAATATAAATTGCGTCAACGATCAAATTATTCATAGCAGTACAAATTTCTTCAATGCTCTAAATTTAAGATAGCATCACAATTGTTTTTGTCTCTGGGAGCTGGCGTTGTCCTGTCACCTTCTCACGGTGGGCAGTGGGGGTCGCTTTTGGACCTTTAAATCAGCGACTCATGCATCAGTGCATCGGCTAGTCACTAGTCTCACGGTTTCAGTTTTGAGGCTGCTGCTATGAGGTCGATTTGCGGATCCTGGTGTTTTGCTGTTGGTATTCTTGGCGGGACGGCGCCACCCCTCCCATTATTACTACAGCACTTGTGTTTGCTTCATCAATATATCATTACTCTTTCCAGCCTATTATACACTACTCAACCTTGACAATTAATTGTTAATTGTAGCATACCTACGTCAGTCTGCCCAATGTTCATTCTAGTTTTGTTAGATTCAATCTTGGTTATGTTATTGTTTTCCTTATAATGTTAATCATAATTTTTAGTTTAAATTCTTAAATGTCCACCTAGTGTAAAGTGCAGTGAACCTTAACTCTAAATATATGCTTCGGTGCAGTAGTATCTGCCCTCCCATGAACTTTTATAACTTCCTTTTTTAAAAATAATTTTGTAAAATTGTTGTAAACTACTAATTTATGAAAACTATTAATTCATACATTCAATCACAGATGTCTCATTCTTTTTCATATTCAGGTACTTTGTGTGTTTAACATTTATAATAACTTTCAAACATCAGGTACACTATATCTTGTAGACTTTGTAAACCTACTATCGAGTTGCTCTAGATTACACCAACATTTCAATTTTTAGGATTTCTACAGTCTGATATTTGTTATGCCATATGTCAAATCTGTCATTCATTTTATACTTTAGCCACACCTTCCTTAAAAATTCTTTTTAATTTAAACGTGGTAGTGGTTTGCACGAAATTTCGTTTCTCTTTTAAATTTTGTAAAGAACTTAAAAAATTATTTCTTAACATCACAATGCGGTTCTATTTAAACCCATAGGGGCTTAGCCCCCATTCTACTTTATTTATTTTCTCATAATAGTATTCTAAGAACATGAAATTTCATATTTTTATAAAATAACTAAAAAATTTTTTCTTTCTTTTCTTTTTGGTTTCTCCACATAAACCATGTTATAATTTAAATATATTAATTATTAAAATTTATTTTCACACCATGCTCATCAAATACAACTAAATTTTCTGACTTTTATCAACATAAAAAAAATTTTTTTTAAAATAACTAAAATGTGCTTACTTACATATCCACAACTCTGAGTTACCTCAAGTTAGTCTTCAACTACACAAATTTCACTTGCTATAACATAAAACGTTGTACTCATTAATTTGAGACAACTATTGGATCCAATTTCACACTCGATATAGGTAAGTCTCTTATGATGCCTGTTATTGTCTTTATATTCTCACACATTCCTTTTAGTTCCCCTGAAGATGACTATATATATGGTCGAAACATGTAGGGACAAACGTTAAAAAAATAAAAAAATTTTTTTTCAAAAATATATATTATTTGTGGAGGAAGACAGAAGTGTTGTTTTAATTTATTACCTACACTCCACTGCAAGTATGGACTACTTCTTCAAATTTAAATTAGCTGGTCAAGCTACCTTAGTCCGAGAGTATAAGAGGAATTTCCTGAGAAGAAGACTGATTAAACTCGACATCTGGTTTAACAACGAATGTTTAAGAAAAGGCCTAAGTCCACATTATGTGAAACTTAAAACTAATCACACATCATCATCAGCCAGAAGAGCCTTAGAAGCGGCAACCGTAGCATGGATAAGAGAAGAGGTAAAAAAGCACTATTTTAGACTTAATCTTATTGATCTTAAATTGAAATTTTTGTATTTTAAAATTAATTCTATATTGCACCCTGCTGAGTGGGATACCCTCTCAGACTCCCTATTGAATTTTGTCCGAGATCAAAAGCTAATTAAATTTCAAAGACTTAACAATAAAATAAAAACTTTATTACATCAACAGAAATTTCATGTCAATTCAGAAAGAGATACTAAGTACACCTCCAACAATAAATACCAAACTAACTTTATTGAGCCACTTAACACCACATTTGCTAATTCAACCATTATCCAACACTCAACTAATGACTCACTTCAAAACTGTAGCTTTGACAATTCACTCTTCAAGTGTGAATTCGATATCCGTGATGCTGATACCCCTCAGTTCTCGGAGTTCGAGTTCCATGAACGCACACTTAATCTTAGTGATGTTGTGTTTGAACAAAATGAACTTCAACTATTTAACTTGGGCCTTAAATACAATTTTTCAATTAATCCAAAAACTGAAGATCTTGAAGTCACAGCAGTTGAGTGTGAAAATAGCATATCTTTCTGTGGTGATGCTGTACTTAGGGAGTCTGTTAGGTCTCGATCAGCGACGTGCATCAACCTTTTTCATAAGAGCAACCATCGATCCGATCCTGACCCTCATATTAAAACCTTAAAGTCAATAAAAGAAAAAATCAAATCAAATAATCTGGTAATCTCTAAGGCAGACAAGGGCTCGTGCCTCGTGATTCTGAGCAGGACACAATATAATGACAAAGTTGAACTTTTTTTATCCCATCAGGATTTCACCCCTATTACAACTAACCCAACAGATAGGTTCATGACAAAATTTAAAAATTGCCTTAAAATAACATCCGACACTCTCTATTTTTTCAATACTAACAAATTTAAATTAACCCCTGTAAATCCAGTTACTCCACGTCTATATGGGTTACCGAAGATACATAAAAATGACATCCCTATCAGGCCATTAGTATCATACTGTGATTCACCATGTTACATATTAAGTATTTGGCTTAACAACACCATTTTATCTTTAACAAATTTTCATAGTGACTTCTTTGTTAAAAATTCAACTCAATTGGCTAGTGAACTGCAGAATCTTTTCATACCTGACTCATCCTTTTTGATCTCATTTGACATTACTAACCTTTTCCCAAGTATCCCTACTAATGAGTGTTCCCAGCTAGTACATTCACTTCTTTCAGAATCCACTGACCTCCAACTAACCCACATAGACAATATATGTCTACTAGTCAATTTGGTTCTTGAACAAAATTTTTTCCTATTTAATAACAAATTTTATAAACAAAATTCAGGTTTGGCTATGGGATCTGCCCTCTCACCTCTTCTAGCAGAACTTTTCATGTCAAGCCTAGAATTAAAAATCAAAAATAACCATCGCTTTACACACATTATCACTATGAAAAGATATGTTGATGACATTTTTGCAGTTTTCAATGGTAGTCAGGAAGAACTTAATGACTTTGTTTCCTTTCTCAATTCGTTGCACCAGACTATTAAATTTACTAACGAACTTGAAGAAAATAGCTCTATTCCATTTTTGGATTTGAGACTCACTAGAGTCAACAACGCCATTGAATTTAGTGTCTATCGCAAACCCACTAACACAGACTCCGTTATCCCTTATATTTCTAATCACCCCCATACACAAAAATTCGCATCTTTTCATTCTCTTTTTTCACGTTTATTCTCAATACCCCTCAATCAAACCAATTTCAAAAATGAGCTAAACATTATCAAACAAATCGCAGCAAATAATGGATACCCCCAACAGCACATCAATAAAATTTATTTTAAACATTTAAATAAACATCTAAACAAACAACTAATATATAAAGAACCTAATAACAATAGATATTGTTCCTTAACTTTCTGGGGCCCCTTATCATATAAACTCAAAAATATTCTTCAATCCCATGGCTTCAACGTAAGCTTTAAAACTAAACACACCTTGGGATCATTCGTTTCCAATGCAAAAGATGTCATCCCACTCATGGATAGATCTGGTGTATATGAGGTTACGTGTTCGACCGATGGCTGCTCTACAGCGTATATTGGGCAGACTGGTAGAAAGTTTAAAATTCGCATAAATGAACATTGCAAGGAGATCGAAAGAGCTTCACGACTTAATTTATCACCTTCTAATATTAAATCAAATTTTTCAAGACATGTATCAGCTAACAAACATACTTTTAATCCTGAAACAAACACTAAACTCTTGCATTTTTGTACGAAAGGGAATAAGCTGGACCTACTCGAGATTGTTGAAATTAATAAAAATTTTAACAACACTAATATAAATTGCGTCAACGATCAAATTATTCATAGCAGTACAAATTTCTTCAATGCTCTAAATTTAAGATAGCATCACAATTGTTTTTGTCTCTGGGAGCTGGCGTTGTCCTGTCACCTTCTCACGGTGGGCAGTGGGGGTCGCTTTTGGACCTTTAAATCAGCGACTCATGCATCAGTGCATCGGCTAGTCACTAGTCTCACGGTTTCAGTTTTGAGGCTGCTGCTATGAGGTCGATTTGCGGATCCTGGTGTTTTGCTGTTGGTATTCTTGGCGGGACGGCGCCACCCCTCCCATTATTACTACAGCACTTGTGTTTGCTTCATCAATATATCATTACTCTTTCCAGCCTATTATACACTACTCAACCTTGACAATTAATTGTTAATTGTAGCATACCTACGTCAGTCTGCCCAATGTTCATTCTAGTTTTGTTAGATTCAATCTTGGTTATGTTATTGTTTTCCTTATAATGTTAATCATAATTTTTAGTTTAAATTCTTAAATGTCCACCTAGTGTAAAGTGCAGTGAACCTTAACTCTAAATATATGCTTCGGTGCAGTAGTATCTGCCCTCCCATGAACTTTTATAACTTCCTTTTTTAAAAATAATTTTGTAAAATTGTTGTAAACTACTAATTTATGAAAACTATTAATTCATACATTCAATCACAGATGTCTCATTCTTTTTCATATTCAGGTACTTTGTGTGTTTAACATTTATAATAACTTTCAAACATCAGGTACACTATATCTTGTAGACTTTGTAAACCTACTATCGAGTTGCTCTAGATTACACCAACATTTCAATTTTTAGGATTTCTACAGTCTGATATTTGTTATGCCATATGTCAAATCTGTCATTCATTTTATAGTTTAGCCACACCTTCCTTAAAAATTCTTTTTAATTTAAACGTGGTAGTGGTTTGCACGAAATTTCGTTTCTCTTTTAAATTTTGTAAAGAACTTAAAAAATTATTTCTTAACATCACAATGCGGTTCTATTTAAACCCATAGGGGCTTAGCCCCCATTCTACTTTATTTATTTTCTCATAATAGTATTCTAAGAACATGAAATTTCATATTTTTATAAAATAACTAAAAAATTTTTTCTTTCTTTTCTTTTTGGTTTCTCCACATAAACCATGTTATAATTTAAATATATTAATTATTAAAATTTATTTTCACACCATGCTCATCAAATACAACTAAATTTTCTGACTTTTATCAACATAAAAAATTTTTTTTTTAAAATAACTAAAATGTGCTTACTTACATATCCACAACTCTGAGTTACCTCAAGTTAGTCTTCAACTACACAAATTTCACTTGCTATAACATAAAACGTTGTACTCATTAATTTGAGACAACTATTGGATCCAATTTCACACTCGATATAGGTAAGTCTCTTATGATGCCTGTTATTGTCTTTATATTCTCACACATTCCTTTTAGTTCCCCTGAAGATGACTATATATATGGTTGAAACATTTAGGGACAAAGGGTTAAAAAAAATTTTTTTCAAAAATATATATTATTTGTGGAGGAAGACAGAAGTGTTGTTTTAATTTATAAACAAACAAACCAATTCACAAATGCCGACACGGCAAGACTTTGGCAACAAGCTACTGGTAAGCTTAATAGCATCCCGGGAGCCCAAAAAACCTGGAAGGAGTGGCGGAAGGTAGGTGTGAAAATATGTGCAATAGAATCATAGGCTCTAGAGTGTGTCATCTAGAGCCATACGAGGGTACACTGTCTCTAGTGCCCATGTGTCAGGTTGCCCCACGGAGCATACAATCTGCAATAATCATAAGATCAAACGAACTTACCTTAAGTGGTGTTCCATCTTGATTATATGAAGGCCTCGTCGAAATAAATAAATGGTGTAGTACCTCCGCCTCTCGCTAAAAAATTGACACTTGAAAGCTATAAAAATTCCAATGTCCTTACGCCCCGCTGTCGTCGTACCCTATTTAGTCTATTTTAAAGTTGTTGTTGCAATATTAGAGGGATTTTCGTCACAGAAAAAATGGGTGGGTTGGGACCTATTTATTTTGACGAGGCCTACATATAATCAAGATCGAACATCACTTAAGGTAAGTTCGTTAGATCTTATGATTATATACAGCCTTGTCTCAAATAAATGGTGTAGATGTTTAAAGTAATTGCAACAACTATGTTTTCTTAAATTATTATATTCAATAATATAGAAAAACCTGGAGAAAACTTTATAATATGTAAATGCAGAAATACTTAAAACAAAACATTATTGTATATAATGAATATGAATGCAATTTATACAATTTTTATAGCTTCCAAGTGTGGATATTTTAGCCAGAGGCGGAACTACTACACCATTTATTTATGACACGAGGCTGTATATAATTACACATATAGGTAATAAAGATATTATTTTTAGACTTGGAGTGATATAAAGACTAGAACAAAAAGGAAAATCTGCGACAACAATACACCTTCAGGGTATATGTACAGACTCGGAATTACTATTACAAAATAATAAACAAAACAAGATCCTCACTGAAGCAAACATACCTACATTCCTGCTATTCAAATTTTCAAAAAAGTACACACCTCTCCCTTAAGTTCCTTAATTCCTCCATTGTTATAGGATAGTGACAGAACCTATTCACTATAGCAGGCTGGTTGAGTGCCTCCAAGACTTCGTGTAAAACACGCGAAACAGATGGCTGGCTTATTGCCATGCAGTTGTTTCGGCCAACATCTAATTGATAACTGCCACCAGCGAATACTCTAAGTGATGTCAAAATCTAAAAATAATTATTTTTGTAGTTTACCGACGGTTCAAGGGGGAGGGGTACAGGAAGATAATTACTGCCCGAGTTTTTACGGATCAAAGATTTTGTTAGGGTCAATACTTATATGGGGCCTAATGCTGAACGTATACCTACACCAACAAAGTTAAGTTCTATACATGAACAATAATTAGGAGGCTCCCATATTAAACGTACCTTCACTCTGTTTGTTATAGCATCCACTCTGTTTCTTACTGGGAGAAATGGCTCAAGCATTTCCTCCAGACTTTCGACATCCTGTTTGCGAAGCCTATAGAGCTTCACGAAATTCTTGTCTGAAAATTAGAAAGGATCGACGGGAAAAAATCGCTGCCTTTCCACTTGTACATTATTTAATATCATACCTCCTATATAAGGAAGAGCCATGAGGTAATTTATAAAAACACAAAACAGAACATCCACAAATAATATACCAAAATCAATTTTTCTAGGTTAGAAAAGTGGTACACGTCGTCGAGCGAAGGGCAAACGGCAACCAAATGGTAGGTGTTCTCAAAATAATTGCCCAGCGCTGAGCGCGTTCGGACTAAGCTAGGCGTTAACCAGACGTGAGTACCATTTTTGTTAGTTTGGTCACGTGGTTTGCGAATCTGACGTCATCAGACGCTGAGCGGACACCGAACGCTAAAGCTATGGTTTCCTAGGATAGCGGTACCGTAATAGAGCGGCCGTTATAAAACGTTGCCCTGCATTTGTATGCGTGCGGTTTTCTAGGAAACGGTAGGCAGCACCGCCACGGAATAGAGCGGCACCGTCCTCGTGGTAGCGTCCGTCATAGCGGTGGGAGACAGTATGTGCAACGTTTTTATCTGGTGCTGTGAATAATTTGTGAATTTGTTCTTCTGTAAGATTTTAAACATAAAATAATGTCTGATAATAATAACAAAAATATTGTCTGGGCGTTGGAGGAAGATGAAATTTTGATTGATTTTGTGAAAAATCATGAACTGTTGTATAACGTAAAATGTAAGGACTACAGAAAAACACAACTGAAACTTAATCTCTGGAGGGAAATAGCAAACATTATGGAAACTAAAACAGGTATGTGTTATTTTTATATTTCGCATATGTTTTTTAATAAGTTCCTACTGCTGTTGGTACAAAAATACATTATAATCTACATTGACACATTAATGTTGGAATAGCAGATTATTTTGCCATGGTACCTGACCTGTCCCATTAAAATAGGTTCTGAATATATCACGAATTTCTGTAGGTGCCTTTCGAGCACGAACGAAATTTCCCGTCAGTGGTAACAAATTCTTTGTTGGTAATAGTAAATGGGGGTCATCCATGTTTTGTTCATTAGGAGCGAGTACTTTAGAATCTCTTAAATGTTATATAAAATACACGCTGATGTAACCACCTCATCGGTAGTTTCCGGTGTAGTTGCAATTGGCTGAAAAAATATTCGAAAATAGGCGCAGAGTATTCCAAAAGTATTCTCCGTCGTTCTTCTGGCTCGGGATAGTCTGTAGTTAAATATGGCCTTGGAGTGTTCAATTAATGATTGTCTTCTTGGATATGGTTTCATTAAATTTTCGTGAAGTGCAAAAGCCTCATCACCAACAATGACATACGGTACGAGAACATCTGTTCCTGGAAGTGTTTGAGAAGGTGGTATATTAAATTCGTTATTTTGAATTTTCCTTCCAAATTGACTTTTCAAATAAATACCAGCGTCTCCTTTGCGACCATAAGAACCAATATCTATCGCTATAAATTTACAATCTGCATCGACAATTGCTAACATAACAATCGAATAAAATTCTTTATAGTTGAAAAAAGCTGATCCACTATTTTTAGGTGACTTTATTCTTATGTGCTTACCTGTCTATTGCACCCACACAGTTTGGAAAATTCCAAGATGACATAAACGCATTAGCATTTTTTTTAAGATGTTCCATTGTTGGAGGCGGAATTACTGCATTAAGTAATCTTTTCACTATGCTAGCAGATACCTGTTTTATTACAAAACTTATCCATGAATGGCATATTCTGAATTGAAAAGCCAGTGACCTGAAAGATTCTCCCGTTGCGATGTACCTAAAAAATTAATTTCAGATTATTTTTATACATGCCCAGGTACGTGCTTTAGTTCCAAAAACTTCTAAATTTATAAATTTTGCAGATGCCGAGTGCAGTAAAAGGTGGACTTATATACGGGATTACTACGTGAGACGCAAAGAAAAGCCAGGCACAGGTGCCCCTGGAGAAGCTGCAAAATAGCGAGCTGAACAACTGTCATTTTTAGATAGTTACTCCTCCATAAAAAGAAGGTAAGTTTTCCAAAAATTATCTTAAGTGTATATAATTCTTGGTAATTCTTATTTTAGCACTATCACCAATATGGGCACTTCTGTACAAAATACTCAAGAAGTTGGCGTAATAGAAGAGGATTTTAATGACGATTTAGAAAACTCCACACAGGAAAAACTTGATTCCCAAAGTGAAACACCGGTAACGAATGTTAATAATACAGATAATAATGACAACAACATAGGTCGTGCAAGTTCAAAAACACCAAAAAGGCTAAAACATGCAGGAAACTCTGAAGAACGATTTAAATTGCTTAAAAAAATAGCTGAAAAGCACAATAACGAAGAACAAGATGAAACAGATCTTTTTTTTGCGTCTATGGCAAAAATAGTAAAGAAACTACCGGAAAAGGAACAAATTTATTTAAGATTACAAATCGGGACCATGGTAGGAAATACGCAGTTGAGATGTCTCCAGCAACAGGAATGCACTGGCTATAGCCGACCAATTTCTGCTTGTTCTAGTGTCAGCGATAATTATAACCCTCAAAACGAAGCTCAACCTGCAGTCTCGGAGACAATACCATCTCAAAATGGATTTGAACATTTTTATTTAAATCTGTAAAATCTAATAGAGCTTATCTATGAACTCACCTTAGAAATAAACAAAGTTTTTGCTCTGGAGTTATGGGAGTTTTATTTCTATTGCATGGTTTTGAAACAATATCCTCTTTGATGTGATTTAATACATAATCAAACAATACTGGTGTCAAACGAAAAAATTGTCTAAATTTTGGATCATTGGTTTGAAGGTGACGACATATTAAAATTTCATAAGCGCCTTCACTTTTTCGTTTCTTAAACATTTCACATTCTTTCGACCTTTTTACTTCTTCTTCCGATGAAGACTCTTCTTCTTCCAAAAATATTATCATTGCCAGGTCCAAATCATTCATTTTATTCCTGCAATTTTATCAATGCTTGACCAAACTACCTACCTAATTTATGTTTAGTTAACAAATAAATAAAATATGTAGTAATTGCTGGGTAAATTAATTGGGCAAGTAAACTCACCTCACGATTAGATTTCCTTTTTCCAGCCTGATTTCCAGTTCCAGCTAAATGTTAACTTGCTATTAATGTATCTCAATCTCAGTTGTTCCATGCACTTTTTTCCTTTTAGAAACCACAAAAATATAAATTGTCAATTCACTTTTGCGGACAACCAGAACAAAAAAGCAAATTCAATACTTTGGATGCATTTAGGTGGTTCGCGAAAGCAATAACAAACGAACGTTGTACTCTTACTTTACATCTGTGCTCAACGCTATAACGGCCGTATATTTGTTGGCCGTGTTGACCGCTATGTTACGGCCGCTCTATTACGGTACCGCTATCCTAGGAAACCATAGCTTAAGCGTATTCAGTTACGAGAATACCGGTCCAGGTATGTCTTTAGTCCTAACCTCACTTTTACGGACATCTTTACTTCCACATTACACTAGTGTATCGGCAAAAACATCAAAACTTATCTTGTTGTAAATATGCCGTTTTCAAAGATTTTAAGGATAAGAATATAGTTTTTAAATTTAGTCGATGTAGAATCTGCGGCGTTTTGTTTTAAACGATGCTAATGATCGGTATTGTCTATAGTATAGTCTAGGACCTGTGAAACCAGAAACATCGGACAAAAAATAATGCCTATAGATGTTCAGAACTAACCGACGTAGAAGTACGAAAATTTCATGATAATTTTTATTTACATACAAAAAAACTTGACCAGGACGGATTTATTTTAAAGTGTATTTCAAATGTACCTATAAAAAGACATAGATCTCTTAGTGCTGTTCGTAAAAATCCTACTAACATAAAATATTTTGTTAAAGTGAATTGCAAAACAGTTCCTGTCTGCCGGGACGCATTTCTCAAAATTTTAAATTTAAAGAAACATCGCGTACAAGGTGTTGCCAAAAGGCTTCTTACTACAGGTGTAATTCCGAAAGAAGCTCGTGGAGGTGATCGCCGAACCAAATTGTATGACGATAAAAGGCGTTCGGTTATACAGTTCATTAAAACGATTCCTTGTCTCGAGTCACATTATTGCCGCTCTAAGTACACTAGTCGACTCTATGTAGATAGTGATTTAAATATTACGAAAATGCATCGTATGTATAATAATTCTTGTGATAAATCATTTAAAGTGAAATGCACCTATTTTAGAAAAAAATTTAACACACATTTTAATATTGGTTTTGGTACACCTCGCACAGATGTATGTTCCAAGTGCCTTGAAATCACAGAAAGATTGAAAACTGAAACAAATCTAGCAGTTCAAAATACACTGATGGTCGAAAAAAGAATACACAGACTAAAATACCAGGCATTTTATAAAATTTTGAAAGAAAATAGCGATGATCTAGTTACCATATCGTTCGATTGCCAGAAGAATTTTCCAATTCCAAGAGTTCCTGATCAAATTGTGTATTATAAAAGACAACTTTACTTATATAACTTTACGATTGTAAAGGGTAGTTCTACAGACCCATTAAGACAGAATTCGCATTTCTTATGTATGGGGGGAACAAGAACATGCAAAAGGATCTAATGAAATATCTTCATGTGTTTATAATTTTCTTACAAAAAAATTGGATTTGTTTCATGCCTCCACTCTGCGCTGTGTTGCAGACGGGTGTGGAGGTCAAAATAAGAATAGTGTATTTTTAGGGATGCTTACATACTGGTTTTAGACTAAAGCACCCGTTACCTTAAAAAAAGTAGAGGTTGTGTTTCCTATTGTAGGGCACTCTTTTTGCCACCCGACAGAGTCTTTGCAAAAATCGAGAAGAAGATTCGTAAAACAGAAATCCTAGTCAGGTTAGTTAACCTGATGACTATTTTGACATTATAAAGCAGCATGCATCTATTACATATTTAGGAAAAGATTCCCCTATATATATGGGGAGGGCTGAATTGGACAAAGTTGTAAAGCCTCCAGCTAAGTGGCACTTTAAATTTCTTTCCACTAAAAGATTCATTTTAACGAAATCAAGAACAAATGAAGTTGTGATGCAAGGGGAAGAAGCTTACCGATCAGAAGTCGGAGTTCCAAAAAGTTTTATTGCACGTGGACACAAGATTAAAAATATAAAGAAAACGGAGATACCACCAGGCAAAAAGATAAAAGCCGAAAAGCTCAGGGATATAAACACAATACCGTCAACTGGGGCTTGTTTGCCAGTATAGGTAACTTTGCCAAATCGTGTTCCTGTAAAAACAAAAATATTTTCCGCGACAACCGGCAACTCTGCAATTATCGCCATCTCAAGAATGTGTGGCAGTAGACTGCCGTAGCCGGTAGTGCGTGTCTAACGTTCGTAAGAAGAGGGTGCTGCGAGTCACAGGTGCGTAAGTAAACCCGCATTTTTTGTATCTCTAAAACATGTTGCTATGCTAAGGGCTGCATCTCCGAAACTATCCAGATTTGAATTTTGTTACGATTGCCAGTTAATTATGAATGCATTAGGGTTTTGTTTATGATATTAGTGATAGATTAAACCATTAGTAGGAATTTATTTCGACCATTGGCAAAGTTGCCTCGTAATTACAATATATTATATTTATTTTCAGAAAATGGTTCGAACCTACAAACGCCAAATTGGCGCAAGGCGATATCGTGATTATACTGATAATCAGTTACAAGAAGCCATCAACAATATAAGGAATGGTCGTATGGGCTACATCGAAGCTTCAAACATATTCAAGATTCCACGAAAAACACTAATGAACAAAGTGAAAAATAAACACACTGGGCCAGTAGGAGCACCACCTGTTATTTCTCCCGAGGTTGAACGAAGTTTGGTTGATGTGATCATTGCCAGCTCGGAATATGGATGTCCCTTGACAATGACAGATGTAAGGATGGTTATGAAGGCTCATTTAGACAAGGAAGGCATCAAATTACCACAGTTCAGGAATAATGTTCCAGGAATCGATTGGTGCCTGAATTTTGTTAAACGCCATAAGCATTTTCTCACCCACAGACATTGCCAGAACATTAGAAGGGCAAGGGCTCAGAAGACAGACACAGAGATGGAAGAATATTTCAATAATTTGTATGAAAATGTCAAGGATGTCCCACCAAACAGAATACTAAACTACGATGAAACCAATTTAACGGATGACCCCGGAAGCTCTAAGTGCATTTTCAGAAGAGGCATAAAATATCCTGAAAGGGTTCTAAATTCTACAAAGACGTCAATTTCTGTAATGTTCGCGGCTACAGCTGATGGATCCACTCTGCCTCCATACACGGTTTACAAGGCTGAGCGTATTTATGATGCTTGGTGTATTGGAGGACCAACCGACGCCAGATACAACCGAACAAAGTCTGGTTGGTTTGATCAATATTGCTTCGAAGATTGGTTCACCAGAATGATCATACCATGGGCTAAAGCCCTAGATGGCCCAAAAGTATTAATTGGGGACAATCTCTCCAGCCATCTAAATATCTCCATTATAAGAGAGTGCCAACGGCACGATATCAGATTCATATTTCTCCCCGCAAACTCTACACATTTGACTCAACCTCTTGATATAAGCTTTTTTAAGGCTCTTAAAGTCAGTTGGAGGAAGATATTGACGACATATAAAATAAGAAATCCACGAGATCAAACCCTGAACAAATCATCGTTTCCCAATCTTCTCAAGAAATTGGTTGAGGAAATTAAACTGCGGGAGGCAAACGGCTTTAGAGCTGCAGGGATTTTCCCCTTCGATAAACATGAAGTGCTCAAAAGGTTACCCAAACAACGATTCGAAGCAACTAATAGCAAAGTTGATGAGGCGCTTCTGACATACCTGCAAGAAACTAGGACCAAATCAGAAGATACTGTCCAAAAACGAAAAAAAATGGTGAGGGTGGAACCGGGTAAGTCAGTATCCTGCTCGGATTTTCAAAAGGAGCCCCACATGAAGGAAATTATTAGCTCAAATAATGATCAGGAAAGCAACATCGATAATATGGAGGGTACTAGCAGCAAAACTTTACACATTCATAAAGCAAAGACTGATTCAAATAAATCGAAACTTGATACTATTAAGCCATTAGATTTTATTATCGCAGCAGTTCCTGGAAAGAAAAATTGGAAGCATTTCGTAGCACAAGTTATAGAAAAAGATGTTGACTCGTGCAACGTTAAATTTCTAAAAAAAAAGGCTGATGATAGATTCTATTTCCCTGTTGTGGATGATACTGGCCTTATATTAGAAAATGAAATTACGGCTGTCCTAGATCCGCCCGAGCAATGCTCAAAGTCGAGACAACTGTTTAATTTTGCGAATTTTGATTTCAAAAAATTTAAGATACAATAGGTAGTTATCTTTAAAATTTAATTTTTTGTATGGAGGTACTATAATTTCATTTTGGTTATACTTTTGTTTTTTTCATAAACTTTCTTAGTTTATAAAAACACGCCCGTTGTTAATTCGATAGGTAATAAATATATATTTTTCTAAAAGTTGTTTTTTTTACTCATAGGTATCCGATTTTCGGAAACGTCATATATTTTTTAGAACAATAGTATGGCAAAGTAACCCTGCTAGCATGTCTATATTGTCCTATCCATATATTCAGTGCTGTTTTCAGTACTTGGCAAAGTTGCCCCAACTGCGGGGCAACTTTGCCACATTTTTGAGTTTAAAAAAAAAACCATTACCTTACTTTAAACATACCAATTTTTGAGGATCGTATAGAAAAAATATAAAATTGTGACATAGTTAAAACTGGAAGCTAATAATATAAGATTGTCGATTTTACAGTCTAAAAACCACGAAAACTGAGCAAAGTAGCCCCAGTTGACGGTACTAACAAAGCATTACGGAATTCAGTGGCGGGAAAGTGATGTTCTAAAATATTACACAGATATCCTTAACAACAATAAAAAGTTCTCTAAAGTAGCTGAGAAGAAAGAAAGATGCTGTTTGTGAGACTTCTGAAGAAATATCCCAACCTAATATTTAAATAGCAGACCGCAATATTTTTATTGGGTTTTGGTACATTACAATTTTTTTTTGCCTTAGAATATTGTTTTAATTTCATTTAAATTTCTTTAAATGTTAGTTTGTATTAAAACAGATAGTATAATAAAATTATATTGTGTCTTTTATTTTTATAATAACGCAAACTGGGCTTTTAAATTTTCCAATTTGTTGCAAAATTTAAATATGCTTAGTACTACAATGCGTAATTATTTGTAGATCAGTAGATAGCTTAGCCATTTACTATTAAAGAAGGCAAAGCATATAGAGTAGATGATGCCTCAACAGATCGAGATGGACCTTCAACAGGGGAGGAATTTACAGTGGTATCTTGCTCGGTCACCTAAGTAACTGACACAGGCATCGCAGAGTAGTGATGTCAACTTTCGTTACTTTTAGGGGACTTGTAACGATTCATTACTTTGGGTATTAGGACTGGTTACTATATAAATCGTTACTTTTAGTTTTAGTGGTCTATCACTTTATAATACCATTGGACTTGGACTAAAACTGAAGGAACGGTCACTGGGAGTGGGACTGATGGTTCGACTGGTATATTCATATGATGCGATGAAAAAAAGAGACGTAGTATTAATATAGGAAACAAAAGTAAAACATCAAACGTGTATATCGAGAAAGCACTTTTTTGTCGATCAATAATAATAAATACAAAGGATAAACAAAATATATTTACTAATAAAACTTTTAAACAAGAACGAACGGTTGGTTCATAAAAATATGCGAAATTAAACTTAACCACCGATAATACAGAATCCTATATACTATATACACTATATAAATTTAAACGCTGACTTACATAAATATTTTCTTTACATATTATAAATAATATTTTTTTTACAGTTTATAAATAAGATATATACTTGGTGGCTAATTTCGGGTGACAATATTTTTGCTTTAGAGTCTACAAGGACCAATATGAATGTTGAATGTTTTATATTGAAATGTTTTCTTAAATCTGATATGTTTCCATTTTTGTGAGAATAAATACTTTTACATATGTTGCATTTTGCCTTAGCATCAGATAATATACTAATATATAGCCAAATAGCACTTCGCTTCTGTGTTTGTGATTGTGGGGAGCAGGACTCCATCCTTTTATGAACAATACAGTAGGCACTAGCGAAAATAATCAAATAATATAATCGTGAATCGTTATAAATTAATAAGTAAAGTAGTCACAAAATATATAGGAATAATAATAAGCGGAAAAGAATCGCCGCATCCAAAACGTAACGCTCAATCGAAATCAGGGGAAATACCGCCTGCCGCTGGCGCCCATCATCCATCTCTCGACGATGTAAAATCCTTCAAAATTGCGCAATGTTGCGTTAGTTCTTGATGGGCTCGACGCTCGATAGAAGTGGGTAACGAATCCAGTAGCAACGATTGCAACGATGTAACAAAAAGGCGAGAGTAACTAGTCTTTATAAAATTAGGACTCGTTACTTTTAGCGATCACTTAGTAACGCATACTTTGTAACGATAAGTTACATTTTTAATATCACTATCGCAGAGCAGAAATTGTTGTATAAGGACACAATACTACTACTCATTAAGAGAGTGTAACAGTTTGAATCAAAATTTAAAAACTTTGTAAACAACTTTTGGATAAAAATGATAATATAATTAGCAAAAAATTTAAAACAACCCTTACATGGCAGTTATACGACATCAAATGGAATACCCTTAATAGAACATATAATGAGGTTAACAGTCACAATAACACCTCTGGAAAAAGTAGCAGAAGATGGGAGTATTTTGAAATACTGGATAGAACTCGGTAATAGGAGATGGTAGTAACAGACGCGAACCGAGCAGTCCTACCTAAAAGGAGACAGTGCGAAAGCTATCCGGCGCATGTCGGTACTATGGTCTATCTAAGAGAATTATTCAGTTCTGGTGTAAACGGTGGTTCGTCTCGTTCGTGCTCGCTTAAAAATTGTAGGTTTTTATTTATTTTGGCGTTTATTTAAGCTAATGTGGCTTTAGTTTATAAACATGATTTCGAACAAGAAAAGCATATTAATTATAATAAAGTAATTCGAAAAATATCCGATTACATGGGGGTGTGACAAATTATACTATAATATTGTCAAAAGGGAGAATGCCTACGGTGACACTGGGTTTTTATATAACTGTGTAGGGATACAATGATGTATATAAAGTTATGTGGCTGTGACTACTAACCAGGACATTGATAGTTTGGGCCTTAAGGAGTCAATTGATGTCTTAAAGGAAAAAAATTAAAATCATTGAAAGTTCATGGAAAAGGGAAAAAGCTCAAGTGGCATAAAGTATGGCAACGCGAAAGGACTAATCCTTGCCTCATTCCTTGCCTCAGCCTTGACCTCACCTTACCTCGTTTGCATTCGATGTATGAATACGCACCTTAAGGAATAAAAGAAAGTCAACTTGTTATTCATACATTTCTTACCACTATATTATAAAATCACCCTATATATTATATTGAGTGAAATTCGTAGTTTACTAGAAATTGTCTTAATATCGCACCAATTTACAGTGGCATGTTTTCTGGTAAATCAAAAATTAGCAAAGTTATTCTCCGGTTTTTATATCACAAGCAACGGGCATAAAAAGTACAAATTTTATGAGTGTGCGTTTCGCTTGCCGAGAGTTGAATTAGGGAGATGAGATTTGACGGTTAACATTTGCATTGGCCTGTTTTAACTTAAAACATCTGGCGCTGTAAGTTTTACCGAAAAAATGCAATTTCTAAAGTGCTTATACATTTGCATATTTTACCATTAGAAATGAATTTTGGGATTTTTTACTCCGGTGCCCTAACGCAAAATTATGCCCATTACCATATTTTATTTTCCAAAGCAAAATAAATTTAAATTACAAAAGCTGGAACAAAGTTTTTTTATTTAATAAAAATGTTTATCTACAACTATGCCGTAATTAATTACCGGATTTATGATTAATAATAAGAAAAACGAATTGAAAACTAAAACAAAGGACCTGCACGAACCTTATGAAAATTTGATCTTTGTAAGTTTGGCTGACACCTTATCATGGCTGATCCTATGACACGTTTGAGAATCAAAGAAGAGAGAAGAAGAAAAAGGAAAAGAAAAGTTAGGTATTTTTATATGATGTGCATGATCAATGATAAAGTAATGTTATCAATCAGTTGGCGCTTGTTGACTGAAACACGAGTCTAAAGCGTTTCCCTATTTTTATAGAAATTTGATGTCTTCTACTCTAAACGTAAAAAGTGGAGCGAAGAATAAAGAAGATGGGGCCAAAAAGAGGTGTAAGCGTAATTGACGTCGAAATCAAACAATATTCTCCATTGTCTTACAAAATGGAAAACAAAATGAAAGAAGGACTGGATCAACTGCGCAGTGAATATCTAACTCAAAAATCCGACGGTGATAATATAAAAAAAATCGGTAATTTCGAAAACGACCTGAAGATATTTGAAACACAAATAAAAGGAGAATTCCATGCTTTAAAGTTAGAAATAGAGCAACTTGAGCAAACAAGATGAAATAGAAAAGTTCCGAAAATAATCCAATAATAACAAATTAATTTTTCGCGGCGTTAATTAAGAAACTCACTTTAATCTACTAAACATTCTGTGTGGTTTCAGATTTTTTACATAACCTTGAAAATACACTGACGTCATAAGTGTCATTAAGTAAAAGGTAAACTCAATCTAACTCTTTATTACGGTCTGTAGGACTAACCCAGTTAATTAATAATCCCACCAGAACTTCTTCTACTCTGTCTCACTCTTTCTAATTTCCAAACCTGATTTAGTAAAACACTGTGATAGCTTACCCGCCCCACCTATGTTGACTTATGAGCTCATTAGCTGCGAACTTACCTTATCCACAAAAAAAACCTTACTAGATGTGAAAAATATTCACGTTCAACAATTTATGGTATATCTACGATTCATTCCATGGAAAAACATATTTGACCTTGGCGATATTAATGATAAAGGTGTATTTACTAATAGGAACATTATCTCACTATCCTCTTGGACCTGCACGCTCCAATAAGGTAAGCTAAATAATAAAAGATAAGTATCCATGGATAACCGATAATGTTAAAAACTTAAGTAAATTAAGAATGAATTCACAAAGTAAATTTAGAAAAAGTAAAAACATGCTTGCTCATTTGAATTACTATACATCTCTCCGTAATTTAATATAATAAGGAATGAAGAAAAAAAGCATTTCTTGACGTTCAACTTCAAGTATCTGAAAATCTATGGTCCAACCTGATAAAGTAAGGTCCAGAGGAAGAGCCAAAGGAGACCTGAGAGTCTAAGATACTGTGATGCAATAAATAATTTTTAGGACATCTATAGCTATCTCAGAAACCAACAACACTAATATCTCCAAATTTTTTCAAAATAACATCAAATATAATAGAGGATTTTCAATTTAAAGTAGTAACAGAAATAGATAGATTGGAGATATTTTCAAATATCAAATCAAAAGCCAAATGTCATGAGGGTATAAATATTTAATTAATTGAATGTTCTCAGTATACCGTGTGTTATTTAATAAGTGTCCGATAAGGACGATTCCTCAGTTATTTATAAGGTAAAAAGTTCATATAAGCATGGGTCCGCAAGCCCTTCACTTTTTAAATACAGGGTGTTAAAAATTTATTTTTCTTTTTGTTCTCCGTAAATAACTTTTGAAATAATATTTATATTTGGACGAAAATTGGTATTTGGGGATTTTTTAACATGAGAAATTTAAATTTGATCTTAGTTTGGCCCTTATTTGTAGCCACCTACAGTTCTTTCTCTTTTGGGGAGTCACAACTTTTTGGTGCATGTATGTATCACATTTTCTAGAAGAAAAATCGATTCCTGTATAATTTTTATGTGAAAATGGTATGCTTGTCAAAAGTGGCTACAAGCAGCCGTTTTCGAGATATTTTGATTTAAATTAATTGATGCATGTCTTTGTCAATAGTGAAACAATTTTAAAAAGTTTATTTTGTGTCATGTCAAAAATAATATCTTGACGCATAGTTAAATAATATTATTTATTATTATTGTGGTTATTTGTTAAAAAATGGTAAACTTTACCAATGCTGAGTATGCTGACATACATTTTACATACGGACTTGCTAACGGAAAACGGCAAAACGTTTGTATAAGTAGCGTTATCCAAACCGCACAACCCCTACTTCAAAAACGTTTTCAAAAATTAACGCTCGGTTGAGGGAAACAGGAAGGTTTGAGAAAGCTACTCATCTGTCGGGTGCACATCGAACGGTAAGAATCCAAGAAGCCGAGGAAGCAGCTCTTAATCTGGTAGGAGAATACCTGGAAAGACGCAACAGAAAAATAGCGCTGACGTTCAAAATTTGTCATGTTCTAGTATGGAACATTTTAATTGATAATTTGTTATACTCCTACGACACTCAAAGAGTTCAGGCACTCCTCCTTCGTGATTTTCCATTACGTATCAACTTCTGTCGTTGCTTTGTCCAATGCCTTATTCAAAATCCTTTATTTAAAAATTAAATCCTGTTTACCGACGAAGCAAATTTCTCACGCAACGCTATACGCAATTTTCAGAAAAATCATTAGTGATCATAGGAAAATCCCATGCGATACAGGAATCACATTTCCAAGAGCAGTTCTCTCTTAACGTGTGGGCAGGAATCCTTGGTGATTACTTAATAGTCCCATTCTTTATTCCGAGAAGATTAAACGGAAACAGATATCGTCATTTTCTTCAAGAAGATTTGCCTATTTTACTGGAACATGTACCGCTTAGACTACGACATGAAATGTGGTTAATGCATGACGGGGCCTCGGCACATTTTAGCATCCTAACGAGAGAATTTTTAGATCGTACTTTCTGTAACCGTTGGATAGGTCGGGGAGGGATTCAACCATGGCCCCCTTGGTCACCAGACGAGTTTGGATTTTTTCCTTTGGGGGCGTATAAAATCCTTAGTTTACCAGACACCCATCCGAAATGAAGAAAATTAAGAAATCGAATAATTAACTCTTGTAGAACGATGCAAAATACTCCAGGAATTTTGCAAAGAGTGCGCGAATCAATGAGAAGAAGATTGGATGCGTGCATACAGCGAGGAGGTGGACATCTTCAACATTTATTGTGATTTTGATTTAGTTTTATATCTAGTGTTTCGTTGTTTATTGGTGTTTAAAAATTACCGTTTGACATGTTTCTATGTTGATTAAAAAAAGTTCTTAAAATTGTTTCACTTTTTGACAAACACATGCTTCGATTAATTTTAATCAAAATACCTTAAAAACGGCTGCTTGTAGCGACTTTTGACAAGCATACCATTTTCACGTAAACATGATGGAGGAATCGATTTTTCTTCTAGAGAATGTGATACATACATGAACGAAAAAGTTGCGACACCCCAAAAGAGAGAAATACCTGTAGGTGGCGCCCCCTACAATTAAGGGCCAAACTAAGATTAAATTTAAATTTCTCATATTAAAAAATCCCCAATTACCAATTTTCGTCCAAATATAGACATCACTTCGAAAATTATTTACGGAGAACAAAAAGAAAAATAAATTTTTAACACTCTGTATCTCAAAAATGAAGGACTTGCGGACTTTTCACCTTTTAAATAACTGAGGAATCGTCCTGTAAAATATCGGACACTTATTAAATAACACCCTGTATACTGCCGTTTTTGACGCAAGTCATTAAGTTTTGAATTATAAATCCAACTGCTGGAAGAGGTTTCTGGTTGTGCCACTACCAAAAACAAATCCACGAGAGTTTGAAGATCTCCGTCTCCGCCCTGTTTATCAAAAAGCATCAAAAAAATAATTACTGAACGACACACAGAGCACGTAGAGAAAAATTGCATTGCGCCTGACACGCAATCTGGTTTTAGGAAGAATCATGGATATTCTACAGCCTTGGCAGGCGTAACAGATGACATATTCCGAGCTACCGACTCTGGAAAAGTTAAGTCTTGGCACTGCTGGATTTTTCAAAAGCGTTTGACACTCTTGACTACCGAGTACTGGGCCTCTTTGAGGGTCCAGCACAATGCGTCAAACTCGGCGATGAGGTGTCCGGCGACCTACCAATAACTACAGGAGTACCACGTCAGAACACTCACTGTATTTGAATCTAAGAAAATGATGCGTAATAATATTTGGAAGAAAAAAACCACGTAAAAATTGGTGACTCCTTACTGCTTGTTGAAGACCGTGCGAAAAACTTGGGTTTCATTTTCGATAGTGTTTTACGGTTCGAACAACATATCAATCAATGCACTCTCTTACATTCAAAATAAACGTTAATTATATTTATTTGATTTATAAAAAGTATTATTATTATTATTATTATTAAATACTTCCACATTTTTTGCCAAATTTAACATTGTTTCAGTTTAATGAATTTAAATGTAGTTGGATATCTATAGAAACTGAGTATAGTAAAAGCAATTCCGCAGTGCGGATTAATACGAACTACTGAGTGTTAAATATAACACTTAATTTTACTGAGTTGTTAGTTTTTAATATGAATCGAACAATTTCAATCGAAATCAAAATTATTCTATCAGTTATTAACCTATTGAATTGCGCAGCTGTTCGCTACTTAACTCAAAAGATAGCAATTTCAATAGGCATTATTCATTCAAGCGAAAAATGGCAAACTTTTTATTTTTCTTACTTACGTAAATACGTTTTCAAGCTCGAGGGTATATTTTATCTTCAACCGCCGCGCCAGTGGCAATTTTAGGAAACCCCCATTGTTAACTGTTATTAGTTTTCCTTTTCCCGATACAAAGAGACTGTGAAATCGTTGCGGAAAAATAGTTCTGTACCTTTTATTTAGAGTTTCATTAATTTCTTCGAGAATATTTTTGTATTGTTAATAGTTTATTAATGGCTTAAACTGCAGGATGTGATTCATGGCACATCCTAGAACTAAAAGTTGTAAATTGAAGGCTGAACATTAGAAACCTAATACGATTGGCAAAAAGAAATATTTAAGATAATTTTATTAATAATACGAGCACTAGTAACGTTTTATCTTTTGATGTTAACTTAGCTCATTCTTCTGTACCCTGCTTCTCTATGGCGTAGGAGGCATGCGTACGGTCTGGCTTTTTGCGGTGCGTTTACCTGTGATTGTAGCAGCTAACTGGTAAAAAATTACAAAATTATACACAGGTTTTATTTCAAAACGAACCACTTTTGATTTTGAGGGAATTTGGTTCCTGAACAGGATGAGGTTACGATATATCAAAACATAATTTTTTATGGGGAACCTTTTCATTTTAATTCACCTCATGGGGAAAGAATTGAACTTCCAGTAGATGTGTTTTTGTGCTTGTTTCCGGAGGATTTATTGGACTCAATAGTATTTCAAACAAAGGGAATCAGGGATGCCTATATTTCTAAAGTCATGTGTCGTGATAGATTTTATTCTAATGATATTAATTTGTTAAACATAAGGGATTAGAGCACTTTACTTTGGGTCAATTTTACAATTAGTTCATTGGCGGGGATTTGGGTAAAAGACTACCTTCATTTTTTAATTATTTTTCGTATTTTTATCATTATGTTGCGTCAAATGATACGAGTAGGCTTTGCTTTGTTCCATGGCAACCACATTTGTTTTCTCCGTAACATTTGTCTCCTGTTTAACATCTTTCAAATACTATCCTTTTGAATTGTTTTTGAATTTATTTGTACTACATTACATACTTTTCATACTGGCTGAGTTTACCAATCAAGAAAAGGCTCAAATTCATTTTATGTACGGCTTGGCAAATGGAAATGCACTAGAGGCGAGACGTTTATATGCCGAACGTTTTCCCGATAGACGAGTACCGTGTTCGGAAACATTTACAAGATTGCACCTCAGGTTAGAGGAAACAGGTAGCTTTGCAAAAAGCTAAATAGGCGGCCGACCACTTACAGTTAGAACCGTACAACTTGAGGAAGAGATCTTAAACATGGTAAAAGAATCTGCAGGCACTAGTACGACGAAAGTCGGGAACGAGTTGAATGTGAGATACAAAACAGTATGGAGTATCTCAAAGGACTATTTACTTTATCCTTATCACGTACAAAGAGTAATAGAGACGGTCTGGCTTTCGAAACAGCAATGTTTTTTTTGAATTTTTTTTTTAGTCCTATAAAATCGGGCTCCCTCTACCACCTTCTTACATGTTTAAACCTACCGAAGACGTTTTGGGGGGGGGGGGGGGAAACTGGCATGTGAAATTTTTTTTTTAGGCTTAGAAATTGGTTTCTTGTCCATAACTCGGTGAGTTCGATTCTGATTAAAAAAATGTTAGGTCGTAAAATGGAGGGCTCGCGAATACGCATAAATTGAATTTTGTTTCATCGAAATCGGTCAAGCGGTTCTCGAGATATCGCGACTTAAAGGTACAAAAAACCCGTATGCTAAATTTCGCCGCGCGCCCTGTGGTGAGAGCCGTGTTCGGGTTTTTTAGCAGGGAAGAAATTCAGTTAGAGACTCTATTTTTTTTTCACCGATAGATATTAATGATCTGAATAATGTGTCCAAATTTCGAGTCGATTGGTTAATTAGGTGGGGAGGGGGAGGGAATACCGTAAATAAAATTCAAACTGCTCTAACTTCCGCAATTTTGGTCGACAACCGCGTACCCCACGGGAGATAACGCATTAGGATGCCTGCCTTGATTTGGCAAAATTGTTGGTTTAAATTTGCAAATAATAAATAAAATCTGGCCAAAAAACCGACTTTGATTTTTTTTATTTTTTTTAAGTGATTTTTTATTATGAAGGAAACGGGTGGAGGAAATAATTTTTTTGCAAATAAATAGAGAATTTCGTTACTTTCAATTTGAGCCCCGGAAGAACTCGATCCGACAATTAGGGATGGAGGGGGGGGGGGACAAACGCGTTTTGCCCTGTAGAAGGGCAAGGGTTAGGGTTAGGGACTTTGGACAGAGCTCACGTTCAAAGTCTATCAATTCTCTTTCAAGATTTTTTACCCCGAAGTGCTAACTGCATCAGGGCCTGCACGCGCGCGTGGTATGTGTATTAAAACTGTTGCGTTAATTGCGAACGGACGGCAATGCGGGCGCGGAGTGAAAAAAAGCGCTAGGCTCCGCCCCCGTGACCTCGCTGCTCGGCGGCTGAACTAACGCATCAGTTTTAATACACATATCACGCGCGCGTGCAGGCCCTGATGCAGTTAGCACTTCGGGGTAAACAAATCTTGAAAGAGAATTGATAGACCTTGAACGTGAGCTCTGTCCAAAGTCCCTAACCCTAACCCTTGCCCTTCTACAGGGCAAAACGCGTTTGTCCCCTCCCTCCATCCCTAATTGTCGGATCGAGTTCTTCCGGGGCTCAAATTGAAGGTAACGAAATTCTCTATTTATTTGCAAAAAAATTATTTCCCCCACCCCTTTCCTTCATAATAAAAAATCACTTAAAAAAAAAATAAAAAAAATCAAAGTCGGTTTTTTGGCCAGATTTTATTTATTATTTGCAAATTTAAAAAAAAAATTTTGCCAAATCAAGGCAGGCATCCTAATGCGTCATCTTCCGTGGGGTACGCGGTTTTCGACCAAAATTGCAGTTTGAATTTTATTTACGGTATTCCTTCCCCCTCCCCCCATAATTACCCAATCGACTCGAAATTTGGCCACATTATTCAGATCATTAATATCTATCGGTGAAAAAAAAAATAGAGTCTCTAACTAAGTTTCTTCCCTGCTAAATAAGCCGAACACGGCTCTCAGCACACGGCGCGCGGCGAAATTTAGCATACGGGTTTTTTGTACATTTAAGTCGCGATATCTCGAGAACCGCTTGACCGATTTCGATGAAACAAAATTCAATTTATGCGCATTCGCGAGCCCTCCATTTTATGACCTAACATTTTTTTAATCAGAATCGAACTCACCGAGTTATGGACAAGAAACCAATTTCTAAGCCTAAAAAAAAATTTTCACATGCCAATTCCCCCCCCCCCCCCCCCAAACGTCTTCGGTAGGTTTAAACATGTCACCAGGTGGTAGAGGGAGTCCGATTTCATAAGACTAGAAAAAAAAATTCAAAAAAAAATTGCTGTTTCCAGGGCTTTTTCTTGCCAGATCGGCTCCACTAAGAGTGCAAGCTTTGTTACCTAGAGACTTTCCAGCTCGAGTTAATTCTTGTAACTGGTTTTAAGAAAATTCTTTAAGGGTCCCACATTTTTCGGCAAAAATACTATTTACAGATGAAGCGAATTTTTCCAGACAAGGCATCATAAATTTTCACAACAACCATATTTGGGCGGAAGATAATCCTCATGTTATCATCGAAGGACATCACCAGTATACATTTTCTTTTATAATTTGGGCAGGGATTATTGGAGATAGCTTAGTCGAACCGTATTTTTTCCCAAATCGACTTACTGGTGATGTCTATTACAACTTCTTTAGAGATGAATTGCCAGAATTGATGGAAGCAGTGCCATTAAGAACGGGAACTTTAATGTGGTTCATGCATGACGGCGCTCCCCCTCACTTTGCAGTACGTGTTAGAAACTATTTAGATCAACAATATCCTGCTCGTGGGATAGGTAGAGGAGGACCTCACCGCCGGATCTGAATCCATTGGATTTTTATTTCTGGGGTCACCTTAAACAACTCGTTTATACTACTCCATTGAAACCGAAGAAGACCTTCGACTGCGTATTATTGATGATTTTAATACGATTCGCGCCAGTCCCGAAATTTTCCAACACGTAAGAGACAATTTAGCACGTCGTGTACATGGGTGTTTACTGGCTCATGGAGGACATTTTCAGCAATTTATTTGACTTTTGTTTATGTGAGTTCATTATGAAATGTTTTTAAACCAATTATTAAAATTATTATTATTGCTTTACTAATCTTTTTTAACACCCTGTATTTCGAAAAAGAAGCGACATGCGAAAAACTTTTATACCACATTTTCGTCAGCGCTGATGATGCTGGTTTTGTATGTGAGTTTCAGATATATACTGGTAGAATAGGAGATCTGCCTGAAAAGGATTTAGGTAGAAGACTAGTGACAGATCTAACAAAGGAATTAAAAAATAAAAATCACAGAGTTTTCTTCGACAACTACCTTACCAGTGTTCCGCTGGTATGCGGTTTGAAACAGGATCACATAATATATAGCTGTGGGACTCTAAAAAAGGGAAAGAAATATTTACCGAATGACCTTGTAGAAGATAAGAACTTTACAAGAGGTCAATATGATTGGCGTATGACTAAAGATACGTTATTATGCTTGAAATGGAAAGACAAAAAGCCTGTATACTTTTTGTCCAACTACCATAACCCCGAAGATGCAGCTACCACCCAACGTCGAAATAAGGATGGTTCGCTAGAAGAAATAAATTGCCCTAAACTTCTGGTGGACTATAACAAACATATGGGCTCCGTTGACAACGCTGACATGCTCCAAGAATGTTATGCTATAGATCGGAAGAGTAAATGGTATCACCGCATAGTTTTGCACTTTCTTGGTACTACTTTGGTAAACGTATATATTTCGTTTCAAAAGAGATGTAGTGGTTCTACTTTGGAGTTATGTTTATTATGTTCAGTTTAAACTGTATTTTCAATTTACAAATAAATATTCCAAAAGTAAGTTAATTCCGAACTAAAAGGGTAAAACATATATTATTTCTTAAATATATTGGTGCAAGCATGGAGTACCAATAATGGCGGGCAGGTATCGGTATCCCCGTCCCCCTAAGAATCCTTCTAGCCCACTCCAAATTAATAATCTCATTAATCTGGTCCTTAATTGTAAGGTGACCTAACTGGAACAGTTTGATTTCCGAGCTGCTTATTGCACAGTGCGCCAAACAACAAGGTTGGCAACCAATATGCTGAGAGGTTTTAATAGACGCATGTCCACGGGAGCAGTATTTTTCGATGTCTCAAAGACATTCGTTTATTTCTGGTACCATGGCTTGATACTAAAATTAATCAAGTTTGGTATGCCAAACGTTTTAGTTAACGTAATTATATCTTACCTTAAGGATAAAACATTCGTGGTATCATCAGAAGAACACAATATCTGAGAAAATTCAAATCAGGGGGAGTGTCCCGCAGGATTCACCATTGGCCGCTATACTGTATAATATATGCACAAGCGACATCCCTAAACTACTACACACTCAACTTTACCTAGTCGCTGATGATACTGCGATAACTACAACCTTAAGGGTGCCTTGGTTAGTAGTTTCACGCCTGCAACTTCATATCATGCTCCTTCAGAGCTGGTTGGACAGCTGAAAGCTTCGTTTAAACGCAGACAAAACCCAGGTCATTCTTTTTAAAAAAGCAACGATCAATTTACCTAAAACCAGAGTAAAGGTCAACAACATATGAATAGAATTGTCAAACAAGATAAAATATCTTAAATTGACTTTTGATAAAAAGATAGCATGGGGTAACAATGCAACAGTTTGACGCTATATATCCACTAGTAAATAGAAATAGTAAATTAAACCTGAAAGTAAAGATAACGTTGTACAAAACATTAGTACGCTCGGTGCTACTGTAAGATTCTGTAATTAATCTATTTAGTGAATTGTCTGTTCTGCTGTAGTATTTTGTTATTATTTTGTCTTTAAATTGTTTGAGTGTGTCAATTTTTAGATCTTGATGTAATGCATTGTTCGCTATGTCATTTTTTTAAGTGTCTCACCCGATTAGTCATTTTCCTGCTGACTATAGTAAGAAACAAATTACACATTTCTCAATGATTTTCCGCAAGGAAGCCAAATTTAATGTCAAAAATATGTAAGTTCCCAAATTTGACAGATACGACGCCATTTTTAATTTTTTTAAATGGCAAGCCTCATAAATTATCACACAAGTAAATTGCATTTCGCGATCCAATTTCAAGAACCTATTGTTCGTAATATCTATTATGAGCCGTTTCGGAAATACGGAGGTTCCTAAATTGCCTTCATCGATTTTGTATTTTAAGTGTCTCACCCCTTTATTTTAAGCTAAAAACCTCAATTTTTTTCACAGTAACATAATCTCCCGTGGCTTTGACGCTATAATCAAATACGACAGATATTAAAAAGTGACAGATACGACGCTATTTTGAATATTTTTAAATGGCAACCCTCGTCAATAACCACACGAGTGAATAGCATTTCGCAATCCGATTTCGTGTGGTTATTGATGTGGATTGCATTTTAAAAAAATTCAAAATGGCGTCGTATCTGTCAATTTTTGGATACTTGTCGTATATGATTATAACGTAAGTAGCTCGGCCACGGGAAATTATGTTCCTGTGAAAAAATCGGGGGTTTCAGCTTAAAAGATCTATTTATAAAAGAGACGAGACACTTAAAAGACAAAATGGATGAAGGCAAATTAGAAGCCCCCGTATTTCCAAAACGGCTAAAAATAACTATCAACAACTATATGTTTCTGGAATCGGATCGCGAAATGCAATTCACTCGTATGGTTATTGATGGGGGTTGCCATTAAGGAAAATTCAAGATGGCGTTGTATCTGTCACTTTTTGCCATCTGTCGTATTTGATTATAGCGTCAATAACTCGGTCACGGGAAACTATGTTACTGTAAAAAAAATTGGAGTGCTTAGCTTAAAAGATCTATTTTTGAAAGGGGTGATATGATTAAAAGAAAAAAGTTTTGAAGGCAATGTAGGACATCCGTATTTCCGAAACGGTTAAAAATAAATATCAACAACTATATGTTTCTGGAATCGGATCGCGAAATGCAATTTACTCGTATGGTTATTGATGAGGGTTGCCATTAAGGAAAATTCAAAATGGCGTTGTACCTGTCACTTTTTGCCATCTGTCGTATTTAAATATAGCGTCAACAGCTCGGTCACGGGAAATTATGTTACTGTGAAAAAAATTGGGGTGCTTAGCTTAAAAGATATATTTTTGAAAGGGGTGATATAATTAAAAGAAAAAAATTTTGGAAGGCAATGTAGGACATTGTATTTCCGAAACAGTTGAAAATAAATATCAACAACTATAGGTTTTTGAAATTGAATCGCGAAATGCAATTCACTCGTTTGGTTATTTATGAGGCTTGCCATTTACAAAAATTAAAAATGGCATATCTGTCAAATTCGTGAACCTATAAATTTATTAACATTTAATTTGGCTTCCTTGAAGAAAATCATTGAGAGATGTGTAATTTGTTTCTTATTATAGTCAGCAGGAAAATCGCTAATCGGGTGAGACAATTAAAAAGATGTCCCTGTACATGACAAACAATTTAAAGGCAAAATAATAATAAAATACTACAGCAGAACAGACAATTCACTGAATAGACTAATTACAGAATCTCACACACACTCACACGAAAACGCAAAACACAAATACCCAAGAGATTGGCTCTCTTCTTAACAGCGTTGAACATACTTGAATTTATTAGTTAAAAAGAGCCCATGCTCAATTTGATTGATACTTGAATCGATTGTGCTGCGAACATTTTTTTTTTATCATTTGCCCGGTTAATTTTTTGTTTAGCTTCATAGCCTCAACTTTTACCCGACCCTGTTACGGTAAATCTCACATTCACCCTACCATCTTTAAATTTAAATATAAATTTCAAATTCAGTAATACTATCGCCACCTGTTGATACAGGATTGAATTTCAATTAGGGTATCTGCAACCTGGCTACCGCAGATATGGCGGTACCGGTTTTATTTCTTTTTTAATTAAGATGGCACTGGTCAACCAGGGTGATCTTATTTTTAGTCCGGGTCATGACTGTCTCTTTCTAACATTAAAAGTATTCATGTTTAGCATTTTTCGTCTCTTTTTTGGCACTGTTAAAATTTATACAGTTTATCGTGCCTTTAGTGGGTTTTATAACCACGTTTATATGTACATAACCTGTTTTAATTTAATGAAATGTCTATCTAATGTGAAGATTGAGTCTTAATTATTTTTGATTGATGGATTAATAATTAAAATGGATGTTTTACCCGCGAGCGAATCGAGCAAGGTGTAGACTTTTTTGTGATGAGTGCGTGACCTATAAAGTGATCTCTGATTGGTTCAAGTGGGGTCGCAGGGATATGTAGAGGGGATTTTTCTTCAGCAGGAGGACAAAAAGGTAATTTTTCGGGACTCTAGTGTTCAGGCTTTTGCACAGGCAAGTACTAAAATTCTTCTTTCTTAATTTTTTTATTTCCTTTTTGAGTTTCATCATAGAACCCCGAGCTCAGTTGTTTTATTTACTTTAAAATTATCTTTTAATGTTACCCTAAAGATTGATTAATCATTTTACCTACTTATCTTGTCTTAAAGGACATAAATTGTTTCTTTAAAGGCTTACCTGGTCGCCATTTTGTGCATAGGCACATGGGCACCCCTATCTTTGGTTTTGAATTTTAGAGGTTCATTACCTATTTCTTATTTTGGACAACTTAAAGAAAAACTTCACTGCCCTGGTTTTTATTTTTTTATAGATTTTGGAAAATAGACTAATTGCTCTCTATAGAGTCGGCTTACGCCTCTTTGTAGTTTCTGCCCAAAAAATTCTAATTTAGAGAACCGAGCATAAGTTTTAAGTTGCCATTATACATGACGCTATCTTTGGTGATTGATCACTGGGTACTGAGTTTTTTCTGATGTGTTAATATCTGAAGATTTGTCTCGGGGGTTCTATGATGAAATCTCACTGCATATCTCTTTACATTTTCATTTATCTCTTGCTAATTTAGTACTTATTACCTGCCTTGCCTGTGCAGAAGTCCCCTAGAGCACAATTTACTATTGATTATTTTTATCTAAACCTGGTTCTGTGCAGTAGTTTATCCTAGAGCACTATTATATTTTTTTTATAAAATTACTATTACCTACTTATCTTGTCTTAAAGGACATAAATTGTTTCTTTAAAGATTTACCTGGTCGCCATTTTGTGCACAGGCACATGGGCACCCCTATCTTGAATATTTTTTTTTTATTTTATGCTTGTATAGCTACAATTTTTTTTTATAATATTACCATTGAATATTTTTATCTAAACCTGGTTCTGTGCAGGGCTTTCTCCTAGAGCACAATTTCATTTTGTGTTTCTATAAATTGTATAGCTACTATCTGTTTTTATAAAATTACGATTAATTATTTTTATTTAAACCTGGTTCTGTTGAAATAGTTTGCACCAGAAAACTACCTTATTTTATGCTCTTATAGCTTTTATCTATTTTATAAAATAACTATCAATGTCAAGTTATTGATCATTTTATTTAAACCTAGTTCTGTTGAAAAGGAGTATCACTGCAATTTCACAATTCAGTTTATTAGCACATTAATTAATTAATTAAAATTAAAATATATTTCTTTTTTTTTTTGGGTTCTGTAAATATTCCTTTTGAAGCAGAGCAAGGGAATTTATAAGGTTTTATTTGGTGAGTCTTAACACCTGGTCTTTTCTCGGTACCCAACTTCGGAACTTCATTATTGGAGCCGGACAACGCAGCTGACGTGACGTCACGACAGGGGCCCAAAGTCTGTTAAGCTCTACTCTCCTATACCTGTAGAGAGTCGATTCCTAAGCTTCACCCGAAGCTCTGACATAAACTGGTTATATCTCTACAGGGATCCGAAAACCACCATTGAAGAAAAGGGTAAAGGTAACTGACGCCTTGTGTGTGATTCACCATAAAATAAATAAAAAAAAACTGTCAAAAATCTTTATTTCACTTTTGTTATTTTTTTTTTATCTGATTGGATAATAATATATCATCATTGAAACTATTATTTAATTTTTTTCTTTGCAAAAATAATTGTTAATTGATTCAAACTATCTTTAAAATCTTTAAAATTTTCCTTTTGTCAAAATCTTTGTCATACAAATACTTATGTAAATAGACTAATTATTGTTAAGTTGAACTGAATGTGTTTTTATTTCATACTGGAAGGGACTGTTAAAATTTAAACTCGAACTTACCACGCCCTGCCTGAGCTAGCAAAGCAACAAAAGGTAAGAAATTGGCACTCAACGACTAAATAAATTTTCATTACAATTACAACAATAAATTTTCATTACAACTTTTTTGGTTTGAGAGCCAAATTTTCATTACAATTGGCGTCCCAACGTCATTAAATTAAATATTCATTACTACCCATAGGTCAACCAGTTTAAATATTAATTTTTAATTAAACAGTGCAATATAGAATCGAAAGATCGCCATTGCCTGTAAATTGTGCTAATAGGACTAAATTTTACTGTAACCTCATTTCAGCTGCCTAAAGCTTTTGATGTCCGTGTAAATTTTTAATAATCAGTGCCTGTCAATAAATTTTGTGAGGATAATTAGTGATTGTCAATATATTTTGTGTATTTTACATTATCTCCCCAATACTGAAAGCTTTTGAGCTTATTCTACGTAGAACTTTGTAAATTTTATAGGATTTTATTTTTACATTAAGTGTGAAATCACGATTAAGTGATATTTTGTACCAATTTGTTCTTCAACTGAAATTGCAATAGCTAGCTATCTATCTATTTTCTTTTTTAAGTCTGTGTCTTCTTAGTAGATAAGCTACTTCTATTTTCCTAAATTATAAATCTGTTGATTGGTAAACTTGTGTTATAACGCCAAATTGTTGAATAAAAAAAAATAGACTATTAAACCTGTTAACAAACATTTCATTTACACTTATTAATAAGCATAAGTTTTTATTAACTCTGTGCTTCATTAAGTCTACTTTTTCTTTCAGATAATTAGAGACCTTATCGATCTTAAGTTAATTTCTTAATCAGTCTTGCTAATCAACTAAGCTGGCAATCTATTATAACATTTCTAGCTTTACCTATTTTTTCATTTTCTATCAGTCACTTAAGGCTGGTTGGCGCCCAATCTTAATTCTGGAAATTCAATTTTAACTACCCTTCTTTATGCAAACTACGACCCTGCTCTAAGACCGAAAATACGAAACTGAGAAGCCGTGGTTCTCTTAATTGTGTAATGAGAAAAACTCTAAGGATATAATCATCAACAAGATCAATAATTATCATTCTTTATTTATTACTCATAACATTCAAATAATTAAGTACTATTTAATTATCAATAAAATAACAAAAAGAAAAATCAAAACAAGTTAATTAATAAATTGAAATTTTTTAAATTTTTTATTTTTTATTTTTTTCATTATTACAATATAAAAAGCCTTTTCGGAAAGCATCTGCTCAGACGTTATCCCGATGGATAAAAACTGTTTTAAAACAATCAGGAGAAGATACTTCAATTTTTTCTGGACACAGTACGAGACACGCGTCTACTTCAGCAGCTTTTCAAAGAGGGGTGGATATCGAAACAATAAGAAAGGCTGCGGGGTAGACGCCAAACTCTAGTTCGTTCGCAAGATTTTATTGCAGACCAGTTTTAAATACAACTTTATATGCAAGCCAGGTTATCTTGTCTGAATAATTAGTTCATAATAGTATCACATACTTAAGTTTAGAATTATCTTGTTCGACTAGTTAATAGGAAATATGTTTTCTTTATATTAAATTACTTATGTTATTACAACTATAATACATATATAATACTATAATATAGTTTCTAGTATCATTAAGGCTATTCTATAACACATAAAAATGTTAAATAAACTTCACATTAGTAATTGAAAAAATGTGGAACTACTTTAAACAACTACAGAGTGTTCTATATGGGTATTTTTTTCTTAACTTTAAAAAACGATGTCCCAGCTATATTTTGCACCCTGGCATTTTTTTATTTGGGTGCCATTGATTTTTACGATAAAGTACAAGTTTGTTGCCAATTAAAACAACATTTAAACCATAGGTTTCTACCAAGGTTACGGTTTAAATCAAGTGTCAAAAGTCAAATTGTCCCTTCTGTCCCTTGTCCCCACTGCTCAAAATTAGTTTTCTACCCAATTTTGCCAACTAAAAATGTATGTTTGCTAACGCCGAATTAAAAAAAAAAAAGTTTTGGTAGTATCTACTTTGCAAAATTTCCATATGCTTGGCAAATAAATTGATTATGGATCCACAGTTCTGTAAAATAAGTTGTCCCCAGCGTTTTATGTCACCTCTGTCCCTTGGTATTATTCGAGTTGCAGCTCATCTGTAGATGGCGCTTTTCTAAATTAGACAGGTTAAAACTATTTAGTTAACCATCGTTTTTCATGGTGGCATGTTGTTTTTCAGCCATAGTTTTTGTTTGTTTGCATAAAAACGCGCAAAACCTTAAAAACGTAAGTATTTCTATTTTCTAGTCGTTACTGTCCCTTGGCAAAAATGTATTTATTAAATTAATTTCAAGCATTTTGGTATTTTAATAGTTTATATATGTAAAAACAACAAACATAAAATGTCAACAGGTCGTAAACATAACCAAACTTTTTTTGTGCGGAAGATAAATTGACTTATTGTCTCCTCTGTCCCTGTCTCTTCTGTCCCCATTTCCTTTAATTCGGTAAAAGGGACAGAAGTGACTTGGGGACAGAAGTGACAAACTTTTTACCTACCTCAATTTGCATGACTATAATTTGAATGAGGCCTATAGTTAGCTTAGTTTTCTGCCAATTTTATGTATTAAAAAAGTCCGCGGCTAAAACATTAGCTCTAGGTAGGTACTTTGAAATGTATTTCAGTTATATTTTTGTTACTTAGAATATGGATTCTACGGTGAAACGCAAAACTACCATTGATGTAAAGGGCTTGATTGGAAGACTAAAAACGATGAAAGAAAGTGCCTATATGGAAAGAAAACAAAAAGAAAAAGCTAAATATGAAAAGAAAAAACGCAGAGAACGAGAAAGGTACCATGAGAAGAAAGAACGAAGACAACAGGAGGAAGAAACATTTTTAAACAATTTGCCAATAACAGATGAATTACTGGAACAACCAACATCTTCAAAAAATAAACTACCAGTAAGAACAGCTACATCAGATATATTAAGATTAAGGAAAGATCAGATGGACACAGCAAAAAAATCGAAACAACAAGCGATTAAAGAAAAGACCAAAAAGAAGAAAATAACTACTTCTACTGAAGAAAAACGCCTAAAAGAACGCAAGAAAAAAAGAAAGCAGAGAGAAAAACTGAGACAAAATAAGAAGAAGCATGAAGATTATTGTCGAAAGGAAAGAGGACTTTACCAAGAAAAAAAAAGACTAAAAAAAATTAAATCTATAACAGATATGTCTCTTCGTGATCAAAAAGAACAAAGAAAAATATGGCGTATAAAACAAAGGAAACGTCGAGAGAAACTTAAAGAAATGAAAAAAATTTACGATTACATAGTAAGCAATAGTCCACCCGAAAGTAGACCAGACACACCAATATACGAGAGGGAAACTACACCAGTTCAAGATCTTTCCAACAACGAAAATCAAGCAAGGGATTTCACACAACCATCTTGGGAAAAAACTCCCTTAAAATCTACAGAGGCGGTGAAAAGTCCAGAATTAGATCTAAAGGAGCAAAAACTTTTAAAAAAATTAAATTACATGAAAAACAAATTGAGCAGAACAAGTCAGAAGCTTAAACTGGAAAAAATGAAAGCTGAACGTTACAAGAAAAAGTTGCAGAGGATTTCTTTTCAAACACACCACGAAACTAATTATAAAACTCCTTCTCCACAAACAAGAGTTGAAACAATTTTGCGACAAGGTGATACAGAAAGAATAAAAAAACAGTTGTTAATTGGTGAAGTTTTGCAAACACAAATTAAATCTTCCATACAAAGTTGTTCAAATGAATTTGAAAAAAAAATTGTCAGCAAAATAATAAGTGGAAGAGTGGCCAAAAAATACAAAGTTACCAAAAATTTAAAGGGCCTAATATCATACCATAGATTTAATAAATCACTTCTTCAACCAAATATAATGCCTTTGAAAAAATCAAGACTGTTGTTCCAAAGTGAAGCAGTTAAAAAAGAAATACACACCTTTTTTATAAGTGATGTTGTTTCAGTTCAGGCGCCTGGAAAGAAGGACTGTATTACTGTTGGCAAAATCAAAATGCAAAAACGGTATCTTAGGGATTCTTTAAAAAACTTACATAAAAGATTTAAGCAAGAACGTCGAAACATCAGCTTTGCAACCTTTTATAAATATAAGCCATTTTGGGTCGTCAAACAAGCAATTGGCTCAAGAGATACCTGCCTATGCGTGAAGCATGCTAATTTTAACTACATATTTAAAAAATTACAACTGTTGCACCAATTCCGTACTACTGTGAAAACAATAGAGGATTTAGGTCGAAATATTACTTGCGAGGCTCAAACAGATGCATGCTTGTCCCGATTGTGTCATATTTGTAGTGAAAAAGTAACACATTTATTGAATAATGAGAGTGACTCTGAACAACAAGTTTTATACTATAAATGGGAAACGAAAATTGAAAACAGAATCGATAAAAAGAGGAATGAAATTAAAGTTAAAGTTAATACCAAAGTGGCCATTAGGTCAAGCTTAAAAGACGTTAGAGCAGCTTTTGAAAATAGCCTAAAAACCATTATCCCTCATCACTATAAAGCAAATCATCAGCAAAACCAAATAAGACTATTGCGAGACGCCATCACTGAACAAGAAGCAATAATAAATATTGATTTGAAATTTGAATTTGACACCGGTGTCCTTTATTTTAAAGATAATAATCAAGAGCTACAATGCGTGTCATTTTCTGGCGTATCTGATGATTTACTTCATAATGCTTGTTCCATCTGGGCTTACCTAAAACCCATTATGGCTATTATAACTGAAAAAAATATTAAGGTTGTTCATTTTGTTAGTGATGGGCCAACATCCCAATATAAAAATAGAAGAAACTTCCGACTGATCTGTTATTTTGCGTCATGGTTCAAAATTAATTTTGTTACTTGGAACTTTTATGAACCTGGACACGGGAAAAGTGTTGCTGATGGCATTGGAGGAGCACTGAAGAGGGTTGCCGATCAGTCTATAACTTACGGGAATAGTATAACATCGGCAGAGAGTTTTATCGAGGCTGTAAAGAAAAACAACAGCAAAATATTTTTATACAAAATAACCACTACTGACATCAACGAAGTTACAAAATTGTACACTGATGTGTTGGACAGTTCAGCAAGTGTCCCAAATACAATGAAAATTAGACAAATAATTTGGTCCAGTGAAAATCCGATCACCATAAAATTAAAAGACAGAAGCTGTTTTAAGTGTGGTGACATTACATGTGATCATTTTCTTCTACAACCTTCAGAATTTAAATTTGAAACACCAATGCTCTCCAAGGCAACTACAGCTAATAGTATTAATGATAAAGAGACTGAAGACAGCTCCGAGGATGATTTACCGCTTTCGTTTTTCAAATCAACAATTTCCACCGAAACTTTCACACACAGACAGGAATCTTTTTTGTCGATAAATAAAAATGAAGTAACAACAGGGAACTGGCTGCTAGTTAATTTTACACCAGAATTTTCAAAACAAGGTTCCAAGCCTCTTTTCTACATATGCCAACTATTGTCTGCAGGACAAAAATTTAAAGGAACATTTTTGAGAAGAACAGCAACAAGAGATCATCAAGGGTACATTTACGGTTTTCCAGATGTGCCAGATATTTTTGAGTTTAAGTACGAAAATATAAAAGGAATGCTCACGGACCCGGAGAAGTATGGACGTGGTTTATTTAAGTTTAACGTTAATACTGATTTGCTATAAAGATATATTATGTACATTTCGTTCATTTACTTTTCCTGTTTAAATTTATAATCTAAATGCTTAAGTTATAAAAAATACACAGTTAATAAAACACTGCTTATTTTTTTGTCTCTGCTGTCCCTTTCGGTCACTTCTGTCCCCTTTGTTTACTTGCATCAAAACAATTTTATTCTTAATTTTTGACTGTTAAATACTGTCTCTCCCTTATTTGCTGGTATATATAACTGCACTGATAAAATAAATGTAGTAGGACTGCATTTATACGGTTTTAATAAAAACAAAAAAAGGCTCCTTAGATTTAAAAAAACTAAAAAATCGGTACACTTCTTTCTTTTTTTTCTAAATATGGTAGTATTATTTACATAAATTACTATAAATTTTTTATATGATAAACACTTTTTACAAAATCATATAAATCAATGTGTTTCAGTAGATTGGCATATAAAATACCGAAACAAAATGAAAGGGGACAGAGGTGACATTTTTAGCAATTTTGATAATTTTGCCTTTGCCTTGCCTATACAAATTTTCAAGCAGCTCAATTTTTCTTACTGATTTTAATAAATTTGGATAAAAATTTAATGTTTAAAAACTTTACCAACCGGATTTTCAGAAAAAAAAAATTTTCAATTATTTTGCGCAAAATTAAAAGTTAAGAAAAAAATACCCATATAAGGACGTGGCTATGAAGTATAATATAAGATTAAACGACTTACCTTAAGGAAGTTCAATCTTTATTATACGAAGAGCCACGTCCTTATATAGAATAGGCCCACCCAAACACTCATCTCAAATATCCCAAACCCTAGAATTATTTTTTCAATACAGCACTTCAACGTAATGCCGATCCTGTGAGCCGGAAAGCAGAGTTTGAGTTCTTCCAAAATTTAGTGCGTCGTGTAGCAACTGATACGTTACTACAGAGTGTTCTATATAAGGACGTGGCTCTTCGTATAATAAAGATTGAACTTCCTTAAGGTAAGTCGTTTAATCTTATATAATGAATTCCGCGATAAAATTTTGCCGGCTTATAAGCAAAACTGAGAATTGTTCTTGACGAGGAAGTGGATGTGGGATACCATACTTGATACCATAGCTACTGCGTCTTTTTCGTTTTCAAAACAAGCAACGTAAGTCCTATTACTCAAATAGCTTCTCGTTTAACTCATATTGACCCTTTGAAATTGATTGACCGGTTCGAAACCCAAGCTGAACATCAGATAATATATTGTTTAGTCCCAAGTAGTTTAATTTGCAGTTTTTCGTATATTTTCCAAAATTTTCGCAAAACTAGGAATCAAAGATATCGGTCTATTAATACTTACTGCTCTCCGCATTTATACAAAAGTTTGATAAGAGATCTGGAACATTCCTTGTCGTAAAATTTTATTAAGGATTAAGTTCAAAGGTTCTAAAATTTAATTCATAATTAATCGGCTTTAAAGTGTCTTATCGGATTTCGTCAATGCCGACAGATTTGTTATTTTTTAATAACATTGTAACATCATGTTGTGAATTCGTACCATACGATTCATTTTATTGGTTGCTCCTTAGTTTACTCAAAATCTACGGAATAACAAAATATAATGTTATAATTCTTTGTCAAATTGTGAACAAAGTAGTGAACTATGCTAAACGCATACCGTTAATGTTGAACAAATACGTAAAGTTTATCAATAATGGAAGAAACTAAATAATTTTTGAACTCCGAATACCGAGAAAAAATATAACTTCTTGCTGCGATAGGAATTAACATTCCTTGCTGTGCCATAGTCCGAGAGCAGAAGCCATTGTATTAGATGCAAAGTTCTATGATCAAATTTGACACAACATTATTTTCTAAAATGGATGTTCAAAATATTATCTATAATGGGTAAAAATACTTTACCCAGAAAATCACTCGTGAACCAAATGTCTGTAAAGGAGTTTTGGCGCCTAAACTGTGTATCATTAAACAGTATAGAATAGGGAAAAGGTCTGTCATAAGAGATAGCGGTATTAGGAGACGACGCTTATCCTCAAAAACGGTAAAATGCCAAAGAGATATGCGAGGTTAAATAAATTATTTAGTTCGTTGTTGGTACGCAAACAATATAGATGTAAGAAATCACTTATTATTTTTTTGTTGAATACAAGTTAGATTAATAGTTGCATTTCATGTGCCCACTAAATTTGTCTCCTATTACCATGTAATGGCAAATAGAAGCAAAACTCTGTGTTTTAATGACGATTCCGTATTATTAAACTTTACATTTTAAGGTTATGTATTTAATAAAGAAACTTCGTTCCAGGTAGCTTGCAACATTCTCTGTTATTCTAGTGTCTCTAATTACAGCGAGATAATTAAAATTATGTGATAATAAGAGACATGTAGCATGGTAATAAGAGATTTCCATTTATCAAGTACACACTTTCTATTTCAGTGTCAAAATGCCCGGCAAAAAAAAATCTGACAAAAAGCGTTGCAGTTATGATCCTAAGGCTATGGAATTAGCAATTGATGCTGTTAAGAATAAAGGTTGTACCTTGGGACCGGCGGCCAAAAAGTATAATGTGCCTATTAGCATTAGGAAAATATTACAAAAAGGAAAAACCTAATATCGGAGGCGGAAGAAAACCAGAATTATCGGAAGATGACGAAAACACACTTGCCTTATTTCTAAAGTTATGTGGGACCTTAGGATATGGATTTACGAAACAGGAAACACTAAAATTTGTCACTGAATTTGGAGATGACACAAAAATGAAAACAAGATGGAATGAAAAGGGTCCTGGGGACACATGGTTTACCAATTTTCTTAAGAGACGCCCCAAATTATCCATTAGAAAAGGAGAAATATTGACTATGTGCTGTTGCCCCTAAGGCTAAAAATTTGTACAATACCTGGTTAAAAAATGAACTTACTGGAGCGAGGTATAATAGATCCAAATAATAAAAATATTACTGTTTTGCTGAAGCAATCTTTGAAGATTGGTTTAAAACAATAATATTACCTTATTTTAAAAAAATAGGCCCTGAGGTTCCAAAAGCACTAATCGGCGACAATCTTGCCAGACACATCTCCTCAGCAGTAATTGAATTATGTAGAGAAAATAACATCCGATATAATCTTCTGCCCCGGAATAGTACTCATTTATGTCAGTCTTCCCGCGACTTTTAAAAAAATGCTTGGCTAATTTAAACATTGATGGGAAATCATCAACAAATTTAATTTCTGGCTTTCGCGGTACAAGAATTTGTCCTGTAGATAGATCAAAAATATTAGAAAAGTTACTACCAGACGTTAAATCGGACCAAAATCAAGCAGGTAACACTACTACAATAGACAACACTTTTGAGATATTTTTGTCAAACATATACCGGGTGTTGCATCGTCGAGCGGGACATAGAAAATCCCATGTAATTTTAATTATTGGCTTCCCTAATTATTTTAGAGAAAAATTCTATTTAGGTTTATTAAAGAGCACTAAAACCCACATTCAAAAGAATAACTTTAGATATTTTTGATGAGCCCGTTTACGGGTTATCGCCGGTTTCTTTTTAACTATTTCTCCTTTTTATGGCCCCGTATTTGCGGGCACCCGTCAAGGTAAAAGATGACTGTCAAATAAAGTTGTAATTTTGAAATGTGTGCTTTATTGTTATAAAAACTCGTACATCGAAAATATTAAAGGTGTATTTATGAGTACAAATTAATCTGAATAAAACTAAAATAAAGTATCCAATTACAAGGTTAATTATGACATTTTACATGTTTCAATATTTTACTAATTAATAGGTAGGTACTATTAAATTGTTAGAACTTTAGGATTTAAGAAGATGTTCAAATATTCCTCAAAATGACAACTTTATTTGACAGTCATCTTTTACCTTGACTGGTGCCCGCAAATACGGGGCCAAAAAAAGGAGAAATAGTTAAAAAGAAATCGGCGATAACCCGTAAACGGGCTCATCAAAAATATCTAAAGTTATTCTTTTGAATGTGGGTTTTAGTGCTCTTTAATAAACCTAAATACAATTTTTCTCTAAAATAATTAGGGAAGCCAATAATTGACCCCATTTAAAATTACATGGGATTTCCTATGTCCCGCTCGACGATGCAACACCCGATATACCATAGAAAGTAGAACAAAGCTAGTCAGAAAGAAAAAATACAACTTGAAGCGGGCAATAGTTTAGAAAATATTGAAGAATACAAAACAGAACACGGCGAACCTCAGAACGACGATAATTATTATTCAGATTATTTGCCCAGCCTTAGTATTTACAGCAATCCAGGCCCATCTGGCTCAAATGGAGGAAAAGGAGAGAAAGCAAAACAACGTTGAAGAAGTTCACCGATGATTTAGTATCTACGCAAAGTTCCGATGTTAGTCCTGAGGATACTAATGAAGATGATGATTCTGAATCCTACTGTTACAGAAATGAGAGTAGAAGTTCCACTCTCATTTCTGTAGTAGAAGATTTTATTTTAGTAGAGTTCAATTACGAGGGACCCCACAAAAGACGCCTTCTTAAAAGATTTATTGGGAAAATAATCGACATAAACTCTGAAATGCTTTTTAAGTGTAGTTTTCTACGGAAAGCTGTATGAGGAAAAATATTTATATGTTTCCTAGCGTTCAAGATATTGTAGAGGTGAAACAGGATCAAACAGTTTCAAAACTGAAACCATTATATGCAAGAAGGGAAATATATTATATTATTGAGTTATAAGGTCTAGAAAATTTCTCATTGCTTTTATTATTATTATTTTCTAGTTTCCGCAATAACATACCTCCTGAGAGTATTACGTTTCGGTTCCTTTTTTCCTACACTTATTTTTGTATAAGCTAAACTAGCTACAAAAAAAATAATGTTTTGTTTTATTGATGTCAAAATGTTAAGTTATAGATAGGTGAATTATTTATACTGATATTTTGTATAACTTATTAAAGTACAAAAAAGAAGACTGTTTTGTTATGTTATTAATGATCATTAAGTATAATTCTCAATAAAAAGGTCGAGTCGCCATTTGCTTCGCTGGTTTGATACGTCCCGAACAGCGATGTCTTAATTCACCCTCCCCCCGCAGCTGACTTGAGACACTTATAAATTAAAAAATAAAAGCTCCGAGATACCACTGTTGAAGTAGTTCATACCGGGTTTCCCAAAAGAACCGGAACGGCCGAATATTTCACCAACGGCTCGACATAAAGTTATGAAATTTGGTATACGGGGGTAATCAGTAGTGCCGAATCTAAAAATAATATTTGCAACGTTGTCAGATTTACAGTTTTTCCTATGGAGCCCTCAACTTAAATTTTTTAAATGTAATGCTATGTTTATTTTTAGCGCATTCGATTTGTCGTGTTCAAATTACTATGATCGTATAATATCAAATTTTAATTCCCCTAATTTTTGTTAATATTGCAATTCATCATTTCGTTAAAAAATATCATAAAATTTCATTATCTCATTAATCATGAGGTATAAATTAACAAGTGGCCTTTGGAAATAGATAAACAACTTTTATTTTTATTTTTGTCAACCATCCGTCATTATTGTGAAAGTTACTTGAGTTATTATTAAGGTAAAATGGTTTTCCTGTTAAGTGAAACTGAACGGATTGAAATATTAATCTATCGTGGTTACGGCGATAAAATGAGAAGCTATCAAGAAGTTTGTGAATTATTCAATGCTGTACACCTAGAGAAGCAAATTAAAAAATCTACAGTTTGTCGAACAATAAAAAGATACCAACAAACAGGGAATGTTAAGCCTATTCCAAAAACTGGTCGACCTAAAACGGCCACTACAGATGACAATAAGTTGAATATCCTATTATCTGTAGAAGAGAATCCTAAAATGTCTATAACAGAACGAAAACAAAATTTACCGGAAGATGTAAGTACATCTTCAATTCACAGGATTTTAAAGGAAGAAAATATTAAGCCTTATAAATTAATGTACACTCAAGAACTTTTGGAAGATGATCCTGACCGCCGTATCGAGTTTTCTGAAGTCATAATGAATAAAATTAACGATTATCCAGATTTTAAGAACAAAATTTTATTTAGTGATGAATCGACTTTTTGTTTAAATGGGCAGGTAAACAGGCACAATTGTAGATTTTGGAGTAGAACTAACCCTCACTGGATGGAAGAATTACATACACAGTATCCGCAGAAAATTAACGTTTGGGCAGGGATTCTTAACAACACAATTATTGGACCTTTTTTTATCGATGGAAACCTGACGAGTCAAAAATACTTACAACTTCTGAGAAGAAATGTGGTTCCTAAATTGCAAGAGTTGAACGTTGACATCCATGAAATATGGTTTCAACAAGATGGGGCACCTCCCCATTTTGCACGAGAAGTTCGACAATATTTGGACGAGGTATTCACAGAAAAGTGGATTGGACGAAGAGGAACGATAGAATGGCCAGCACGCTCCCCGGATATGACCCCTATGGATTTTTTTTATTGGGGACATCTAAAAAATAGGGTGTACAAAAATAGACCACTAACTTTAGATCATCTGAGGGAAACAATTCTATACGAATCGACTCTTATAACACCAGAAGTGTTAAATAATACTATAGGTGAATTTTATGACAGGCTTGGTTATTGTTTGGCAAATAATGGCCACACTTAATACGTTAAGTCTTTTATTTTCTCATTTAATTTAGACCTGTTAATGTTTGTCATTGGATTATTTAATCATATTTATGTAGTTTATCAGTTACCGTAATAAAAAGGATTATTTGTACTACCTATGTAGTTTTGTATTGTTTTCTTTTTTTTATTAGTTTAAGTTAAAAAAATTTAATTTTATGGAATCAAACAAAATACACAATATTTAAAAGGAAATAAATAAATAGGAAGATTTCGTGGAACCAACATGTAGATTTGACAACGTTGTGAATGGTATTTTTAGATCAGACTTGCGAAAAAATTTCTATTAATTAATTTCCATTGTCATATCGCCACGATTTCTCGAGATAATGAAATTTTATGATATTTTTTAACGAAATGATGAATTGCAATATTAACAAAAATTAGGGGAATTAAAATTTGATATTATACGATCATAGTAATTTGAACACGACAAATCGAATGCGCTAAAAATAAACATAGCATTACATTTAAAAAATTTAAGTTGAGGGCTCCATAGGAAAAACTGTAAATCTGACAACGTTGCAAATATTATTTTTAGATCCGGCACTACTGATTACCCCCGTATACCAAATTTCATAACTTTATGTCGAGCCGTTGGTGAAATATTCGGCCGTTCCGGTTCTTTTGGGAAACCCTGTATGTACATTTATTCTATGAACCAAGAGTCAAAATCTGACGTTAGTTTGGATGGTCTAGATTAAGCAGTTACGATTTTATGGACATCTAAAGTTGCAAAATGACCCGACTTGACGGTATTAATTTTAAGTTTTCAAACAAAATTTCTTTCTTTTTGATAGGAGGTGACTTTGTATTTAGAGATATTTTTTAATTCTAAACAACTTTTCTCAATAACGTTTTTCTCTATTTTTCGACCTAAGGGTACTTTACTCTTGAACAATTTTCATATTTTTTTACCCTACCCTGTATCCAATTCGACTTAAAGCCATTCCAAGTGCACCTGAAATGGTTATCGGACACGTACTAACTTTTATCAGGACTAAAATTTTCTGAAATATCAATAATAAAAAAGTTTCCCATTTGTTACACTTTATCCACCACACTGTATACAGTGTATACAGGGTGTTAATGAATATCACATAGATATTTAGAGAAGTGATAGTGCTCATCAAAATAGGAAAAAAATACTTATAAACATGCAGTTAAAAATGCTTCATTTTTTAAAAATTTTTTTCGTATTTCTCACATTTTCGGAGATAATTATTTTAAATTTGGTACACTTATAAGTTTTTGGAATATCTACAATAAAATGTCTTAATTGTCAGAGGCAGTATACAGAATGTTACATTTTTACGGTATCAACACTTTCACTTTACTGATTTTTTTTTTAGGATACCCTGTATAAATATTGATATCATATTTTGTCTCCCCGTTCTTTTTTGAGTTTTTTAAACTTCTACATTTTTATCGGACCTGTCATCGTTCTCTAGTTGGCGGAAATAGCCGTCGATGCAAACCAAGTATTATCCAAGTAGCAAAATTAAAAAAATAAGTAGTTGGCTGGGGCAGCTGGGTCTAGGACATTTAGCCGTCGCCGTTTCGCCGTCGCCGTTTCGCCGTCGCGACAATTCGCCGGCAGCCGATTCGCCGTGGGCCGTTTCGCCGTCAAATAGAAATTAATAAAATACGTAAAAAAGGTTATAATATATATTGCTAAATTTTAACAAAATTGTTTGATAAAAATATACCTACATAGGCAAGTCAATAATAATAATTAGGGTTATTGGAATTCGGGTCTAGGACGTTCAGCCGTCGCCGTTTCTAATCTAATCCACCTTTTTGGGTCCAATTCGGTATATGCTAGATATAAAAAAATTGTAATAATTATAGACTTATATTGGTTAAACAGCGCTAACACGGCATCTAATCCACCTTTTTGGGTCCAATTCGGTATATGCTAGATATAAAAAAATTGTAATAATTATAGACTTATATTCTATTTGACGGCGAAACGGCCCACGGCGAATCGGCTGCCGGCGAATTGTCGCGAAGGCGAAACGGCGACGGCGAATAGTCCCATCCCCGGGGCAGCTTATATTTATTACACACGCTTAGTGTCAAATAATTCTGTTAGTTGATGTTTCCAGAGTTAATTAGAGATATTTAATGACGGCTGAGTTCACAAACCAAGAATATGCCGATATGCATTTTATTAATGGTCTTGCCAAATTCTTTTGAAGCTAAATGACTCTATCGGCAGCATTATCCAAATCGAAGAGAACTTGATCCTTAACATATCCAGATAGCTCAAGCTCTTCTCCCATACGATTTTACACCCCGATTAAATTTTTGCCAGTGGTTCATTCAAATGTTGGCCCAAAATTCATTGTTCGGAAATAAAACTTTAGTTACTGACGGGTTTTCAAAAAATTCCATCAGAAATTTTCATAACAATCATTTTTGGGCAGAAGAGAATCCTCACGCAATAGCCGAAAGTCATTTCCAGTAAATGTGTGGGCTGGCATTATTTGAGACTATTTGGTGGGGCCATTTTTCTTGCCAAGAAGATTAAAGGAGCAATATTATCGTCAATTTTTAGAAGGGAAACTCCCGGTACTGTTAGAAGAGGTACCACTTGAACTAAGAAAGCAATATGGTTTATGCACGATGGTGCACCGCCACATTTCTGTTTGGTGGTACGGTAGTTTTTGAGGCAACACAAAACCATTGGATATATCGAGGTGGACCTCAACCATTTTTAAATAGTCAAGAATATTTTTTCTGGGAACAGCATTATAACTTCATGTGAAACAATTCGCAATACTCCTGGGATATTCGAGTTCACCAGTCGATTAGACAAGAAGATGATTCCTGCATATTAGCAAGAGGATGTAATTTTTACCAGTTCCTATAATTTTTTTAGTTTGTCGTGTAACGTCAGAATGAAGGCGGCGTATATCTTCCTATTTTTAGGTAAATTTTGATCTGACAATGTCAAGAAATTTGTCCTTTTAAAAATTGAGAAAAAAAAAACTACATTTTAGTATTAAACCTAGATGTCATCGTGTCTTAAATTTGCAATATTTTCAATATATTAATATAGCGAAAGTATTGGTAGCACAAAAAATTTAACACTCTGTATACTGCCTTTGACAATTTAGACATTTTATCGTAGAGATTCAAAGAACTAATGTACGAAATTTGAAATAACTATCTTGGAAAATATGGGAGAAAAACGAAAAAAACTCAAAAAATATTAAAGTTTTGACACCCTGTATATCAAAAATGAAGCCTTTTAACCACATGTTTATGAGTATTTTTTTCTTTTTTTGACGAGTAATCCCTTTAATATTTACGTAACATTCATTAACACCCTTATAGAGTGTTTAATATAAAAAGAAAGTATGGTTAATAAGCCCTAACTATTTAGAACACCCCGTATAATTCCAAATAATTCTAACTTGCAGACCTAATACCTTTCTATTAATCTAAAAATATTAAAAAGTCGAATAGTTTTATCGAATCCTGCGTTGAGACTAGACCACAATGTATGTTGTGTCGTTCTATTATTTCTAACACTAACGCCTCTTCTTTTTTTCTGACTTTTCTGTTATACCAACAATATTACGATTGTAATAATTGTTGTTGAAATAAGAATAGAACCTAGGTACCTCGAAACTACCTAGAGACATATTAAGTTAGATAATATACCAAGTCGTACTCGGGGTCTAAATTAATTAAACATGAATGGCTTCACTTGAGGAGGCCTTGATGAAGTTATTAAAGAATTTTCTGATTATTTTAAAGCTTTACATCAACTGCATATGAAACCACATACTCAAATTTATAACACCATCTATGCATACCTACTTACCTACATACACAAGAAATAATTTTTAAAATATTTATATCTCTTGATATTTGCAAATAATTACAAAACATTTTATTAATCACTGAAGGGTTTTTGATTTGATTAATATAATTAGCGACCTGTGATGGGATGAATTTTGACATATACCTAGTCTTTCTTTACTTTTAAATGAGGGTATTACTATCTACAACGTCAGATTTTTATCCGCGTTTTCTAAATAAAGAAAGTTACGTAAAAATCCTTGGCCTCATAAAAAGATTTTTTTTCTTGAATCTTAATTAGGTCTTAATCGCCAAGAAACCGTGGAAACGCTTTAAACTAATGCCGGTCATAAACCTGGCTTTAAAACATTATCTCTCGCTGGATAGAACTTTAATACCAAGGGTATAAAGGACGCCAAAATAAGAGATTTCTTTTTAACTTATATCTTTTTAAAATTCGCAAGTTACGCAAATAAAGTTTTACCGTCTTTTTAGGCAGAACTTACTTCTAAATTGCGAATAATTTATCTTCTATATACTGCGCAGAATTTTTATTTTTTTACTAATGGTTTACATACGTTTCTTTGGTATATTAGGTGGAAACTTTAACTTTATATTATAGATAGTTTTCTTTGCAATTTTTTTTTAGAATCTATCCAAGTAAATTAAAACAACATTTAGTAAATTCTCTGAAATATGAAAGACCGGTCTTTTCGGTTGGCAAAGAGTGTTTGCCGCCTATTGCTCTAATGTAATGTAATTGTAATAATTAATGATTCTGTAGAATATAAGAAAAGTTCATATTAACACAATTCCGCAAATGCTTCCGTGCGTCATCGGTATTTTTGTTCTTTTTTCTTTTTATTTATTAGGATCTAATTACGATGATGATGAACTTTAAGGTATAAGTATGATTACGTAAGGCCACTTTTTTAAAATATCAGAGGTAGAAGCTACTCGTCGGGAAGTAGGCGGTGGCACTATTCATCCAGGGCCGATGTTCTCCTTGCTTGTATATCGTCACCCTAATTGTAAAATCACCTAACTCCACATTTTAAGCAAACTAAGATTTTGGCGCCATCGGATGTTTAATCAAACAACTAATACACCTAAAATAGCTTGTAACTCTAAAATGATTCTAAAAGCTTGTGCCACGTGAAACGTAAACCTCGTATCTCCAGTGGTCGAATATATGTAAACCGTAAAGCTGCTAACTCCTCACAAGGTAAAGTTATACCATTAGGTTTGCCGGCAAATTTTTAGGGAGCTGTTTCGCTCGACTTTTTTGTCTGACAAAAAGTGTAGTGTGGTTAAAATTAATGGAGAACGTATCAGGTAAGCATTAAATATTATATAATATCTTCTATTATTTTGTCCTATGCATATTTTGTTTACTGTTAATATGCTTTTAATTAACACGGTGGAGTTAGGAGTTTTTATCAGTACACAAAAATGCCGCTTATTAATGTATGTTAACCTCCTAACTCCTAATGCATTAATATTAATCAAGAAATATAAAATGGACTTCGTAACTCTCCAAACGAGTTTACTTTTTACTTCTTACGGTTCTATTCTATTAGAAAAAATCGTTTCAAGTAAAAGTATATTGCAATTAAATAAAAGAGAGCTATTTCTGTCGGCGCTCAGTAGTGAGCATAGACGGTCTATCGCGAGGTAAGCTTTCGCCGAGATCGATTCTTGTTCTTTACTTTTAAGTAAACTTCTCTTTTTTTAGGCTTTCCATCACGGGGGCATAACGATTATTTGCGGCTTTACAAAAAAAAACCATCGATGGAGAGAACGGTAGATACAGTTCCTAAAGGCGGGTTTTCCTACACCTTCGCCAGTCGTCGACGACTGCGACCGAGTAGCCGCAACCGATTCGTCAAGACATCTCCTATGCATTTTAAACCTGCCTGGTTTCCAACCCGCTACGCAGTCGCTACTACTAGCGAGCGGTCGCCATTAGGCCCCCACACACGAAGGGATATTTTGCGAGACCTGGTATGCGGTAGATAGTGTCTGTCGAATTTTGCATATTTGGACCGCACGTTAGTGCTGAACGACGGACTCGGCCTGTGAAATACGTCGTCGGTGAAGGAACAGGTCGCTACAAGTCAAATTTGTACTTACAATTAACGTAAGGAGACAGTCGTTGAGCTCGTCGTTTGATCTTGTTTAAATTTTGTGGTTTAATGGAGTGGACAAAAGAAATATTAACAGAGTTTATAGAATTATATAGAGAACGACCCTGTTTGTGGAAAATTAAATATACAGATTATATAAATAAGAATTTAAAAAGAGAAGCATAATATGAAGAGTTGATAAAATTTTTAAAAAGCAAAAATTATAATGATGTTACTATACTACTTAGTAACTCATCAAAAATTGGACCGCTCATTCTTAAGTAATTTTTCAAATCGTCTTGTTCATTTTGTCTCAATTCACGTACTAAAGGCCTAGGACCATATTTTCCTCGTTCTGAAAGCCATTTCTTAACCCATTTTTTTCTTTTCTTTTTTCTATTATCCTTTTGGCTGATTTTTAAAATACATAAACCCATGAGAGCAATTTTTTTGTCCATTTTGTACCAACTCAGATTTCACCGACTAAAGAGGTATTTTAGACCAGCCTAAAATACAGAGTTGCACTACCCGGTATGTCAAATTTAAAATTATCTCCCAACTAATTCAGAGACAGCGTAGGTGCAGGAACCGATCGTTTAACAAATCGCGGACTAAGTATGTTCGTGTGTAGACACGACAAATTAGATCCCTCACAGACCAAGTCGGCAGATCTGGTATGGCAGATCTGGTCGGTCGACACCGTCGGCCGACTACGTCGCTTCGTGTATGGGCGCCTATTCGTCCGGTCGTGAGTAGCCGCTCATCTCCGAGAAGGGTTGTTACGACTCTGTCGTGGTATATCTTTGTCACCCGTTATATGAACAGTCGAATACCAGTTATATGTTGTTGTAAAAAAGAAAAAGTGTCACTGTCAAAAAATGTGTTGTCATGTTGTTAATATTGTAAAATTGTTATTTTGTTAATCAGTAATAAAATTAAAATACAGTCCACTAACCATATCCAAGAAGAATAATTCATTTCATCAACATCAATAAAACTATTGGTCCATCGAGAAGGATATTGATCAACAAAAAATTGCCGAAAACCCAAGCAGAAAACCCAAAAAGTCAAATCAGTGAGTAATCCTATCCCTTTCCTTTTCCTATACGATTTGCAGGCTTGCCTGTGTGAAACGGTCGAATATTTGTTGCTTTTGTTAAGTAGTTAAAACGGTGACATATTAAAGAATTTATAGAAAAATGGTTAATCCAAAACGTAGAGGTATAGATTTGACGGATAATATCCGTAAGAGAAACGCTTTGATAAGTCAGTTGGGGCGTTTTAAGATATTTTTTGAAAATTTTGATATAAATAAAAAACAGCAGTTACCAGACCGGGTTAAAAAGTGTAGCGAGTTATGGGATAATTTTGAGGAAATTCAAAATAAAATAGAGGCGTTACTTGACGATGAATCGGAATTAGAGGTCGAAAAAGGGGAAAGAGCGACATTTGAGGATGAGTTTTTTGAAGTTATAACGCTTGGTAAATCATTAGTAGCGAACCACATAACCCAGTCTACATTAGTAACAAATAATATCAGTAACATGTCACAGAGTGTCGGTTCTGCAGTACAGCCAGTACAAGCAAGGCTTCCTTTAATTGAGGTTCCAAAATTCAATGGGTCGTACGAGCAGTGGGTAACATTTTATGACACGTTTAATTCACTTATTCACAGCAATCAATCGCTATCAAACATACAGAAATTCCATTATTTAAAAGCTTCTTTAACTAACGAGGCCGCCTTGGTAATTCATTCGTTGCCTATTAGTGATCAAAATTATATAGTTGCATGGCAGTTGTTAAAAGATCGGTTTGAAAATAAAAAGCTAATAACAGATACATATTTAAAAGAACTTTTTGATCTACCTGCGGTAACCAGCGAATCTCATTCACAGCTTAGGCAATTGTTAGATAAATCAAAAAAGATTTTAAGAATTTTGGAGATTTTACAACACCCAATCAAATCGTGGGACACAATTTTGCTATTTTTATTATCCAATAAATTAGATGCTGGTACTAGGCGTGAATGGGAGTCGTTTTTACAGAATAACAATAACCAAGCAACGTTAGATAATCTCTTTGACATTCTACAAAAAAGATGTTCGTTATTAGAAACGTTAGACCAAAATAAGGTAAATACAGGACCGAGTTCGGTTCAAAAATCAGGTGTAAAATCATATCAAAAACATTCATTTCCTGTAGTCACAAAACCAGGTTTTGCATGTCCTTTTTGCGGAGAAACACATTTGCCATTTTATTGTAACAAATTTCTAAATTTATCCATACAGGCAAGAATCAACGAAGCAAAAAAATGTAATCTTTGTTTAAATTGTCTAAGATCCAATCATACAACTCAAGAATGTTATGGCACTAATTGTAAAAAATGCGATAAGAAACACAATTCACTGTTACATTTAGAGTTTGAAAATGTAACAAGAAACTCAAACACAGATCAGTCAAACATACATGCGAGGCAAACATACAATCAAAGGCAAGCACAAATCAATCAAGCACATGGTCAATCACAATTAAGACAGAATTCATCGCAAATAAATACAAACAGAAATCTACACGTTAATCCAAACAGACAACACAATTTATTTGCGCAAAATATAAATACTATGCAAAATCAAAACACAGAAATCTTAAACACAAACTTTATTGCAAATGAATCAAACACAAATGCTAGGCAATATACTACACAACATGCTAGTCAAAATACGAGTATTTCCCCAAACATGAATACAATTCAACAATTCAATAGAAATAATATACAAGGCAGTGCGCCAATGTTGCCAAATGTTATGCAAAATCCAGAAATATCTGAGAATGCAAGATATTCAAGGTTTCAACATTTACATGGTGATATTAATATATCAGATCAAATACCAGATCCAACTATGAATCAATCACCAATATTTCCTAGTCAACAAACAATGTCCTCGCAAAGTTTAAATACAGAGAATAGTTCAGAAGTATTACTTTCTACGGCTATTATTTATATTATGGATAAATTTGGAAAACCAGTGGAATGTAGAGCACTTTTGGACTCAGGGTCCCAGTCAAATTTTATGACTCAAGAATTATGCGCTCGGTTAAAACTAAATCAAACAAAAATCAGTATACCAGTAGTAGGTATAGGTCAATCAATTACAAGTATATCGAGTATGTCGGAAACAACTATTTCATCACGAATATCCGCATATGTTGCGAAAACTAAGTTCTTGGTTGTTAAAAACATAACCGGAGATTTACCATCTTGCATACCGGTCGAAGCTACTCAGTCGTAGTCGTCGACGAGTGGCGAAGGTGTAGGAAAACCCGCCTTTTAGGAATACGATAATGAGTCGTCGGACAGCAGCCACATGAGTAATGGAGGCTCGTACTACAACGACGAGCAAAGTAGGCAACAAATAAAAACTTCCTCTTGCTCTACAAGTAGTGCTGACTTGTGGAATGCGCCTATAATACTATCGCCGCAGCAACAAACTACTGCGGGCGAAGTTGTGTACAATGAATCATCCACCCCTTTTACGCCTAACGTAGAAATCTATTCAGAAAATTGCGAACATGACATCTCTTCTCTTAGTGCATTAGAAGATGCTGAGATTATAGCCATTACGAACAATAACGACATACTCTATAATCAGTGTACTATTGCATCTGATATACGATTGAGTATAGAAAACAATGTACACGACAACCCTAATAAAAATAATGCGATATTTCTCGATCTCATTGAAAACACAAGCAACGATACATTTTTTGTTCTTGAAACCTCTGAAAAATATAAAAATTTGAATATTGAAAATGAAAACAAAAATCAAGATTACACGATTTCAGACTCAGATTCTTCTGATTCGCACAAACAATAGAACTCTAAAACTACAAACAAAAAAATCAGGCTTGTAAATAACAGCGACTCTGAAAGTAGTGGAGATTGTCAGAAGAATGTTTTGCAGGAGAAAAAACCCAAGGGGACTAGACGCAAAAGGCATGAAACTAAAACAAATCATTGGAACAGCAACGAGCAAAAAGCAAATAGAGAGAAAGGAAGACCTTATATGGGAAGAAAGAAAGAAGAATAGTGTGGTCCTACACCGTCAAAAAAAATCATAGAGTTATCCAACCTAGATGAGACTGTCGTTTGAAGAATAAAAAATCTTAAATTAATTGTGGATTAGTTTTTGATGACGATAGGCAGCAAATATTTACCTATTTTTGGAACTTGTCCTGAAAAGTGAAAAAAATGTACATCAATATGCGTATTGTAATTAAACCTGTGTGCCGAGCAAAAGATAGAAAAGACAAAAAAAAAACATATCAAGAAGATGTAACAGTATTGAATAGTTCTTAAAGGGCAATGAAAACAAAATTAGAGTGTACAAAGAAATGTTTCACAGAACATTAGGTATAAGATCCTGGAGTAGCTTGAACTGGAAGAAAAATCAGCCACAGCAAGTAATGCAAGAAAAGACTATCAAACATCAGGAACAAGATACATTTCAAGGATTCACTGTTAAACAACAACCATTCGCTTCCCGAATAAAGTGTTTGGAGAACTTCTTATCAAGTCTTCCGTCTATGGAGTCACATTACTGTCGGGCTCAGTCAAAGAGAAAATATCTAGAACCTATTAGAAAATCCAAAGAAGAACTCTTTAAATTTTACGTGAGCAACTGACATTAGGGTGACGATATTGCTTGCTTAAAAGTCACACACGACCCAATCTGCAGGGTGCTGCTATCCAAAACACCCGATCTCGCAATCTACCTCGAGTCGAGTCGTAAAAGGTCGGAATGGCTCCCATTAACCCATTAGCGCCCAGTGTTGCTATGTGGCAACGGATGTATTACTATTTTAAATTCGGCATTTGGTAGTGCTAGTTTGCTGATGCCCCTAAATGTGTAATGCTTCATGCTAGAGATAGTGCCGCATTGGTGCTTCTAGTGACAATTACATTTTAAAGGCTATTATTCTTGTGTTGTTAAGTTTTGGACGTGTGCAATTACGGACGCAAATCCTTCCCTACATTTATAGTAAATATAATTTCTAGGGCTTCTATAAATAATTATTATTAATTTTTATATAGTATGTCTTTAGAATAGTTAATAAAAGATTTAATAAGAAATATTGAATTTGTGTCCATATTTTATTTTGTATTTTAGGGTTAAACGTAGGTGTTGCTATATGGCAACGTTAGGCGGCTGTAAGTACATTATTTCTAATGATCTTAATTTCAAATTTTGAAATTGTTTAGAAGAGGTTTCTTAGTAGTTGAGGCAGAGAGCATGGTTTTTGACGATTATCTCGCTGATACGTTCATTAATAGAATTGCTCAAGAAACGCTGCATTGAAAATTTTGTCCCCGAACAATACCTAGCGTATGATGTAAGTATGGTTAAATATGATACCGTACATAACTGCAAGCAGTTTATTCCAATATCCACTATATTTGGATATAAAGTTTGGAACCTTAACAGAAGAGACTGTTACCTTGTCAAATTTGAATTGAACCAAGGCAAAAGCCTAAAACTAAATACAGACTGCTACAAGTCATTTGGAAAACTCTTATGGCTATATTACTTGACGAAATTCCTACCGAAAAAATCTACATTTCGAACCTTTTATGGACAATTTATTTTGTGGTATTGAACTGCTTGCATACATTAGAGGGAACCGTATTCCAAAAGGTTGCCCACTCACCTCTAGGCAGAATTTTTATAAAATAGATATAGAGTCTATATTGAAAGAGCAGTTGAAAAAAAATGGCCTATTGTTTGTCAGATGGATGAACAACACGGTTGTGGCAATAACTTCATCAGTTGGTTTTCAAAAGAGAAATCGCCTTCTTTTATACGAGAAGACATCATATTGTACAAAAGAGTGCAGGTCAAATATCTACATCCACTTCGTCATTAAATAGAAGGGTTTCTGACTTTCTGCGTTTTGACTAAATTAATAATCTGGTAAAGCACAATGAAGGAAATAAGAAAAAAGGTGCGCACTTCTAACGTGCAAATCAATAATTGGAACAATGTGCACAATATGTAATGTTGGCTTATGTATCGATTGCTTTTTACCATCAATAAGGGTTTGGATATTCTAAAAATAAAATAGGTTTTTTATAATTCTGTATGAAAAATATTACTCAAAATGAGAGAAATGTATTTTTCTTTTTTTAATGCTCTCTCGATTAAAATTTGACATTGTATGCGCCTAGCGCTGCCATATGGCAACGGTATTTTTTTCAAAAACTAAAAGTCTTGTTTTTTTATAATTTTAATAAAATATGTTTAGTAGTCGTCTAAGGCAAGATGAGGCAAAAATTCAAAAACAAATTAATTCAGGCGCTAATGGCTTAATTCACAAAGAAAGAAAATAAGATGCTGGGTTAAAAATGGCTATTAGAGGAAAAAGTTTAGCCACCTAAATATTATTAAAGAACCAATTGACTTCAAAAACTTTTTGCGAATGGATAAAGAGGCATTTGAGGAACTACTATTCATGGTGTTTCCTTTAATTAAAGAGTAAGATACTATAATAAGAGTGTGGGTGTCCTTTTCGTGAGATATCCCACCGGCCGGACATATCCCAGTATAACTCAAAAATCTATCTCAAACCTTGCTTTTCCCATTCAGGCATTTCTGATTTAAAATACTAAAAATTCCCTCCTCATAACGCATACTAATGAAATTATTTTTTGGAATCTGGTCCCAGGACATCAGTAGGTATTTACTATGTAGTAGTCTGCCTCTGGTGCGCTACCGTCCACACTATTTTTAAACTCTCTTCCTCTGCTCTGCTCCGGTCCTCTCCGCTCATCGTTTGTTATTCGTCTTTGTGTGCATCAACCGTGCGCACTGCGTCTTCGCTACCAGGAAAAGTCTAGTGAGAGTACCAAAAATAAAGGGGGTTTTCTACATTTTACTTTCTGTAAGTAGGACTAATATCCTTACACTATCTTAGCTTAGAGCTGAAAAGGTAAGTCGCTGGGTACCCTTTTAGGCTCTGTATCTCCGTTAAGGGGCATTTTTTTATGACAAACTGGGGTTATTTTGACCTTCCCAGAATATGCCATATACTTTCCGGACACCCTGTAAATTAATTTGTGGACTTTTTTTTTTATTTTTCTAGTGTAAGTGGTTAATTTAAATTTGAATATATACCATTCATTAATCTTAACTATAAAATGATTCAGACCTTTCCAATGGAAATGTATGTTCGCAGACCGTGTGACGTCATTTTCTCGCCCACTGGGCTACTGTATCTAGTGGCTTTTTAAGGAGCAGGCACCCACTTTGACAGGTGGTTTTATATACGATGTGGTCTGGTTCTGGCTTAAGGCGGAGCTCACAATATTAAATTTTAACTTAAAATTAATCCAAAATTTGGATAATAATATATGCATTCCCAGTATACATTATTTATTATACAGTGATGGGCTAAAATATGGAACAAATTCATTTAAAAATCAGGTATTAATTTTTGTTTGTTGGTCGAGGTATTGTCACAGATGTGTGCGTAAATCTGTGGTATTGTCACCGCACACGCTTATATATCCCACACCTATTTGGTGTCAACTGCGCAAGTCCCTCGCTTTGTTCAGTTAGCTGATGTTTATTTTAATTGAATTCGGGCATTCCTAGTATGTTTTTATAGATTTTTTGATTTTTAGTAATTAAATGAAAGTAATATGAGTTCCAAAGGTGTTTGTTAATTCTGTTGATGTATCCTGAATTCTAGCACCTTTGTTCATAAACATAAGGTTGTATTATTTGTATGATAAAAATGGAGGAGCAGAGTAATACTAAGTAAGCTATTGTTATACTTAAGGTTGTAAAGAAAAAACCTAACTTTTATATTTTATTTTCTATTTTAGAAAGATTTTGTGTGCACAGAATGTGGGTCAAAATGTAGTTCAGAAACGAATATTAATATTCACATGAAAAGCAAACACAAAGACTTCTAAAACCATAAACTTTGAAGACAATTAAATGCCCTTTATGCAGCAATTTGTTTTCAGCCTTTGCTGAACTAGATAATCATATTCCCCATGACCATAATTTACCATTAGAGCAAGAAAACCTGCAATTTAATTCCCTTGAAGAATTCAGTGAATTGAAGCTCGGAATAGAGGCAAATAATCAGTCATCATATATTGTTTTAAGGACAAAAACTCTGGCTGACAGATCAAAAATGATATACTATGTTTGTCACCGATCAGGAAAGTACATTCCAAATTTGAAAAAGGAACAAAGGCAGCGGCAACCAAAAGTAAAGGGTTCGATTAAAATTCAGTGCAATTGCCCTTCAAGGATTACTACAAAAATCAGCTACAAAGGTGACATTAAGGGCAGTTATACCTCTACCCAAAAAGGACATAAGCTGGAAGTGGGAAGTTGAGAATGACTTCGTTTGAACGAGAAGAAATAGCCGGAAAATGTTGCAGGGAATTCCCAATCATAAAATTCGGAAGGATGTGGGTGACAATTTTAATCCATTGAGTAGAATTAGCTGTACAATCAATCATGATCTATACAATATAAAGGAAGCATTTAAAATAGAGTCAGACGTGATTTTTGATCAAGACGACACCAACAGTGTATCTATTCTTATTGAAAAATTAAAACAAAATTCTGGTTCGGATAATCCAATATTGTTATATAAACCTTATGGAGAAGAAAACAATACTATAGGAAAAGATAATTTTCTCCTTATTTTCATGAATACCGCTCAGAAAGAAATGCTGGCCAAATATGGAAATAATATCCTTATGACTGATTCAAACCACGGAACCAATCCATACAAAATACAACTTACAACACTCATGGTAGTTGATGAGGATTATGAGGGTTTTCCAGTAGCTTTTGTATGATCAATTGCCCGAACAGAAGCTATATGTCAGACATATTGCTTTTGTATAAGAGAGAAATTACCAGAACTGAAACCCAGAATTTTATATCAGATGATTGCAATACATTTTATAACGTATTTGTTAAAGGGTACGTACATTTACCAAACAAAATTTTATGTGACTGGCACGTGAAAAGAAATATATTTGATAATACGACTAAAATAAGCTCGGTCGAAAAACGCAAAAAAGTTAGGAAAAAAATAAAACTAATGGTTAATGAGCTTGATGAACAAGCTTTCCAGAAAATGATGACAAATTCAATTATCAATCTAACCAGTGATGAAGATACAAGAAAATATAAAGAGTACTTTGCTTCATACTATGCAAAAAGACCTGAACAATGGGCTCATTGTTTTCGAAAAGAGTTTCACAAAAACACTAATATGTGTCTAGAGAAATGGCATTAGGAATTGAAAAATAATCCGTAAATGGGAGGAAATTCTCAAAGAAGACTGGATGTTAGTATCAACAATGTCTTAGAGTGCCTTCGTATAAAATTTTTAAGAAGATTAGTGTCCATATCACGGAACAGAGTTCCTTATAAACTTGCTGAGTTGAGAAAACGTCACAAAGCTGCCGAACAGTTTGCTCACATAGTTGAAATTTTCGAAGAAACTCCTGGAAAGAAATGGTTTGTAGCTTCATCTAAAAACACAAATAATAATCTAGTCTTAGAATATTATACAGCGGAACGACTTAGAGACACTCAGGATGAATGTCAATGCAATTTCAATTGTAATGAATGTAAGTGTTGTCTTCATACATATTCCTGCAGTTGCCATGATTATACTATACAGTATAACATGTGTAAACACAGACACATGGTGTGCTCAAGATACTCACCTTGCTCTAATGAAGAAAATACGAACAATGAAGAAGATTCTTTATTACATATTGACGACAATAATAATAATAATGATGAGCCCACCGATTAAAGAAAGGGAGTTAAAGGCTGATGCCTGACTCAAAGCCAAGGAGGATCCCAAGAATAATGATGAGCATCAATTTATATCCAGTCAAGTTTATTGCCACAACACCAGAAGTACAATTAAATCAGAAAAAAAAAGCATTCTAGAAAAACTAAAAATTCTTGCAGGTTTGATAACTAACAGCAATAATATGGAACAAATTTTTTACACATCCAAAAATGTTACAACTATAACTTCCGGCTTTAATGCAATAGAAACAACGAGTACCATGAGTCCTTTGATTTCTACTACTAACTATCACCCTCATAATAAAAAGTCAGCATTACAAAATCGTAGACTGTCAACGCCGGTAATGAAATCTTTAAATTCTGTAAAACGAAAAAAAAAACAAACAAAAAGTTCATGGTGAAGTGTTTAATAATGATGACTATTTCCCTCATATACTGTAACTACAATGCGCTTTTCACTTGATTTTCGGTGAAAATCAGCCCTCGGTCGCGATTGAGCTGAAAATTGCACTCTTCTGGTTTTTCATTGTTGGTTACCTACGAGAATAACCGTCACTGTCACAACAAGTTGAAATTTCTGCTTTGACAATTTCGCGGCAATTTATCAAAATGATTCAGGAAATAGTCTAAAAAATATATTTCGTGCATGTAAAATGGCTTGATAATCATGCACTCAGATTTGTTGCCCTAAAGAAACAGCTTGAATGCATTTTTATTGTTATTTACCTTAAAAAGTGCCCTCCCTTCGGTCGGGCACTTTTTGGTAAATAACAATAAAAATGCATTCAAGCTGTTTCTAGGGCAACAAACCTTCATGCATGATTTTCAGCAATTTTACATGCACTTAACATATTACTATTGACAATTTGGAACTAAACTTAGTTTTATAATTATTGTTAATTGTTTAACCGAAATATATCAATTTGATCTTAGTATTGAAAAATAAAGTTTATTATTTGCTTAAATATATTGTTTTATTACACACGCAATATTTTGTTACCAGTGTGGAATAGTCAAATGGAATAAATTCAGTAACTGAGATTATTACGCATATTTTTAAAAAATCCCGAGACGTCAATTTTAGATTCTAGTTGCAACGGAAATTCAACTCCCTTCGAGTGACAGCTGCAACCAAAACCCACCTTTTAAATGATGAGATATCTCAAACCCCTACTTCCAATTTAAAATTGAATCTCGGGATTTTTTAAAAATATGCATAATAAATAATAACTCTGACACTGAATTTATTCCATTTGGCTATTCCACAACTTTGGAGTTCTGTTAGATACAAGATCTTCCAAGCTTGTTTCAGCACTTAAAATTGCAGGATTACCTCTTACTATGCGGCCTCCAGCTTCAACAGTCATACCCAGAACAATTTTACTTTTTTCAGCAGGTGTCACTTTATCAGAAAATATATAAGGCCTACAAGCTCATCTGAGAGGTACCACAAGTGACGTTCCAGTACGTTTCTTGCTGCTACTCCAATTTTTGGATCAAGAGATTTATATGCCTTCATATTGTGCCACAGTTGAAGATCTCCGCCAGGAGCTTCTGCTGCAATGGGGGCTTCAATCCATGCTTGTGTATACAAAAGAGCTCCAAAAAGAACGAAACGACGAAGTTGGGTCTCTTCCTTCTTTGTGAGTTTAAATACCTCGTGCTGATTGCGGAAGAGAAAGATCTTTATGACATACAGGAATTAACTTCTACGTATAAGTTAGAGTGATTGGAGGTCACTTTTTGAAAATATCAGGTGACCCATATTGCAACCAGTGGCGTGGGAACAAATACCCGAGTCAAGATAGCATTTGACCTAGACAAAAATAATATAAAGCTGATTTTTGATAGAGATCATGCCTGAGGGCTAAATTGCAATATACTAAAAGTCCTGGAGAATTCTCCTTCTGCAACCCCCTTTTTTCGCCCCCCAACCCCCCCTTTTTTAATATGGTGATTTTTTTGAAAACTATCAACTTTACGGAAAAATGTCAAGTAAGCATTTTTGAAGCTGATAAAATTTCCCTTTCAATGTCGTATCGCAATCTTTATTAAGTAGCACATGGCACCCACCAGTGGCGTATCAAATGAAAGGTTACTTTTAAAAAATATACTTTTTGCTATTTATTCTCAGTTTTTTTGATCTAAGCATAATTTTTTTAGAAGAAACACATTTTTCTCTAAACAACCATTAAAAGGTTGTCTACTTGAAGTTCATCGAATATACTTCAGCCAAAAAAAATTAAAAGTTTATCCGAGACTTTAATTAAATCTGGAGCAAATTAATTTTTACTACCAATATAAAGCCTTTTTGGGTCTGATATTTAATTTTCTACGTATACAATGTATGCTTAGCAAAATGTTAAAAGTCACTCCAACCCCCTATTAACTCCTATAATATAGAATTTCTAAGTCTGCCCCAAGATTATCAATTTGCCAAATAAAAGGTGCGCGTAGAGCCCCGCGCGGCGTGTCCCTATTGTTCGAGCTTGCATTAATATTTCAAGGTCGAATAAACCGGTTTTGCTAGTTATTATTTGTCTATTGCGTAATGTGTCATTTGTGCGGCGGCATTCTTTGAAAGATCTAGTCTTCTGATATTTCTGTGCTGGTATTTTTTTCTATTGTTTAATTGAAGATGGAGAAATGTGTTGTCTTATCCATTGTTATTTTTAGCACATTGATCTAACTGAATCCCGTAGAATTGGAGATTCCAAAAACCTACATACATTTATAGAGTGGTTTAGGAATCATTCTCCCTACGAAGAATGTAACAAATTATACTCAATATCCACTGGAATAGTTGCAGATAAAACTATTAATTGTCATGTTGCCGAAGAAGTAGGACTAAAATGTCTTAGCGAAGTAGAAGGAAACCCATTTTCAGACATAAAAATATTCGTCAAAAACAAAGCAAGATCCTTGTCGTTTATGAGTGGCCCAGTAAGAATTCAAAATGCAATCGTCCCGGTTTCGACTCCTCAATTATTCCTACGGCTATTTTGTGTTTTAAAATCAGAAAGCGACAAATCCGAATATTTCAGATATGAGTTATCATCAGAACCACCTTCTCTATTTCATGGGACCTATATGAGAAAAACACAAAAGTCTGTTCTAACTTTATTTTTTCCCGAAAAAACAGGTGATATTGATCTGAATCAATCAATGGATTTTGTGATTGACTTTGGCTTTCTTCTGCATATTGTAGTATGGCCAAAGCTTCGCAACTTCAAGGATGTTTTTAATGCATACGTCCGATATGTGGTCAAACATCAAAAATCAATTGTGGTTTTCGACGGGTACACAGAGGGAGCTACCACAAAATCGGAAGAGCAGAGAAGACGTGGAAAAAATAAGTGTAGTCAAATATTATATTTAACGGAAACACCAATATAAATACTGCTCAAGAAGAATTTCTTTCAAATAACGAAAACAAGGCCCGCCTTATATCTGTGTTAGACGCATATTTAAAAGATGCGGGGGTCACCGTCATTCACGCTGTAGATGATGCAGATGAACTAATTGTCAGTACAGCTCTCAAATAAATTAGCAGCAATAAAATGTTATGGTTGGAGCTACGGATACAGACGTTCTTGCAATGCTCATTGGTAGAGCACCACAAAATAATAGCATAAGTGTACTTCATTCAGCCACGAGCCGAACGGCTGGAAAAGTATATACAATAACTGAGGTACAAACTGCAATAGCAGATATGAAAGAAGTTATTCTCTTTGCTCATGCAGTTTCTGGTTGCGATAAAACATCTGCCTTATACAGAAAAGGGAAAAAAATTATATACATGCAGTTACAGAAAAATCCCAATTTAAGAAATAAAGTTTGCGAGATATTTAATGTACCTAATCAATTACAAGAAAATGTGATTCGGTGTGGGGAGGAGTTTGTCAGATCTCTTTATCCTGATGGCCCAAAATTTGGAGGTACTAATGACCTTCGCCATCATCTTTATAATAAAGCAATAGCAAGACAATCACCTTCTGCACTCCTAGAGCTATCCAGTTTGCCGCCCACAAAAGCAGCCTGTTCCCAACATTCGCTGAGAGTATACCTGCAGGTGAGCAACAAATAAATAAAAATTAATTTGTGTCTTTACATTTCTATTGTTTTTTAAGGTACAAGAGTGGCTGGGAAACCGGTTACCGCCTACTGAATGGGGCTGGAAGTTATTCGAAGGCCAATAATTGTTGTGTGTCAAAACTGCGCTACCTCCCGCACCCGAATCACTTCTCTCTCTGGTTTACTGCCACTGCAAAACCAATTGTGCTGATAGATGCTCATGTAGACACTCAGGCCAAAAGTGTAGCACATTTTGTTTCCCTTGCAATAATATTGTGGAAACCCTTACAGAAGATTCTACTCTTAAGGAAGATGTTTAAAATGTTGTTTTGAAACTAAATAAAAAATAAATTAAACACCAGTTTCAATATTTTTGGTTCTGGGGGTTGTTCGATACATCAATGGATTTGCAATTTTATCACCTTCAAAAAAATAGGTAACGATATTTTTCGCCAAGCTTATAGTTTTTGGTTAAAATTTTCGAGCATTGAAGTATATTCGACGTGCCCTTCAAAAAATTTCAGTTAATCTCGGGGCGGACTTTCTTTTGATACACCACTGGTGTGTACCACGTGGTACTATATGCACTCGCAATACGTCGCTGGAAAGGAAATTTTGTCAGCTTCAAAAATGATTACTTGACATTTTTTCTTAAAGTGGATAGTTTTCGAAAAAATCACCAAAATATTAAAAGGGGGGCGAAAAAAAGGGGGTTGCGGAAGGAGGATTCTCCAGGACTTTTAGTATATTACTATTTAGCCCTCAATTATGATATGTACCAAAAATTAGCTTTATATTATTTTTGTCTAGGTTTACCCAAAATTTGAACTATCTTGACTCGGGTAAAAGGGGTGGTTAGTTATTTAGGGTCATATTTTTTTTCGCCGAGTGTATTTTCGCTATCTTTTAAATAAATTATGATTCTTTGAACATTTTTACGTAAAAAAGGTTCCCTTGTTATACAGTCGTATAGTCGACCGTTTTCGAGATAAACAGACTTAAAAGGACGACTGCAGTGCGTAAATACAGTAAACAGGCTATGTAATAAAAATAAGAAGATGCTTCAACACATATAAAATTCCCGGTCGAATCAGCTGACTGAACAAGGCCAGAGACTTGCGCAGTGGCACCGAAAAGGTGTGGGATATATACGCGAGTGTTTCGCGTCAAGTTGCTTCTGGGTCCCCACCTACACCACAGCCCTCCCACATGGCGGCGCCATGACGATCGCAGTCGCGCGGCTCGACATCACGAGGACATACTCGAAATTCCCCTACTCTATTTAGGACCGGCCGCAGCCTAAGGGTGCGTTTATGTTGGAGCTGCGATAAACGATAAGAGCGGCGATACTAGCGAAGCAAAGAAAATTATTTCATTATTTTATATGCAGGTGTTTATATTGGAGCGACGCGTCGAGACACGCTTGGCAGGCGAGCAACGATAAGAGCAGCGCTAATTGTTTTGTCTATTTTCTTTGCTTTTATATCAAGTGTGGTCAACATGGATATCGATAATTTAATAAGTGAAATATTTATTAGATCCGCCTTGTGGGACCAAACAAATAAAAACCACCACAATAGGTTTGTTCTAGACAAATTGTGGGATGAAGTGGCTTTAAAATTAAATACAACACGTAAGTAGAAATTTTATTTATGAAATAGTAAATACATAGGTATGTAGGTAGGTATTAAAATAATAGGGAAATGAAAGAAAAATTTATCAGTTAAGTATTTAAACGGCATTGCGACAAAGATACGTTTTAAATAGATTACGAATATTTTCAGCAGCTTGATTTGGTCTTCCCATATTATCTGGTCTGATATTATTTCTTGGTTTGGTTAGGTTTGGTTCTTGAAGATGATGCTCAATACCTTCTCTGTCGATAATAATGTTATGTAGCAAACAAATACACTTAACAATATGATCAGCGACATCTGGACATGTTTGTATCGCGGTTCCTAAAATTCTCCACTTGGAATATAGTATGCCAAAAGCACATTCGACAGTTCTTCGTGCTCTTGATAATCTGGCATTGAAGTATTCTTTATCTGCATCTAATTGTTGTCTACTATAAGGTTTTAATAAATAACGTAGAAGTGGATATGCTTCATCACCTATAATAATATGGGGTACAGTGATATCTGAGTTCGGTAACGCGCATTCGTCGGGAATGTTAAGTCGCCCATCTGACAAGTACAAAAACAAGGCTGAAGACCTAAAAGTTCCACCATCACTCTGTTTGCCAATCTGTAATTGGCATCAACTAATCCTTGCAAAACAATTGAAAAATATTTTTTATAATTATAATACATTGTACCAGAATGCGCAGGGCAGTTTATTCTAATATGCTTCCCGTCAATGGAGCCAATGCAGTTAGGTTAGGGAAGTTCCAAATATTATAATAATCGTCTGCTACTTTTCTAAAATCATCCTCGCTGGGAATTTTCATATGTAATGGTTGAAGTATTTCCCAGATAATTTTAACAATTTCTTTAACAATTTGTGAGACTGTTGCTACTCCCATTCGAAAAGTAAATGCCAAACTTCTAAACGATTGACCAGTTGATAAATATCTGTAAATTAATATAGACCATTTAGTTCAATTTTTTTTTGTTATTTTTAAAAGTTCTTTATTTCTTTTTTTTGTTTTAGGAACTATAGTACGAAATAAGTGGAAAAGTTTACGTGACAAATTTAGAACTACCTTGGCGTCCATTCCTAAACCAAAATCTGGAGATGCTCAAATAAATTATTATAAAGGAGAATGGAAATACTTTAAAAGTCTGTCGTTTTTAAAAGACCAATTTACTCCAAGGAAATCGGAGGGAAATTTCCCCAAAAATAATAATGAACATATCGTCGTTTAAGAAGTGAACCCTCGTATATACATTTCGTCAAAAATGTGATACCTCGTATCTACATTTTTGGCGAAAATGAGCTATCTACATTACGACATGTAAAAAAACTTAACGCATCGTTTGTAGGATACCCTGTATCTGTAACCGTAGTTTATTTGGCGCAATTTGAACTCTAGTGATTTCGCGTATGCGCATTCACACAAAACAACATGTGAGACCTCTTATCTGCTGGTTTAGTGTGTATTTTGTAGTGGTGGTCTACACGCTTTTGACTGGTGCCTTGTTTTTAAGGTAAGTTTAGGGTTTTTAGCCATCAAATATGATATTTTTTATACAGTTTTATTTGTTTTTTAATACCTTGCCAATTATTTATGTAGAAACTCGTTCGCTTTCTTTTTTCACATAATATTAAAGAATAATCGTGAGGCATGTAGATACGGGGTATCACATTTAGCAGACTTATAAATTCCGTGTATTAACGTGTTCTCACAAAACATTTATAGTGTATGATTTTATTTTTTTTTTTTGGATTTTATGATTGCAGATGAAAAAAATGGAACCCAAAAAACCATATTTCACGAGGACAGATAAGATCTTTCAGAATCTTCATAAAATCAATACGCAAAACAAACCAAACGAGAATACTTTTACAGAATACCAAAGTGAACAAGTAAATTCCTGTAATTTATCAGTAAACCTGGATGATTGTAAATGGTACGATGAAGAGGGAAAAGAAATAAAAAGCTGCAATAATACAAGCCTTGCCCTCTGCGAAATTCAACCGCTAGTGTTACAAACTGAAACTTTTTGTACCATACAAGCAAATCCAGAGAATAAAAACGAAACTTTGGATCTACTTTTGTTAGAAGATTTTTCAATACAAAATCAGTCCCGAATTATGTCCGATAGTTATCTTCCTTCGACCAGATTTTTAGATAACTCTCTCCCTACAAGTCCGCATCTGACTGGTGAAAATGTTTTTATTAGTAGTAATAATGTCGGGGCTCAATCTGATAATACAGCTTCTTATGGCATAAGAGAGTTATGCGAACAAGAAGTGAATCAAGAGGGATTGCCTAACCAGGGTATATGCCAGCAATATGAGGCTCAATTATTGGACTATGATCACAGAGATGAAGTACTGTCTGCTACATCCAGATATTCACCGCTACCAGAGAACTTGGGAAATAAGTCTGACGCTTCTGAGGACGAGCAGGGGCCAAGAAAAAGACATAGAGTAGCAGAGAGCCTTGAAAATGAGCCCGAAACGTCTAAAGATGATATTTCTGAAGACGAATACGAAGATAAAAAAAGATGAAGAGTACCAGACATGAAAGAATGGACGGATTTAAAAAATAAAAAGTTGAGGGAACAAGGACAAGCTTATAGGGGTTGGAGTAGACCTAAAGGCGCACCGGCCAAAAGGGGCGCTAAAAGAGAGAAAAGGAGAATAGGCCCCCGATGTTCCTCGAATTTATGTTTCAGATCGAAAGATAGGGATTGCCAAGATATTTCTGAAGAAAAGCGAAAGGAACTGTTTTGTAAATTTTGGTCTCAAATGAACTGGGACCAAAGAAAAATCTACGTTTCATCACTAGTAGCAAAATCAGAAAAAGCAAGATTAACAAAGAACCTAAAAAATGAACAATCAAGGAGAACTTTCAGTTTAAAATACACAATTAATATAAATGGAGAAGTATTCAGGGTATGCAAAAAAAATTTTCTTTCGACTTTTGGACTTAATGAATGGAGTGTTCTACAATGGGTTAAATCATCCGATTCAGGCATTCATAGCTCTAAGGAAGCAATAAATAGTGCTGTAAGAAAAGAAAGAAAAAGGCAGGGACCTAGAACTGACGGTTGTATTGCAAAAGAAATTCTTATAGAGTTTCTGGATTCTTTAGCAAAACTTCCATCGCATTATTGCAGGAAATCTACAAATAAGTTGTATTTAGAGCCCATTTATGGAAATTCTATGGCTGCCATTTATAGAGAAGACCAAAGTTACTGCTCTAAAAAGGAAATGAATATAAAGCCTTTATGCAGATACACTTTTGATTGCACTGTAAAAGAAAAAAATATTGCTTTTCAAACACCTAAAAAAGATCAGTGCGATACATGTTGTTCATATAAGGCCAAAAACTTAGATAATCAGATCTACGAAGAACACATTAAAAGGAAAGATTTGGCAAGAGAAGAAAAAAATAGGGACAAATTGTTGGGGGCTCAGGGGCAAGCTATTGTTTTAACTCAAGATATGCAGGCTGTTAAAGTGTGTCCATCTTTAAATGCTTCCGCTTTATATTATAAGACAAAGTTGGCAGTTCACAATTTTACTGTATACGATATAAATACTCATAACTGTTGTTGCTATTGGTTTAACGAAAGTGAAGCCGACTTAACTGCTAATACTTTTGCCAGTTGCATCATCGATTATATTTTACAGATTAAAGACTTGACAAAACCTGTTATAATATGGAGCGATGGGTGCACTTACCAAAACAAAAATGCGGTATTAGCAAATGCCTTGTTAAGCTTAAGTGTGCATAAGAATATCACAATTTACCAAAAATACCTTGAGCGTGGACATACGCAAATGGAAGTAGATTCGGTCCATGCTACGATTAAAAAAAGTTTGAAAAACAGGTCTATATTTTTACCAAGCGATTACTTTAAGGCTACAACGGACGCAAGAAAAAAGGACCGATATTTAGTAAAAAACATCAATTTTAACTTTGTGAAAGATTACTCGGTGTCACCGAAGTTTGACTCTATAAGACCGGGGCGGCGTGTAAACGACCCCACGGTAAATGACATTAAGGTAATTAAATATACCCCTGATGCGAACATCCAGGTAAAACTAAACATTACCGACGATTTTCAAGATCTCCTACATAGAAAAAATGATAAACCGGTAAACGATCTAAAAGAATTTGCACAGTTACGAAAAGCACCTATAAAAATAAAAAAACAAAAATGGGAACACCTTCAGCAACTTAAAGCTGTGATTCCAAGCGACTGCCACTTATTTTACGACAATTTACCGCACATGGACTAAGAATTCGCAGAAATATTCTCAATGAAAATAGTATGTCCCTTTTAAGTATACCCGATTTTTTTTGTATTTTATATTTTGCAAAAAACGCGATTTTATGTATGTGCTGTAAAATCTCAGTTTAAGAATATTATTATAAGTTAGACATTTTTTTATAATTTAATATACTTACAATTTAAACCTACCGTTATATTGACTGAATTTTGTACTTGATACACATCAGTAATATGATAAATAGAAAATTTGTTACTTTTCAACATTACTTAAGTTCTTTAATAATAAAAAATTGTAATAAACACAAAAGATTTTTGTTAGTTCTATAAAACCCGTGATAACACGTATCTCACAACTTTTGTAAATCTTTTTAACGAGCGACCTCGTATGTGCCGTAAATCACAGAAATGCAATGATTTAGAGTTTTTTATCAAATAAATATTTTTAGGAAGCTTTTCATTCTATATTAAATTAATAGTAAGAACTTTACCTCAGTAACATGTTTTTTATTACATTTTTTGTCTCTCCTGTAAAGTACAGTTTTTGCAGATACGAGTTATCACATTTTTCACGAAATGTATATACGAGGGTTCACTTCTTAAACGACGATATTTCGGTTCAGACATCCCAAATGTCACAGGATGAAAGTGGTGAAAGTTATGAAGGTGAAGTCAGTGAACAGGCTGTAGAAGATGAGATTATGCAACATGCAGAAGCAGATGAGATCATGCAATCTCCCTCTCAGCATTTTGAACATTTAGACTCAGCACCGTCTACATCTAGCGTTACGGGATCTTCATCCCGAGTTTCAACACCTGCTATAAAATATCGTAAAAAGCGTCCACCAAAAAATGATATAGGCCAAAGTTTACTAATGGTTGAACAACAAAAACTACAGTTATTAGAAAATAAAAAAAATTAAAAAGAAGATGAAGATTTGAATTTTTTTAAAAGCTTATTACCCCATGTACAGACGTTATCGCCGTACGATAAGCTAGAATATAGAATGAAGGTGATGAAATTAACTCAAGAATTCGTCAAAGCAAGCAAAAACTCTTATGCCAATGAAAACACTTTTAACTCTAAGTATGACTCAACATCTAGCTGTCAGCAAAATACAGCAAGACATTTTTATAATGATGCAGAAACAAACTTAAATTTATCTGAATCAGAATGTCGCTTATTTAATCCTTATTCATTGCAATGATATTAAGTACTCATTAAATATTTTTAAAAATGTGAAATACTAGATTTCAGTTAAAGTTTAGTTTTTTATGGTATTATTATTTTTCGTTTTTCTTTACTATTACTCTTGTGTCTGTGTTTAATGTTCTACATTGTTTTGTAATACATATTTTTTTATAAAATTAAAGACTATGTTTACTTACCGGATTGTAATCATTAGCCGCTCTTCGGATAAAATTGGTCTACTATGACAATTTCTCCATTTTTTTTGGCTCCTACCAGAAATTTGCAAAAGTATATAATCAAAAGTTTCTATTTTCATTCTCATGTATTCCATAAATTTTGCAGGGTGTTTCCTTAATTCTTTATAAAGATGATGAAATTCACCAAACCTGTACCTTCTGGTATTTATAGGGTGTGCAGAGAATTTTCGTTTTTTAGCTGTAGTTCTCAAAATATAATATTTGACAGCATTTGAAGCTAAAAGTATTTCTTCTTCAGAATCACTCATTTTAAACAAAAATATTTTCAATCGATCGGTTTGATGAATTTGATCTCCACGGCTTGACGTCTACTTAACAACTTTAACTTGCAAAGCAGAGATCGTCGCTACTATCACAGCTTCACTATAAACGGCACATTAAAGAAGTGAATTTTGCGCAGCTCTTATCGCCGCTCTCATCACTGCTTTTATCGTTTATCACAGCTCCAACATAAACGCACCCTTAGACACCGCAGCCCGAGCGCGGTTGCTAGTTCAAGTTATGCTATGAATTGTGATCCGTGCGGCACAACAAATGGCAAATTATGTGTCCCTGATATAACCGTACATGATGACGTTGCACCTCCTCCTACGAGTCCTTTACTAGAAATCCACAACGATATTGAGTTACCGGAAGAGGTGTTAAATATGCTTGGTGAGGACCCCGCCAAAGCAAAAGCTACTTCTTACAACCTTCATCGGGCCTTGACTACTAGATGGGCTCCGGTGTTAACCAAAGGGCTTGCCAAAGAGGCCTAAGATTACCCATTGGGCAGTCACTTTGCGCCAAATAACTGTAAAGAACTTTCCGCACCTCTAATAAATAGAGAAATAGTGCCATGTATGTCGGCAGCGCACCTAAAATGGGATGCTTGCCATGCAGATTTCCAGACTCAATTAGGTAAGGGCCTGGCATCCTTGGGCAAAGGCATAAATAATATATTAGAACAAAACCAAGGTATTCATCCAGAATTAAGGGAAAAAATCCGTCCTTCACTTACCGACTCTGGTCGAATTCTATTAAACTTGTTCTTTGAAATATCTCAAACAAGGCGCTCGCTTATCTATCATTTGCTAAGCAAACGACTTAAAGAAGTTGTAGAAAAGTCCATACCTGAGGAATATTTATTTGGTCCGGATCTCGCAGACAAGGTCAAGGAGGCCCAGACTCTAGAAAGGGCAGCAAAAACCCTCCGACCGGTTTAGAGTCCTTCGACAAATTTTTCGTTTCTCAAAAAGGGGGGGGGGGGGGGGAGAGCAACGTCTCGGACCGGCAGCGGCCAAGGCCATCCTATGCCCATAATACAAACTTTCAGCGTATGTAACGGTTTAATTTTAGTACTAGGGGTTAAAGCCTATTTTTGCTAAGGTGTGAGAAATAATCATTAAGGTAGTACAATGTGCTCTATGAAAAATCATTAGTATGTGGTGAATTGAAACAAACCAAAATTTTATTTAAAGTTTATTATTATGTCGCCTTCACCTTTTTGTCAAGAACCTTTCAACATATTTGTTTTGCTGGTTTTTAAATGTACATAGATATTTATAAAACATTTTACTAGTAAAAATAAGGCTATACATATATATATATTACTCGTATCATTGTACTGTTACATAACTCTCTCTCTCGGTGTGTAGAAGTGGCTTTCCTTTCTTATGACATTTGTTGAATACCTGGTTCCTCCTTTATCTTTTTGCAATGCCGTTACCTCGAGTAGCTGATCCAGCTTGTGTTGTACCTAAAATAAAGATAACTATTTGAATTCTATGACTGCAGACTGAGATCTTAGGTAATTTTGCCTTCGATGGTACGTAAGGTTATATAGGTATGTAAGAGTTGTTAAAACGGTCTCTGGCTGCCGAATGCCTGGTTAATAAAGCAGATCCTTACCTTATCTTTCATCTTGATTCCATATCTCCCTTGGCTTAGGGGTTGAAAGTCGATTTTTCTCCCTTGTTAAATGGCAGATCGTGTCCTAAGTTAGTAGCCTAAAAACAGTCAGCTACAGACGGTGTAAATAGAGTAAGTTATAGGACTTACCGCTATGGTTGTGTCAAATACATTTTCGTGGGAAATACAGTGGATTTTCCGTATTATATTTTCCTTTGTTTGGTTCTAGAATGGTGTGACAATCTGATCGTTAGGGACATTTCACTGTGTTGGTTATAAATAAACCCTGTTCCTTTAATTTATATAAATAGAAGTGGGCGTCACTATCGATTTTAATCTCTTCGATCGACCTAACTTATTGATATTGTATTGACTGCTATCGGGTGATTTTTACCAGCCAATTGCATTGTATTGTAATGTGTTTATCGTTATGTAATGTAGGAGCCACTTGGGTGTTTATTTAAAGCTGGTAATTGGTGTAAAATCATTTAGTTTCTAGGTTGACATCTATCGACCTTTGCGAGATCGATTATATCGCTTATTCCTTAGATGTGGGAAATATTTATCTGATGTACCGTTGGTTGTATACGGGTGACCGTGTTTGGTAATAATTTATATTGCCCATTAATTTATTAGTTAATTAAAAACTAATTTCTTTAGTTTCACCGTCGCGCAGGGAGGGGTACAATGGTAATTCAGAATTCTTTTGTTTCCGCTCTGTGGTTATTTTATTATTTGTACGGGTTCGCTTCGGCTAGGTTAGTTCATTAGGTTTTTGTGTAGGTACGAGGTTTTGAATTCTAGCGCCCTTTTTATTGACAGGAAGCTTTCTATTTTGTTGGTAGGATTGCAGCTCTTCCGGGAGGTCGTGCGCGATTGTTACGGCCTTCCTTACTTACTTACTGACCTGTCTCCGTCGTGAAAGCGTGTGTCCAGCCAATTTTTTTTACACGTGAGTGGATTTTGGACACCGTTTTCTCATTAAAGCTTTTAAATTGCTTTGGTTTAGTTTAGTATTGGATTGAAAGCTTTTTTACGGCATAGCCGGATTTTAAAGCGACGGAGTGCAGGTCAGGAAACGTAAAAACGTGTGAGACCCCATCGTCATCGGGTAAGTTTAATCATTTTATGTTTGAAATCAATTGCAGTCACTTTAATTTTGCTCTTATTTGTAAATAAAATATATTATCATCTTACGTTAATATTTAAAACCTTAAATTTTTGGTCAAAACCCATGTATTTTTTTTTATGCTTTCTGTTATCGATATCTATTTATGTCGCTAGAATTTTTCGATACCTTAGTGCCCATTGTACTTACAAAATGCACGTTTTTCAAGCCTATCTTTTTTTTATTCTATTGTCATTGTTATTTTATTGTCAAAAAAAAAAAGGAACTCATCCGAACCGAACCGCGTGGCCTTAAGCCTGCATGTTGTACGTTAATGCCTAGGGTTTTATTTCTTTGTGTCGCTATTAATTTAATCTAATTTCAATAATTTATAATGTGCTTAATTAGCCGAATATAATTTTGTAATTTTTCTGGTTAATTGCTAAGTTTTACATGTGTTTACTGCAATTGTTGGATATGGTTTAATTAATTTTTATTTGATTGATAATTATGTATTATTTGCTTTAATTGATTTAAATGGCCGACATTGTGCAGCTGTTTTTTTTGGTATTGCTGAATTGAAATAAATAACTAGTTTTCGGGTTTTTCGGGATTACGTCGTGTTAATATTTTTCTGGGAAATTTATTCAGGGTTGTAAAATAGTAAAATTATTGTCGAATAGGTTTGATAATTAAATAACATTATTTTCTGGGATTTTTGGAATTATGTGGGAATAATATTTTTATGGGTCGCTTATTCAGGGTTTGAAAAGGGATTTTATTTGAAGTCATTAGCACCCCATATCGGCGTGTGGGCGGCGCATGCGCAGTTGCCGTAGTGCGATTTAGCAAATCTATCTCTAAGTTCAAGTAGGAAATTACTTTACGACTATTTTTTTTTTAAATCTGAAAGAAGTGATTCAAATTTTGATCATGCGCGTGGCGCATGCGCACTAACTACTTTTTCTACAAACCAGTGGATTTAGTTTAGTGAGTTTCCTGCTTGGCTTAGATGAAGTTCTTTTAATTTTATTCGTCATCCTGAGCATGCGCAGTGCCCTCACGTCGATATTTTCGTTAATTAATGTCTGCAGAGGGGTTATTGGACACCCAGTAAGGTGCGCAGTCAATTTTAGACGCATGCGCGTGGCGCATGCGCGGTAATAATTTGTCTACATTTTGGGTTTTCGGTATTATTAGGGTGGTTGCACAGTGTTGGTCCATTTATCTAATCATTTGGGCCTTCAGCCATTCATTAAATTCGAATTTTATGCAAATATTGCCGTTGTGCTGATGCGCCTGTTTTACTTCTTAGGGTCCTTATACCGGGGTGCTTCTACCCAGCTCCTATTACGTGAGCTTCTTTTATCTGGGGTCCACCTGCCAGTTGCTATGCTGGGGTACGTCAAGGCCATCAGTTTGACCTAGAGGCGCTACCAGCCTTTTATACTAGGGTGTACCTAGAGTTGTCCACCAGGCATAGTACCAAGCAGCCACGGCAGTATCGGTGATACCATCCCGATAAAGTAATACAGGTTTTAATTTTGAGGTGTCAACCGTATCATTTACTTTATCTATCGTTATTAGTAGAAGGTAATAGTTGTGATCATAACCATAGGGCGGATATACAAGTGTATGGTTCTGTAATTTCCCAATTTAATTCAAGTGAATTCATTTTTTTTGAGGGTCGAGCCCAATTATTATTTTTTTTTTCTTAATAAATGTAACTAGTGTGTTTGTAAAATTTTTAGTTTTATTTGAGACGTCCCACAACACCCCTTCGTAATTTGCTTTTCTTCTTTTTAATTTTTTTTTTTATTCATTATTAAGTTCAGTGGAGAGCGAGGTCCCACCGAGATCGCGGAGGCTTCCGTTTTGGCCTGGCTACAAAACGGTGGCGCCCCTTATTACCCCCCCTACTCTTCGGCATTTGGGCTAGGGCATTTGCTCGCTCGCTCAAGGCCTCTCACCCTCGGCTGAACTTCGTTGGCAGTAATTACTTTTTCTTTTCTTGCTAATATTCACTAAAATTAAATTCTTTTTTTTTAATCTTTGGGCAAATAAAAGCGTAGCACGTAGTTCAGGGTCGGATTCTTTAAACCAGAGGCGCCTGGCCCGTCAAAGGAGGGAAACGAGGCCACCAAAAGGGCAGCCCCCAGCGAGGAAGCAGCAATATTAAAGCAGACATTAACGGTAGGTACTTTTAAAATGGCTGGAAGGCTACGTTTCTTTCATTGTAATTGGAACCATATTACATTCGATAAAACTGTTTTGTCTTTGATTAGGGGTTATCACATCCCGTTTGCACATCCTCCTGAACAGTCATACATTCCAAAATGTAAAAAATTGTCTGTTGTTGATGACAGTGATACGGCACTAGCTGTCAGTGAACTTTTAGAGATGGGGGCAATCGAGGAATGCCAACTTCAACAAGACCAATTTATCTCTAATACTTTTCTCACTGACAAATCAAACGAAGAAGCGGTTTGTTTTAAATTTGAAAATTTTAAATCAGTTCTTAGTCCCTCCACACTTTAAGATGGAGGACTATCGAACAGCTTCAAAGTTAGTTCGAGGCATAAGGTTTATGGCAACTATAGATCTTAAAGATGCATATTTTTTTTTGTATCCATAACTATTTCCTCAAGAAAATATTTACGTTTTTATTTTGACAATAAATTATTTGAATTTCGATGCATCCCGTTCAGCTTGTCAGTCGCTCCCTTTTGTCTTACAAAGTTAATGAAACCGGTTTTGAAATACTTACGTCAGAGTGGTATCGCTTGCGTGAACGTGGACGACTTTTTAATACTTGGGGAAACATTTGAAGATTGCCACAAGAATGTGCAACTTACAATTTCAGTCCTTCAGACATTAGGTTTCATAATAAACCTTGAAAAAAGCGCTCTAACTCCATGCCTCAGGCAAAAATTTTTAAGCTTTATCTTTGATAGTCGAAATTTAAGGCTGGAACTTCCGATGGATAAGAGACTTAAAATACAAGCTCTTATCGAGAGTTTTAAGCACAAAAAAACTTGTAAGATCAGGAATTTGGCAAAATTTATAGGAGTAATAAATTCCGCATGTCCTGCCGTTAAATATAGGTGGCTGTACACCATATTATTAAAAAGGGAGAAATTATTGGCTCTGCAGAGAATTGGCGGCGACTATAATGCAAGCATGTGGTTGCCACGAACTATCTCACCCGATATTGACTGGTGGAACAGTAATATCCTATCAACTTACAATCATATTAGACAGGAGTGTTTTAACTCGAACTATTTACAGATGCCAGTAGAACTGGATGGGGGTGTTTGTTCTGGTTCGGAGCGAACCCGTGGGTTCTGGTCAGAACAGGACAAGAACTATCATATCAATTTTCTAGAGTTGCAAGCAATATTTTACGGTGTCAAATGCTTCGCAAGTCATCTGAAAAGCTGCAATATTTTAGTAAGATCAGATAACACCACTGCCATAGGGTGAAATAAGGAAATTTCAATGGCATAGGTAAGTTCGTGATAGAATTATAAATATTTGGCAGCAAGTTGCCTATTGCTTTAGATGGATGATTTCTCGGCTATTAGAAGGCATATGATGCTACTAGATGGCACCACCTGTCGCGTTGCGATATCACGAACATACCGGACATAAGAAAACTTTGCTTCCATGTGGTGCGTATTTCGTCGTGGTTTTTCGCGGGTTTTGCAATTAAAAAGAGATTTGTTATTTTAACAGGATTAACTTAAAGGTAGGCTTTTGAAATTTGTATTAATTATAGTATTTGAGTTGGGGAAGCTTCTTGTCAAATGCGATTAACAAATTCTGGCTTAGTTTGACCGTAATTGCTTAGTCCGTGGAACTAATTTTTTATGATTTCTGACACGTGTTCAAGATATAAAAATTCAAGGGTTGTTTAATATTAAATATATTTTTTCGTATGCATCTAAATGATCCTGTATTCTATGATCATGTAATTTTTATGTTTGAACACGAAACTAACCTAAAAGAAACGTTATTGGGCATATCACGAACTTACCTAGTATCAAGAAGTTACCTATTGTTGTTTTTATTTGCAGCTTTAAAATGCAAGCCAACAAAAGAAAATATCACAGTTATAAAATAGCTGAATTAATAGAAGCTGGTAGGTTAGTAAGGGAAACAAATATGACAGTCTATAAAGCAAGCAAAGCAACTGGAATACCGTGGAGTACGCTTAAAGATTTTTTTGTCAAGAAATCAAGACAACCAGCAACAAGTTGCAAAACTTGGAAGGCTGTATGCGTTGACGCCAGAATATGAAACGAAACTATTCAATTATATTGTCAAAACGCAAGAACTGGGTTTTGGTTTAACAGTTGAAATGGTAAGAAAAACAGCTTTTCAATTGGCAAAAGAATCTGGTAGAGAGAATTTTCTTAAGGAAGGAAACGACTCTGCAAGTAAATGGTGGTGGGCACAATTCAGGAAGAGGTACAATCTTGCCTTACGCGTTCCAGAAAATCTCGCAGCTTACCGGGCTTCTATGGGTAATCCAGAGATGATACAGGACTACTTCGTGAAACTAGAAGCACTTATGGACAAGCTAAACATAAAAAAACATGCCGGATAGAATATGGAATTGCGATAAAACTGGCCTATCGTATGTCGTTAAGCCCAGTAAGATTGTTACGCCTATTGGAAAACGATAAAGGTGGATGCTATAAAATCCATGTACAAATGATTTCCTGAAACAGATGGGCAATACTATGACTTAATTCTGAGCCCTAAATAGAATTTAAAATGTTTAGTTTTATTTTGGTAAAATGTAATCTTTTGAGTTTTAAAGTTCTATGTTAATTATTTGCAAAAACCTCTTAGATTTAAGAATATCCGAGTTCTATGTTTTTTTTAAATAAATTTACATTTTGAGATTGCGTGCTTTTTTTAATACATTTTTTTATTTAAAACATACGACAATGCCGGCATCAGTCTCATTCCAAAATAAAAGTTTACATAATCAACAGCAATGGGGAGGGTCGTTTTTTTAGATTGATTTTTCTCAAAACTACAATGATGTTACATGCAACCTTGTAATATTAGGGTGACGTCTTGCTGGACTATCTACCTAAATCTGACAGAATCGAGAAAATCCTCAAAGACCATGATAGTCAATTTACAGCTAAAAATTAAAAAAATACGTTACTACCCCTTGGGGTCAAACGGGTGTTTAGTTTTGTCAGACACCCCCAGTCAAATCCAGTGGTCTTTGATTACTTCCACTATACTTGCTAGCGGTAAGTTACTTAACAATAATTAAGAAAAAAACAACAAAATGAAATAAAAGTCTGCCTAAGGCAACAGTGAAAATAAAATAATTTATTTTACCTACCTCACATTTGCAAGAGATAAATTACATTTTTTATTTGTTTTTGTCCGCAATTTATTTGAAAGTACTGACGTGTATATGGAAAAACCGTCATTTAATTATAACATTAAAACTTCATTGTCCTAAAATTAACGCATATTAATTTTAATTCTTGGTATTTAGTACCTAAAACCTTCTTAATCCCTGTCAAGTCGGAAATTTTACACAATTAAGGTTTTTAGCGTTAATCACGTTAAATTATTACCGTAAAGTTTTTGTTTGTCTTTTGTATGTTTTATATTTTTAAGTGGTCAATTTGAACAAATTCTAGAATACAATTTAATACACTTTTAAAAGTCACAATATTTGAATACTTTTTAAACCATTTTTATACAATTTTCAAAAAAGAAGTAAACCATATTATATTCTTCATAAGCTTTCTTTACAGGAAGTTTAATAGATATTTTGTTTTTGTTATAGAGCTATATGGGGTGATAATGACTTTGTTATATAGAAATGTAGGGATTTTGGGAGATAAATTCAATTAAAAAGAAATTTTAAGCTGTGGCTTACCTACTTGGGAATAATATTAGACAGCACCTATTTACAACATTCAGATATTACATTAGCATAATAGATATCATGCGTGGAGAGATCTCGCATGGCTACTCTCATCTAACCACCCTACGCAAAGAAAATTATAGTTATAAGATAAAGAGTAGCAAAACAAAATTACTAAGAAAAAAGGAAATCATTCTCGATTGGTATTAGCAATAATTATACAGGGTGTCCCGAAATTAAGGGGCAATACTTTACCACTACATTCTTCGGCTAAAAATAATAGCATTTATTCATATGGACATAAGTGCAGAAATGCTTGTTACGGAAGCTACCCCCCCCCCCCCCCTGAATCGTTTCTTTTTAATATTTTCGAACCCGTTCATAATTAAATTTTGAAATTGGGTATGGTTATAAACTTTTAACGATAAATCAGTTTCTGAAGTCAGAATTTCAAAAATTTAGTCATAAGCGTCACATACCGGGGTGGTTAAGGGCTAAAATATTCTCGTTTTTTCAACCAGTCGTTTTTTTTTATGATTTTCTTAATAATTATGAAATTTCAAAGTATTCTGCGTAAAAAACGTACCCTTAGTTCACCTTGATAGGACTTTTTTTTCAGTAAAATCGTTTTAAAGAAAATTACGGCCATAAAGGAGTTAATTAATAAAATTATTCTTAAAGCTTTTATATCAAAAATGTACTAAAAACTACAAAATTAATGAAAGTAAATGCTTTTAAAATATACGCCGTCAGCTCTTACGCCTCTTACGAAACTAAGTAAATTGAAAACGAAATAAATATGACTTATTTAGAGAGTAATAATGCGACATGAAATAGGGTTGTTTTTTGAAGAATAAAATTTACATTTAAACCAAGAACTACTTCTTGAGAAGGTGTTCAAATAGATCCCCATTTTCTCCGATACAAAGTCCAGCTCTACGGCGAATGTGAGATGAAAGGGATTTCTTCTTATTTCATTTCCAGCTTGAAAAAGTCGCTGAAGCAGATCCTCACGGGTATCCACCTCCGTTGTAGAAACTATGTTGCACACATGACCCCAAAAATAATAATGGAGTGGATTTAAGTCCAGCGATCTCGCTGGCCAGGATACTGGTCCACCTCTGCCTATCGACCTTTCAGGATAATTCTCATCTTACCAGTTACGAACAGGCCGTCCAAAATGGACAGGGGCACCGTCGTGTTGGAAATACATCCCCGACCTGGACCTTAAGAGTACTTCGTCCAACAGTCCTGCTAAGTGATTTTGAGGAAAGGCCAAATATCACTTGCTGGGTAAATTATTGTGCATTTCAATTGGACCAATTAACTGATTTTCAATTATTCCCGCCCACAAATTGACGAAGAACCTATATTGACAATTAGTTCTTCGGACTGCCCTTGGATTTTCATCGTGCTAAAAGTGAGTGTTACGAGTATTAAACACAATATTAAACACTTCTTGGTTCTACTAAATGTTGCCTCATCAGACCACAAAATTTTGATTAGCAAATTTTGGTGTCCTAAAATCCACCGACATAACTCGATTCTGGGTGGAAAATCTCTAGGCAACAGCTCTTGAACCCTCTGGTAATGATATAGGTGAAGACCTTGCATCTGAGTCATTCTTCCTATCTAAAATAAATATTCGGTTTAATTATGGATAGCAATATGGTAAAGTAAAACGCATTACAACTGACCAATGGTCTGAGTCCAACTTGAGAATTATCTACTATTTGTTGAAGTGCATTTTCCAAATCATAGTCCCCCCTAGGTCGTCCTTGCCCACGATGGCGTTCAAACCATTCTCCATCAAATTTCTATGAACCCTCTCAAATATTTTGCGCCCAGGAAGTCTCCGTTGCGGAAAACGTCTGCGATATTCCTGTACCACAGCAAATGAACATCCATTACAATATCCGTATACAAAATGGATATCGGTAAGCTCGTGGTTTGAAAAATTTTGCATTTTCTTATTTATTATGTCTAATTTTACAACAGTAATAACAGCAGACAATATCTGACACAGAAATGTCAAAGGAAACAAATATCAATTTTAATCCATGGACTCCAATTCACAAATTTCACTTTGATTATTATTCTTATTGATTATCTCCTTTATGGACGTGATTTTCTTTAAAACGATTTTACTCAAAAACTGTAAGTCCTATCAGAATACTTTGAAATTTCATAATCATTAAGAAAATAATAAAAAAACCACTGGTGAAGAAATGGGATTATTTTAAATCTTAACCACCCCGGTGTGTGACGCCTATGACTAAATTTTTGAAATTCTGAATTCAGAAACTGATTTATCGTTAAAAGTTTATAACCATACGTAATTTCAAAATTCAATTATGAACGGGTTTGGAAATTTAAAAAAAAAAAACGATTTCAAGGTTCCCCATTCGAGGGGAGAGCAAGAATTTCTGCACTTATGTCCATATGAAAAAATTCTATTATTTTTAGCCGAAGAATATGGTGGTAAAGTATTACCCCTTAATTTCGGGACACCCTGTATATAAATATAATCTAAATTATAAGATACCTACAAAGAAAATAGTACAAGATAAAAGGAAATGAAATTAAAGTATAAAAATTGGGGTCCAAAAATAACCTGAAATTATGAAATGCCTTTAATTTAATACTAATAATAATAAAGGTCTTTATTTACACATCTTTTTAAACACAATGGTAATATATTTATATATGGGCGAGGTTCAGTTCGGTCGGTATAAACTACACAGGCCTAATTTAAGGCAACAATAAAAATTAAAACAATATGAAGCAGACTGCAAAAACGACTAGGGTCAATTTTTTTATAAAATGAGTTACATACAGGGTATCCTAAAAGGTATGGTCAATAATTCGGGATCGGCGATACCAAGTCAAAATAAGATCCGAAGGTCATGTAACAATTTGTCCTATATCATCCGGTACCCGAGCTACAGCCTCGTAAAGAGTAGATTCTGAAGATGTTTTTTCTTAAAATTCTCGAAATTAATAAAGAGACAAACATGAAGTTTAGGTATTCCAGTAAACATTATAGGCGAAACCCAACTATTGATGTTAAAATGTCGACAATTTAAAAGCTGCGTCAGAAATAGGGGAGGGCGGAGTTAAAATTTACCTAACTTTTTTTCATATTGATTTATACAGTGAAAGCAAAAAGGTTGGAACAAATTCATTTAAAATTCAACCTTTAATTTTTCGAAAAAACGTTCGGACACGTCGATTTTTATTTTTTGAGGGGCATTTTTTAAAATAGTTTTCATTTGTACAGAGTCACTGAAAAAAAAGATTTTATGTGACCATTTAATTTTTTAAATTGAAACCCCCATTTTTTATTATATTTTTGGATTCTACGTAAAATTTTGATCACGCTTCATGTATTATAACCTAAGGTGGAGTGGGGTGAGTGCGTAACTGGGGCAAGTGCATTTAGCGATTAAATTTACTAATATATTGCTCAAAGTAAAATGTTGTTTGTGTAGGAAACTGCTAGAAGTTACTCTACGCATTTCTAACATAGATGGCGAAGTAAAATAAAAAGTGGGCGTCTTTAAACCACCAGTCTAAAACAGTGTTGCAAATGTGATAAAGGTTAAAGTTGTGTGTGTTGCAATAATGCCTTTATAGTTATACTTTTATGATGTAGTGAGATATAATTAATTATTGGTAAGTACGAAAATATATTGCTTAAAGCGTATCTTAAATAATCAAACATCTTGTTTTATTCCGTAGTTTACCCAAAAACCACTAATTTGCTCTTGCCCCCCCTGATATTATCATCCGGGGCAAGATCAGACCAAATTGACGGGAAAAGTGCGCGTTGGTCTGCACTTACCCCATACTGTGTTTTTTCTTAAATTACGATCCGCACTATGCTTGGTAACCCCACAATTTTGATTCATGGTTGCATCAGCTCTGTTATAATGTTTTTGAAGGCATAATTTGCGTTAGAAAATAAAATTGCTGACTGAATGTTCACATTTATGACTGCCTTTATGTTATCTCAATACCACCAACAGAAATTTCTGTTTCTTTATTTAGAGGGTTGATCATTGTTCGTAACTATATAAGAAAAACTAACAGGGGCCATTATTCCCAAGAAAAACTTGGATTCGCTAAACGACACAATTTGTCGATAAAAAAACCACAAAGTGTGGAGATAGCTCGCAAAAGGAATTGTAATCCCTTTACAATTGACGCATTTTTTACATTATTAGAAAACACTGTCAAAGAGTTAGGACTAGAAAACAAACAAGATAGAATTTGGAACCTGGACGAAACTACTTTTTGTACGGATCCGTCCAAAACTAAAGTTGTTGGAGGTAAAAACTTGCCATGTACTCGAACAACCAGCACTTCGGGGAGAGAAAATATCAGTGTGTTGATGGCTGCTTCTGCTGCTGGTGACAAAGTTCCGCCCCTAATAATCTTTAAAGGCAAAAACATTTGGGATCAGTGGCACGCCCCAGAAAATACTGGTTACCCTGACACAACGTATGCTGCAACTACTAATGGCTGTATGGAAGTAGCGGTGTTCGAAAATAGCTTTCTTAAAGCAGTTGAACATGAGCGGCCTGTTCTTTTGTTGTACGATGGACACGCAACTCACCTCAGCATTAACTTAATAGAAATGGCTTCTCATGCAAATGTTAGCATCCTAAAACTGTCTCCACATACCAGCCTACAGCCGCTAGATCTTAGCGTTTTTAAGCCCCTAAAGACATCATGGGATGAGGCATTAGTAAAATGGCAGAGGAAACATATCGGAATGAAACTACCAAAAAAAGAATTTTCTAGAATTATAGGTGAGCTGTGGAGCGGCTTAAATATGAAGATAATAAAAAACGGGGTCCAAAAAGATGGTATATATCCATATTCAAGGAATGTTATTCCAAACTCAATGTACGATTCAAGCTGCCTTAAACGATGGAAGGAATCTAAGGTGGCAATAGAAGATACTACTCACAAAGATTCTACCCAAACAGTTTAAAACCCAGCAGCTGCACTAATTGAAGAGGCTGCCATGAACCCACTTATATTCTTAGAAGATTCTTCTGATGTTATAGTTGAGATTTCAACAGCTGGTAGCTCTGTTAAACCTGCAGTAGAAGATTTAATAATTGATCATGAAACCTCACAAACTATCGATTTTATTAAATTTAGGGAAGATACTCTAACAAATTCTTGTATACATCCGGGGCCGTCCAAAATATTAAATCAGTCAGAATCAACGTCATTTGAAGAACTTCTTTTAGCAACTCTAAAAGCAAGTAGCCAAAAATTTAATGGTAAGGGAAGAAAAGTTGCAGCAGGTGCCAAAGTTATTACAGCCGAAGAAGTCAAGCAAAGCATGAAGCAGGAGAAAATCGAAAAAGAAAGAGTAAAATTGAAAAATTGAAGGCGAAAAAAAAGAGATTCAACATAAAGAATTTAAACTCTGACGATCTTTCCTCGGACAGTGATGTTTCTTTAAGCGAAATTGCCACTTCCTCCAAGGATGAAAATGTATGCTCTATTTGTTTATGCGATTTTCGTTATTACCTTGACAAGAAAGAATGGATTCGGTGTGTAAGTTGTATGCGGTGGGTGTGTGGTATATGTAATAAAGGCTCTCAGAATCCTCAGTACGAGTGTCAACGTTGTGAAGATGATTAACAGAACAACAGCAAGTAATACCTCTACGTGTATCTTAATTGTTTAATTGTTTCGTTTCGTTAAAACATTTAACTAACTTATTTGGTACTTGTCTGTATTATTTACATTTTATGGTTTTAGTGTCTAGTTATTGTAATGTCCATTTTTATTTTTATTAATAACTTCATTAAAGTTGACTTAAAATAAGTAGTATGAAGTACCTTAAGTGGCCCACACACCATGAGATCTGCCTCGAGGCATGCCGCGAGGCCACCGTCTCTGATACCAAATCTCACAGTCTGTGCTGTTGTATCGACTAGTTTTTGTATCGTGCGAGACCGTCTCAATGAGTCCGTCACGGGCGGGAGACTGATACTTGCCGCGAGACGAAACGCGACCGGTCTCAACGTGTGTGTGCGCTAGTCGCTAGGTCTCGTGAGATTCCTAGTCGGTTTTCGGTGTTATAAAATATTTTTACTTAGTATCTAAACAATTGTTCAAGAAGATGAATACGGAAAAAATATTTTGGGAAGAATTTATTGAAGAGTACAGGAATTATCCATGTTTGTGGAATGTTAAAGAAAAAGCATACATCGACAGAAACCTTAAAAATGCCGCGATGGACATACTTCTAAACAAATGTAAAGAAATAAATCCTGTGGCCAATAGGGATTTTGTCTCTAAAAAAATACATAATATGCGCTGCGCTTTTAGACGGGAGCTGAAAAAAGTTAAAAATTCTAAGTCGACAGGTTCACAAGCTGATTATGTTTAAGTACCTAACCTTTGGTATTTTGAGTTATTAAGTTTTATTTCCGACACTGAAATCCCAAGAAAAGGTATTGAAAATATTAGTAGTGAAGATGACAATCAAGACACTCCAGTAAGCGTAAGTAATTTATTTTATTATTGCAATTTTAATATATGAATATAAAAAGTTATTACTGTTAAAATACCATCCTTTCCTGAAAATCGGTTGCACCTGAATTATTAAAATAGTTCTTAAAATTATCGCGTCGTTGTCGAGTAGAAATATTTGAAGCACGAGCTGTTCGTTGTAGGGGTACAAGTTCTCCTACAGCTCTCCACTGGCCAGGTATTATACCTTCCGAACTTATGTTTTCACTGTCTGCATACAAGGGAGGTATATATCGGTTTGGAGCATTTCGTCTTAAAAAGTTGTGTAATGCATAACTACCTAATACTAAGGCATTCATATGCTTTACATTTATGGGGATTATGGAATGAAAAATTCGAAAAAGTGACGCCATAATGCCAAATGCATTTTCCGATACTCTGCGTGCTCTGCTTAGTCGGTAGTTGAACATTTTTTCTTCTCTTGTCAAATTTTTATCTGGATAAGGTTTCATTAAATTTTCTGCTAAAGAAAAAGCTTCATCACCGACAAATGTATATGGCAACAATAAAATGGTTCCATTGGGTTCTGTAGGATCAGGTAGCTGTAATTTATTGTTTATTAGCTTTTTATGAAACGCGGTTTGATTTAATACTCCACCGTCTGATACCCTACCATTGGTCCCACAATGTACCATTATAAATTCATAATTTTCATTTACAATTGCCATTAACACAGTATTTTTCTTCTCAATATATGGTTTAATCAAATTTAAAATGAAATGAAAACTTTCTTAGTCCATACGCAAATAGTTCAAATAATCTTTGGGTTCATTTTGCTGCAATTCTTTTAAGAGTGGTATGTGTGAGAACTTTTTTCTTCCAAAAACCAATTTTTTGCCCATTTTCTTTTTTTCTGTTTATCTTCAAAAACTACTAAACATACGGCGACACCAACTGCAATTTTTTTTTCTTCGAAAGATTGTGGAATGACATTTTATTATCCAACCTCCACAAACTCGCGTATGCTTGATACTGATACTGTTTCATAGTGTAGGGTCTCTTGAGACGTAATACCGGTTCGTGCGAGTCTTCGCCTCGCGGCATGCCTCGAGTCAGGTCTCATGGTGTGTGGGCCACTTTATTTATATATGTTCTGTATTGCGATGATTTTGATTAAACAATGGAGTGCGGGAAAAAATATTTTACAATAGTTCTGCTAAGAAGTATGGTCTTACCCTGCAAAATGTTCCATAAGACTTTAATATGTTTTAAACTGGTTTGTACGCTCTTACCCCGTTATGGTGGGGAAGTGCGGACCACGGAGCAGCCAGTAATATTTTGCTGATTTTATAAATATGAAACTAAAAACGGGAGCAGTGCTACCAAATTTTATAAAATATTACTTGTACGGTACTATATACAATAATTAAATATAATATATACGTTTAAAGTTCAACTTTACAAAAAGTAGTCTGCACTTACCCCACTTCGCCTTATGTCTAAATGCCCTTTAAAAAATAGAAACCGACGAGTCCGAGAATTTTTTCGAAAAATTAAAGGTTGCATTTTAAATGAATTTGTTTCAACCTTTTTGCTCTTACTGTATGCCTTTTCTAAGTCAAATTGGAAAACTACGACGTGCTTTGCAAAAAATGGTAGTCTTCACACGATTTAGAGCGTTGTTTTCAAGAAAAATTCATTAAAAAATTCTCCTGCGATTATTGTATTTAACTAGTGTAAAAAGGCGATCAAATAAGTGAATTTCAATTTTTTCAAGAGGAACATAATATTATGTAGCAAGAATTTAGTGATTGACATTTTTAATAAATGAGATTGTGAAAAATACTATAATTTGGGAAAATATTATTAATTATTTTTTCTTTTTCGCATGCGAGGTAGTTTTTAAATCGATTAATCTCTAATTTGAGACAAAAAAGTATAAATAGCAATATAAAGAAAGTTAGGTATATTTTAACTCTGCCTTCCCCTATTTCTGACGCTACTTTTAAATTGTTGACATTTTAACCATAATAGTTCGATTCGGCGTGTAAAGCTTACTCGAATGCCTAAACTTTAAGTTCGTATCTTTGTTAGTTTCGAAAACATTAAAAAAAAAAAACATCTTTAGGACCCCGCAGCTTGGTTCTGGGGGGATATAGGACAATGATACATGACCTTTGGACCCTATTTTGACCCGATCTACCCAACCTCTAATCACTGACCATGCCTTTTAGGACACCCTGTGTAGGTACTTAAAAGTAGCAGAAAAGGAGTAGAATATATTAAATTTAGTTAAACGGAAACAGTGATATGGACCAAGTGGAGGGGTTAAAGTGGGACCACGAAAGGGAAAATGTACTGGACGATTAACTAAGTTGATGAAAAAATTAAGGATATCTACCCACGAGCTGGGGACGGATTGTAACTGTGTAAAGGCCGCTACACACGCACATGCAAGTCGGCCGACTTGGCATGTACAAGGTAAGTCGGCCGACTTGCATGAGCGTGTGTAGCAAAAGTCGTGACTTGAATGAAGTCGAAAGTTGGACTTGCGCTAAATCGGACAAAACGGATTTTATTCAGACATTTTACTGCAAGTTTGAGCGTGTGTAGCTGTTAATAATAAAGTCGGCCGATTTGAGAAGGTTATTTGCAAACGCGTTGAGAGGTTTAGCACTCTTATATAAGTAAGTTAGTCAAATCCTGAAGGCGCCACCTTAGTTTTATTTTACTTAAAAGCCTTTAAAGGTTCTAGTGTTTGGCCTCAGAAAAAAACAAACTAGGAAAAAAACACTCATGTCACCATCGGTATACACTAGCTTATTATAAGCTCTCATTCACTCAAGACCTCAAAGTCACTCTATTTAAAATAAAAGCCAAATTTTCGCAGAGGCCAATACAAATATTTATTCTTAAAGTGGTCTTAAGCCCTTGGTTACTTGGTTTTATAGATGCAAGCTCCTCTTACTTTGGTGGACAATAGATACTTAAAGTTAAAAGATCAATACGTGAAATGAAATATTAAAGTGATAGTACTAGGTTTGACAATAAAAATTCTGAAGGTTTAAATTACAAAGTTATCAATAAAAGAAAGCAAAAAGTCAAACCCTGTCTGACAGGGTCTTGCACAAGACGGCAACTGTCAGACCTATACCGTAAAAATAACTGTTCAGTCTGATCTGGCAGCCACATAGACCTACATCCAGGACATAATGATATATGAATCAAAATACACCTGCCGAGACTTGGAATTTCTGCAAGGTCTGTGCAAGAACCTCTCACAACTAACTAAATCTATCATAAGAGCATTCTTAAAGTACAATACAAAATCTTACAAGTACCTGTGGTTACTCGATAAGTATACTAGCCACTCGGGCATAGATAAGTTAAAATGTCAAAGTTACAAGTGTTAAATTTAGAAGAAACAAATGGCCTTTAGCCGAGAAACAAAAATATTTACTTTAGAATAATAAATTGTAACTATATTTACAACAAAAGTAGCTGTAACAGACTACCTAACGTTCTGAACTACTAGACTCTTGTGACGTCTTAATGCTATGTCGACATACGCTACACGTTTACATTGCACAAGCTCTGTACATAACATGGGCGCAAAACTTTATCAAAACACTGTATATCAAACAATAAGCAAATGCAAAATATTACGATTTAAGGTTGACTACTTTTAAAGAGAAATGAACACAGGGTAATGATACTTAGCTGCAACTTTACGTGCTACCATATTTCCTGAAGACTCAATCTTCAGTAAACGCACACATGGTCCCTGAAACAGTTAACGCTGATATACTGCTACACAGCTAGTCTCCAAAAATTCCAATAGTACACGGCAAATGGCACGTCCCGCGTCCAGCCAGTTCCAACAAAAGAAAACTAGTACTCTAGTTTGTACTCGGACTTTTAGCCCCTACCAAAAAAAAACCCTAAAATCGAATTTTAGATTTACAACATGAAAGAGAAATCTTTCATAACACACAACGAGGGTAATTCAAATACTAAAGTTTAAACCTACCTCAAATAACTAACGAGGGTTTCAGTTCACCAAATGGCGTCTATGACCGCTGTTGAAGTTCATTAAAGCATTTTAAATCGGCATTCCGCCCAAATAATAGGCAACCTACAAAACCATACCCTTCTTAAAACATTTGTGGATGTTTTATCGGCACTACATTACCTTCCCTGTCCAAGAAACTAAACTTAGGGAGCTATTTCCACAAACGTGCTTTAACTTACAGTGTCCGTGGTCGAAAGGGCCGATAACATTCCCCTTCAACGTACATAGTTACCAACACAAAAACGTTGACAAATTAAAAAAATCAACCCTATCTATGAAAACTAACCTCTTTTACACCATAGAAAACCAACGGCGGCCGAAGTCAATCCACGCAACCAAACAAAAATTAACCAGACATGGCCGTGAAAATGCACAGAAACTGTCAGTCTGACACTGACCTATTATCGATTTTCTTAAAAACAGCTGATTTACAACAGCCAAGACATTTAACCTACATCTCAAATACAAGAAGTTATTTTTATTGATAACTTGAAAAGTTTATCAATTACTAATTAACAAAAACAAATATTTGAAATAAAACCTGTCTGCAAGTAGTTTTAAAAAAGGAACAGAAGAAATCAATCCACTTGGCTATGTCTTACAAGATACAAAACATTCCTGGAATATAAACATCAACAAAGGTTTGAAACTAAACATAGTGAACTATTGACTATCAACAGGTAATTAAATTATTGATTAATGTCTAAGGTGAGAGTCTACATAGGTGCTTTAACAATTTAAAACCGAAAACTTAACATAGATAATCAAACTTATGAAATGCAATTTTCGAACTGTAACACTATTAATGCGATTAAATTATTCATTTCGAGCGGTAAGAACGATATGATAACACTTGGTTGATGGTATGGCGACATTAACGCGCTAAATAAAAATAATAGAATCTGATTATGGTGGCGACCTCTCGAGGATTATAAAAAAGAGCGTTTTACACGTTCGCTTTTTTTCTTATGCTCTCCAGAGTTCTGCTGCTCAGCCATTTATTCTGTAGTACAAGTAAAACATGTTTAACCATCAATATACTTGTTTTATTTTTTCGGTTGGTATCATGTTTTTCAGACCATAAATCTACAACAAATATTTTGATTTATTTTACAGGCATTGCTTGTCATTCAGGGTTAGGTAATAAAGGGCAATAATGCAGTATGGCAGTGTTGACAATGTACAAATACATATAAGCTTGGCATAATTTTTACGTTCTTTGAAATTAGAAATGTGTTTGTTGTGCCTACATAATGTATATGCAATTTTTGCTTAAGTTAGATAGATTATTATCACTATACCTATGTGTGAATCAAACAATACTTCCTAAATTTTTGCATTTGTAGGACCCTGGATTATTTGGGTACTGAACATTAAAAACTCTAACTGGTTTAAATAATATATGAATAAGAGTAGAAACTCAAAAATCGAAAAGCCATGCATCTCAGTGCCACCGTTGCCAACTATACGGGCACTCTCAATTAAAATGTACAGCACCAATAAAATGCTTTAGATGTGCAAAAGACCACCAATCGCATGAGTGCCCGTATAAGGAAAATCAGGAGGCGCTGAAATACGCAAACTGCGGGGCAAATCACCCGGTAACTTAAAAGAATGTCGTAGGCATTCTACACAAATTAAAAATAAAATAAATAATACTCCACTAACTAACTAGCTTTAAATAGAGCACTAAAAATAATAATAAACTGCTCACTAATCCCAAATTGAATTCGCAAATAATAATCTAAATAAACCAGTGACAGAGAATCAGCTCTTTAAAAAACAATGCAGTCGTTCATGGGAGAGTTTGCCAAGGTCGCGCAGGCCCAGGTTCAAAACATGCTATCTAATCTCACTAACATCACCAATTGATGGCAATATAGTCTAAAGTAGCCTACTCAGTGAACCTGACCATAGCATTGATGTTCTTCTAATACAAGAGATATCGCAATGCAGCTAGAGTTGTTAAGAAAAGAACGGAACAGGTTATTTGGAATAGGTTTGAAATAGCCCGTTCCGCGAACTGTTCTTTTTAAAAAAACTGAACCGGTTCTTTAGGTGAACATATTGTCAACAAAATGGCGGCACCCAACTTTCACATGACTCGACCACTGTGCGTTGAGGTCGCGGACCACTGTGCCATCCAATGTCAAGGTTAATAGAACAAGACTTAGCACTTTCGGTGTATAAATACCCGAACATTGGATGGACAAGGCACCTTCGTCTTTCGACTTGGTCAACCTTCCCTATCCTGGAGCGGCAATAGCCAATACGGTCTACGCCAACTCTCCATCCCCCTTCCTGCCTACAACCCTATCCTGGAGCGGCAATAGCCAATACGGTCTACGCCAACTCTCCATCCTGCCAAACCCGTCGGGGCGCCAAGGCCACCCGACTGACCACGGTACCTGTCCTAGTTAACATCCCCTAGTAGAACACCGCCACGTCCCCCAGATAAGGTCCCCCGGAACATGCTAAGCAGTCTCTGGGCTCCGGGGTAAATCATTGTAGAATACTTGTCATTAATAAAAGGGTAATCTGTTTTTTAGACGAGCGTCTTATTTCTCACTCCACGCCCCCTCTAGGACCAAAACGGCACTAAGTCTTGACATGGTGGAGGCGCCTAACCGTTCCCGAGAGGCTTAATCACCAAATTAAGTCAACACTAGAGCCAAGGAGGACCCCCGAAGCGTGAAGGACCAAGCAACGAAAACTACCCCTCACCAAGAATTCTTGACGATTTGGCGGACAAGACGATAATATAGCAGTACATCACGAATTCCTGACAATTGGCGACGATAGGAAGAATCCAGCCAGTGCCCACGTCCCAAAGCAAAAAGCCGATGCCAAACTACGACCTTAGAAGCCGGGAAAAGCAGCGTACCCAGTCAACTAGCGCCCTATCGGACTTCAGGCCTGACCATCAAAGCACAGCCGTCGCTCCCTCCCCGTTCCAACGAAGCCAAAGGTTAAACCGCAGCCCAACAGCCTCCCCTACGCTAGTAGAATTGGTCCTCGTCGATACCCCCCGCAGCGCCACACAACAGACCATCCCGAAACCGAGAAGCCAGTCCTCTGAAAATACAGGAAATCTGATAAAAGCCACACCACCAAGAATTCAGGAAGCCACGACACCAGAGCGCCGAGCCGGCAGTCCAAACACAGGCAGCAGCGACAGGGAAGTACACAACCTCACCCCCACACCAATAATGGCGACGGTGAACCAACCAAGTATGAACATCACAATATCGGACGCAATGGCATCACCCAGACAAGCCGCTGTACCGCAGTTCGTGAGCCCAGCTACATTCAACCCGACGAAGGTATCAGCCACGAACTACATCAAAACCTACGAACGGACGGCGTTAGCAAACAGCTGGGACGAAAACCTAAAGACGCGTCCACACTGGAGCAACATTTTCCAACATAATACAACAAAAACTTGTTACAACATAAAATGTTTATATTTGTTGGAATATGTTGTGTTGCGTTGCATACAGTTGGTGTTGCGATTCAACATAAGTTGTAGTATGTTGCATAAATCCGTTTCTAGCGGTAAAGATCAAAGGATAATATGAAACAAAGTGAAACATTTGTCAACATTGCTTCGATGTGGACGGATTGTTGCGAGTTGAGACCTGTTGCAAATTGAGTGACTAGACAGTAGACAAACCGCCGCGTCTCAGTGTTCTGCTTAGTATTTTATTATAAAAAGTGCCTGTGCGTGAATTTTTAGGGTTTCGTGATGGTGTTTAAGTGGACTTCGGAGAATTGTTTAAATTTAATTGACAATTATAGACAACACCCATGTATTTGGAATCCTAAAAATGTTAAATATAAATGCAGAGAATCAAAAAATGATGCATGGAATGCAGTTTGTTCAGCTGTAGGGTGCTTATCTCAGGAAGAGGCAAAAAGAAAAATCCGTAACTTGGTGGCTCAGTTTTATAGAGAGCGAAAAAAATATCGCAGCATGAAAAAATCTGGAGCAGGCGCACACTTTCATTCCAAGTGGTTTGCCCACGATGCATTAGTATTTCTTCGAGACAAAAACAAAGTCCGCCCATGCAAGGAAAGTGAAGCCGAGAACGTGGTAAGTAACCACACAATGTTTTGAGATATTAACTTTTCTATTATTAATTATTCAAACAAATAAATAGGCAATTTCAAGTTATAAGTACATGAATTGTAATTCAAAAATTATTCTGCCACGGCACCATCCCCAAAGGTGTAACGAAAAAATCAGCGAACTCTTGCCTAATATCTTTTGCTTCAGTTGCTGCATTTCGTGCAACTTTTTTGTATGGAGTAAACGTATTACTCTGAGGTTCTCTTCTCCACGATCCTTCTAAAACACGTCCTGTATCTTTATCTTCACCGTCATATGTACCTGGGGGATTGTAGGAATGTTTAGATCCTGAACTATTCCGTAAAAAATTATGCAAGTAAATGCAGGCCATAACAACAACTTCTGCAGTTTCTGGTTCTAAAAGTAATGGTTTTCTAAATATTCTAAAAATCGAAGATAACATTCCAAAAACATTTTCTGATATTCTTCTCGCTCTACTGAGACGGTAATTAAATATCCTTTTGGGAGACCCTTTCTCCTGAGCCCCAGGGTAGGGTTTCAGTAAATTTGGTGATAATGGGAAGGCATCATTCCCTAAAAATACGTGAGGGACTAATTTCTCACGTCCTGGTAAAGCGCTATATTCTGGAAGGTTGAGTTTGCAGCCAGTTAATAGTTTTTTGAATAATGTATTATCGAAAACTCCTCCATCAGATATTCTCCCTTGGGAGCCTACATGAAAATACAAAAATCGGTAATTAGCATCCATTACGCCGAACAGAACGATGCTAAAAAACGATTTGTAATTGAAGAACTCACTTCCACTGTTTTTTGGTGCTTGTATTGCAATATGCTTGCCATCCATGACGCCTACACATTTTGGAAAATTCCAAAGAACACTGAAACCATTAGTAAGTGTTTCCCATTCTTGAGCAGTTTTAGGCATCTGAAATACAAAGATATCCATTACTTATGCTAAAAATGTACATCACTGTAATTACATTTTATACAATGTATTTTTCTTTTCAGGATGACCTTAATGACTCTTCCTCCTCCGAAACTGACTTAGATTATTCACAAGTAACAGACTGTGATGAATCTGGAAATGAGACCCAAGAATTTCAAGATGTAGCAAATGGCAACGAAGGCATGCAAGACTTGTCTAAAGATGGTTCTCAAAAGCCATCAACAACTAACGCTGCTTGTCAGGAGCCTTCGGCATCTAACAAAGCCTCTCAAGAGCCTCGTAAGGAAACCGTGGAAAATCCGAACAGCACAAATCTTGATGAATTTAAACACCCTAATAAAACTAGACGTGTCACACAAACACTTAAAAGAAAAATCGATGATAACGCTCGAAAAGAAGAGGCATATAAAATAATTCAAGACATACAAAATAAACGACAGCGAGACAAATTCGATGTATTTGGAGAACATATGGCGTGTAAAGTTAGGGATTTGAAGACCACCTGCGCACAAAATATTGTAGAACATCTTATAAGTAATATTTTGTTCGATGCAAGTATGGGTAAATATGATTATGGAATGCCACAATCAACTAACACATATGAGCCAATTTTATCAATGCAACCTTTCACGAGACCACAATCACATTCATCGTATTGCAGCACACCAGCTACATCACCAGCGGAGACATACATACAAAACTCTTCAGACTCCTCTACTGCTTTTGGTTCTCCAAACATTATCACAGAGGCATTTCAACTAAGTAACATGTGAAAGTTCTAAATTTGTCAATAAAAAAAGTACAATAACTTACCTTAACTTGGTCTTTAATTGCGTTTACTAGCGCAGCACATACTTCTGGTACTATCTTTGAGATAGCTTGTTTCGAAATCTTAAATAAATACATCAAGCTGCTGTAGGAATCTCCAGTTGCCAGAAAGCGCAATGTTACAGCTAATCGTTCTTGTGGAGGTATAGCCTTTCTACAGTTTGTATCTGCTTTTCTAATCACTGGTGCAATTTTTTGCAGCAAAAATTCCATATCTGAACTACTCATGCGCAAAAAATTTTTGAAGCACCCGTCGGTTCGAAGTTCTAATAAAACGTCATCTTTCTTTAAATCCGATAATAATTCCTGTCCACCATATTCTTCCCTTTTCTTCAAACTTGGACGGACCCAACATTTACGCTTCCGTTTTCGTGAATCACCACACAAAATTAGAAAGCACGCGGTAGCAGTTAATAAGTCTTCCTCCATCATGTCACAAAACTACAGCAGTGTGGACAGAATGTTGTACTCAACTGAATTTGGATTCGACAAGTGCAAACATTCATTAACATTGTTGCACTAGTGAGGACAGTTTGTTTTATGTCAATGTTTAATGACTTTCAACATTTAGCAACTTGTTGCAACATAAAATTGCTACAAGTTGCCACATGTTGCTCCAGTGTGGACGTACCTTAAAGATAGCATATTTTGGAACATTCATGGACGGAGCCGCAAACATATGGTTCAACGAGTTCAAAGCATCTAACGGCGACAAAACTTGGGGCGATCTATGCAGAGCATTCCTCCACGAATTTCAAGACACAAACACACAAGCAATACATAAGAAAAGAATCGAAGAAAGAAAACAACACAAAGACGAATCAGCAAGAGAATACTTCTACGAGTTGCGAGTCCTATACAATGAATATAAGCCCACAATAGACATAGAAGAATTCACGAATTTTTTCGAAAGGGGCCTACTGCCCGACACATATTATCACTTTTACTGGCTCACAAACCTACCAAATTCACCACCTCAAACAGAAACGGAGCTCAAGAAAATCGCCACGACAATTGACAACGCACCCAAACTGCCAGAAGCAACAAGAACAATCAGGTTCAGCGACCCACCCCGCAGTCAACAGGACGAATATCGTCACAACGACAGTTATAGCAGCCACAGAGCGCCCTGGAGACCACCGCCAAGAAGCCCCACGAATTACAGAAGATATTCACCAACCCGACAATACACGCACGAAGAAGTACAGAGACCCGTCCAAAGTTCACGCACCTTCAGCAGAAGCACACCAACGCACCCACAACCTAGGACCTACGACAACAGGCCCACCTGTCACAATTGTCGCAAACCGGGGCACTATGCCATGTCATGCAGAAGCAACCTACACCCAAACGACAATGGACGGCGAAACCAATAAAAACCCGCGCCGTCCTGCTTCAAACGGGGCAAAACAAGAAAAATCATTCATCCGCCCTATGCATCGACTTATCTATCAACAACAAACGAACTAGGGCAATAATAGATACTGGCGCAGAAAACAGTGTCGTGAAGAAAAATCTACTACCCACAGAGACCCGAATGGACAACACTAACTCCGTACTTATCACGGCAGGGGGACATAAAATACAAGTATTGGGACAAGCCACATTACCGCTCAAGATATACACTAGGACAAAGCCACTATACAGCTGCTGCACCGCACGAGTCATTGAAGAATCACCAGCAGCAATCATTCTGGGCATGGACTTCCTACGGCAAAACGAGGCACAAATAAACTTACCAGAAAATACACTAACGTTACGAAGAAACTACGTGATACCACTGATTCAAACCAGCGACATCCAACCCTCAATACTAATGGCACACCAAGAAGAATCAACGAAGGAACAATGGAGAGACCTATACAGAGAATATACACGATGTCCGAAATCAAAAAATGACCCATCAATCGCAGACAAAAAACCTGCGTCAAACACATGCAGAATATACTACCTAACCGAGGATGGAATGGTAGACAAAAACATAAACACACGCACAAAAGACAATTACATAAAATGGAAAAATATTGGTTTTAAGCCACAGAGAGGCGAGGCCAGATTAATACAAGAAGACGGGTATAATACATATTATCTTACGACTAAGAAAAAGTCGTACTTTAAGCCAAGTTATGCATACTTCTTTAAATGCATACTAGAAGTCAAAAAATTACTGCAAGAGACAGGTGAAAGAGAAGCCGCACTACCAATTGCAGCGTATAGAATGAACACTGACCGAATAAAGCATATAATTAGTCACATCTTCAAAGAAACCAACATCAACATCACCATGTACAGACCAGACAGCACGACCACAATCGAAGCTACCGAAACGGAAGACGACGTGATAAAAACACTAAGCGATATTGAAGTGGACAAACAAGCAGTCACCCATAAAATTACTGCAACAGAAGACTACAACCTGGACAGCCGTGACGAACAACCAATTAAACTATCGAATCCTGAATTAGCTGAAGACAAAATTTACTACTTCCAACTGAACACAGCGGCCTTCGTAAAAAACCAATGGAGCCCCACTTCAGGACTATACTTCCAGAACAAAAACTGGTACATGAACATAAAACCAAACGCATCCATGTCTCCACCTATCAGAAAATACATGGCAATAGGCTACCTATTGGAAGCTAACGAAGACGAGTCAAAGCACCCTCTTTGCCTAACCTTGCAAGAAAACAGAGAAGATATAGTCACCCTACAGGATCACGAGCTATCCACAATACACGACCAACGGACTAAAAAGAAATTAGAAAACCTTCTGTCTCGATACAAGGACGTATTTGCCAAACATCCTAAATACATGGGAAGGACATCCTTGGCAACACACAAAATAGACGTCGAAAACGAAAAACCAGTGAAAAGTCGCCCATACAGGGTCTCCCAGAAAGAAAGAGAGATAATCAACGACCAGATAAACGAAATGCTAGATAGTAATGTCATAAGGCCCTGTCACTCACCATGGGCCAGCCCAGTAGTCCTAGTCAAAAAAAAAGACGGTACTACAAGATTCTGCGTCGACTACAGAAAAATCAATGCCGTCACAAAAAAATCCTCCTGGCCCTTACCACAGATTGATGACATTCTTACATACTTGGGAAAAGCAAAATACTTTAGCACGCTCGACATGCTGTCAGGATATTGGCAAGTACCAGTCGAAGAAGAGTCAAAACAATACACGGCATTCGTGGCACAGGGACACGGCGCCTACGAGTTCAATGTCCTAAGTTTTGGTTTGTGCAACGCGCCAGCAACGTTCCAGGAACTTTCAGATAAAATTTTTGGCGACATGAAATGGAAAGAAATTTTAATCTACTTAGACGACATCATCATCTTCTCAGAAACACAAGAAGAACACCTGGAAAAACTGGCCAAAGTCTTCCAAAGACTAAGAGAAGCGAACCTAACCCTCAAACCATCGAAATGTAAATATCTGCAAGAAGAAATAAGAATTCTAGGTTTCAAAGTAAGCAACACGGGCATCCGATCAGAGGAAGAAAAAATCGAGTGTATAAAAAAGTTCCCAACCCCAAAAAAATTGAAAGACTTACAAAGCTTTCTGGGACTATGTAACTTCTACAGAAAATTCATAAACCAATTCTCGGTTATAGCAAAACCACTTCATGAAGCTACAAAAAAAGGACACTTCACATGGGGGCAACAACAAGAAGCCGCATTTCAGAAGCTTAAAGAAAAACTAATCACAGCTCCAACCTTGCAGCACTATAATCCTAACAACGAGATGATTGCTTTCGCTCAACCTGTTGAAGAACCGACGGGAACGATATGGTGCGCGGCGCTGCATCTGTGTGAGAATTCGTGCTCTGCGACTACTCCGCTTGGAAAGAACTAACTCGATGACTCGATGACTCGAGTGACGACAAGCGAGAAGAATGAGTAGTTTGTTCTTTTTGGTCGATACTGGAACGGGATACTGTTTTGGGGCTTGGAGAGAGTGAGACGCGACGAAGCGCGGAACAACGCGGTCACAAATTTTCAAATTTAAATTCACATGTTGTGTTTGGTGTTTGCTTTGCCCGGCTCGGTTCTCAGTTGGCAAATTATTTTTTTTTGCTTTCCAGTCTTTGCACTTTACAGTTTACAGAATCGATTCAGTGTCGATGCGTCGCGTCGGTAAACGGAAATATTTAAGATTTGGTCGGCTTGCAAAAACAACAAAAATATTTACGAATTATTCATTAATTCATTGTTTCCAAATAGAAAATACATGTTTCTTTTATTTTTTATTTAATATAAAAAAAATAGATCAAATTAAACAAGAGGTTTCTTAGAAATATAAAAAAAAAATCCATTTTTCGTTTACTACTACAGGGAAAGCCAGAATATAACATTATATTATATAACAATATTATAGAACGTAAATAATAAAAAATATATGTAGGTAATAAAAAAATGAAAAACTAAACTAATAATTTAGTGTTTATATTTAAAAATAAAAGCTGCTGAGCTTTAATATTTCCCAGGCGACTTCTCCGTTCATTCAGTATTTGGCCCGCTTTTGAAAACAAATGTTCACATGGAACAGACGTCGCAACAACGCATCCTTTTTCTTTTACCAACAGAGAAAGATTTGGATATATAAATTTGTTTTCTAGTCAATTGCATTAAGTTATTCAATGCACTTCCACTCGATATTAAGGTTATTGCCAGTGATATATTATTTAAAAAAAAGCTAAAGACATTTTTAATAAACCATACTTTTTATTCTATTCAGGAATTTTTAAATTATAGAGAGTAGAATGGGCTTTTCTGATCAAGAATGAAAGAATAAATAAATAACTTACCATTCTGTTTTTAAATTGTAATGTAATAAATTTTGTTATATTTTGGTATTGTATAAAAAGTAATATGGGATGAACTGCTGTGTATGTCTGTATGTAGGTATGAATGTAAATGTGTTTAGATTATGAATATTTATTCTCGATTTTATTGGTATTGTCATTATTATTCATTATTTTTTTTTTTTTACTTGACGTTGTAATGTTTCGAGTATGAAACTATGACAATAAAACGAATTTTTATTTTTTTATTTTTATTTTTTTAGTCACCATGTCAAGGGATCTTTTTTTCTGTTTAGTGGATTATCTTCCAAGTACCTTTGGACTTCAATTATAGCCCTGGATGTTGAGGACTTTGTCGGCTTTTGATTATCCGAAGTAACTTTTTGGACAGAAGTCCAAAGAGAAAGTTTTTGTTTTTTTTCCAGATGCGTTGCTGTTTTCGTCGTGGTGGGTCTGTCATTATGCTGTGGCGATCTTTATAATTGAAATAATAGGATCCACTCCCAGCAGGTGGTACTATGTCAATATGCTTGCCATCAATAGCTCCTAGGCAGTGCGGAAAATTCCATTGGTGGCCAAATAGCCGCGCTATTTCTTTCCACTCTTCAACAGAGCCAGGGAACTGTAAAAAAAAAGCGTATACAGGGTGATACATGCAGAATTACCATAAAATGCAAAAGGCAGATAAGAAACGGTTACTTTTATAATAAAATAAGAATTAAATCTATTTCTCTCCATTATCTATTTTTTTTTTGTTTCAGGAAAATGCTACAGAAAATATCCTAGATGATTCTATAGAAAATATTGTAGACGATCATGTTGCCGAATTTACAGATAATTTGCCAAAAGAAGCAACAAGATCTGCTAAAAAGAGAAGTGCACAAGATACATTAACTACTGATGTGTTGCGCTCAGTAAAAGAGCATTTTAAATGTCCTGCGCCTGTTGCGCTACAAGAGGATCGCTACGATCTAATGGAAAAAACAATTGCTATTAAATTAAGGACCCTTGAGAAACGACAACGACTTTTTGCGGAGAAGATAATAAATGACGTCCTATTTGACGCAGAATTGGGAAATCTGGACAATCACTCATTCCGCAGTTATTCAGCATCGCGACCGATTGACAATATGCTACAATTTCAGACTAATTATTCTAGAAATGCTTTCAACAGTGGTACTAGCCCGATATTTATTAATTCGCAAAATCCCAGCCATTCAAGCACATCAAGCTCCAGCCCCCTACTTCTGCAAGAAACTATGCACAATACAGAACCACAATCCTCTCACTTTCCACAATTTTCACACTCACCTCAGGCGTGCATTCCAGAAAATGAATTGACTGCAGGTTCTTTTCTTTCCGGCTTTAATAATTGTTAATATGTTTAAAAATACAAAAATGTCATATATCGTACAAATATCATATATATTTTTGTTTAGTTTGGTTCAAATATTAGGATATAGGGCTATACTTTTACTTATGTGAAAAATTACGAGGAAAGTAAATAACTATTTAATTAAACGAGTTTTACATACCTTCATATACTCGTTATGTAAGGTTTTATGAATTGCTTCACATGTCTCGGGAATAATTTTCCCAAGAGCTTGCGGTGATATTATGGTAGGAGAATTTTAGGCATTCGTATGTCCTGCCTGTTGCAAGAAATCTTAGCGTTGCTGTTAGTCGCTCATGTGCTGTTATAGCTCTTCTCATGACAGTGTCCTGTTTCTGAATGTAAGGAGTAACCATTGATAATAGTTTCTGATAAGTTGCTTCATCCATTCTTAAATAATTACGGTAATCTTTAGGCTCTACACTTAATTCTTTTATTAAATTGACGTGACTATATTGGTTTCTTTTTAACAGCCATTCTTTAAACCACTTTTGTCGGGGTTTCCTGTCTTTCTTTTGGAGGACGATTAGACCTACTATTGCTACGGCATTATCGTCGTCGCGCTGTACCGGCCTCATAGTAAAATGGGTAATAAATGAGAAACTATCACAGGTTTGCCTCAACGTGTATGCCCAAACCAAACTTCGGTAAACCTGTCATGTTTACCTGAAAAGTTATACCTGTCAGGTAAACCGTTGCGTCTATGGCCGCCTTTAGTTTAGTAGCATATTTTGTCTTTGACTGTGAAGTGCATTTAACCGAATTTCTCTTTGTGGCTAGTTTTTGAAGAAACATTATTGTGTTGAAGTTATCATACCTACGTGTTTTTCTATTTGTTGCCAGATAGGTGTAATTATTATAAATTTAAAAGATTAAGATGGATTTAGTGAAGTATTTTAGATTTAAATAGTTATTTAGGTATGTATTTTTGGCATAGATTAGGAATCTGAATACAAAATGCAGCGATTTGCGTGATATATCTTTTTTTTTTAAATATAGGGTAGGTACCTACCTATAATGTTTCGTAATAATTATGTTAACTGGATGTAGGTATGCCCCTTTTAGTAAAATTCTATCACTTACGAGGTTATGCGTTCTTGTTACATCGTCGCTTTTTCAAAAATAAAAATTAATATGTTTTAAAAACATAATTTTCCTTCCTATAAAGTGAAAATTAGCGCAATATGCAAATATGTACTACAAATTACTAGGCTACTTCGGTGTTGAGAAAAAAGGGCTACTGTTACAGATCTGGTAATAATTCGAATTATTGCGAAGCAATTAGATTTTTTCCTTATTTCGCTATTTCCGCTAAAATATCACATAATCCTTTCTCAAAAACCTCGTATTTGGTTTAAGAAGTCTTTGAGGAAAGATTATAAGTTGTACAAATGATACTTTAGTGGAAATGGAAAATTTTGGATACAATTTTTTTTTCTTTGCGACAAAACAATCTTCGGATTCGTGATAAGCGACCTCGAATTAGCCTATAAAAAAAATGAAAGATAATTTTGCTTTATGCTCTAATCCGTTTACCTAATTACTAGAAGTCGAGAACAATCGATAGTATGAAACATCGAATTATATCGATAGTTTTATGTGAATATCAATATTATTCGATATGGAAACTAACTACATTACTATACGCTTCTGTCAACTAGTGTCAACTGTCGTTCGACGTGGCGCAAAAGAATCTACCGTAGTGTTTGTTAGTTCGTTTTATTTATCAAAAATACATTTGTTGCTACTGTTACTCGTACTTCGAAGTTTCAATAAGATTTTCTGAGGATGGACAATTTTTTAAAGTTAAATAAAACAAAGCTAAGTTTCTAAATTTTTGATGTATCGCCACAATTTCAAGGGAGAATTGCATGTAAACTAAGTGTTTTCTGCATTTCAGACAAAAATAAGCACCAAAACAAAAGTGGTGATTATGCTAAAGTGGGAACATTAAAGGAAGACTCGATTTAGGTTCTGAGGAGTCTGGGATTTTACAGCCTGTGGATAATAAGAGTCAAACCTCTAAATATGTAGATCTGAAGAGAAAGAGGGCACGGATATCATCAGTTTGGAAATATTTTAAACGATCTAGTGACCAGAAATTTGCAAAATGTATTCAGTGTGGAGGAGAATACAAAACTAGTGGTAATACCACTAATCTTGCAGATCATTTAAAAACAAATACTAAATCCAAAGAAGAAAAAGAATCTACCACTGTTTCATTCGGTTCTGATTCGGCTTCTTCTAGTGCTCGTTCAAGTACTAGATCAGATAGCCCATTTTTCAGAAGAGCTATCTGCTATGATACCAACTCCCAGCGTAAAAAACAAATTGACGAAGCAGTAATTAAAGTGATTGCGCTGGGTTTTCAGCCGTTTACCATTGTTACAGATATTGATTTTAGGAGACTGATGAATTTATTAGATCCTAGGTATGTACTTCCCAGCACATACACTTTGTGGAAAATAATTATTGAAAAGATGTTATCAAGAAGTACATTAAAGTTTAAAAATGATTTGATTGATATAAAATATGTTGCAATAACTTGCGACTCATGGACTTCCAGTGTTTCGGAATCATACCTGACTGTGACATGTCACTATATAAATAAAAATTTTGAACTCAAGTCAGCTGTGTTTTCAACTAAGCCCTTAAAAAAGTGAACCATACTGCAGAAAATCTAGTAGAATCCTTAGCAACCACATTTACAGAATAGAAAAAATTAGTTGTACAGTAGAACCCCGATTATCCGTGCGCGCTTTATCCGGGCGGCGGATCTTCCATGGCTGACGGCCAGAGGTTGGCGCATAAACGCTGAATGCACCATGCTGACGTTCGTCTTGAAGAATCTACAAGTTCGGGAAAACCCCATTTATGTGTTTACTTATGTGCTAGGCAAGCCCAAAAGTTTCACGAGCAGTTGAAAATCAAAGGAAGCTTCTCAGCATCTTCTGGTTGGCTTTACTGGTTTAAAAAATGTCATGGAATACGAGAATTAGCTGTTTAAAGGGAGAAATTAAGTGCTGATGATTTTGCTATGATTTGGAAAATCTTATAAAGGAGCACGACCTAAAACCTGAGCAAGTGTATAATGGAGACGAAACTGGACTTTATTGAAGAGCATTTCCGAAAAGAACACTTGCTGCAGGCTCAGAAACTAGTGCACCAGGTTTTAGCTTTACATACATATTTTTACGTATACCGTGTTTTTTTTTAAAGTTGTATGTAATCTTTTTTAGGTTTCAAAGTAAGGAAAGACCGTTTAACAGTGTTATGTTGTGTTACTGCAACAGGAACCCATAAGCTTAGGTTAGCGGTCATTGGAAAATCCAAAAATCCGAGGGCTTTTAAAAATGTAAAAACACTGCCCGTTGATTATTATAATCAAAAAGCAGCTTGGATGGATCGAGTTATTTTTAAAAAGTGGTTTTTCAAAAAATTTATACCATATCTGCAAGAAAATAATCTTCCACCCAAGGCTGTAGTGTTACTGGATAATGCGCCATCGCATCCTAGTCAGCAGATGGGAATATATTCGTAGCATATTTTCCTCCGAATGTAACATCTATTGCCCAGCCAATGGACCAAGGTGTTATAGAGACCATGAAGAAGCTTTATAGGAAAGACCTTATGCTTCAACTGTTGGAAGAATGTGACTTTATGAGGTTTTGGAAAAGTCTAAATTTGAAAGAAGCAATTTATGCTGTAGCTCGCGCTTGGAGTGAAGTGAAAGCGACTAATATTAAAAAATCATTTTATAAAATTATGACCTATCTTATATGGGAAGGTCCAAACAATAAGATTTCGTACGAATCTTGTGAATAACTTAATGTTTTCATTTATTTGTGTTATGGCCCATGGCTGATACACACAATTTGATATAATTTAGTGATTGGCCATAGGTGGCCAATAACTAAAACCAGGTATTTTAGTTATTGGCATAGGCCAATTATTATAGCTCTAGCCTGGCCGATCGTTGTGTCAAGGAAAAGATTTAAAAAAATATAGGAATATGGTACGTAGGTAAGTACCTATGTACCTACTTACCTGTTTACCAAACTTTTTTTATAACTAAATTTATTAAATAATGTTTATTAATTAATACATTCTTTGGAAAATTATTTAGGCACCAATATTTAAAAGTGTTTCTCGTAGGGCTGTTCTCAAGTTGTTTTTTCACATTTTACCCTCGCTCCTTTACTAATACCCAACATTACTGGCTCATTCAATAATATTAAACAGAATATTATTATTAAAATTTATCATAATTTTTTCAGGTTTGCAAAAATGCCTAAAGTGTCTGGCAATCTGACAAAATATACTAAAAAGTACAGTGAAGATGACGTCAAAAAGGCTTTAGAAGCAATTCAACTTGGAGTCAGTCAGCGGGACGCAGCAAAACGTTTTCGCGTACCCAGAGCAACACTTTATTTTCGTAAAAGTGAAAAATTTAAAAAGACAGCACTTGGGCCTAATTCCTATCTTATTCTAGAGGAAGAAAAAATGCTCGCAGATTGGATAGCTCATTGTCAGAATAGGGGATTTCCTGCCAGAGTGCAAGATATTCAGGAATCAGTAAAAGTATTCTTGGACAACAGCCCCAGAGATAATCCATTTCACGACAATAGACCAGGTCGGGGGTGGATTAAAGGCTTTTTAAAACGTCATCCCGAAATATCTTTCAGGACTGCCGAAGGTGTGACTGCTGCGAGTTCCAATATTAGCGAAATGGATTTACAAAACTGGTTTGAGGGTATAAGAGCGTATTTTGAGAAGAAAGGTTTACTTGAGATTTTAGAAGATCCTACACGAATAAACAATGGGGATGAAACATGTTTTTACTTATGTCCAAAGAATAAAAAAGTGTTAGCTGTGCAAGGCTCCAAAAATGTCTACGAAATAGAACACCACCAAAAAGTTAACATAACTGTAATGTTCACCTTCGCTGCAACGGGGGCTGTTACTCCACCGTTAGTGATATATCCTCAGAAACGTCTACCAGTTGACATATTGAACTCAGTGCCAAAGAAGTGGGGTATTGGACTCACAGATAATGGATGGATGGATAACAAAAATTTCTTTGAATACATTGGTAATGTTTTCAAACCATATTTAATAAAGAATCAAATCAAGACTCCTGTGATTTTGTACGTTGATGGCCACAAAACCCATTTAACGTTTCAAACAAGTCAACTGTGTTCGGATTCTGGAATTATTTTAGTAGCTCTCTATCCAAATGCTACCAGATTGTTACAACCGGCAGACGTAGCAGCATTTCGTCCATTGAAAGTATTTTGGGGTAAAGCTGTTCTTAAATTTAAACAGGAAAATCTTAATAACCCTTTAACAAAAGCAAAATTTGCTCCAGTTCTAAAGGATGCTATTGACATGTTAAAACCAGAAGTTGTTAGAAATGGATTCAGGGCCTGCGGTCTATACCCATGGAATCCGTCTGCTCTAGACTATTCCAAGTGCCTTGGAAAATCTAAAATTGAAGAAGACATAGTTCATGATAATACCAACAAAACTGATACAAATACTATTTCGTTTGAGCGGTTTAAATCTCTAGCAGGACCTACCAAAATTCTGGAACTAAAAAATACAGATGATACCACTATATTGACCGATGATTTTATAATACTTAGGACAGTATATCAAGAATTTACACTAAACGTGATTCCAATATTGGTAATCAGAGAAACCCTGAAAAAGAAGAAGATAAAGTGCCAATAACATTCCAACATGAGGAAATAGAGGAAAATGTAGATTATATGCAGATAGCTAATATGGGTCTAGAAAATGACATTATTGACTTCAATCAAGTACCAATAATATTTTGTGATTTAGTCGAAAATTCCACATCTCACGCAGAGACGACAAAATCAAGTTATGTCGAAGTTGAAACAGTCGTTGAAGAGAATCCTAATGAAGATTCAGCAAATGGCATGTGTGAAACAATAGAAACATGTTTAGTTCCGTTAGATTTTGATAAAATACCATCGTCAACAGAAGGAAATAATAATCATGGAACAGAAAATGAAATTTTAGTTGGTGTAAATGATGCAACTGAAACTTCTTCAGCAGGACAATCACTAAAAGAATATTTGGTTTGGCACGATACCCCAGAACGAAAAGGCAAGAAGAAAAGTGAAAAGCTTCCCTTTGTTTTGACGTCTTCAGACAGACAAAAAATTGAACAACAAAAAAGAGAAAAAAAATTGAGGAAGAACGGCTTAAAAATGAACGTCAGAAAGAAAGGTTAAGAAAAAAAGAGATAAAAGAAAAAAATACCAAACTACGTAAAAGCAATCAAAAAAAGACTACCAAAAGTTCATATAAAATTCAGTTTAGATCTAAAGATGTGTTATAAAAAAATAATAATTAATTAATCCCACAACAAACAATTTAAGTGTGTTATAAAGAACCCAAATTACGCCCTGGAGGATGTTCTTCAGACACCCCTTAGCTAGCTCAACTCAGGGTAGGTTCGCTATTTTGTTTCTAGTTCGAGAGGTTTAGCACTCTTATAAGTAAGTTATAGTCAAATCCTGAAGGCGCCACCTTAGTTTTATTTTACTTAAAAGCCTTTAAATGTTCTAGTGTTTGGCCTCAGATAAAAACAAACTAGGAAAAAAAAACACTTATGTCACAATCAGTATACCCTATACCCTAGCTTATTATAAGCGCTCATTCACTCAAGTCCTCAATGTCACTCTATTTAAAATAAAAGCCAAATTTTCGCAGAGACCAATACAAATATTTATTCTTAAGGTGATGTTAAGCCCTTGGTTACTTGATTTTATAAATGCAAGCTCCTCTTACTTTGGTGGACAATAGATACTTAAAGTTAAAAGATAAATAAGTGGAATGAAATATTAAAGTGATAGTACTAGGTTTGACAATAAAATTTCTGAAGGTTTAAATTTACAAAGTTATTGATAAAAGAAAGCAAAAAGTCAAACCCTGTTTGACAGAGTCTTGCACAAGACGGCAACTGTCAGACCTACACTGTAAAAAAATGACTGTTCAGTCTGATCTGGCAGCCACATAGACCTACATCCAGGACATTGCCTGAGACATGGAATTTCCGCAAGGTCTGTGCAAGAACCTCTCACAACTAACTAAATTTACCATAAAATCTCTGTTATAGTATGATACAATATCTCACGAGTACCTGTGGTTACTCAATAAGCATGCTAGCCACTCGGCCATAGATAAATTAAAATGTCGAAGTTACAAGTACTAAATTTGGAATAAACAAATGGCCTTTAGCCGGGAAACAAAAATATTTACTTTATAATCATAAATTGTACTGTATTTATAACAAAAGTAGCTGTAACAGACTATCTAACGCTTTGAACTACTAGAGACTCTTGTGACGTCTAAACGCTATGTCGACATACGCTATACGTTTACATTGCACAAGCTCTGTACATAACATAAGTGCAAGACTTGACCAAAACACTGTATGGTGAACAATACGCAAATGCAGAATATTGATATTTTAAGTTGTTACTAAGTTACAACAACATACTCAAGAAAAATGGTACTTAGCTAAAACCTTACGTGCTACCCATGGTTCATGAAGACTCAATCTTCACACACACTCACACATGGTCTCTGAAACAGCTAGCGTGGAAACTGCTACACAGCTAGTCTCCAAGAAATCCCATAGTACACGGCAACTGGCACGTCCCGCGTCCAGGCAATTCCAAAAAAAATAAACTAGTACATCACTTTGTACTCGGACTTTTAGCCCCTATCAAAAAAAAAACCTAAAATCGAATTTTAGATATACAAACATGAAAGAGAAATCTTTCATAACACCCATCGGGGGTAATTCAGATACTAAAATTAAGACCTACCTCAAATAACTAACGAGGGTTTCCAATTTACCAGATGGCGTCTATGACCGCTGTTGAAGTTCAGTAAAGCATTTTAAATCGGCATTCCGCCCAAAGGAATAAGCAACTACAAAGCCATACCCTTTTTAGTGCATTTGTGGATGCTATATCGGCATTACATTAGCCTGCATGGCCCAAAAAAAACTAAACTTGGGAAGCTACTTCCACAAACGTGCTCTAACTTCCACTGTCCATGGTCGAAAGGGACGCTTCTTATTTTTCTCCCACGTACATAGTTACCGAAACAAAACAATCACAAAACTTAGTCACCCTATCTACGTAAACTAAGCTCTTTCAACAACACAGAGAACTAATGGCGACCAAAGTCTACCCACGCGACCAAGCAAAAATTAACCAGAAGTCGCTGTGAAAACGCACAGAAACTGTCAGTCTGACACTGACCCAGTGGCGGACAAATCGTCGGGCCAACCGGGGCAATGCCCCGGGGCCCAGGCGCTTTAAGGGGGCCCATTAATCCAGCCATTTTGATTTTTAAACAACAAGGCACGCACTAAAAAACTCTTAAATTAAAAAATAATAAAAAATAACTTAAAACATTCTTAGGAGCGCCTATTCTTTGTCTACACGCGGCAACACCGAACACCACCGCTTTCGTAGTACTGAATTTACCTCCAGTGATGCCAGGGCAGATTAAAAATCGGGGAACTTCCGAAGCGTACCTATTTGTCGTTTCTCAATTGCATTTACGTGGATTTACAGAGCCACTAGCGCACTAGCCGCTATAATAAATGAAACAGGGGAACTAACTAAGCGGAATCACATTATAATACTAAGTGCATCGGAGATCGGAGCGTCGGCATCGGTCCTATTTATTTCATTATATTATTCGCATTAAGTTTGTGAGGTTAGTGTTACTCGTTTTTTACACACACATTTCAAATTTGGAGATTTTTTAATAAACATATCGATAAAAATTGCGTTAAAACTCAAGAAACAATACCGACTTTTTTCCCAATCTACCGATATTAAGAGTCCTATTCCTATTCTAACTATATTTTAAGCTACACTCTGGACTCTGGCAACACTGTTTACTCAGTGTACGTACGCTACGTCGCGAGACGGTCATGGTGTACGTGATGTGATTGTGATTCCCGCCAGAATTATAGATTTCTAATTATTACAATAACGTATAGTTTAATGAGAATTGTGGTGTGGTGTGGATTGAAAGTATTAATTTAAACGGTAAGGAGTTTTCGGTTAACGACCACGTATACGTATTTTTGGACTAAGTGAACTTAAGTCTTGAATTTTCACTTCTCGAGTCTGTTTAATCGATTAGTATCGATAGTAGCTAAACAGCTTGGAAAACAAAGGTAACATTCAAGTTTGTTTATGGCTATTTTTATTAATTTGAATATGATATTTTAGATTTGTGATCAACTAAAAGTAAATACCTAAACTATGGAGAAGCCTAAGTATAAAAGTGGTGCTGAGAAACGCAAATTAAAGCATGAAAATATTGAGAAAATTTCTAAATTGCCTAAAATCAGTCAATATTTTGCACCAAAACAATCGCCAATTGAGCCACAATCCAGTAGCTCGTCTTTGTCAAACACTAAAACGGACCTACAGGAACAAGAGGCATTACCATCGGATACTTTTAAAGACGAATGCTTGGACTTACATTTTGGTGACACCACTATAATTCCAACAGATTTAGGACATTACAGGCATAACAAGCTTTCGGATGACGATAGGCGACTTATTATCAGTCAACCTCCTAACCAACCCAAAGGACCATTCCTAAAAGACGCAAAACAAGGAAACAGAAGCTTTACGGAGACACATTACTCTCAAGTAACACAATATGGTATAGTTCCTCGAACGTGGCTGTCCTACTCAACAATTTTAGATGCCGCTTACTGTGTTCCATGCTGGCTCTTTTCTACTAGTAGCAATTCGTGGCGCACTGGAATCAGGGATTGGAAGCATATTTCCTCTAGGATAGCTGAGCATAGTATAACTCACGTACATCTTCAGTCTTGTAGTGTTTTTGAACTTTGGAGAAAAAACCAAACCGTTGACAAAGAGCTCGAGGATAAGGCGAGATATGAAGTATCTTTCTGGAAGCTAGTTTTAGAACGATTATTCCGCGTAACTTTAGCATTAGCTAAGAATTGCTTACCATTTAGAGGCCATCTCGAAAACATTGAATATAAAAACTTAAATGGGAACTTTCTGACAATGGTAGAGTTACTGTCACATTATGATGACGTAATGAAACAAGTTCTAAATATGCCTTCAGGGTCTGTGCGGTATTTAAGCAAAACAACACAAAATGAACTAATTCATTGTTTCTCAAATTTTGTTTTGGATAAACTTGTAGCAGAAATTAAGGCAGCTAATTTTTTTTCTCTTATGTTAGACACCACTCAAGATATTGCTAAAAAAGACCAATTAAGTGTCATTTTGAGAACTTCTCACATTGTTAGGGATCAAAATGGTACAGCTATTAATTTTGAAATCAAAGAAAGCTTTTTGGGATTCTATGAAATAAAAAATCAATCTGCACAAGGCATGACTGAGGCAATTTTAGATATATTGAAGACTTTAAATATTCCAATAAATAACTGCCACGGGCAAGGGTATGATGGCGCTAATGTGATGCGTGGAGCTTACAATGGAGTACAGGCTAAAATTCGAGAAATTCAGCCACATGCGGAATATGTACATTGTGGCAGCCACAATCTAAATTTAGTAGTAAACGACGCAGTGGCCGGATGCAAAGAAGTCACTTCATATTTTGCTGTATTGCAGAACATTTATAGTTTTTTTGGAGTAAGCATTAAAAGATGGGATATTTTGGCATCTTTTTCTGGAGAATCGGAAATTACATTGAAGAAACTTAATCCTACTCGTTGGTCAGGAAGAATACAATCAATTACAGCTGTTAAAATTCGTTTTTTTGATATTTTAAAGGCTTTGACTGAAATTGAGTTAAAGTCAACAAAAAAAGATGAAATTATGGAAGCTTCAAGTTTAAAAAAGAATATGGCTAATTTTGACTTCGTTATAATGACTGTTTTTATGTTCAAAACTTTAAATCAAATAAATTTGGCGTCAAAAACTTTGCAAAAAACGGATATTGACTTAGGGGAAGCTACATCAGTTTTAGATCGCGTATACAAATATATTTCTAACTTAAGGGACCCCGAAGAATATAACAAAATTAAATCCGAATCAATAGACCTTGCCAAAAAGTGGAATATAGTACCCTCGTTTCAAATAAAAAGACAACCAAGAGTAAAAAGGCACTTTGACGAACTTTCCTTAGATTACCAATTTGAAAACAGGGAACAATATTTCAAAGTTAAAATTTATTATTTTACTATTGATATAATTTGCCATCAAATCAAAGACAGATTTTCAGGCATGCTTTCCGTTAAAGAAAGTTTCGAGGTTTTGGAACCACAAAATTTGCTGAAAAGTTCAACAGAAGCGATTCGAGAAAAATGCAAAAAATTATCAATTAAGTACCCCCACCTTTTATCTGCTAGTTTTGTAAATCAATTCGCTATGATGTATGATTTAGTTAAACAAGAACCTGGATTAGATATACCTATAACAGTCAGGCAGTTTTTTGAAATTATAATAAAAAAATATGCTTATCTCGAAGGTGATTTTTCTGAAGTTTACACAGCATTCTTATTATATTTTAGCCTGCCTGTAACGGTTGCGTCTTTAGAGCGCTCTTTTAGTAAATTAAAATTATTAAAGAATTGTTTGAGATCTACAACCGGCGAGGAAAGATTGCGTAATTTAGCTATACTGACCATAGAATATAAAGTTGCGTCAACACTAGATATAACAGATTTAATAAATCGGTTCGCAAATGCCAAAGTCAGGAAAAGGCCGTTTTAGACTTAAGTTCGTATCTATATATCCTTATTTACTTATTATAAATAGTTTCCTATTCCTATTTTATTTCATTAGTGTTCATTATTGTTATTAATTGTTTGTTTGTTTTTTTTATTGTTTATTATTACAGAATATTTTTTCAATAAGTACATTTTATTTGTCCTACGTGTTTTTTTTTATCATCAAGGCCATCAAGGGGCCCATGAACATATTTTGCCCCGGGGCCCAAGTCTCACTAAATCCGCCACTGCACTGACCTCTTATCGATTTTCTTAAAACACAGCTGACTTACAACATTCGAGATGATTAACCTACAACTTCTATACTAGGTTAAATAGTTATAAATTACCAATTACCAATTAACTAAAAGAAAGATTTGAAATCAAACCTATCTGCAACTAGTATTAAACGATGAACAGAAGAAATCAATCCATTTAGCCATGTCGTACAAGATACAAAACATTCCTGAAATAAAAACAACAACCAAGGTTTGAAACTAAACATAATGAAAATTTTCGGCTATTACAGGTAACTTAATTAACAATTAATGTTTAAGGTGAGAGTCTACATATTATGTATTTTAACAATTTAAAACCGAAAACTTAACAGAGATAATCAATGCAATTTTCAAACTGTAACAGATGTCATGGCAAATAAAGAAAAAATTATTTCTGAGGAACCGATAGAAAAAAAATCTGTTGTTTTAATGAAAGGATTAAAAGTTCATTTTCCAAGCAAGGAGGAAGCATTTGATTTGGAAACTACACCGATACAAAACCAAAAAATAAATACTCCCCAAGGTGTAGATTTAGCGAAGAGAAGATTATTTCAAGATGATGACAGTGATAATATTAATGTAAAGATTATATCTAATTTGGTACTTAATCCCTCTCTTACAAAAACCGTCTTTACAAATAAACCCATTCAAGATGGAATGTGCTATGATTGTACATACAATATTACATCCAAAAACGAAGGCATTAAGTGCAAATCATGCATAAGAACCTTTCATTTAGAGTGTGCCAGCAAAAAATCAACCAAAGAACCTACATATTTTTGCAACACTTGCCAGATGATATGAATACCATAATTTAAGTTTTTTTACAGTTGTTTTTCAAAGTGTGTTTTAAGTTTTATGTATTTTTTAAAGATTATTAGGTAAAATATGTTTCAATTCCTGTTTATGTTTAAGCTATATATATATATTTAGTAAATAAAACGTTATATAACATAACACATAAAGAAAGTTTACTTGCTCTATTGGGTGGCCAATAACTGTGGCACTGCCGGCCAATAATTATAACAAAGTGGCCAATAGCTGGTGGTTTGTCATTCTGTATAATAATTTATTTTAGAAAAAGTTGGAGATAAAAATTGTTAAACCTAATTAGAGTAAAATTAAGAATAAACTATAGAGATTTAGAAAAATACGATTCCATTATCCCAGAGCGGTTCTAAATAAATTACATTCTTATGTACTTGGCTAACGAGGCTAAACAGGCCAATCACTGTAACATTTACCCTACTGAAAGACACTATTTTTTAACGTATACAGATAATTTGAAAAATGATCAGTATACAAGGAAACACGAAAAGTGTATTTTTTTTAAATAGATCACCGAGGGATAAACCACTGGGGTATTTTATTGGACAAGCTGTGAGTATTTTCTGGTATTTTTGGGTATTTTCGAAAATTTATTGGTATTATTGGGAAATTTTGGGTAGTTTTGGGTATTTTTGGGTGATTTTTGGGTATTTTTTAGGTCTTTTTAGGCATTTTTGGGTACTTTCAAGTGTGTTCCCTAATAAAAAGTAACGGATGCAGCAATTTTTAAAATTTAATGGCGATTGCGCGCATGCTCGGCGCATTAGCATTTCACCGCGAAATGGCCTTGGCGTAACACGTGGAGACAGTAAGCCATACAGGGTCCTGCAATAGTGCGTCAGGCTTCCATAGCTCCGTTACTATTCAAAATAAGGTAAACCCGGGTAAGTGTGATTGTGGGGCAAGTGTGACACTTCCTTTTAAATCGGCCGCCAAATAATCTATCGTAGCGACATCTCGTAGAAAGGAGCTTAGGTTATTTGCTTACCTAAATTTATAATTATGAACTCTGTGATGTTACTTCTTATACAGGTTTTCTGTGCATATTGGAGGTTATTAGTTTTCAGCCGTTAGACGAGGTAACACGTGTTTTGTGGAAAAATCAGTAAAACGTAATATCTGTGGTAAGTTTTGATTTTGGTGTATGGGTATATAGTTTAGTAGTGGAGACTTACTGTGCAATATCTACATTGTTCGTTTTCATTGTTATAAGAGTTTTAAAGCATTGGTCACACTTGCCCCAAGAAAAACACCTATTGGGGTTAGTGTGAACGCAATTCAAGGGGCAAGTGTGAACTGGTAAATTTGAAGATGGCACACTGAAAAAATGTTTTTTTTTAGGTACAAAATGGTTAGAAACTATCAACGTAAAACAAGAAGAGGTTCAAGATATTCCCAAGCTGACCTACAAAATGCCGTTGAAGAGGTTAAAAGGGGTGTCTTGTCGATTTACCGAGCACACAAGCAATATAACATTCCTAAAACTACATTGCATTATCATGTTACTGGTGTTCGTGGTCAGAAAAGCAAGACTCAAGGAAGAGCGCCAGCCATTCCATACCAAGATGAGGTACGATTAGCAGAGGGCCTTAGAACAATGGAACAGTGGGGATTTGGTATTGGTCGAAAAGAATTATTGAACATTGTTGCCGAATATGTTGAAAAAAATAAAATTAAAACGCCTTTTAAAATAATAATCCCGGGGACGAGTGGTTCTTCAATTTTAAAAAAAGACACAATTTGAGCCTCAAAAAACCCCAAGCCGTTGAATTTTCTAGAAAAAAAATGACAGATCCTTTTTTTATCAATGATTATTTCAATCTATTGGACAAAACTTTGAATGATCTAAATCTCCGGGACAAGCCAGAACTTATATGGAACCTGGACGAAACTTCGTTGTCACACGATCCTCATAAAACAAAAGTTGTTGGAGCGAAAGGAAAAGCAAGTTCGCGAACTACTTCTGGGCCAGGAAGGGAAAACACAACAGTATTATCGGCCGTTTCTGCTTCAGGAATAAAAGCTCCTCCCCTTATATTATTTAAAGGAAAGAATGTGTGGGACTCTTGGTTGCCAGATGAAGACAAATGTTTTCCAGGAACTGCCTACGCAGCTAGTCCCAATGGCTGGATGCAGACAGATATATTTTTTAATTTTATTGAAAAAACCTTACTTCCCGCTATGGGACCAAACAGGCCTGCTTTATTAATATATGATGGACACAGTAGCCACGTTAATATTTCCCTTATTGAGTTAGCTCGTGCCAATGATGTTACCATACTTAAATTACCTCCGCATACGAGTCACCTTTTACAGCCTTTAGACTTGTCTGTGTTTAAGTCTGTAAAGGATAACTGGGACTTAAAATTGGTGTCATGGCAAAGATGTAATGTTGGTTTAAAAATTCCCAAGAAAATATTTACTGAACTGCTTGGAAAAACTTGGAAGGAATTAAATTCAGAAATAATTAAAAATGGATTTCGTAAAGCCGGCATTTATCCATTTCAACGAAATGTTATTTCGGACGAAAAGTACGATCCAAATGCATTAAGAAGGTGGAGACAACATCAACAAGACATATCAACAAGTCAAACGGAGCCAACTACTAATGCACAGGGAGCAAATACACAGGACCCAACTGCTAATGTGCATGAGCCAACTACTAATGCACAGGAACCAAATAATAATGCACAGGGGCCAACTGCTAATGTGTATGAGCCAACTACAACTGCGCAAGAGAAGTAAGTTATGGACACCCCTGGCAACTCAGCTTAAACAATCAAATCAAAGACAAGTTTTGAGGATTTATTATTGGATACCATGAAGCAAACGCATAGAAATGATATATTGAAGAAAAGGAAAAGAGTAGCAACTGGTGCAGAAGTAATTACTTCAAAAGAAGTACTAGAAAGGCTCGTAAAAAAGAAAGAGACAGAAGGGAAAATTATAAAAACCAATAGCAAAAATACAAAAACTCGAAAAACAGTTAAAAGAAAGAAACGTTTAAGTACCTCAAGCTCAGAAGAGGAAATGGAAGAGCCAGTTTATATCGAGTCAGAAGATGACATGGATCCTGAAGTATTTGAGGAGGAGAATCAGGAAGACATCGCGCCGCAAATTGCTGTAGGAAAATGGATAATAGTGGAATACCACATTAAAAAGAATACCAAACATTTTATTGGTCAAATTAAAAGTAGAGAACAAGAGGGATGGCTTGTGTTATTTCTAAAATACAACAAAAAATTATTTTCTTGGCCAGAAATACAAGATACAGATGTCGTAGTAGCTGGCGACATAATTCGGTTCTTGCCAAATCCTATTGAAGGCCGAAGAAATAATTTTCATTTTGAAGTTGATTTTTCAGGCTTAAATTTTTAATTTTTTAAAGTTTGTAACTTTTTTGTTATTAAAGATATGTAAAAAAAAATATTGGGTTATTATAATTATTTTCCTAACTTTTCACACTTGCCCCTAGTTTCTAGATAAGAGCTTAACTGGCGAGACAATAAATCAGTGACACACTTGCCCCAACCGGACGGGAAAGTGTGACCCACAGACAAAGTTTTAAAAATATATATACTTTTTTTAAACCGTTTATGAAATCATGTTAAAACATTTACATTTAGTAATTAGATGTTCTGGCATACTCCCAAAAAAATCTATAGACTTTTAAAGTTACGACAACAATTAAAAAACAAGGCCCAAAAATTACCTAATCGAAAACGCGGTCACACTTACCCGGGTTTACCTTACATCAAAAATGTTTTAATAAAAGTTGAAGGACAGTAATTGGGCTATAACGCAAAATTACTTTTAACTCTATATGGTGGCATAAAAAAGGGGAACAGGAGAAAATGGTATTATTTTAAATGGAACACCCTGTATATTTTTAAATTTTCAGATTCTACATAAAATTCTAATTATTTTTATAAAGTGCATTATTAGTATTTACTTAATAGTTTCCGAGATATTGACTTTTGAAAAATGACATTTTTGAACTTATAGCTTATAGCTTTCTATCTGCACGTCTTAGAGCAAAACGGCGCACATGTCCCTATCCCTAATTTTTATTATCTTTCCAAAAAAATCAACTTTCGGTTGAACTGGAATAACTATATTTCCTGCTCAATTTCCTGCTTTCAAGTTACATCCGGTTTAACCGGAAGTTGATTATTTTGGGAAGATGATAAAAATTGAAGATAGGGACATGTGCGCCGTTTTGCTCTAAGGCATACTGTTAGGAAGTTATAAGCTGTCAAAGTTCAAAAATGTCATTTTTCAAAAGTCAATATCTCGGCAACTATTAGGTATACCTAACCTCGGTATATACTAACAATGCATTTAATAAAAAATAATTAAAATTTTATGTAGAATCCGAAAATTTAAAAATATACAGGGTGTTGCATTTAAAATAATAACATTTTTCCGAGCATTTTTCCTATTCAGCTTTTTTAGGCCACCATATAGAGTTGAAAATAATTTTACGTTATAGCCCACTTACTGTCCTTCAACTTTTGTAAAAACATTTTTGATGTATTTTAAATAGTAACGGAGCTTTGGAAACCTAACGCACTATTGCAGGACCCTGTATATGTAACACTTCTATATTGCTAGCCGCCTATCTTCCCAATGAGTGGCGCGTTCGGCATGAAAGAAACGGAAAATATCAAAAGTGACCAAAGTGCACATGCGCTAGCTTTCTCTCACCGTATCCGACTAGCAATAGAAGTATTACAATTACATATTATATGCAGTAAGCAGTGTTGCCAGGTCTACCGTTTTAGCGGTAGATCTACCGTTTTGATGTATGAGTTACCGTGCTACCGTTTTTGATATAATTTTCTACCTCTAAATATTATACGACATGATTAAATGTATTTCGTCACACAAATGATATTGTAGAGGAACGTTAACTTTAATTCTCAATCTCGAAAAAACTATTTGAAATAATTTCATTATTACTTTGAAACTATAAGAAAACGAATGACGGTTTTCGATATTGAGACGACATTACTATTGCAGTTGGTAGCGCGGTACTCGACATCGACAGGACGCCCACGGTAACAACGGATTTGTGCGATTGCGTTTGCTTCGGTAGGGTAAATCGGTAAATCCCCTAATTCGAGACGAACGACAGAACTACATAGTGGTTGCCTGCTTATATATCACTAATAAAATATTTTGTTAAACCTATATAGTGTTTTGTGTTCATTTTAATTTGTTTTTTATTTATATATTTTATGTATCGTTGAACTTATAACTAAACATTTTTAGCGTATTTTTAGCCCAAAGGGAGTAAGGGCATATCCACTGTTTTATTTTTAAATCTACCGCTTTTTTCATGTCGTGCCTACCGCTTTTCTTATTTTCAACCTGGCAACACTGGCAGTAAGCACGACAGGTTGGTGGTTGGTATGAGACAGCAAGAGAAGTGTGCCTCTTTGTGTAGTGTTTTTGCGTACCTATATTGAATAAAATATAGCAAAGGTAAGTAGATATTTTCTTTATTCCACTATTTCAGTGTGCTTGTGTACTTTTTGAGTTGTATTCGATTGTATTAGGAAGTTAAAAACCCTATAGGCGACTATCTGATAAACTGATAATTATTCGTTGTTCTCTCTCACGTCTCAATGTTGGTCAACGAGGACGGATAATTAGAGATAAAAGTCGATGGTTGGATTGGATTGTTGAAATCTAAACTTTATAGAATGTATGTAAAATAAATAGGTATTATTAATTTAGAAAAAAATTATGTGTGTTGCGTGTTACTGTTAAGGAGGGGCGCGCGGCCTTATTGAGCAAACGCCACTGCTTTTATGGTTAATTCAAGGCTTAATTCAAGGTTTCTGTATTGTAAATTTTCTTTCCAGATGTATTCAAATCCAGTTTCAAATCGACTTGAGCACCATTCTAAATATGATGATGCGAGTGATGATGGGAGTCGAGATGATAATGCAGAGTTTCTGAGATTTCATAACGAGTCTCTCACCAACTTAGATAGAAGCGAAGATACAAACTCTAGTATAAGCTTAGATATATTTGCTCAGATAGAACATGGAAAGAAAACTAAAATTCCTGTAACTCTTAAGAATTTATTAATCATCAGTGGCTATGATAATGCAGCTATTTTTAGAAACATATCAAACCACGACATAGAAGCAATAGAAATATTTGCCCGAACTTATCTACACAAAGTTATTTCTAAAAATGAACTTAAAAATTTTTATGGTCCTCTGTTTTACGAACTAGAAAAAATTTTTCTCGTACCTGGCTATCGGAATCTTGTTTTTCTTATCACGGATTTTTTTAAAGAAAAAATATACAAATACAAAAATTGATAAATCAACTATGACATGTGACTTAAAGCTTCAAGACAAAGAAGACCTGTGTAAAGAACCTTCAGAACTTTTAACAAGTAGTTTTTCTTCAAGCGCCTCTGCTACAAAAATTCTAAATAACAATTTTACGGGGGAAAATGCTTTAGTTTGTAATATTTTAAAAACATGGGCAAGATCAAAATTAAATAATGAACAGTGCAATGAATTAGACTGCGACACTAAATTTAATTACATTTTTTTAGCACGACTTTTAATACAAGTAGTGACAATATTGATGATTTAGTTTGTAAGGTCACCTGTTTTTGTAAATCTCAAATTAAAATAAATAAAGTGGCAAAATCCTCGACCAAATCAAAAATAAGAAAATCCAGATGGGTTTGTTCTAATTTCCAGACTCATTTTTTAAGACATTTTAGTATTTCTGGCACATCCGCACCTGAAGTCACCGAGGAAGTCACTCTCAAGAAACCCCCTGGCAGACCGGCGGTAAAAACCGAAGTAAAAGCGAACACGAGTAATAACTCAAACAAAATCACAAAATATTTTAATAACTTCTCCGAAAAAGTGAGTGAGCAATCCTCGGTCCAAGAACAAGAGAAAAATAGAGGCGAAAAAATTTCAAAGGATTGTATTGCTAAAAAAGTATAGGAAAAAAGCAGCAAGGTAAAAATTCTTGATTGTGTTAAATTACACAATTTCGTTAAACAACCCGATTCTGACAGCAATGATCAGGGAAATAATTTTCCTCATAATTTACTGTTGTCTTAAATCAGTCCCAGAATAGACCCAACTGAAAATACAAGACTGGAAAAAATATCTGACGAAAACGTAGAATTTAAAGAAAAATCACTTAAAATAATATGCTCTTCCCCGAGCTCTACAACTCAACTTACTCAACCCATAGAAATAAAAATTTGCAGTACCAGCCTTGATCTAAACAAACCAACAAGTAGTTCGATTTGGACAACACCGAAATACAGCCGTTCATAGAGAGATAAAAGAAAGAGAGAAAAACTGCAAAATAATCAAACCGTAATGACAAACTTTATTTCGGTATTGGACAAAATAGATTACGTTATTAATGAAAATAAAAATATATGGTATATATTCCAACAAAGTATTAATAATTGCAGAATATTTTTCTTCAGAAGAAAACCGAGAAGAAAACTTAGACGAAAACAATATAGCTGATGAATCAGGCACTATGACTATTATCATAGAAAAGGAAAAATACTATGCTGTATTGTATGATGAAGGCTGGTATGTGGGTAGAATAATAGTTGGAGAATTTAAATACAAAATGAAATTTTTAAAACAAGAATTAGGTTCATTTCTTTGGCCCAAACCAGACGATATCGATAATGTTGAAAAAAAAATTCATATTTTATGGTCCACTCGAACTAACGGGTACAGGTGTCTTTAATTTAAAAAGAAAAGACATAAATGAAATTAACAAAAAATACAAACATCTAAAAACGAGTCTAAAATTCAACTAAACAGTTACTAATCAAGTTTTTACTTCCTTTTTGTTGAGGGTTTTGTCCTCGGTTTTGTCCATTTAGTGTTTTATAACTTATTCTTTGGTCTTGGTTTAGTTAGTAGTGGATATCCATCGTAGATACCTTACTGTGAATTAAGCCCCTAATAGTGGTTAGTTTTGTTGGTTTAGCTCCAATACTTTGAGCACCAGCTTGACAGAGTGTCAAATTTACTGAGAGCTGTGAGTCTGTTAGCAGTGAGATAAATATGAAATAGACTAACATTCTGTGCGTCCAGTTAATTTGACTCTCAATTAAATGAGTTAAAAATAACGACACATATTTAGTGAATCTCTTAAGTTAAATATTTGTGTTTTTTAGAGTTAATCATGAATTAAATCATTAAAATTTATATAGTAGTTTTAGTTAGTAGGTACCGAGGTAGGTACCCAATGTTTTACACTTATTTTATTTAGCCAAAACCAAATACCCACAAAAGTGGCTTAGTTTAAGAATTTGTTCCTACTATGCCAAAGTTTAGACTGTTAAGTTTTGTTGATTTATTTAGTAAATTTCTTAAGTTAAATATTTGTGTTCTGTTATGGTTAATCATAAGTCTTTTTATTTATATCTAGTATGTTTAATTAGTAGGTACCGAGTTACCTAATGTTTTATACCTGTTTTATTTAGCCAATACGAGATACCCACAAAACTGTCTTATTTTTAGAATTGGTTCCTGTCATGCTAAAGTTAGGCAGTTAAGTTTATTTTTTTTTTTAGCAAATTTCTGAAGCTAAATGTTTGTTTTTAAGAATTAAATGCTGGTCTTTAAAATAAATAGTTGTATCTTTATTAAAATGAAATAAATAATACGCAAGGTCATTAGCGAAAGTTATTTTTAGCTATTTTCGGGTATTCTTAAGTATTTTTTGGGTATTTTTGGGTATTTTTAAAAAAAAATTAAGTATTTCGAAATTTTTTGGGTATTTTTGAGGTATTTTTCAGAAAACAAGGTATTTTTGGGTATATTTTGTTAAAAAGGGTATTTTATTGTACAAATTTAAGGCAGTGGTTTACCCCTCGGGATCACCCTATATATGAATTTATTTTTTGACTCCTTGCAAAGTTCTAAACATAATTGATATATTATACCAGATACCTAAATTCAAACGTTTCTGAAATATTCGCATTTGAAACATTATCATCAAATATTTTTTTAAACAACTGTGACAAATCAAGAAGCCTTAGGGCGGGTCTACACTATGCGTATTCAGCAGTTGCGTATTTCGGCTGCGTATTTTCGGCAAGATGACAACACATTGTTTTAAATTGGAACGTTCACATATATGCGTAGAATACACAACCACGCAGTATACCGCCGAAAATACGTACCTCCGCATGCTGGTCCCGAGCGCAATTAACCGGTTCGTTGATACAAAACACGTGCAGTCAGGGGCGAGCGTCCACAGTGTGCGAATCGGTGACGTGTATTTGCAGGTGCCCGGGGCAAAATTTGTGAAAATGTTCGATACGGACAAGTTTATTGCATTAGTACACGATCAACCATCATTATGGGACAAAGCCTGTAAAGATTATTCAAATCGAGTGCAGCGGGACAAGAGTTGGGTAGCAGTGGCTACTGAAATGTTTATGGATTGGAATGACGTAGATATGAAGGAGAAAGATATCCAGAGGTAAGTTTTATTGCACCTGTATTGTTTCTACAATAATTTTGTAAATACTCATCTGGGAAATTAACCCCTTATACAGGGTGATTCACGGTGGATGACCTATTAAAAGTGTGTGAAGAACTACGTGTCCAATCATTTTCATTTTAGGTATGTGGCCATAGGACTCCCTAAACTACATTAAAAAATATTTTTATGAATTGAAATTGGCAAAAACTTTGTTATTTTACATGTAATACCTTGTATATTTTCATATTTTCGGATTCTTTGCAAAATTCTAAATTCTCCAGATACCACTTCTAATAGGCCATCTACCCTGAATCACCCTGTATAGTAAACACATAATCTTGTGTAGAAAAAACATCGTTTCTCCCTACTTTATACTTGCTACAGTAACTGTTTCCACTAGAACATATAGTTTTTCTGGAACGAAACACCTCCTTTGTCTAAAAAATAGTCTGCAATATAATCACGTATATCTAATCCTTTTCCACGAGAATCATTTCCACCATTGACAACATCAGGAAAGGGGTGCATTTCCGTATCTTCATAGTTTATTCCATCTCTGCTGCGTACGAAATTGTGCAAAATGCAACAGGCTTTGACAATTTCATCAATGAACTCTGGATCAACGAGAATAGGGGTATGAGAAACTCTCCACTTGTTCGCCAAAACACCAAAAGCACACTCAACAGTTTGCCTGCACCTGGAGTGTCGATAGTTATAAACCCTCCTTCTTGCTGTCAGACCTCGTGATGTGAATGGTGTCATTAGATTGGTTGATAGCTTAAATGCTTCATCAGCAACAAAAACAAAAGGCATGGGATTACCACTTGTATTAGGCAGTGGAGCTGGTGTAGGGAGGTTTAAAGATCCAGAGTACAGCTTTCGCCCAAGTGCACTATCCTTGAATAGTGTAGAGTCTCCCTCTTGACCACAAGCACCAACGTCTATCGCCACAAACTTTAAATTTGCATCCACCAATGCCTATAATACTACTGAAAAAAACTTTTTGTAATTGAAAAAGTTTGACCCTTCTGCCGTTGGATTGATGCATCTGATATGTTTACCGTCCAAGGTTCCTACACAATTTGGATAGTTAGTTTTCTTGTAAAAATCATCAGCTATACTGAGCCACATGTATTCTGTTGGTTCAGGCATTTCCATGTCTTTGAGATTAATCCAAATCTTTTGACACGTATCTCGTACAAGTGCTGCAATGCTTGACTTTCCCCTATAAAACTCGTGTCGCAAACCGGCGAATATCATTCCTGTAAACAAATACCTGAAAATTAAAACCTCTATTACTTTACCCTGACAATTTAAAGTTAATTTAATTCAGGGTTGGGCAAAATTAAATTAAAAAAAAATCGACGATATTTTCTTAAATCATTGATTTTTTTCAAAAAAAACACTTGATTTAAATCACGATTTAAATCATTTCATTTAAATCATGCCAACCTTGATTTAATTTAAATATTGCAATTGTAATTGGTACATTTAGTATTTTTTCTTTCAGGGTAAGAATTAAGAAAGAAATGGCGGCACATAAGAGACGAATTTTCTAGGCAAATGAACAAGAGTAAGAGTGGAGACCCTGCACCAACAAAAAAAAAGAAAATATATATCTGGACTGAAGTGCTTAACTTCCTTCAAAACTCTGCTACCAAACAAAATACTTCCGGCAACTTAGATGGAAATGAACTTAACGAAAAGTCAGATGAAAATGTCGATGTCGTAGAAACTACGGAGGGCCAGCAAGAGAACGAATCGGCGGCAGATGTTGTTCCCGTTCCTACAGTACCATCCAAACACAAAACTTTGGATGATAGAACTCGTAAAAACTCAAAACTCTCACCTTTTCAAACTTGATGCAAGCAAGGTATCAGAAGAGGATAGTGACCGAATGTTTTTATTGTCTATGCTTCCCGAGTACAAAGACTTAGATAGAGAAGAAAAGTTGGATTTTAAATTTATAGCATTACAGTTTTTCGGTAATGCGCGGCATCCCAAATGCTTATTGGACCTCAGTTTCACTTTAACATGCACAACTCTGAACAACAACAACACTACATGTTCCAAACTTCAAGCCAAAGTAGACATCCAACAACCTTACGCCCTCCAAGTGCACAATCGCTTCCTGATCAATGTTATACGTCTCAAACTTTAAGCCAAACTAGACCAACAACCTTACGCTCTCCAAGTGCACAATCGCTTCCTGATCAATTTTATACGTTCCAAACTTTAAGCCAAACTAGACCAACAACCTTAAGGCCCCCATTCACTGGACGATAAACGAGCAATCCGATCGAGCGATCTAGTCGCTTTCGATCAAATTGCCGAAAGATCTCCAGGTTAATGCGCCATTTCAATCAAATTGAAAGCGATATTGTGGTTGCCAAACAAACTTTTGATTTACAGAGCGGAAGGTGAATCGGGTCGCGATTGCCAGCAATTTAAAGAGGTTGCACGAGGATCGCCCAATCAGTAGACGTCGGCAACCGGACTGCTAAACTATTTTTATTATTTAGTACGTGAACAGGAGAGTGTCGGAAATTCTCGATTTGGGCGTATATTTTGTACTTTCTACGTGTTTTGTACGAGTATATTGTTTTCAGTGGTTTTTATAACCAGAAGTAACATGGAAGAAAATTCTGAGGAAAATGAACAACGTGATTGTATGAAAGAGTTTATGAAACCATCTTTTTTAAAAAGTTTATTGACGCATACCGGTCTTTTCCATGTCTTTGGAAAATAAACAGCAAAGAATACTCGAACCAGGTTATTAAAGGAAATGCTTATGACAAATTATTGGAATTATGTAAAGAAGTAAATGCAAACGCTAATATTGATTGGGTAAAAATGCGAATAAAAAATTTGAGAACCGTTTTTCGCAAGGAAATAAAAAAAATGAAAACCTCACAAAAGTCGGGGGCCGGCACTGACGACATCTATAAGTCTAAACTGTGGTACTTCGAGCTTATGATGTTTACTGCAGATCAAGAAATACCCCGCCGGTCATTAAGCTCGATCCAGGAAAATGGTACTAGCGACTTAAGGTGCGCAATAAGTGATGAGAACAAGGACATGGAGAAAGAAAGAGCTACAGAAACTACACAGGTAAGGATAATAATACATATTTATTGTGTCTAGAACGTCATGAAAATACTATTATATCATACGGTCTTGCCATTCAACTGCTCCAACTGAATTAAAATACTGTGTGTATTTAAGTCTGTTATCTTTTGAAGCGTTGTTTGCTGCATGGTTTTGAAAATTAAGTCCAGCATAAGGCTGTTCTTCTTTTCTCCATTCTGCAGGAATAGTGTGTTTAGCAGAGTTTTCAAAGTCTAGCAAAAAATTAGGAATATACTGTTGCTTTCCTTTTATTCTTAAAAAAATGTGGAGAATGCAGCAAGCCATTACAACCAGGTCAATTTTCCATAAGCTCAAATTTATTGCCGTATGAAAAATGCGAAACTTTGAAGCTGAAATTCCAAATACATTTTCGACGACGCGCCTTGCTCTGGAAAGCCTGTAATTAAATATCTTTTTTCTTTGCATGTTAATCCTTTTCTTTGATACGTTTTTAACACATTTTCATAAAGAGCAAACGCACCGTCTCCAAGAAATACAAAATTCAAACCCTCGCGTGTCGAAGTGTTGTCGGGTAGTTTTAGTTTTTTTGTTGTGAGTCTGTCATAAAATTCGGTGTTTTCGATAACACCTCCGTCGGAGACTCGGCCATTGGTACTTATGTCCACCATAATAAATTCTTAATTAGCATTGACGATGCCAAGAAGGACGATGCTATGATATCCTTTATAGTTATAAAAAAAAAGATCCACTGTTTGGCGGTGCTACGATACGCACATGTTTCCCGTCAATGCAACCACCACAGTTAGGAAAGTTCTATAACCTTTCATATTCGTCAGCAATGGCTCTCCATTCAGCTTCGTCTTTAGGAAACTAAAAAAAAATGTCCCCGTTAATGTTAAAAAAAAAGGATTTAAATAAAATAATTTCACTTTATTTTTGCAATAATTTACTAGCAAATATGGTAGAAGATGGTTAAGATATAATTTTAATCGCCCCGTTTACTTATTTTCGTAACAAAAAAAAATTGTTTTCACGTGTTTACCGGCGAAAATGAGGATATTTCCCGCAAAATGTTTCCAAAACCTGCCGAAACAAAGAAAAAGCGAAAACAGAAAGAAGATATTGATACAAATAACGAAGAGCTTCTTAAACTTGCCAAGAATACATTACAAAAGCCTAGGAATATGGACGAGTATGATGCATATGCATTGACAGTAGGAGCTAAACTTAGAAAAATGAACAATCATCAATGTCTCCTTGCCCAATTTTATATGGACCAAATATTGTTTAATGGCGTATTAGGTCGTTTAGTCGAAGGCTCTCCTCCTTTTTTTACTATTTCTCAATCCTCAGTTAGTTCTAACCAATCGCAATATTCATCTTCCACTTCCTGTACACAGTCAACTCCAGCCTTACAACCCTCACCCACTTTTTATGAGTATTCACAAATATCTCCACATCCTCAACAATCAACAGTTATATTCCCACAGTCAACTACAACTCCCCTACACTCACCCAATTACTATGAGCATTCACAGGCATCTCCACATTCTCAACAATCAGCAAATGCACTTCACCCTCAAAAATCGGAAGAAGATCTGAGCGAGCTATTAGTGTTTAATCGTTAGTAATGTAAAGTATCAGTACATATGTATCCGATTGTACATTCTTAAAATAAACGTATTCATATTATAGAAAATGGGCTTCGCTTTACATACCTTCATAAAATTTTTGCGTAGGACTTTAATAATCGCTTTACAAGTTTCAGGAATGACAACACCAATTATTTGTGAAGAAATTCCACAAGAAAATTTTAAATCTTCTAATGACCGCCCAGTAGCCAGAACACGTAACGTAGCTACTAATCTTTCCTCGGCACTTACTGCTTCCCTCATTTGTGTATTTTGTTTGCTAATTTCAGGTGCGATTAAAGTAAGTAGATACCGAAAATTATCATCAGACATTCGAAGATAATTTTTGAAATCATCGTGGTGTTCCGTTCTAAGTTCATGAATGAGGGACATATGAGAAAACTGCTTTCTTTGAAGCAACCAATTCCTACTCCAAAACCGCCTATTTTTCTTTTTTTGTCGTCGTTGCTTTTGGGTTAAAATCACTATTACTGCTGCCGCTGCCATCTTCTCTTCATTATCTTCAATAATTTACACTTTATATGTAACCGAGCCCTCTACTAAAAAATAGCAACTGAAATTAATTTCCAGAAAGATTGATTGACAACCAAATTGCTTGAATCTCGCCTAATAAATGGCTCGTTCTGGAGCAACCCAATTTCCAAGAAATTTAGAAGCAATTTTATCGATCAACTTGGTTGCGGCAAAATAGCCCAGTGAATGGGGGCCTTTACGCCCTCCAAGCGCACAATCGGTTCCTGATCAATTTGTTATGGCACCACAGTCGCCTTTGTTAACCGAGTTGCAGTCACCGAACAGCTATAGCATTGAATCTCCAGAAAATTTAGAGTTTTCGAACTATACTTCAACTGCTTAATGAACATTATCATTATTTGTGTTTTTACAATATGTTGTAGTTCTAAAAACTTCATATTTCAGAAGAAGATTGATCTACATATTCATCTACATTTAAACTTTTTTCAATACGTAATAAACGCATCGATATTCATGTATTTTTGTTAAAATAGGAAACCGTGTGCAAAAACTAATATATATGTAAATTTTAGAAAACAGTTTTTATCTTGTCCTGGTATATTATGGGAAGTTTAAAGGAATACTGGGGACGCGGTATGCCGGGAAGAAGGAGGGGAGCAGGGGAAAATGCGGCTAAGATTAACAATATTTTTCGACTTACCTTATTGTAATTGTCAGTCTTTCTTCAACACCTATTGCATTCCTAAATGTTGTATTCATTTTGGTCATGTGTGGTCTCAAAATTTTCAGCAACTCGTCGAACGACTTAATCGACATTCGATAATAATTAAAAAACATGCTGTCGTGTTTTCTAATATTGCTATAAAACACCGGAAACCGTTCACTTGGGTTTCCTTCAACATGATAAGGATGAATCCAATACTTCCTGCGGGTAGGTCGTCGAAGTAATCCCGCGGCTTCCAAAGCGCAAACAAATTTTACTTTGAACATACCTGCTTCGTTGTTTCACACAAACTGGGAAACGACCTCAAATCGCAAACCATACCGTGTACGCTTCCGCACATAGACGCCGAAAATCTGCACAATGTGTACGCAACAACTCTCTTGCCGAAAATACGCAGCCGAAATACGCATCTGCTGAATACGCATAGTGTAAACCCGCCCTTAGGATAACAAAACGTTTGTTGAAAATAAATACCCATAGTGATTTTAACTTATTATATTAAAAATAATTTAAATTGTCGCGCTACCATTAGAAATATGATAGAAGATAATCCCGGTATGCATGTCCCAAGTCGAAGAACGTTTACATCTATAAATAGTAAGTTTCAAGAAACTTCAAATCTAAAAAGGAAAAAAAGAACTATGAACGGAGATGAAAATGCAGAATTAAATATTTTGCTAGCCATAGAAGATAATCTAAATAATTCCATAAGAAACATTTCAAAAGCATTACAAGAAACAGAAGATAATGTTCAGAATACCTCATACGGGAAAGTCCAAAGAACGCTTAAAAAATGGGAATTAAAGCCATATAAGATTAAACCCACTACAAAGCTTACCCAAATGCAAAAAGATAATCGGGTCACATTTTGCCAACTGATTCTAGATAGAATTAATATAAACAACAATTTTTTGAAAATACTTTTATGGACTGACTGAGTCTACCTTCTCTACGAGTGGCCTGTTTAATCGAAAAAATACCAGACAATGGGCAAGAGAAAATCAACATTCTTATGGGGAATTTAAGTTCCAAGGGCGACAATCCGTAAATGTGTGGTGTGGCATTCTGGGCGATCGAGTTATTGGTCCGTATTTTTTTGATACTGTTTTAAATGGACCCCGCTATTTAGATTTCTTGGAAAACGAGTTAGAAGAATATTTAGACGATTTGCCTTTGAATATGTTACAAAATATCATTTTTCAACACATTCATCACAATATTCGTGATGTGCTTAATCACCTAAATGAGAGGTTTCCTGAATGGATTGGAAGAAATGCGCCAATTAAATGGCCAGCGAACAGCCCCGATTTGACACCTAATCGCATAGCATCAACTTTAAAAAAAAAAGGGGAGTTGTTATATGCGATTTAATAACGAACTTAGAATATTTGCATGAAGCGCGTGTTCTATTTCGCAATAGCAACCCGACACGTGGTTTCCAAGAAGCAGAGTCAGCATGATTGCAAAACGTGATGTTTAGCGTGTGAACCATGCTGACACTGCGGAATTTTTATTATAAATACCCTTGTAAAATGTTAGAATAGTTAGTATAAGATTAAAGGCGTTACTATGCCAATTTTTTATTCGATAAGTTTGTATTAAAGAATAATAGTTTTTTTTTAAAAAGTGAACTGAAGTTTTAGTGATATATTGTTCAATGTGCATTATGTATAAATATTAAAACTGTTATTTTTTGTTACATGTATTTAGTATGTATGTATCACGTTTCTTTTCTTCGCCTGATACATGTATTCTTCTGAATAAATTATTAAAAAAATAAAAATGAGGTGTTTGGATTATCCGTGTTTTCGATTATCCGACGAAGGCTCGGTCCCGGCTGGCCCGGATAATCGAGGTTCTACTGTATAGCGACTGATAATGCTCAAACATGAATTATATTTCTGCGTCCACTCCTCTATATCACTTTTCCTACTGTAGTACGTGCCATCGTACTTTCGCGCACAATCTATAAGGACAAATTTCCTTCGCCCCGCTACTCCCTGTAACCCGGTTACTCGCATACCTACACTCAGTGTGTTTTTTGTGCTGTTCGTGCACGCGTCGCCCACTTTATTTCGTCAAGACGTTGTTTACGCAAGGATAAGTTACTAAACCAATAATTTTGTGGAATACGTGATTTGAAGTGGTTGTGTCTTTTATTTCAAACCTAGCTGTTTTGATTGTTTTTATTGTAAGTAATATTATTTAGTTTACTTTAATTTAAAGCTTTCTTTTAGTTTTTTCTTTTCAGTATGGGAAAATCTAAGAAAAATAAGAGAAAGCGCAGCCACCCATCGAGTGATTCTGAGGATTCTGTAGATCCTAGATTATTAATTAAAAAAATAAGACAACTTGAAAAAGAAGTTAAAAGGCGAAATTCACCTGTTCGGGATCAATCTCCAAATAAACAGTCTCGTTCTCGGTCTCGTAATTCGAGAAGCTAGAGTAAACCCAGCTCGTTCTCGAGCGAGAAGAAGCGTGTCTAGAGAAGTTCCGTCAAGTCGTCGTCGTGGCCGTGTAAGCCATGATCGACGTAGCCGTGGCCGTGTAAGCCAGGATCGAAATACCTCCCCAAGGTCAGTACACACTTAAGATGACCGTTCTCATGTCGAGTCGGTTGTTAGTGCAGGCGGATTTGGGGAACAGCGACAGCGTTCTCACAGCCCACTATATAGACCAACGAATAGTACGTGTAGTGCTATGTTAGATGACCAAGAGGATACTGTAGTTCTTCATGAAAATATTGAACTGACCGAAAATGCTTTGCCTGATGAAATAGAACAGGTTTTAGGCCTTGATCTAGATAAAAATAGATCTAGTAGTTTTTCTTTTCATGCCCGCTTAGCCACTGTTTGGAAAAACATTTTATTGAACGGATTAAAGAAAGAAGATCTTGTAAATCTGTTAGACTCATATGAAATCCCTACAAATGTGGGAGAACTGCTTCCGTCAAAAATAAGTTTAGAACTTGATCCTCTTCTCAGGAAGCAGGATCAACCTACGGATAACTCTAATGTCGAAGTACAAAAACAGGTAGGCAAGGGTTTATGTGCCCTGGGTAAGGGTATCAACCTAATCTTAGAGGACATTGTTAATACCATCCCATTGGAACTTAAAGTGAAATTGCTTGCTTCTTTATCGGATTCAGCACAAATTTTTTCAAATGTGTTCCACCCGCGTGTCGGTAACACGAAAAAATTTACTCAGCCCGTTGATAAATAAGAATGTAAAAGACTTGTTAATCAAGACCCCCGTCCGACTATTTGTTCGGATCAGATTTAGGGGAAAAAATTAAAACCGCTAAGAATGTCGAAAGTCTAAGCAGAGATCTAAAATTAAAATCTTTATCTGGGGCTACATCTACTTTTCGTAGACAGTTTGTTGTAAGTGCCTCTAATCAAAAAAGTTCATCAGCTTATATTCCAAATTTAAACCGCCACCGCCTGACCCATCGAGTGGGGGAGACGCGGTCATTCAGAGGGCAAGGCCCCAGAAATGTTCGCTGGGACAATCGCAGGAACAACCTCGGGAACAGTTACAGGGATCAAAAAAGAAAGAGTGTTTAGAGAATGTTATCTTTGCCACTTGTTTGTTAACCTCACTAGGTTTTCTTATTAATACAGATAAAAGTATCTTAGTCCCTATGACCAGTAGGGTGGAGCGAATTTTTTTTTTCCATCTGATCAAATAGCACTATACACCAAAAATTGTCTCTACTATAATATAACATCTGTGATTTTTTAAAAAAATTTCGTAAGTCATCTTCATTCCCCGCGGGGACCTTAAAATTTAAGAAAATTTAATTTTTTTTTTTTCGAATTCGAGTGTTTTTTTTGGGTAATTATGCATAATTACTTGTATTATAAAGGAATTCTATAAATTATCAAAATATATATTCATAAAAAGCATTTTTCATAACTTACAATAATCCGAATGGAATTATAGATATTTTTTTTAATATCGAGATATCCGATACATCTCTATTTTTGCAAGCTAAGTGACAACCGACAGTTTAACCTCAAATTTTTAGTAAATTATTCAGTCGGTTAGCGATTTGATAGTGAGTAATAGGTTGTTTAAGTTTATTGATACCTACCAATTGGAAATATTATAGTGCATTAAAGAATGTCTACGACCCGAAATAAATCGAGTTGTCCCATATTTGGCAATCCGCTAGACTTAAATGTAAGTAGCGCAACGTTGCCAACTCGTGAACAAGTGCTGCGATATTATAATTTTGTCAGACTCAAAAAACAAAATGAAGGACAACACAAACCTAAGGTTGGTCAGATTTATGACGAAGTTGCTACATCATTGGAGGAAATATGGAAAAAAGCTTCTATTCCCACAATCCATCATGTTACCATAATAAATCAGGTAAAAAGAGAGCATGAAAAATTAAACTATATCCTTAAATCATATTCCGAGACACGGAAAGAAACCACTGGCTTTAAAAATAGAGTGGTACAATTTAGGAATGAAGCATGTCGTTTATTTGATATAGCTTGTTGCAAATGCAAGTCGTTTGAGGAATGCCAGTGTATTATTCCACACAAAGTTCCACAAATAGAGAGATCGTTTTCATTAGATCAGAGAACTGTAAGAGCTATGGGTATGGGACCAGTTGATTGGAAAACAACTGAAAAGCTTTAAAAGAAAATTGCAAGAAAGTCTCAGGATTGTATTCGACTTCAAATTTCTGAAAATAAAGCACAAATTTGTAATTCATTTTCACAAAATATGCCTGAACCGTCCGATAAATATCCGATTACGATTACTAAGGAATCTGATAAAGAAGAAGATACTAATTCTAATATGGAGGAAAACATTCAGTTTCTACCGTCAATATCACCTGAAACCACTTTGTTAGAAAACGTTAAGTCATCCCAGACAAGAATAAAACTCGCTACATTTGCAAGGACTTGTGATAGATATGGAATTGCAGACAGGCCAGCCGCTGCACTTGCTTCAGCCTTAATGAACGACCTAAAACAAGAAGTCCCAGACGATGTTGCAAAAGTCGTTGATAGAAGTAAAGTGCGTCGGGAAAGAAAAAAAATGCGACTGTGCTTGCAAGAAAAAGAATCTTCTGAAAACTTACAAATAAAAGGACTCTATTTCGATGGTAGAAAGGACAAAACGATTTTCATGACCAAACCAGACGGTGGTAGTATTAGAAGAAGAACAATAACCGAAGAACATATTTCAATCATTAGTGAACCGGGTTCCAGTTATTTTGGCCACGTTTCACCAATATCTGGATCAGCACAAGATATTAAGAACACAATATGTGCTATTTTAATGGAAAAGAACATAGATACAGCAAAAATTTTAGCAATAGGTTGCGATGGAACGGTCGTAAGTACAGGTAACATCGGGGGTGTCATCTGTCTTTTAGAAAAAGAATTTGGGAGGCATTTACATTGCGTGATTTGCCAACTACATGCAAATGAACTTCCTTTAAGACATTTAATTGAACATTTGGATGGGTCAACGTCTGGTCCAAGAGGATTTTCTGGAAGCATCGGCAAAAGCTTAGCAGTTTGTGACAATTTACCTATAATACAGTTCAAACCCATCAAATGTGTACTTCCTGACGTACAGAGGGAACAACTAAGTACCGATCAAAAATTCCTTTTTGATATTAGTACCGCTGTGAGTTTAGGTGACTTTCCTACAAGTCTTGCGACTAGAAACCCCGGAAAATTATCACATGCAAGATGGCTTACCACTGCAAATAGAATTCTAAGGCTCTATGTTAGTACAACTAATCCATCAGCAAATTTAATAGAAATTGCTACGTTTATTATTAAAGTTTACGCTCCTATGTGGTTTTACATTAAAACGAAGCCCACGATAAAAGATGCTCCATTGAATTTATGGAGAACTATATCTTTGAGCCGATATCTGAACGACGATCTAAGAAAAATTGTTGATAACACCATTCAAAGAAATGGTTTCTTTGCCCATCCTGAAAGTGTACTAGTGGCAATGCTTGCCGACAACAGGAAACATTTTCGTGAATTAGCCATTCGCCGCATATTATCTATCAGAGCAAAGAAGTCGACACAAACTAAAATAAGAAAATTTGTACTTCCTAAAATAAATTTTCTGGCTGATGACTATACTGACCTAATTATTTGGCAATCTTCTGCACTTAGTGAGCCAACTCTAACCCAACATTTAACAGATGAAAACCTAAAAAGTGTAATTAATGAAGGTTCTCCTTTACTACCGCTGCTTTTTGAACTACCTTGTCACACACAAGCTGTGGAAAGGTGTGTTAAAGTTGTAACCGAGTCATCTTTAGAAGTTTGCGGTGCTACTGCCCGAGATGGTTTTATTAGAACGAGACTTTTAGATCGAAGTATAATGCCGTTATTTGAAACTAAAAGAGACTAATACCGGAATAGTGGAATACTTAACTATTCACTTTATAGGAAGTTTCGTAAACTAGCAAAGAGTTTTTTTTTTGTATTAGATGTATTACTATCATTTCATAAATGTCACTGACAAATAAAAAATGCCTATTTCGGAAATAATTTTATTGTTTCAATTTTTAGAACTTCCAGGTCATTGCGGAGAATGAAGATATTGTCAAAAACTTTTCAAAAAAATGTAAGATCTACTATTGCCTAGCCTAGACAGTTTTTAAGATGTAGTGCTGATTTTCAAATTTAATTTTTTTTTTTTAATTTCAAGGTCATTGCGGGAAATGAAGATGGTGTCGAAAAAATCTAAAATTTTTTTATTGTCATCTACTACTTAATAGGCAACGTTTAAACTGTAGTACTAATTGCTAAATAAAAAATTTAAAATTTTAATTTTTTTTTAATTTCAAGGTCATTGCGGGAAATGAAGATGGTGTCGAAAAAATCTAAAAATTTTATATAATCATCTACTACTTAATAGGCAACTTTTAAAGTGTAGTACTAATTGCTAAATAAAAAATTTAAAATTCTAATTTTTTTTAAATTTCAAGGTCATTGCGGGAAATGAAGATGGTGTCGAAAAAATCTATACATTTTTTATAATCATCTACTACTTAATAGACAACTTTTATGCTGTAGTACTAATTGTTAAATAAAAAATTTAAAATTTTAATGTTTTTCGCTCCACCCTAATGACCAGGTTTAAATTCTTAGGTTTTATATTTAATACAGTTTCCATGACTATGGAGTTACCACTTGTAAAACGGAAAAGAATATTTAAATGGATTGAATATTTTCAGTTTCGTACGACTTGCAAAATTCAACTGTTTGCTCGATTTCTTGGTCTTCTTACATCTGCTTGTCCAGTGGTAAAATATGGGTGGCTATACACCAAACAATTTGAAAGAGAAAAATATTTGGCTCTAAGATCCAGTCGAGGGAATTATAATGCAAAAATGACACTGTCTAGTAACTTGTTACCTGATTTTTTATGGTGGTCCAAAAAATATATAAATAATAGGTTAAAAAATGACACCTTTTTCTTAGAAATCTACTCTGATGCAAGTTTATCGGGATGGGTTGCTTTTAGCCATGGAATTACAGCATATGGTTGGTGGGACGATTCCTTGAGAAATAAACACATTAATTTCCTGGAACTCCAGGCTATATTTTTAAGTTTAAAACACTTTGCTTAAAATCTCCGAAATAAAAATGTCCTGATTCGGCCAGACAATACGACATCTTTATCATGTGTAAATAAGATGGGTAGTATACAACATCAACACCTCAATAATTTAACAAAATTAATTTGGCAATGGTGCGAGACTAGACATCTGTGGGTTTTCGCTTCGTACATAAAGTCAAGCGAAAACTGGCAAGCGGACCAGGCGTCCCGTATACTGCCAACTAAAACTGAATGGGCACTAAATGATAATGTATTCTCACATGTTAAGGATGTTTTTGGAGTTTCGGAAATTAATCTGTTTGTTTCGTGTGAAAATCACAAGTGCGTCAAATACATCTCGTGGTATAGTGACCCAGGGGCCCAAGCAGTGGACGCCTTCACGTTAAACTGGAAAACATTAAACTTCTATGCGTTTCCACCATTTTCACTCATTCTTAGAGTACTGCAAAAAATAGTTTATGACATTATATTAATAGTTCCTTTTGGCAATCGCAGCCCTGGTACCCTTTGTTTTCAAGGTTAATTGAAGGAGATCCTCTTTTGTTAGGCTCATGTAATGACCTTACTTCTCTCTCCTTGCAGGCACATTCAACATCCTTTATCACGACGGCTTATCCTGGTGGCCGCCAGGTTATCCGGAAAGCGTTTCAACTAAAGGGTTTTCCTGAGGAAGCTATGGATACCATGCTGATGTCTTTGGCGGATTCAACCATCAATCAATACAGTGTATCGTATAGGTTATGGTGGAATTTTTGCATGAAAAATCAGATTTCACCATATGTTTGTCATGCACCCCTTATTATTTTGTTTTTTGAAGAACTGTTGAAATCTACAGAAAATACTTATGGGTCATTCAATTCTCATACGGCAGCGTTGTCGCTTATATCTTCGGAGAATATTGGTGAAATCTGCATGTGAAAAGATTTTTAAAAGGAGTGTTTAGGCTTAGGCCGCCTCAGCCACGTTATGATTCGACTTGGGACCCTAATTAGGTGTTATCTTTCTTAAAAAACATAGTAGATCCAAGTTTAAAATCCTTATCTACTAAGTTAGTGACGCTGCTGTTGCTAGCCACCGGTCAGCGGTTACAAACCATTTCACTCATAAAACATACAGATATTCTAGTTCTGGACTTAATAAAAACATCTAAACCCAACAAAAGACAGCCTTGCCTAAACATTCCTTACTTTAAAGATGATCCTAACCTTTGTGTAGCAAGTTTAATTTAGAGATATTTAAATTTAATTAAATGTTTAAGACAACCAGAGTGCGATAATTTTTTCTTAACATATAAAAAACCTCACGGGCCAACTTCAAGACAAACGCTAAGCCGTTGGGTTAAAGATACCCTTAGGGCATATGGAGTAGACGCAGATGTATTTAAGGCCCATTCGACTAGACATGCGCCTACTTCAGCCGCATTAAGAAAAGGACTGTCCGTAGAATCATTTAGAAAATGTGCTGGTTGGGCTGAACGTTCAAGTATTTTTGCCAGCTTCTATAACAGGCCGCTAGTTGAACCAAAAAATTTTTTTGAAACAATTTTTTCAGTAGATTCGTAGTATTTTCTCAATATCTGTAGTATTTTAACTATTACCTTTGTTATTATAGACTACTGTTTATTCAGTTGTTGTTGTTTGCTAAATATATATTTTTTCAGTTTCGTATAAAAGTTCCCGTTTTTTGACAACACTGATCTTTAAACATCTACAGTAGGAGAAGTGATATAGAGGATTGGACGCCGAAATATAATTAATCGATCAAAAGAACTTACCTGAAGTTCGATCGTAATTATATGAGGCGTCCAATCCGAATATATCACTACCCTCCCTTTTTTAGATAACCCGACCCCTGTTGTCAAAAATGTTCTTTAAACGCACTGAGTGTAGGTATACAAGTGACCGGGTTAAAGGGAGAAGCGGGGCGAAGGGAATTTATTTATATTTATAGATTGTACGCGAAAGTACGATGGCACATACTACAGTAGGAAAAGTGATATATTCGGATTGGACGCCTCATATAATTACGATCGAACTTCAGGTAAGTTCTTTTGATTGATTAATAAAACATGTGAGTTACTAAAGAAAAGACACCTTCCCTGTTATGCACACACGCTCAACCTTGTAGTGCAAGAAAACTTCGAGCACATAAAAACAGTTATTAAAAAGTGTAAGGATAAGTAACATTTGTTAAGACCAGCAATGTTGCAATGGAAATGTTTAAAAAGGAGCAAGGAATTGATGATAGTATAACAAACAAACAGTTGAAACTATTACAAGAGGTTCCTACTAGATGGAATAGCACCTTTTACATGGTTGAAAGGATTCTTAAAACCAATGAGGCCATTGGTAGAACCCTCCTGAGATTGCGTAAAGCCCCTCAACCCCTCTCCGAAGATGAACAATCTATTTTAAAAGATTTTGTTAAAGTGTTAAAATGTTTTGAAGAAGCTACTGTAAAAGTTTCAGGTTAGTTTTTGTTTCATAACTTACTTTGTTTAATTTTTGATATAAGTACCCAAATAGTAAGCACTTATGTAACTGTTTCTTTAATAGCCCCTCTCACCTTTGGAATATATAATTATTTAACAACAATTATGACAGAACTTGATACAGAAGAGGGAAAAATAGTTTCTAACGGTTTAATAGAATCAGTAAAAAAAAGCTATTTGCATATGAAACCAGAACTGTGATAAAAAATAGGAACAATTATTGACCCAAGGTTTAAGAAGGAAGGCTTTAAAAGTGCGGAAAATGCTTCATCCGCAGCTGCAATTCTTATTATTCTTCTTATTCTTAATATTTAGAAAGACGCAACTCTGCTGAAGACACTAATGCTATGTTATTTTGGAAGGTAGGGAAATAATATGTTTGTATAATAATAAAATTTCCTAAGCGATAGAAAATTAAAAAATTTTAAAGTTCAAAATTGTTAGTAGGTGCTACGTGCCAAATTTGTTTGTTACTATTTAATAATACAGGAACGGCTTCTTTACAATTTTTAAATAGTATTATAATTTAATGTATATTATTTTGTTTTAGATAAGCGGAAACGAGTTGGCACCAATCAGTGAGTGCGTCGAGAAGTTGTTATGCATTCCAGCAACGTCAGTTGAAAGTAAAAGAACCTTTAGTGGAGCAGGGCAGGTGGTAACGAATCGAAGATCAAAACTTAATTCAACGAATGCTGATTAATTGACATTCCTTCATAAGAACATTTCCCTCCATGCATCAAAAATATAAATAAATATAATATTTATAATTATATGTAAAGATTACTTCTTACTTGATAAAATCAAATATTTATAAATAAATGCGAATTTTTTATCAATTTTATATTACAAATCTATGAAAAAATAAGTCTACACTAAAAAGGAAAGTTTATAATTAAAATTAATTGTTAAAATTTTTTCTAGGAAAATATCGAATACTATCGATAAATGTCGATAGTTGATATAAAAATATCGATAACTATCGATGGTGCGACTATCGATAGTTCTCGACCTCTAATAATTACCCAAGAATTATTTAAAAAATTATATTTATACGGATCACAAACATTTTTAGGAAATGACTTAAAGAAGAAAATAGCACTTAATATCCTTACTTTGTCGAAACATTTAGTCTTTAGATTTATAAGTAATCTACCCATAAAAAAAGAAATTTGAGATATTTCATAAATTTTGATGTGGTAACAGATTTTTTTTCTAGCTAGACATTTTCATTATGAAACGCGGAAACAAATGCGTATTTTATAATTGTGGCAAATCGAGAAGAGATGATGGAGATTTGCACCATTATCTACTTTCAAAAGATGAAGCTCTATCGAAACAATGGTTTGTAAATTCGGGTAAGTAACTATAAGGTGCTGAAACTTTGAAACGCATTAGAAAATTTTTTAGTCTATATTTGATCTGAAATATCTCTGGAAATATTAAAGATATTTAAGCGGTTAGAAGCATATCAGGACTTAATGTTTGGCCTTAGGGTAGATTGACCAGTTTGGTTTGCATGAGTTCTTATTCCACAATATAGGGTGGTAAATGGAACAGTGTAAATTTAACAAAATTTCCCGGATACGCCAATCTTTCCAAAATGACTTTTTCTTTTTTTCTGGGATTTACACACTTTCGTATTTCATCACCCTGTATCTGTCTCTTCGAAAAAAGTGTTTTCAACTTATTTTTAGTTACAAATTCTTGGCTTTATTCGTGCTTAAAAAATATTTTATACAGGATGAGAAAAAAGTATACTTTCAATATACTCTAATAATAACTATGTTTTTATTTTCCCAGTAACAACTTTTTCTTGGTTTAATCTGGTGACACAAGTCATATTTTAATCTGAGTTAATATACTCAAAATCTTGGTGAGATCTTGGAAGAATACTGCACGAAGGTTTGAGGACTGTAGCCATTATTGAGGAATGGGAAAACATTTCTTAAGAGTTTATTCGTAATTTAATGGATAGTATGCCTCGCCGGTGCGCAGAAGTAATACGCGTTAGACGTTAGGGTTGTTAATATTTAGCTTACAAATTAATTCAGAAATATTTGTTTTATAAAAACATAATCTGCAAATTAGCTACTGAAGTAAAAATTATCGAAAAAATTAAAAAACCGTCTTGGTATTTTCATCCATAGTTTTGTAATAACTTGTTCCCTCGGTAAATTACTTTTAAACCACGAAAAGTCAAAAATTTGGAACTAACCATAAGTTGGAAACAGTTATTTTGAATAATTGCGAGGCAGATACAGGATCATGAAATACGGAAGTTACATTTTTAATTAAACACTAATTACTGTAAAACCACGAGGTTCATTCAACAAGCCCGAAAGTTATTTTTACAAATAAACCAGCAATTCCTCTAAAACCCAGAAATATTTAGTCCATCTCCCATCATGTTTTAAATTCCTTAGATAATTAAGTTACGTTTATTATGTTCCCATTACCACATTTTAAGGGTTATCCAGCGGCTTATATGCCCTCCTGATTACAAATTCAGTTTTTTTACAATCTCTTTTTACTGAGATAAAACTTTAAGATTCAACCCCTCCCCCCCATAATTTATGTTACGTGTTCTTTATCTTCAGATATAAGTCTTACTTTAAATATCACTGTCTTGTTCCAGGAAACATAACGCTGCTGACGTCTCCTAAATTCCTGCATAAGAAATTCGCTTGCTCGGATCGTTTTGATAATAAAGACTCTACCCACCCAATACTGAAATCAAGGCTAAAAAAGGAGCAACTCGTATACCATATAAAGAAATAATGTCAACTCCCGATAAACGCATATTACCATCTACTTCATACTTCAAGTTTACTACAACCGTCAACATCAGAACTGACTGCAATCCCTTTTCCTATACCTACCCGAACCTATGAGAGAAAGAGTTTGCCAAAATCAGACATTGTTTTTGAAGAAACGCTTAGTAGAAGTCGAGGTGGACGTGATGCAGACGACATTTCTTCAGTTGCCGACAATACCTCAGCAGTTGAAAAATCTCAAACTGATAAAGAATGGTTGATGAATGTAACTGATATGCCAGTAAAAGTCCCAAAAAATGCAAAAGGAAATTAATAATGAATGATCCAGATACCCCACGTAAAAAGATGCTAAAATCCACAATTGACAATCAAAGGCGTCTTTTAAAAAATAAAAGATCTTCAATCGCACGATTAAAGCGTGACATTAAAAAAAAAATGCAGACTGCTACTTTGTTAAATATTGTTGGCAATGTACAGTACGTTTCAAAAAGTTCACAACTTCTGACAAAGATGCAAATATTGCACAGAAAAAAAAGTTGCTGCTATAAGTTTTTATTAAAGAGGCAATAAATGGTTTTACCTAGTTTACCGACAATACGAAGGTGGATTGGAGGGACTCAAAATTTAAGCCTGGCTTTAGTCTCAGGCTGCTTTTAAACAATAAATGGAAAGCAGAAACGATGGACGAGGAAACCAAGGACTGTACGCTAATTTTTGATGAAATGATAATTTAAAATTTTTTTTTACATAATTGAAGGGTTTGAGGATTTGGGACCTTTAGGCCGCCGGCCTGTTTTTGGAACCCAAATTATGCTTAGGGGCCTATATTCTTCATGGAAAACGCCCTTAGCTTATTTTGTATATGGTACTTCCATAAAGCATACGGCTTTAAAAGACTTAGTTGTCCGTGCCATCAAAGAAGTATTTGCCGCGGGATTAAAATTCGCGCATTGGTATGTGACCAGGGGACAAATAACCAGGCTACTTTAAAAAATGTGTGTAAGTGATGAAGATCGTTATTTTTTTTATCAATGAAATAAAAAAATTTGGAATTTGGTTCGATCCCATTGAAATGTGTAAAGAATTTAAGGCAACATTTGCAAAAACGGCTGCATCCAGCAGAGAGTCTGTTTCAATAGCGGCCCCATCCAATTTACTTCTTTTTACCTACTGCGCACAATCGCTAGCGCCGTCTTTGTTACGACAGGCTCACGTCAATTGAACTGCTCTTGTGTTAGTATAGTAGTAATAAAGAATTGCTTCGGCTTGTTGTAAAATAATGTACTAAAATGGAGAAAACAGTTGAAGAGTCTCCTAAAAATGCGTCACGAAAGAAAATGTGTAATAAAATATCATGGAAACGACATCAGGAGAAACTTCGCAGATATGTCTTTAGTCCTAACCTCACTTTTACGGACATCTTTACTTCCACATTACACTAGTGTATCGGCAAAAACATCAAAACTTATCTTGTTGTAAATATGCCGTTTTCAAAGATTTTAAGGATAAGAATATAATTTTTAAATTTAGTCGATGTGAAATCTGCGGCGTTTTGTTTTAAATGATGCTAATGATCGGTATTGTTACAGATATGCGCCGAGTCTAGGACCTGTGAAACCAGAATGTAGACATCGGACACAAAATAATGCCTATAGATGTTCAGAACTAACCGACGTAGAAGTACGAAAATTTCATTATAATTTTTATTTACATACAAAAAAACTTGACCAGGACGGATTTATTTTAAACTGTATTTCAAATGTATTCTATAAAAAGACATAGATCTCTTAGTGCTGTTCGTGAAAATCCTACTAATATTATTAATATTTTGTTAAAGTGAATTGCAAAACAGTTCCTGTCTGCCGGGACGCATTTCTCAAAATTTTAAATTTAAAGAAACATCGCGTACAAGGTGTTGCCAAAAGGCTTCTTACTACAGGTGTAATTCCGAAAGAAGCTCGTGGAGGTGATCGCCGAACCAAATTGTATGACGATAAAAGACGTTCGGTTATAAAGTTCATTAAAACGATTCCTTGTCTCGAGTCACATTATTGCCGCTCTAAGTCCACTAGTCGACTCTATGTAGATAGAGATTTAAATATTACGAAAATGCATCGTATGTATAATAATAATTCTTGTGATGAATCATTTAAAGTGAAATGCACCTATTTTAGAAAAATATTTAACACACATTTCAATATTGGTTTTGGTACGCCTCGCACAGATGCATGTTCCAAGTGCCTTGAAATCACAGAAAGATTGAAAACTGAGACAAATCCAGCGGTTCAAAATACACTGATGGTCAAAAAAAGAATACAAAGATTAAAATACCAGACATTTTATAAAATTTTGAAAGAAAATAGCGATCATCTACTTACCATATCGTTCGATTGCCAGAAGAATTTTCCAATTCCAAGAGTGTGGAGGTCAAAATAAGAATAGTGTATTTTTAGGGATGCTTGCATACTGGTTTCAGACTAAAGCACCCGTTACCTTAAAAAAAGTAGAGGTTGTGTTTCCTATTGTTGGGCACTCTCTTTTGCCACCCGACAGGGTCTTTGCACAAATCGAGAAGAAGATTCGTAAAACAGGAATCCTAGTCAAACCTGATGACTATTTTGACATTATAAAGCAGCATGCATCTATTACATATTTAGGAAAAGATTTCCCTGTATATAACTGGAAAGCTGCATTGGACAAAGTTGTAAAGCCTCCAGCTAAGTGTCACTTTAAATTTATTCCCACTAAAAGATTCATTTTAACGAAGTCAAGAACAAATGAAGTTGTGATGCAAGGGGAAGAAGCTTACCGATCAGAAGTCGGAGTTCCAAAAAGTTTTATTGCACGTGGACACAAGATTAAAAATATAAAGAAAACGGAGATACCACCAGGCAAAAAGATAAAAGCCGAAAAGCTCAGGGATATAAACACAATACTAACAAAGCATTACGGAATTCAGTGGCGGGAAAGTGATGTTCTAAAATATTACACAGATATCCTTAACAACAATGAAAAGTTCTCTGAAGTAGCTAAATATGCTGTTTGTGAGACTTCTGAAGAAATATCCCAACCTAATATTTAAATAGCAGACCGCAATATTTTTATTGGGTTTTGGTACATTACAATTTTTTTTTGCTTTAGAATATTGTTCTAATTTTATTTAAATTTCTTTAAATGTTAGTTTGTATTAAAACAGATAGTATAATAAAATTATATTGTGTCTTTTATTTTTATAATAACGCAAACTGGGCTTTTAAATTTTCCAATTTGTTGCAAAACCGGCTACGTCCATATTTTTGTTGCAGAATCGGCTACATTCATTCTTCCCGAGTCTGTAACGTCTTTACTACTTGTACAGGATTTTCTAGTTTTTGTCCTAAATGAGGTCTAATAAAATGTAATATATCCACATACATAGAACCAACAAGTTTTTTCTCATTTAGGACTGACTATATTTTTGCCAATATCTCAATATATACTAAACTGGATGTAGCCGATATTGCAAGTGGACGTGTAATAATTAATAAAAAATAAAAAATTAAAAAAAAATAATAAAAAAAAGGTCTTCATTACTTTATTCAATCTTACATATTTTAAGATGTTCTTGTTGATATTTTTACTTATTAATTACTTGGGTCACCACGGCCACTCAGTTTTTTAATTCGCTTGAGAGCTAAGGTCGTTGATTTAATTCAGATAAGATTTTTGGGCGCCATCAACCAAAGGGGTTGAAAAAGATTATAAAGAAAAGAGTAAATAGAATATTTAGTTCCCTAGCCCTGAAAGAGAAAGCAGTATGAATAAAACAATTATTTTAATCAATTCCTATTTTATTAATAAAAGAATAATATTTTCCACCAAACACCCATTTTATTCATTTAGGAAGAAATAAACATAACATAGAAAAAGAATTTGAATAAAAGGCTAAGCAACTAAATCAGAGAAAGAAGATATAAAAAATAACATAGAAAAAGTTATGACATGAGCTAGACAGCTCCACTAAAAGATATATTAGATCGTAGGAAATCAAACAGAATAAGAAGTGAGGATTCTTTCTAAACACCCAATATAAAAGGAGTCAAATACTAACTAAAAGCTTTGAACATAATTAAAGTGTAATTACTTTAAAGGTAGTGACCAAAATAAAACAGAATTTAAATTTAAGGTAAACTAAATCAAATTATAGCATTCATTATGCCAAAATTGAAAATAAAATATTCTTTATAGTAAAGTCAATGAAAGGTCAATTGAAGCACTTACGATGCCCCAAAATTTGGTTAAGATCCCTTGAGAAATTTATGATAACTTCAAGGTTATATAATTAAAGACATTTACCCTTTTGCCAAAATTCAAAGTAAAGCAACAGTTAGGGTAAAGTTAATATAAAGTCATATACATATATATATAGCATTCGCTACGCCAGAATTTAAAGTGAGATAGGATTTAGAATCAAATTCATAATTAGTAATATCACTTCCAGGTTTTATTAATAAAGACATTTACCATGCCCTATTCCAAAATAGAATTGAGAAACTTAAAACTTTAGTTATGTTCCCAACTAAATAGCTTAGGGGTGAAGATAAAGATTTTCTAGCTAAGTCTAACTAATAGATATAGCCAAAACCTAGAATGACAAAAAATACATACTGATGGTAACTAAAATATCTGGGTCAGTAAGTAATGTATTCAAAACCGGGATTATCAGTCTCTTTTTAACCCACTCAAAACAGATATAGATATATCCATTACAAGGTTAAGTCCAATGAAGAAGTTACCGATATAGGAATATCTCAACAAATTCATAGGGATATCTTAATAAAATTAAGTCAAAATAGAGAAAATTACAGCTATAGAAATAACTCAATACTCTATAGGGATATCTTAATAACATTAAGCAAAAATAAAGAAATTACAGATATAATATCTCAATAACTTTACAGGAGATAATAACTCCAATATAGCTTAGGAAAGATTTAAAATTCATTACCCAAAATTAATTAGAGGGAAAATGCATACTTCCTGAGGAAGTTCCAGATTTATACTTAAAAATTAAACATTTAACCGCTACTTCTGTTAGAAAGTAAGACTTACGTTTTTTGTTTAATGTAAATCTCAATTTGAGATAATTAAAATAACCATCTTATACTCCTTGACGAGTAAAAGTTAGTTTCATAAATCAAAACTAGCCTGTTCCAGCTAGATAAGCATAAAACCTACTAGGGATTAATATACAAATGAATTTACAATAAATAGACCAACCACTCAAGCATTCCTTGACGAGGGAGGTTTCGGTTTTAAATTGAAAACTAAGTTTTCGTATGATACAAGATAGGCAGTTTAGGCAATATATACATTACTGGAGTGACCCATCCACTTTAAGCGAAATCTACAAGAATTTACAACAGTCTTAAGCGAAGCTAGGGTAATTATACACTATACATAAAAATATACAGAGGGAAGAATATACAAATATAATACCGTCTACCAAATCACCACATAAAAGGTTCATAACATAGGAAATTAAGTTAAGGGTTAACAAATTGACTTTTAGTGGCTATCAGTCATCAAATAAAAAAGGTTAAGTCCGGTAAGTGTGGCATTGTGCCAGTCAAAACGTTACAAGTGAATAAAAAAGGGGTATTTTAGCAATATTACATAAAAAGGTGGCTCTAGGCCCATTAATAGTACATTACGAGTGATTTAACTGAAGTATAGAGGTGAAATTATCCTGAACTATTAGACACATGAAATTTACTTATTCAAACTCAAAAGAAGGGTTTTTTTGGTACTATATTTTATGAAATTTTAATAAAAATTAGTCGGAAGTGGTGTTAGTACAGTAATCAAGGAGAAAAAATATGCTACTTAGCTCATGTAAGGCAGGACTCTAGCAGACAGGCACGACGGATTATGCGTCAATCTCCAGCATCAGATCAATGTGGACGGTTGACCATACAGCACGTCGGGGTGACCAGCACATGCACCGAAACAGGAACTTCATCCAAAATGACACCCCCACTCGTCTTGGCCTCTCTAAGACATACATCCTCCATTCCAGACATGGGATCCATAGCAGGGTAAAGGATTTAGAGGAAGACTCCAGGTTACGAATACTGACTAATGCATTTCCAACACATTCATGGCTAAATCCATTTAGAAAGTAGAAAATAGAAGTAGAAAGTAATAAAGGTAGAAGATAAAAGATGTAGGAGATAAAAGAACCAGAAGATAAAAGAAGTAGATAAAAGAAGTTGATCAAAGAAGTTGATAAAAGAAAAGTGAATAACGAAAAATGAAAGTAGACGAAGGTAGTCGAATAACGAAAAATGAAAGTAGACGAAGGTAGTCGAAGAATAATGAAGATAGTCGAAAAATTAAGAATAATGAAGCCTAAAACAAAACGTGAACATTAGGACGCCATTTTGTGAAACCCAAAAGGTATTACTTACCAGGTGGTCGGGCTTCCTTCGGTCTAGGTGACGAAACAATCCCATTTAAGGCTCAAAAGACAGCTTCCATGTTAAATTCCGATCCGGCCATTGCCGCCACATATAAAATGCGATTAATTAACACAAAACCATAATTTTTATATCTTCGTCACCTGGTGTTCAAGTCTTCTGGACCGGTATATAGAACGAACAGCCCTAGGCACTACGCCGTAAAGTCCTTAAATAGACTTTCCTATCAAAAAAACAACTTCCCACTCGTGACTCGTACTGCTTCGAAAACCCATGTGACTTCCGGTAATGACAAGTAAAGCTGGAGGGCACTTTGAACTTGAAAACGGGAATCTACTCATTTTAACCAAAAAAGCCATGAAAATAGATGCAAGTTTGACCCGAAACTAAATACATCCAAAATACTAGGTTAGGTAACGTCGAAGAAACGGCAGTCATCCAAAAATGTAAAAGATAGCATAATACCATCTGGGTGTGCAAGTGATATTCCGACCGCTAGTCATGCATATCGTCATATTACGGGCTGCCTATACGTAGGTTATTATTTTAAGAAGACTAGCCTGGATCTAGATCCTTTTAGACAGGGGCGTATTCAAAAATTTTTAAAAAATTTAATTATTTAAGTTGGTCAAAATTTGATAAAAACTCGGGCTATCTACTAACGTTGTAACAAGCACAAAAAGATTGTTACAGACGACTCAATTGAGAATTTGTTTTCCACCTATCGACAAAGAGGTGGCTATAATCCCAACCCGACAGTTTGGACGTTTGGTTGCACTTTTCGTCTAAGTGCTAAATTAAGCCTAATGAGAGAGTCAGAACGGCCGAATTGTGAACTTGATGCAGACATTCAATTACCTGTCGAACCTGAAGTGTGCTTCATCACTAAATTCGGTATATAATTCTGAAACAAATATCAAACAAAATTTAGATTCCTCGAATATCGCATCCTTATCATCATCGGATAACTCTAATGAAACTTCTAGAATAGAGCAACCAGTAGCTTTGGAAGATTGCTTTAATGTTTATTTTGCAGGCTATTTAGCAAAAGTTTGCATAAGTAAATTTAAATGTCTAAAATGCCAGAATATTCTATTAAAAGACAAAAATATTTAAAGAATGTAAATGGCGATCCGCGGCAGAAAAAGCGAAAACATCGACTAAAGCATCAAATCTGAAACAAAATTGCAAGCTAAATATTTTAAAAAGTATTTGAAAATATACCTATAAAATTTATGGTATATTAACTAGTTTAAGAACTTAGGTTTTGTATTTGCTAATCACTTAGTTATGATATGCAACGCTAAAAGTAAAAATTAATTTTAAAGCTTGTTTCATGCTTTAGTTACAAAATCTCTAGTCGACAACAATATTTAAGAACATTTTTAGCAATTGCATAATATATGGAGTAAAAATAGGAAAATGATTTGGAAATGGTTTTGTTTTCATTGTATTTAGTTGGTACTTACTTACATAGTTACATAGAGTTGATATTAAAATATTTATAGTTTTTGATAAAATTTAAAAATGTAGCAAAAATCATTTATTGCAAACATAGGTACCTATTACATACTAAAATCTTAGAAAATTATAGGGCGAGCCAAGGTGTGTATAAATCTTATTTTTTCGGTATTCTAATAAAAATTGTTAAAATAGGACGCCCTATTATTGTGATTCAACGATCTTGTATATTTTGTAGTTCGACATTGTTTGTAATCTAGTTCTGATGTTTTACTATTTCTTGTAAATTAGTTGCATGTTATAACCACCATCTTCTACTGTGAAAATCAAAAAGATCATCTAGACAACAATATTCTTTAGTAGGTAAATAGGTAAATAGTTTGTTTGCGCCAAATCTGTATTAATATGTATTAGATTTTACTACTATTATCAATAAATAGGTACGTCTTGCCTTGAAATATTTATATTGTTTTATTTAAAACATTACCAAACATTGCAAACTGCATTGGATAAATACATTAATACTTTTATCCAGTGATTAAAAGATAAAAATACTTACATAAAGGTAATAGATTTCGTTGTAGCTGATGGTAGCAAATCAAGTTATAAAATTAATAATATGTACAGGGTGTTCTATTTTTGATAGTTTTATAGGGTATCTCGAAAATCATAAGGAATTTCATAAATCTGATATAGATGTTATGAGTTCTTTTTTTGAGGAAACAATTGCTGCGAAAACAGATCATGGCTACCTTGTTCCCCTGGATAGCTACAGGGTGATTTTCAAATTTTGACAGTTATTAAAATTCCATGTAACTTCTTTGTTATTATAGATACGAAAAAACTGTAAATTGATGAAATATGTAGTTTTTTCCGTAAAGTTCAGTGGCGTAGCCAGTTTTTTTTTTATTTTGTTTAATTTTTAAGAAATTGACCCAACTTATATTTTTTCTTATGGGACACCCTGTATATTTTCAGTTACGTTTATTCTGCTTACCATTAGCTTTTCAAATATATATATTTGTAATCAGTTTTTTGATAAAATAATTCGATAATAAGCGATTTTCATAAATTTTCCTCATTTTTCGTAGCGGGCGATGGCAGGTAGGAGCAAAACAAAAGAGTAAGTCTTATTTCACCATTTCTAAAATGTCATATCTCAATTTTAGTACATGCAATACAAAATTCTAAAAACTATTAATTTTTTATTATCAACACTATGCCCAAGGCTCGACCAATTTTCTGTAATTTGTTAAAATAGCTTTCTTCCAAAATTATGTTTAAAATAAATAAAAATAATAGTTTTTTAAATTGTTCATATAATTATTTAATTCTTTTTATATTTTTTGTATTAAAAGTGAAATTTTCTATAAATGCATGATGACTTTTTATCTACTAATTTCTTTGCATTTGCAAATTTTACATTTTACCAGATAATAATTTAAAAATCTCTTAGTAAGCCATCGATAACAAAATCATTTTTTTAAATTATTTATAGACATGTCAGTCTGTCTTTAATTTGTCATAAAGCAAAGTTAATATACGCGGTTAAGAATGGAAAAGTTCCAAAATTTTGAAAAATATAATATGCTAGAGTGTTTTCTTGAGTGTCAAAAAAATAGTCGGGCAGCATCTGATTAGTATTTTGAAAGATATCCGGAGCGGCAGCAACCTAATTTAAGAATTTTTCAAAGGCTTGAAAATAACCTTATTAATTATGGATCGTTTTCAAAAGCAAGACCAAAGACCTATCAGAAGGAAAATAAAGCAAATGAAACCATTAATGTATTGGCATGCGTGGCTGCGGATCCGACCACTTCACTTAGAAATATTGAGAAAGATATTGGCGTGGTACCCTCAAAATCATAACGTCTGTTAAAAACTAACAAATTTAAATGTTACAGACCTCGAAAAACTCATCATTTGCATCCTGGTGGGTGATTTAGAGAGGAGACTTCAGTTTTGCAATTTGTATTTAAATATGTTGCGTGAAGATGAATTATTTTTTACCAAAATAATCTGGACCGACGAAACACGAGTAACAAGCGACGGAATATTTAATCGCCACAACAATCATCTGTGGGCCGATCATAATCCTCATCAGCAAGTAAATAGAGTATATCAGGGTCGATTTGGATTTAATGTGTGGCTGGCTCTATTGGGAAATAGAGTTCTAGCCTATGAAATATTTGAAGGAAATCTAAATTCCGAGATTTACTTGAATATTTTGGAAAGACATATCATCAGTTATTTAGACAATATACCATTACAAGAGAGGGAAAAGCTTTTTTTTCAGCATGACGGTGCACCATCCCACAACGCAGCCATTGTGGTAAATTGCCTAAACACCAATTTTGGAGAAAAATGGCTTGCAAATAATGGACCTATTAGGTGGCCAGCCCGTTCACCTGATATCACCCCATTACATTTTTATTTTTGGGGATTTTTAAAAAATAAAATTTACAGCGTCAGAAGTAATACGGTTGAAGAACTAAGACAAAATTTTGAAGCCGCTTTAAGAAGCATAAAACACCTGAATATTCGGAACTCCCTGAATGGTGTTCGTAGAAGATGCCAGCTATGTATCGATGCCAATGGGCTCCAATTTGAGCATTTGTTGTAATTGTTATGTATATTTTTTTGTTGTTTATTTAAAATAAAAATGGTTTTGTAGATCTATATTTCTATGCTTTATCTTTTATTTAAAAAATACAAAATCGATGTATTTCCAAAGTTGGTGACACTAAATGATGAGGTAAATATTTTCAGAGTTTTAAACATATAAAAAAATAATTAGTCATACATATTCTTTTGTCCTTTTCTTACTAACGGGGCTTGCTATGTGCAAAATCGGCCTATCTAAAGTAATTTGCAAATTACTCAGCTATTTCTTTAGAAAACTGCAAAAATGTATATATATTTGGAAAGCTAATGGTAAGCAGAATAAACGTAACTGAAAATATACAGGGTGTCCCATAAGAAAAAATATAAGTTGGGTCAATTTCTTAAAAATTAAACAAGGTAGAAAAAAACTGGCTACGCCACTGAACTTTACGGAAAAAACTACATATTTTATCAATTTACAGATTTTCGTATCTATAATAACAAAGAAGTTACATGGAATTTTAATAACCGTCAAAATTTGAAAATCACCCTGTAGCTGTCCAGGGGAACAAGGTAGCCATGATCTGTTTTCGCAGCAATTGTTTCCTTAAAAAAAGAACTCATAACATTTATATCAGATTTATGAAATTCCTTATGATTTTCGAGATACCCTATAAAACTATCAAAAATAGAACACCCTGTACATACATATTATTACAACCAAGAATGAAAAATAGTACATTATATACCTGGGTTGAGAAGTGAGCTATTATATAACGAGCGCTTTTATATCGTGAGGCGCGAGCGATATAACAGCTTTCTAAACTGAGGTATATATAGATTTTTTTCTACTACTAACACTAAAATATTACATATTTAATTCGTTTAGATCTTTATATTAACTGCCTTAAAATGTTTTGAAAACCAAGTAGCTTACAAAAAATAAGTCTATAGCAATGCGATTCTAAATGTCACTTTATAGAAAATTTGTGGCCGTGTTGACATTTTTGAATATAACAGTTTTCCTTTTAATTATCTTCCAATTTATTATGAAAGTTCCGGTTTTATTAAAAATTTGTTATTATTTTGCATGATTTCTTCATTAGTAATAATTAGTCAAGGTTCCAAACCAATAACATTTTAAAGAAATGGTGAGTAAGAATGCTAAAATCGCGTGTAACCTAACTTTATTATACAGAAAGTTTTCATTATTTACCTACGTGATTATTCATTATCGTTATTTCCTTGGGTTGAGAAATTTTACTTTTCATTAGAGAAATGGAGTAAATACGATTTCTCAAGTTAGTAGTAGAAAAAAACATTCTTAATTAAAATATACAACAGAATTATCAGTATTGTTATAGGTGGGAGTCGATGATATTATTTATTAACAGACTTCTTCTATTCCTATTTATTTTAGGCAACTTGCGCAACGCGGCAACATCCAATTTCTTCATAAATTCTCCGTTTCCCACCCAAACGGCAGATCTTCAGAAGGTTGGTGTGACGACATCGCCCGTCTCTTATGAATCGAATAATTTTATTTTCGAGGTTACTGCCATAGCGTATCCACCCTAATGCCTACTTACAACGTTAAAACTGCACGTAAGATGATAAGTCTTTGTAGGTTGGTCTATGATAATACCAAACAAGCTGCCAGTGAGAGGTCTGTTTTTAAAGATATTGATTCTAAATAATTCCACTGAGTAAATGTAAAATAACGATTAAAATAATAATAAACTCCGATAGCGTAACACTTGCAAAATATTTAAAGTTAAGCATGGTGGCGATAATCTCTATCTAGCCGTCACAAAGTAGAGCTTCGGCTAGCGCCTCGGCGGTGCAAGCTTTATATGATGAGGTTACAAGCTTTGGGTAGGCTGCACACATAATGTATATCGATGGGTTGGTTCCAAATGTGGCTAACTACAGAATGGCCAATTTTGAGCTTTATACGCAATAATGCTAAAACTATCGTTTTCTTTTAATTCCAAATGCAGCTATAAAAATTATTTTGCATTTGGCGCCACAATTAACGATTCAATAAGTATCTATCTACACAACATTAGTTTTTAATTCCAAAAATATCAAACATCACATGGATACTTTTGGAAATATTATTTTTAAGGTCCATATGTATCTAGCAGCACATAGACGCTTCTGGAACAATTAGATTTTTCGCGCCAACTGCAGATAGCTCCTTGTTTATAGGCAAATCAGGTGATTCCGCTGGCTAAACGTGTGATGTTCTGTCGGCCAATACCTGCAGTTTAATGTGATTAATAAATCAAAACGTACACATTACTGAATAGGAAGTGAAATTGATGTTTTTTTTTATAATTAGTAGTGTAAAGTGTTTAAAATGGATTAAAGAGGTAAAAAAATAGTAGATATGATACCTAAGACAATTTTTAGTGGAGGTTCTACAAGTCCAACATCCGCCAGTGCAACAAGGCACCATCAAGGTAGGTTGTACGAATATTAAGGTTCAAATAGCATTGCAATTTTTTTATAATTTGACGCCAGGAGCAAAAAACCGTTTATTTTTAGAAATAACCAATGAAAACACATATAAGCCCAACCAGATATTTCCAAGTACTGTTCCTATATTCGAAAATATATCCAAGAATACTGAAACTTTTGGTAATCAGGTGAAGCAGGTACAACTTACTACTTCTACATTAATAAATGTTTATTGTCAAAATGAAAAAAAATTGATTATAGGTATCCAACGAACATTTCATTAACATTACTAAAATTATAACTAGTATAGTAACTAACTGTTGATACAATAGTAAATATAGCACAGCAAAGTAAAATAAAGTTAAACTACTGTATTCTGTATAATTGGAGAGCATGATAAAAGAATTATTTATTTTTAGAAATTTCCAATGAAAATGCATCAAAGTCTAATCCAATGGTTCTTGGTATTGCCTCTACATCCACAAACAGAGCAGACCACCTTCAAGGTATGTTTAAATGTGTTAAGATGAAATAATATTTTTATAATTTTTTTTACATTCATTTATATTGATTTACAGTAAACTCTCATTTTTTTATCGCCAGAAACATTAACAAGCGAAAACAATTCTGATTCGGACGATTCCGTACGAGATGCTGATTATATTCCTATCCAAGATGATTTCGGTCATTTTTCAGGTTAGTAGCCATGCATTTTAGTTAAGTCTAAGTTTAGTCATTTTCTAACAGCTTAGCATATCTATGCCACACTTGTGGTTTCATTTTGCTGTACATTAGCTCAAATTATTATTATTTGCCATACATCTGTGACAAAGTATTATAAGGTTTCTTTTTTTTTTAATTTAGGACAAGATGATTCAGATGAGGAAATGCTAAAGGGTGAAAGAAAAACTGCCAAGAAAAGGTGTCCAAATAAGTGAAGAAAAAATATTCGAAAAAATAATAAAAATTCTGGAGTACCCTATATAAATACAAAAGGATATTATGTTCCTGATAAATGTGTCAAAGAAACCTGCATAAACTGTAGGTAAATAAATATTAAAGTTTATTTAGTTAGACATATTTTTATGTTAACTTTAAAATACGGATTATTTATTTATTTATCTAAAACTGAATATTTAATTTTTTTAGACTGAAATGCGATGCTCGGATTTCCCAACAACAAAGATCTGATATTTTCATTTCCTACTGGAACTTATCCAATATTGACAAACAACGTGATTTTATAAATAATTTGGTTGAAATTGCCAACTGTAAAAGGAGATCTATAGCTATAGAAAATTCGAGACGATCAAAATCATTAAAATATTTTTTTAGTATCGAGAACTGTCGAATTCAAATTTGCAGAACAATATTCTGAAATACGTTGAGTATTAAAAAAGGCGTTTTAAAATTCGCTATTAAAAAACGCATCCCAAATAATAATACAATCACTACAGAAAAAGATAAAAGAGGCGGCTACGGGTTATCCAAAATTTCAGAGGATTCAACAGAATTTTTAAAAAATCATATTATGAAATTCCCGACAGTTCCGTCCTATTATTGCAGGAAAGAGTCTGGAAGGCAATATTTGGACCCAAAATTAAATATTTCCCAAATGTACAAGTTGTATAAGAAAGAATGTTTAGACAGTGACATTGAATGTTTAAAAGAAAGTTATTATCGCCATATTTTCAATACATGTTTTAATTTATCTTTCGATAAACCAAGAAAGGACCAATGTCCAACATGCACTGCATATCAATCTGCTAATGCTGAAACAAAGATTACGTTACAAGATAATTATGATCTCCACATCAATTTAAAGAACAGGGCTAGGGAGGGAAAAAATTCAGATAAAAACGAAGCAAAATTAAACGAAGAGGTTCATTAATGCAATTTTGACCTACAACAGGTATTGTACGTCCCAACAGATCCCACCAATCCCACTCTTTTCTACAAAACAAAGTTAGCTATGTACAATTTTACTATATTTAACTGTGGAAATAATACAGGAAAATGCTACATGTGGACTGAAATAGAGGGTGCTCGTGGACCATGTGAAATTTCCTCATGTTTATTTCACCACCTAAAGAGTCTTTCTATCAATATAAAAAATGTAAGGTGTTTTAGCGACACATGTGGTGGCCAGAATAAAAATCAATACGTAGCTGCCATGTTTATTTATGCTGTGCAGGTCTTACTAATAGAGGTAATTGATCAAAAATTCCTCATTTCAGGTCATAGCCAGATGGAGTGCGATTCGATGCATGCTCGCATCGAGACTGCCTCAAAAAATACACCTGTATATTTGCCTCATGAATGGGTGACTGTTGCGAAAAAAGCGAAACAAGATGAACCCAAATACGAAATTTTTGAAAAGGCTGATATTGGTTTTCTTGATTGGAGAAATCTAGACAAATTAGTTATGGTAAATCCCAACAAGGATGAAAACAGAAATAAAATAAATTGGCACCATATTAAGTGGATACGATATGAAAAGCAAAGTCCTTTTATAATGAAAGTTAAGACTAATTTTGACGAAGAATTTCGTTCAATTTGTATGATTCCACGTAGAGGTCGCCGACTTACTGTTACTACCATGGAAAAATGTTTAAAACCTTTATATGAGCAGAAGAGAAAAATTTCCGCGCTAAAGCTAAAGCACTTAAAAGAGATTTGTAATTCAGGTGGAGTACCAGATGACTGTAAATTATTTTTCCGAGACCTTATTGCTGATGAAGCTCTGGAAGATGAAACTGTTTTGCCAGATGTTAATGATGATGAAGATCGCGACTTTTTTTTTGTAAAAACGTATATTTAATGCTGTTAATTTGGAGTTTTAAATTTATATCTACTTTTTTGAACCATATAATCTAAATAAAATGTTAGTACCAAATATGGCTACCTATCTGACTTTTTTTTCGTAAATTTAGTCATAAAAAAATACTAAAGTAAAATAACGGTCCATATTTTTTAGAATCTGTTTTATAAATATAGAAGCGAATAGAAGCGAGCAAAAAGAACTTAAGAATAATGTAGTCATGCTAGGTATTCCTTACCGCGCTAATGAGAATTTAAAACAAGTCGTGGAAAAAGTGAGTAGAGAAGTTCAAGTTGATCTATCCAACGAAAAGTTTTCAGTCTTCAGAATTGGTAAGAGAGAGGAAAATAAAGCTAGTCCGATAAAAATAAAGTTTGAAAACGAAGAAATCAAAAACAAAATCCTGAAATCACCACGAAAGATCCACTTAACTACTCAAGTACTAGGATACAGGGTGACTGGCAAAGTTTTTATCAATCAAGACCTGACCAAGACAAACCTGGAGCTTTATAAAAAATGTAATACTTACAAAAAGGAGAACGAATTTAAATATTTGTGGATAAAAGATGGAAACATCTTTTTAAGAGAAGGAGACAACACAAAAATCCTTCGGATAGAGAGGGAGGATCATTTGGAGAGTAATTAGGAAGCTAAGCCTCGAGTATTATTGAATGTTGCATACACAAACATTCAAAGTATATGTAACAAGTTAGACAATTTACAAAGTTATGCGATTGCAAACAAGTCGGATATATTGTTGTTTTCTGAAACATGGTTGGAGGAAAATGACGCATTTTCATATGGTCTAGAAAACTATAATGCAGTCCATTCATGCAGAATTGGTTCTAGGGGTGGAGGAGCTTCAATCTATATCAAAAAATCAATAAAAAGTCGTCTCTTAGACAAGTCAGAGCCGGGCCAGGCAATTAATTGGCTATGTGTTGGAGTAGGTGAAAATAACTTAAAGATCAGTGTTTTATATAGACCATCTTCTTATAGTATTGTAGACTTTTTTGTAGATATAGAAAACATTTTGTCAAAACATCCAAAAAAACATGTTATAATAGGCGACTTTAACATTAACTTATTGGACAATTCCAGATTAATTTATAATTACAAGAATCTTCTTCACTTGAATAATTTTAAAATAATTAACAATATTTTAGAGGTAGACGCAACCAGAGTTACACAACACAGCAAAACTCTTATCGATCATATCATCCTAGACTATGGCTCAAATTCTGTTCATTCTTTAAATGTTCAACCCAACTGCTTATCTGATCATAATTTTTTAATGTTCAATATTCAGGAAAATGTTAAAATTAGTAAACCTAAAGTTCAGCACAATATTAAAGCGGTAGATTATAAAAAATTTAAATCATTGTTTAGAAATAACATTAATAATACCAGTAGAGAAGTATCATCGTTTCAGGATCTTATTAATTTAATTAAAGAGACAAAGACTGCATCAGAGTATGTAAAAACTATTAAAATTAGGGAAAATAACACATGGATAAACCAGGAGGTTCTTGAGGCGATGAAACAACGTGACAGGGCATACAAAAAAAAAGTTAAAAACGCAGAAATTGTAGAATATGATGTTGAGTTCAAAAAGCTTAAAAACATAGTTAATAATAAGATTAAGTCTTCAAAAAATCTTTACTTTAAGAAAAAATGGGAACCAGCGGGGAATAATATAAAAAAGCAGTGGGAATTTGTAAATAGTTTTTTCAAAAATAAACCTAGTTCAGCTGCTATTGATTCATTGGTGGTGGAAGGAATGGAAGTGGAGGATAGAGTTAGTATTGTAAACAATTTAAATGCACACTTTGCACACATAGGTGGAAAAATTGTAAACACATTAACTGAGGACATTTTGCGGAGAGGTGTAGGTTGACAGTTTGAGGAGATTCAATGTAATAAGGTAATGAGGATAGAGGTTACAAACGAGGTTGAAATTAATGAAACCATATCGGAGCTAAAACATAACTCTGCACCAGGATATGACGAAGTAACCGTCCTTGACATTTTCAACGTAAGGGAATTTATTTTACAAGCACTATCAAAATTAGTAAACAACGTACTAACCACTGGAATATTTCCACAAGAACTGAAAAAGAGCAAGATTACTCCAATTTATAAATCGGGCGACCCAAGATGTATGAGTTATTATAGACCAATCTCAGTAATAAATGTCTTTTCAAAGGTAATAGAAAAAATTATAAAAAAAGGATGATATCTTTAATAAACGACAATGTATTTTTTGATAAGTTCCAGTATGGTTTCATTAAAAATAGTAGCACCTTGGGAGCTACTTTTGACTTTATTAACTACATCTGTAAGGCCTTAGATGAAAAGCAAATTGTCATAGCTGTATTTATCGACTTAAGCAAGGCTTTTGATGTGGTCTCTATAGACATACTGCTTAAAAAGCTTTCCGGAATGGGCTTTGGGGGACCTACATTGATGCTTATTGAATCATATTTAAATAATAGATGTCAATATGTACAATTAGACAATATAAGGAGTAATTTCTTAACAAACACCTATGGGGTTCCCCAGGGCTCTGTCCTGGGCCCTCTTTTATACTCTTTATATGTGAGTAATGAAACACAAAGTCTGCTCCACTAATTTAATAAAAAAGTTCAGATTAACATCCCAAACATGTTTCGAAGGTATAAACCTTCATCTTCAGTGGGTAATTATTAAGATGGTATTTATGAAGAGACCAATGACATTGTTAAATTTATTTAAACTGAAAAAAGAAGGAAAAAAACACAAAATTAGACAATGTAAAAACAGGCAAGGCGTCATCAAAAAAGGTTAATGTGATTAGGAAAAGATTTTTTGTAAAATATGGTGATTAATATAAAACCACGACCACAGTAAAATAAAGTCAAGTTAGAGACTTACCTAATGTTGCAGAAAAATTCTTTTTAAGAAGACATATGTAACTTTAATTAGATAATTAATACATATTTAAATTAAAGTAAAAGTTTTATAAAATAAAGTGAATTTAGAATGAATTTGGTTTTATTTTAAATTTATTAAAAAACCCAAATTTTACTGGGAAAATGTAATAGGGTACGACCATCATGGTGGAGTCGTACCAAATGGTAGGTAAAAATTTTGATTTAGTTAAAGTATGAATGGATAATTCTATTTATTTTTTATATAATTCAAAAAAACGGTTAAAAATCAACGCACTGCGACAATGTCAAAGGTTATCTGTTTAGACAAATGGAGTAACAACTAAATAAAGAAGGAAGATGTACACTGTATGTTAGAAAAGGTATGATGTGAACTAATATAAAAATATAAAAACTAAAAAATCTTAAAAACATCGACATCTCTTAAAGCATTATAATATCATAATGGATGAGTAAGGCAAAGTTAGGAGGCCAGTCACAAGAGAGCGTAAAATGTTAAAATAATAGTAACCTAAAAATGTTTATGAAGGTAAATCATGACCGGGAACTAGGATGTATGGAATACGAGGTGCCATTAACGGAACAAAGATGGAGCAATATAACAGGGTATATATGAAAACCGTGGTGCCATGAGATAAAATGATAGTTAAAAAATTAAGGTTATGTTTTAATTATTTAAGAATTTTAGAGCATTGAAAAAAGTTAGACAAGTAAAGTTAATCTGATCGTTAATGCAGTGTAAAGAGGGATTGTTAAGAGCTTTCTTGATTTCAAGGATCTCCAACAGATTTATCGTAGTCCCCTTATCACAAACATGAAGCACCTTAGTACTAGTATGGAGATCAAACGAATGGTTAGCATTGATAACATGATTGGCAAAGGTCGATTTAGAGTTTATATCAGTATGGTTTTTGTTTTTTTCAATGATTTTGAGATGTTCATTGACTCTGGTTATGATCTTCCTACCACCCGGACCTATGTAACAAGTATTACAACCTGGATGAGAACAGGAAATGGAATATATACCTGACCTATCCAAAGTAGATATTTTGTCTTTGGATTGCACTACAAAACTACGTAAGTTGGTTTGAGTTTTAAAACTAATGTTAATATTATATGATCTAAAGATATCTTGGATTTTGTAAGAAATATTGTTGAGGAATGGTAGTGAAAAATATCTCAATTGTTCTTTTTGGATTGGTAAACATAGTTTCTTGTTGAGAGATCTAGACAGATGTTTATAATAAAGTTTATTTATGAAATATGGTGAATAATGGTTATTGCAAGCTATTTGTTTGATCCAATTAAGTTCGGATTTGAAGTTTTCATGAGAAAGAGGGATGTTAAATAATCTATGCAAGAAACTGTTGAATGCAGCTGTTTTATGGCTATGTGGATGGTTAGAATGAAATGGAATAACCAGGTCGGTACTCGTAGGTTTATGGTAAATACCAAATTGTAACTTATTATTTTCTTTTTGATTTGGTATTTACCATAAACCTACGAGTACCGACCTGGTTATTCCATTTCATTCTAACCATCCACATAGCCATAAAACAGCTGCATTCAACAGTTTCTTGCATAGATTATTTAACATCCCTCTTTCTCATGAAAACTTCAAATCCGAACTTAATTGGATCAAACAAATAGCTTGCAATAAGCATTATCCACCATATTTCATAAATAAACTTTATTATAAACATCTGTCTAGATCTCTCAACAAGAAACTATGTTTACCAATCCAAAAAGAACAATTGAGATATTTTTCACTACCATTCCTCAACAATATTTCTTACAAAATCCAAGATATCTTTAGATCATATAATATTAACATTAGTTTTAAAACTCAAACCAACTTACGTAGTTTTGTAGTGCAATCCAAAGACAAAATATCTACTTTGGATAGGTCAGGTATATATTCCATTTCCTGTTCTCATCCAGGTTGTAATACTTGTTACATAGGTCAGAGTGGTAGGAAGATCATAACCAGAGTCAATGAACATCTCAAAATCATTGGAAAAAAACAAAAACCATACTGATATAAACTCTAAATCGACCTTTGCCAATCATGTTATCAATGCTAACCATTCGTTTGATCTCCATACTAGTACTAAGGTGCTTCATGTTTGTGATAAGGGGACTACGATGAATCTGTTGGAGATCCTTGAAATCCAGAAAGCTCTTAACAATCCCTCTTTACACTGCATTAACGATCAGATTAACTTTACTTGTCTAACTTTTTTCAATGCTCTAAAATTCTTAAATAATTAAAACATAACCTTAATTTTTTAACTATCATTTTATCTCATGGCACCACGGTTTTCATAAATACCCTGTTATATTGCTCCATCTTTGTTCCGTTAATGGCACCTCGTATTCCATACATCCTAGTTCCCGGTCATGATTTACCTTTATAAACATTTTTAGGTTACTATTATTTTAACATTTTACGCTCTCTTGTGACTGGCGTCCTAACTTTGCCTTACTCATCCATTATGATATTATAATGCTTTAAGAGATGTCGATGTTTTTAAGATTTTTTAGTTTTTATATTTTTATATTACTTCACATCATACCTTTTCTAACATACAGTGTACATCTTCCTTCTTTATTTAGTTGTTACTCCATTTGTCTAAACAGATAACCTTTGACATTGTCGCAGTGCGTTGATTTTTAACCGTTTTTTTGAATTATATAAAAAATAAATAGAATTATCCATTCATACTTTAACTAAATCAAAATTTTTACCTACCATTTGGTACGACTCCACCATGATGGTCGTACCCTATTACATTTTCCCAGTAAAATTTGGGTTTTTTAATAAATTTAAAATAAAACCAAATTCATTCTAAATTCACTTTATTTTATAAAACTTTTACTTTAATTTAAATATGTATTAGTTATCTAATTAAAGTTACATATGTCTTCTTAAAAAGAATTTTTCTGCAAAATTAGGTAAGTCTCTAACTTGACTTTATTTTACTGTGGTCGCGGTTTTATATTAATCACCATATTTTACAAAAAATCTTTTCCTAATCACATTAACCTTTTTTGATGACGCCTTGCCTGTTTTTACATTGTCTAATTTTGTGTTTTTTTCCTTCCTTTTTCAGTTTAAATAAATTTAACAATGTCATTGGTCTCTTCATAAATACCATCTTAATAATTACCCACTGAAGATGAAGGTTTATACCTTCGAAACATGTTTGGGATGTTAATCTGAACTTTTTAATTAAATTAGTGGAGCAGACTTTGTGTTTCATTACTCACTTAAAATATTACTCCACTGTGAGATGGACTACTTCCATAAAACTCTTTATATGTATTGAGCCTTGGGTGTGCGAACCTAAAGGCTCAATATTTTGCATTTGCTGATGATACAGCGTTAGTATACACAGGAGAAAATGTGAATGAACTTATGCTGGAAGCGAATGAAGATCTTGACGTATATCTTAACTGGCTCTACTATAACAAGCTTAAAATTAACGAGGACAAAACCAAATATATGCTCTTTAAGCAAAAAAATAAGCGGGTTGACAGATTAAACATTGTTATCAATCATACGAGTCTAGAAATGGTTAGGGAAATAAGATATCTTGGTCTAATTATTGATGAATCGCTAAATTGGCAAAACCATGTAAATAAAATTAAAGATAAAATTATTCCAATGATCCCCATAATTTATAAATGTCGAAATTACCTATCTCACAGAACAAAAATGAACATCTATAATGCCTTTTTTCTGTCCCATCTGCGCTACCTACTGCCGGTATGGGGAACCTGTTGCATAACTAGGTTTAACGAAATTAAAATCCTACAGAACAAGGTCTTAAAAGTTTTATTTAATTATGATATACTTACAAGTACAGATACCCTATATAGTGAACTAGGTCTTAGTAGAATGGACAGGGTATTGATGCTTGAACAAGGTAAACTTATGCATAAAATAATATTACATAAACAGAAAAGTAACACAAATATAACATTTACCAGCGAACTACATGGTCACAATACGAGGAACAATAATAATGTATATGTAAATTCCAATCGAATAAATCTAGGGCTCCAAAGCCCAATACAATGTGCGACCAAACTCTACAATTCTCTACCAGAAATTCTAAGATTAATACAAAATTACGATGTGTTCCTTAAAAAACTAAAAATTTTCTTAGAAATAAAATGAAAAGTGATATATCTTGTTGTTGGTTGTTAAATTGAGTCATGTGTAAATTAATATTAGGAAAAAACTAAATACAATGTTAAGAATTTATAATATGTTATCTCGAGGCCAGAGCTTTAGCACTGATTTGAGATTGTTGTAATATGTTGTAAAAATTTATGATAATAAGTAAAGTATGTTTTCAAAAAAAAAAAAAAAATTTAGTTTAATGTAATTCTAATTACAATTAATATAACTTTTGCATTTCAATTTGTGAGCGCTTTCCAAAGTTTAAATTTAAGGATTCCACAAACAGGCGCGGTGGAGGTTGCGGTCGCGGTAGCGGTGGCGGTAGCGGTCTAAAACAACCTACGTAATACAGTTCGGTCGCTCAAACACAAGCGTTTTGACTGCTAGAAACTGCGGTCCGTGCTGCGTTTAAGTTGCGACAACGAAGCGGCAGCGGTGGAATTCGACAGATTGCATTTGACCGCGACGGTATTGTGTTCTTGTCTAAGCTGTGGTATGGTTGTATCTGGAGTTTCTAATGGAAAACCTAACGGAAAAATTAATTGAAGCCGTAAAGGAGCACAAAATCTTATACGACTTATCCGATAAGGATTACAAAAATACAAGGAAGAAAAATAAAGTGTGGGATGAAATCGGAGAACGATTAGAAATTGACGGTAAGAGGAATCAAAACTCATTTATGTGGCGCTATGGATCCATTTATTATTTATTTTTTACACACAGTTGGTTATAGCAATACATTCTGTAAATAAAATAGTAAATATTTGAGTCATGTTTCACATATTGAAATAATCAACAAATCTGTCACGTATTTCAAAAGCATAGTTTGCTCCTCTCCTTCCATCAACGGGAAGATTGTTGAATACTCCTACTGCTGGTTCTTGAGGATCTAGTAAATGTACATAAGTTTCATTGGAAGTTTTCACACGTAAATAGTTGTGCAGAATACAAGCAGCTTTTACAATTCTTTTTACAGAGTCCTCTTTTACTTCTATTGGTCTGAAAAATACTCGCCATTTTTGGGCCAAAATGCCGAAAGCATTTTCAACAACACGGCGAGCTGTACACAATCTGTTATTATACTTTTCTTTCCTGACATTATATCGAGTTTGTCTGTATGGAAATGGTCGCATTAAATACGGGGTAAGTGCAAAAGCTTCATCGCCTATAAGCACACAAGGAGTAGCTTCATTTTGACCCTGCAATATTCTATCGGAGGGAATGTTTAGCGTTCCATTTATAATTTTTTTACCCATAGCAGACGCCGCAAAAATACCACCATCACTGTTTTTCCCATACCCACCGACATCGATACTGGTAAACTTATAATCGGGGCCGACAATTGCCATCAGAACAAGGGAGAATTTTTTTAAGTAGCAAAAATATGTTGAGCCTGATTTGTTCGGGCACTTAATAGTCACGTGTTTCCCATCAATGCTTCCGATACAATTGGGAAAATTCCATGTTTCCTGAAAACCTGTAATAGCATTGTTCCATATCTCTGTAGTTGGTTCGGGCATATAGATTGGCTGTAATCGTTTCCAAACTACATCACATACTTCGGAAACAATTACACTAACAGTAGTAAAACCCATTCGAAAACTATGACCAATTGTACTGTAGGAATCACCAGTAGCCAAAAACCTAAAATAAAAAATGAAACTAATGAAACTGTTTCTTTTAGGGGAAACTGCGAAAAAAAAGTTTAAAAATTTAAGAGACAATTATGCCAAACATCTACGAAGTGAAAAAACACATACAGGACAAAACGCAAAATTTATCGATCGTTATAAAATGTGGCCGTGGGTAGAGCAGATGTCATATTTAAAACCTTTTCTGCAGTTTGCTCAAACTCAGTCGAATATTTCTAATCCGGATGATAATGAAAATGACGAGGACGATGATGAACCTCAACCATCAACTTCACGAGAAGGTCTAGTTCCTGTAGTTCCAGCAGTGCAAGAAACTCCTCGTAATTTAACTGTTCGAAAGAGGAAAGTCTGTGATCAAACTACTAAATCATCATCCATTGATAAACCTTCTTCAGTGGACAAGGTGTTAAGCTATTTACAGCAAAGTGACACTGCGGAGCAAAAGTATGACGAGCTGGACCTTATATGCTTGGGATATGCAAAAATAATAAGAAAAATGAATCCCCGACTTCAAACAATGACTAAATTTAAAATAGCCAAAGTAATAATGGAAGCAGAGTTAGAGCAGCAAAAACAAAATGATATTTTATTACCTACAAGACCAGAAAGTGGGGCTTCACACTTTTCCCATGTGTCTTCACACACAACTCCTCATTCGATATATTCACCAGGATATTCTAATCCAGACAGAGTGAACTTCGAAAATAGTAATGCCACTACTTGGTATGAAGAGTTCTCTCAGTCTAACCTTTAGTGAATAATTTTATATCTTTTAAAATACTCTGTCTTTTTTCTATTTTCAAAATAAACCTTATACATATTTGTATTTTTTTTTATTTACCTTAATGTCACTGCTAGGCGTTCGGTAGGTGAAATCGGTTCTCTACAGTTAGTATGGTTTTTTTGAATATCTCCTTTAATAAGCTCAAGAATTTCATCAAAACTTTCAATTGTCATTCGGAAGTAACTGAAAAACCGTGTTTCATGTTCTCGCAGATTTGTGTACAGTGTATGAAATTCTCCTTGCTCTTCACGGGTCTTATTAATATCATGTACCCATATCCTTTGTTTTTTCCTAAAAATCGATATTGAAACTGCGTGATACAAGATTTATTATCACTTTACCAAACTACAGAACTTTCATTACATTCAACTGAGAACTTCAACAGTAAGCTTGCTACTCATATTTGTTTCATATGAAACAAAACGAAAAATCCGAAAGTTCTTGGGAATATTCCCGAAAGTTCTACAACTTTTCATTCTCTCTGAAATGAAACGCAGCTTGCAATCTCCTTAAACAAATTTTAGAAGAGTATTAAGAAAGTTCTGTAGTTTGTGTCTGGTCAAGTGACTAGACATCCTGCTAAGGCAGTCATTTATTCTTAGGAAAGATGTCCGGTAATATTCCCGAGAAATTCACATCACTTTGTTGGTAAAATATAACAATATATAACTTGCCTGTTCCGCTCTCCATCTTCAAGAACTGCTGCCAAAATTAAAGCTTCCTTTTGCTTTCTTTTCAGCATTACCATATTTAAAACAAAACGTTTTGTCGTGATTAATAACAACAACTAAATACTCTCATCAAGAAGCCACTCGCTACCGCCACCGGCTAAGTCTGAGATGGCCAGGCGCGTTTAATACCGCTACCATGACCGCGACCGCGAACGCCACCGTTTACCGCGTCAGTTTGAGAAAGCCTTTAGATTTCTCAAGAATCAGTCAAGGTTTTGTAGATAGTGTTAGAATTTAAAAAATATATCAGGAGGTCGATCAGAAAACTAAACTTATATAATATAAACATCCACAGCCGCTTTCGGTCGGCGCGTCGAATTAGTCATTCAACGGGTACCGCTCGATAAATACAGAGCTGCTGTGATTATTGTTTGTTGGTTTTAGTTAGGAAGCCTAATTTGTTTGTGTAAATTAAGTGATATCTAACATCAGAAGTCGGGACTGAAACACACCCATACTGTGAGTACATATTGTGGTTTTAATTATTGTTACCATCTTAAGTAAATTGTGGTATTACGTTTTTGGGAGGCTTGCTTGCGTAAGTGGGGAAAACGAAAAGTACGATTTTGCTAAGATCTTGTTTATTTAAGCGGGGCCATAAAGTTTACTATTTCATTTGTTTAAGCCGATATGCTTGCTCACCGCTAAGTGAATAAAAACACGGACGAATGTTTATAGTTAGATGAGATAAGGTTATTTTAGGATACGCACAATATTATTGGCTATAGAGACACTTTTTGGTTAATGCAGATTAGTGAAGAAAGGTGGTTCACATAACAGTGAATAAAATGAATGTTAACGTACTTCTTCAAAAGACAACTTGTATTTAATTTTATGTCCTGACAATAACTTAAAAAAAACAGAAAATAAATTTTAAGGACTTTATAAACTTTCAATTACAATTTGAAATATTGGGTTTGTTTTTTGTAATAGGGAAAGCGCAGTTGTATAGTTATGTACAAAAAGTTGTTTAGGCTTAAATTATATTATAGTTGTATACAGGGTGTCCGGATAAGGATACGGAGCGGCCATATCTCGGAAACGATACGTCCCACAGATCTGAAAAAAAAACTCTCATCATAAAAACTGCCAAGAGAAATTCATTCAAAATAATTTTAAGTTTCGGAAATTGCCGCAAGAGGGCGTAACGGCTTATTTATTTTTTAAAGTTCATTTTACGGCAAAAAATGCCACTTAACCGTAGAAAAGCAAACAAATAATTAAAATCAGTAGATTGTTTACTACAACTTTTGTTATTGTTATTTTTTTAAATCTCGCCTAATGAAGGAGTGGGGGAAGCCTTTAGGACATTTTTCAAAAACTGTCATTATGTCGTTATCCTTCAACGGATTTTCTATAACTTGGACTTGTTTGAAAGGGAATTCCGTGGAGTTTAAATAAATGATTCAGGAATTGTCACAAGTTTCCTGATACAATTTTAAGATGGCGCTGTTATTCAATCTAACTTATTTTTTTATTTTTCTCGGTATTTGCAAATTGGATGGTATAATTTTTTTCAGTAGTAATAGGAGACAATTTGCATAGGGAACGATTAGTCCAAACCGCAAATCGATATCACCAGGGGTTTAAAAGTTATTTTGATTTTTCTTTAAAAAATGATACAGTTTCCATTTACCGGTACCCGGTATACCCCTAATAAGCAAGATAACAACTAATTTCATGGCCTACTGTTTAATAAACTATAAAATTTATAATAAAAGTTTAACGAGTCAAAGAAACATCAATAACACTGAATAAAATATGAATATTATGATAATATCATATTATGAGACTTAGACTATGAAAAAGTGCACAAATCTTAGAACTAGAAACAATTTTATTAGCAATTTAGCGAGACAACAATAATAATTACAAATGTTCAAAATGTTTTCCGTCATTTTGTAAGCACTTAATTATTCTTCTGTTAGTTGATAATACGGCTGCCTCAATTTCAGCCGTGGATAAGTTTCTAACGGCATTTGTTATCCTTACCATCATGTTTTCCCTTGTTGTTGGTCTCTCTTGGAAAAGCAGATCTTTTAACCTACCCATAGGTAAAAATCAAGACAAGTAAGATCCGGTGAACGAGCCGGCCAGGGAAACAAGCTTCCTCTTCCAATTACACGATGCGCAAATTGCTCTTCTAGGTATTGGCGTACGTTACGATAGTAATGCGCCGGACAACCATCAAGTTGGATCCACAAGTTTGTTCTCGTTTGTAAGGAGACTTCTTCCAAAGGAGGTGGAAGGAAAGTGGCCAAGAAATCTAAAAATCTTGCTCCATTAAGGGTTTGGTCAAAAAAATGGGGACCGATAGTTTTTCCTTCCAAGATCCCGCACCAAACATTTAAACTCCAGCGGTTTTGAAAATCTACTTGCCTCATCCAATGAGGGTTTTGCTCAGACCAATAGTGCATATTATGCAAATTCACACCCCCAGCGTTAGTGAAAGTGGCCTCGTCTGTCCATAATATCCGTGAAAGAAAATTTGGATTTTCCCTAATCATATTTAATAGCCAGTGACAGAAATCCAATCGACGATCATAATCAGTATCGTTCAATGCCTGGTGTAAAACGATGTGGTAAGGGTGCATACTATTAGTTTGTAAAATCTCGTGGACATTTGTTTTTGGAACCCCCAAGTCAAGGGAAATTTTTCTGGTGCTTAAAGTGGGATCGTATTGAACGTAAGCCAAAACGTTGATAATATTTACCTCATTACGTGTCCTACGAATGCGTTGAATGCGTTGAATGGGCTGCACATTACCAGTTTCTCTTAATCGTCGAGCTAATCTTGAGAATACTTCTCGAGAATAGTGTCTTCTTTGTGGAAATCGCATTGCATACTCTCGCGACGCTATTACAGCATTTTCAAGAGATTGAAAATACATATTCAACATATCATACGCTTCTGCGTTAGTAAACGGCATACTGTTTGTAGAAAAATGCAATATAAATGTAAAAAACAATGCTTAATATTATAAGATGCTTGACGTTTAAAACTCATCAACAGCTTGTCACAATAAATTATTAATTTGTTTTTTTCCATGGCCAACTTGGAACTTGTAATTTAGGCGAAAACATGATGGAAAGGATATGAAATGCCGTTCGAAGCTTATCCACGGCTGAAATTGAGGCAAGAGGCAAGTGTGTTTTTCACTGAAAGAAGAATAACTAAGAGCTTAGGAAGTGACGGAAAATATTTTAAACATTTGTAATTATTGTTGTCTTGCTAAATTGCCAATTGTTTCTAGATTTAAGATTTGTGCACTTTTTCATAATCTCATATCATAATATTCATATTTTATTCAGTGTTATTGATGTTTCTATGCCTCGTTAAACTTTTATTATAAATTTTATAGTTTATTAAACAGTAGGCCATGAAATTAGTTGTTATCTTGCTTATTAGGGGTATACCGGGTACCGGTAAATGGAAACTGTATCATTTTTTAAAGAAAAATCAAAATAACTTTTAAAGCCCTGGTGATATTGATTTGCGGTTTGGACTAATCGTTCCCTATGCAAATTGTCTCCTATTACTACCGAAAAAAATTATACCATCCAATTTGCAAATACCGAGAAAAATAAAAAAATAAGTTAGATTGAATAACAGCGCCATCTTAAAATTGTATCAGGAAACTTGTGACAATTCCTGAATCATTTATTTAAACTCCAAGGAATTCCCTTTCAAACAAGTCCAAGTTATAGAAAATCCGTTGAAGGATAACGACATAATGACAGTTTTTGAAAAATGTCCTAAAGGCTTCCCCCACTCCTTTATTAGGCGAGATTCAAAAAAATAACAATAACAAAAGTTGTAGTAAACAATCTACTGATTTTAATTATTTATTTGCTCTTCTACGGTTAAGTGGCATTTTTTGCCGTAAAATGAACTTTAAAAAATAAATAAGCCGTTACGCCCTCTTGCGGCAATTTCCGAAACTTAAAATTATTTTGAATGAATTTCTCTTGGCAGTTTTTATGATGAGAGCTTTTTTTCAGATCTGTGGGACGTATCGTTTCCGAGATATGGCCGCTCCGTATCCTTATCCGGACACCCTGTACATGTATGCGTCAGCAATTCAGCATTGGCATTAATAATGGGATATAAAGAAATATTATTGTTTTGCGGATTTATTGAAATCTGAGAGTGGATATATTTTTTGCAGTTACAGTCGTATTGTAACTGGATGACGAATAAAATTTGCATAATCATTCCGCAATTTTTATTTTTTGTTTTGGATTAAGTCTTACTTATACCTAAAGAGTCCTAATCATTATTGATTAGCTAATCAGTGACTAAAAACAACAATGAACAAACAATGAGCATAGTTTCTTTACGCTTTGTAAAAACATTTTTTTTGCAGCATTAAGTAAAATAATACTATTGTTCTCGGTGCCCTAAATAATTTTTACGATTGTTTGTGGGTAGCTTGTTTGTAGTGAATAAACAGGCGTTTATTTTATTAGGTATCACGATGGAAGATGTTAGTGGTACAAACCCCTCTACCAAAGACCTACTTTCAGAACTAGTTAAAGCGCTTAGGTCTTCGCGTACAGCCCCCGAACAAGTTGATTTGCCAATTTTTCGCCCAAATTCAAACGATGCAAAAAAATGGTTAACTGAGGTTGGAAACATTAAAAACGAATTTGAATGGTCCGATCAACAAATGATCGTGAGAATAGGTCGGTTTATGACCGGAATTTCTAAAATATGGTTCGATAACTGGACATTAGACATTAAAAGCTGGGAGACTTTTGAAAGAGACTTCTTGGAGGCTTTTCCGGCAAAAAAAATTCTGGGGCATTTGCTTTCGGAGGCAGCGGCATTCAGTAGTGACCGGTGTAACACGTACGAGGCTTATGTTTTTGAGAAAGCTAATCTTCTTCGAAACTTACGCGTGCAATGGTCTGAAGCAGATCTTGTAGAGATCATCGTACACGGAATTAGAGAACGCGATGTACGTAACACTGCAAGTAATCAAAATTTGAAAAATTTGTCTAAGCTTATCTCATATTTAGGCTCCGTGCCTAAAAGTCAGCCCGAAGAGGTGAAAAGCGAAAAGAGATTTTCAGACGTAAAAGAACCTCCACGTAAACGTTACCGTGGTAGTCGAGAAAGTCAAGAAGATTTTCGAAGTCGAAAAAGACCATTAAGATGTTATAGTTGTGGTAAAGATGGGGATATTCAAAAATATTGCATCGAGAATAAAAACGAGTGGAAACCCAAAAACTCGAGTACTACAAATTTTCCTACACCAAGCACTTCAACAGCTGTCAATTTAAAATGTTCTTTTTGTGCTAAAAGTGTACACGAATCCGACGATTGCTCTATAAAAAAAAATTTCGAGAAGCGAAAAAGCGTCAACTTTTGTAGTAGCGGCCAGCAAATCGCTCCCTGTGTAGTGAGGGTGGATGGAATTCAAATGAAGGGAATTGTTGATACTGGTGCTGATATTTCGTTAATGTCTCAGAGACATGCTGACAGATTTCAGAACAAAATAGAACCCCGTTGTACTACGATCAGTGTATTATTACCTGGAAATTATATTTCAAAACAGTCGTTTGTATCCAGCTTCGAGATGTCAGGTGTCAAAACAGATCTCATGTTTATTATCGTACCAGATAGCTTTCTGGAATACGATTTATTGGTGGGATGTAACCTGTATGACGATCCTAACATAGCAACGATAACCAATTGTACAGGCACCAGGATTGTCAAAAACAAGATTGCTCGAGTAATAAACATCCTACCAACGTCACTTGATTTAGAGATAGATGTGCCAGATATACACAAAACTAAATTATTAGACGTTCTTTCTCAGTATAATGATATTGTTGCCGCCAGTGGAAATGCAGTTTCTTGCTTCAATAATACCACGATGCATATTAGACTTTGTGACGACTTTACAGTTAAAAGAGGTCCTTATCGTTTGTCAATAAATTAAAGACAGATCGTTCGAGATATTGTCAATGACCTACTGATCAATAACATTATTCAAGAAAGCGAATCACCGTTTGCGAGTCCGATAATTATTGTCAAGAAAAAAGAAGGTTCTTACAGAATGTGTTGTAACTACCGTGAGCTTAACCGACATACGATTAAGAATCGGTATCCTTTACCACTAATTGATGATCAGTTAGATCGTCTGGGAAAAGGCAAAATATTCACGTCTTTAGACATGTCCTCTGGGTTCCATCAAATTGCAATAGACCCCGAATCTGTCCACAAAACTGCATTTATTACGCCAGATGGCCACTTCGAATATTTGCGTATGCCATTTGTGTTGGCTAATTCTCCTGCGGTTTTCCAAAGGGCGATAAACAAAGCACTGGGAGACCTTAAAAACACAGTAGCTTTAGTGTACATCGATGACGTACTCATATCATCGGAGACGTTTGAGGAGAACGTAGCATCTTTGAAACTAGTGTTAGAAGCTCTTAGAAAGACAGGGTTTGGTCTAAATCTGAAGAAATGTCATTTTTTTCAAGACAAGTTAGAATATCTGGGCAGAGAAATATCTGCAGAAGGCATACGCCCTGGAATGAGAAAAGTGGGGGCACTGATAAAGTCACCGATACCTACCACTGTGAAACAAGTTCGACAGTTAATGGGTTTGGCAGGGTACTTTCGCAAATTCATTCCGTAATTTTCTACTCGAACCGCCTGTATAACCAAACTAACATGTGCCAATAAGACGTTTACTTGGAATGAAGAGCGGGAGGTCGCAAGAATGTACATCATAAAACACTTAACGTCAAGACCACTTCTTAGCATATTTGATCCCGAACTTCCCACGGAGTTGCACACAGATGCAAGTAGTATTGGTTATGGAGGTGCACTTCTTCAAAAAGCAGATGGCAATGTGCGAGTTATAGGATATTTTAGTAAGAAGACGAACAAGTATGAAGAAAAATACCATTCATACGAATTGGAGACTCTCGCGGTTGTAAATTCAATGAAATACTTCCGTGTATATCTTCTGGGAATCCATTTCACTTTAGTAACAGATTGCAATGCCATTAAATCAACAGCAACAAAAAAAGATATTTTACCAAGAGTAGCTCGCTGGTGGACCTATATGCAGGATTTTACTTTTGCCATTGTTTACAAAAAAGAAAGTTCATTACCACATGTTGATTTCTTAAGCCGAAACCCTGTAGTTGTTCGGCGTCTAACTGTACATGACAACTGGCTATATGTTGAGCAGCGCGGAAACAGCGAAGTTAAAAAGTTAATTAATGATTGCTTAACGAGTCAAAGAAACATCAATAACACTGAATAAAATATGAATATTATGATAATATCATATTATGAGACTTAGACTATGAAAAAGTGCACAAATCTTAGAACTAGAAACAATTTTATTAGCAATTTAGCGAGACAACAATAATAATTACAAATGTTCAAAATGTTTTCCGTCATTTTGTAAGCACTTAATTATTCTTCTGTTAGTTGATAATACGGCTGCCTCAATTTCAGCCGTGGATAAGTTTCTAACGGCATTTGTTATCCTTACCATCATGTTTTCCCTTGTTGTTGGTCTCTCTTGGAAAAGCAGATCTTTTAACCTACCCATAGGTAAAAATCAAGACAAGTAAGATCCGGTGAACGAGCCGGCCAGGGAAACAAGCTTCCTCTTCCAATTACACGATGCGCAAATTGCTCTTCTAGGTATTGGCGTACGTTACGATAGTAATGCGCCGGACAACCATCAAGTTGGATCCACAAGTTTGTTCTCGTTTGTAAGGAGATTTCTTCCAAAGGAGGTGGAAGGAAAGTGGCCAAGAAATCTAAAAATCTTGCTCCATTAAGGGTTTGGTCAAAAAAATGGGGACCGATAGTTTTTCCTTCCAAGATCCCGCACCAAACATTTAAACTCCAGCGGTTTTGAAAATCTACTTGCCTCATCCAATGAGGGTTTTGCTCAGACCAATAGTGCATATTATGCAAATTCACACCCCCAGCGTTAGTGAAAGTGGCCTCGTCTGTCCATAATATCCGTGAAAGAAAATTTGGATTTTCCCTAATCATATTTAATAGCCAGTGACAGAAATCCAATCGACGATCATAATCAGTATCGTTCAATGCCTGGTGTAAAACGATGTGGTAAGGGTGCATACTATTAGTTTGTAAAATCTCGTGGACATTTGTTTTTGGAACCCCCAAGTCAAGGGAAATTTTTCTGGTGCTTAAAGTGGGATCGTATTGAACGTAAGCCAAAACGTTGATAATATTTACCTCATTACGTGTCCTACGAATGCGTTGAATGCGTTGAATGCGTTGAATGGGCTGCACATTACCAGTTTCTCTTAATCGTCGAGCTAATCTTGAGAATACTTCTCGAGAATAGTGTCTTCTTTGTGGAAATCGCATTGCATACTCTCGCGACGCTATTACAGCATTTTCAAGAGATTGAAAATACATATTCAACATATCATACGCTTCTGCGTTAGTAAACGGCATACTGTTTGTAGAAAAATGCAATATAAATGTAAAAAACAATGCTTAATATTATAAGATGCTTGACGTTTAAAACTCATCAACAGCTTGTCACAATAAATTATTAATTTGTTTTTTTCCATGGCCAACTTGGAACTTGTAATTTAGGCGAAAACATGATGGAAAGGATATGAAATGCCGTTCGAAGCTTATCCACGGCTGAAATTGAGGCAAGAGGCAAGTGTGTTTTTCACTGAAAGAAGAATAACTAAGAGCTTAGGAAGTGACGGAAAATATTTTAAACATTTGTAATTATTGTTGTCTTGCTAAATTGCCAATTGTTTCTAGATTTAAGATTTGTGCACTTTTTCATAATCTCATATCATAATATTCATATTTTATTCAGTGTTATTGATGTTTCTATGCCTCGTTAAACTTTTATTATAAATTTTATAGTTTATTAAACAGTAGGCCATGAAATTAGTTGTTATCTTGCTTATTAGGGGTATACCGGGTACCGGTAAATGGAAACTGTATCATTTTTTAAAGAAAAATCAAAATAACTTTTAAAGCCCTGGTGATATTGATTTGCGGTTTGGACTAATCGTTCCCTATGCAAATTGTCTCCTATTACTACCGAAAAAAATTATACCATCCAATTTGCAAATACCGAGAAAAATAAAAAAATAAGTTAGATTGAATAACAGCGCCATCTTAAAATTGTATCAGGAAACTTGTGACAATTCCTGAATCATTTATTTAAACTCCAAGGAATTCCCTTTCAAACAAGTCCAAGTTATAGAAAATCCGTTGAAGGATAACGACATAATGACAGTTTTTGAAAAATGTCCTAAAGGCTTCCCCCACTCCTTTATTAGGCGAGATTCAAAAAAATAACAATAACAAAAGTTGTAGTAAACAATCTACTGATTTTAATTATTTATTTGCTCTTCTACGGTTAAGTGGCATTTTTTGCCGTAAAATGAACTTTAAAAAATAAATAAGCCGTTACGCCCTCTTGCGGCAATTTCCGAAACTTAAAATTATTTTGAATGAATTTCTCTTGGCAGTTTTTATGATGAGAGCTTTTTTTCAGATCTGTGGGACGTATCGTTTCCGAGATATGGCCGCTCCGTATCCTTATCCGGACACCCTGTACATGTATGCGTCAGCAATTCAGCATTGGCATTAATAATGGGATATTAAGAAATATTATTGTTTTGCGGATTTATTGAAATCTGAGAGTGGATATATTTTTTGCAGTTACAGTCGTATTGTAACTGGATGACGAATAAAATTTGCATAATCATTCCGCAATTTTTATTTTTTGTTTTGGATTAAGTCTTACTTATACCTAAAGAGTCCTAATCATTATTGATTAGCTAATCAGTGACTAAAAACAACAATGAACAAACAATGAGCATAGTTTCTTTACGCTTTGTAAAAACATTTTTTTTGCAGCATTAAGTAAAATAATACTATTGTTCTCGGTGCCCTAAATAATTTTTACGATTGTTTGTGGGTAGCTTGTTTGTAGTGAATAAACAGGCGTTTATTTTATTAGGTATCACGATGGAAGATGTTAGTGGTACAAACCCCTCTACCAAAGACCTACTTTCAGAACTAGTTAAAGCGCTTAGGTCTTCGCGTACAGCCCCCGAACAAGTTGATTTGCCAATTTTTCGCCCAAATTCAAACGATGCAAAAAAATGGTTAACTGAGGTTGGAAACATTAAAAACGAATTTGAATGGTCCGATCAACAAATGATCGTGAGAATAGGTCGGTTTATGACCGGAATTTCTAAAATATGGTTCGATAACTGGACATTAGACATTAAAAGCTGGGAGACTTTTGAAAGAGACTTCTTGGAGGCTTTTCCGGCAAAAAAAATTCTGGGGCATTTGCTTTCGGAGGCAGCGGCATTCAGTAGTGACCGGTGTAACACGTACGAGGCTTATGTTTTTGAGAAAGCTAATCTTCTTCGAAACTTACGCGTGCAATGGTCTGAAGCAGATCTTGTAGAGATCATCGTACACGGAATTAGAGAACGCGATGTACGTAACACTGCAAGTAATCAAAATTTGAAAAATTTGTCTAAGCTTATCTCATATTTAGGCTCCGTGCCTAAAAGTCAGCCCGAAGAGGTGAAAAGCGAAAAGAGATTTTCAGACGTAAAAGAACCTCCACGTAAACGTTACCGTGGTAGTCGAGAAAGTCAAGAAGATTTTCGAAGTCGAAAAAGACCATTAAGATGTTATAGTTGTGGTAAAGATGGGGATATTCAAAAATATTGCATCGAGAATAAAAACGAGTGGAAACCCAAAAACTCGAGTACTACAAATTTTCCTACACCAAGCACTTCAACAGCTGTCAATTTAAAATGTTCTTTTTGTGCTAAAAGTGTACACGAATCCGACGATTGCTCTATAAAAAAAAATTTCGAGAAGCGAAAAAGCGTCAACTTTTGTAGTAGCGGCCAGCAAATCGCTCCCTGTGTAGTGAGGGTGGATGGAATTCAAATGAAGGGAATTGTTGATACTGGTGCTGATATTTCGTTAATGTCTCAGAGACATGCTGACAGATTTCAGAACAAAATAGAACCCCGTTGTACTACGATCAGTGTATTATTACCTGGAAATTATATTTCAAAACAGTCGTTTGTATCCAGCTTCGAGATGTCAGGTGTCAAAACAGATCTCATGTTTATTATCGTACCAGATAGCTTTCTGGAATACGATTTATTGGTGGGATGTAACCTGTATGACGATCCTAACATAGCAACGATAACCAATTGTACAGGCACCAGGATTGTCAAAAACAAGATTGCTCGAGTAATAAACATCCTACCAACGTCACTTGATTTAGAGATAGATGTGCCAGATATACACAAAACTAAATTATTAGACGTTCTTTCTCAGTATAATGATATTGTTGCCGCCAGTGGAAATGCAGTTTCTTGCTTCAATAATACCACGATGCATATTAGACTTTGTGACGACTTTACAGTTAAAAGAGGTCCTTATCGTTTGTCAATAAATTAAAGACAGATCGTTCGAGATATTGTCAATGACCTACTGATCAATAACATTATTCAAGAAAGCGAATCACCGTTTGCGAGTCCGATAATTCTTGTCAAGAAAAAAGAAGGTTCTTACAGAATGTGTTGTAACTACCGTGAGCTTAACCGACATACGATTAAGAATCGGTATCCTTTACCACTAATTGATGATCAGTTAGATCGTCTGGGAAAAGGCAAAATATTCACGTCTTTAGACATGTCCTCTGGGTTCCATCAAATTGCAATAGACCCCGAATCTGTCCACAAAACTGCATTTATTACGCCAGATGGCCACTTCGAATATTTGCGTATGCCATTTGTGTTGGCTAATTCTCCTGCGGTTTTCCAAAGGGCGATAAACAAAGCACTGGGAGACCTTAAAAACACAGTAGCTTTAGTGTACATCGATGACGTACTCATATCATCGGAGACGTTTGAGGAGAACGTAGCATCTTTGAAACTAGTGTTAGAAGCTCTTAGAAAGACAGGGTTTGGTCTAAATCTGAAGAAATGTCATTTTTTTCAAGACAAGTTAGAATATCTGGGCAGAGAAATATCTGCAGAAGGCATACGCCCTGGAATGAGAAAAGTGGGGGCACTGATAAAGTCACCGATACCTACCACTGTGAAACAAGTTCGACAGTTAATGGGTTTGGCAGGGTACTTTCGCAAATTCATTCCGTAATTTTCTACTCGAACCGCCTGTATAACCAAACTAACATGTGCCAATAAGACGTTTACTTGGAATGAAGAGCGGGAGGTCGCAAGAATGTACATCATAAAACACTTAACGTCAAGACCACTTCTTAGCATATTTGATCCCGAACTTCCCACGGAGTTGCACACAGATGCAAGTAGTATTGGTTATGGAGGTGCACTTCTTCAAAAAGCAGATGGCAATGTGCGAGTTATAGGATATTTTAGTAAGAAGACGAACAAGTATGAAGAAAAATACCATTCATACGAATTGGAGACTCTCGCGGTTGTAAATTCAATGAAATACTTCCGTGTATATCTTCTGGGAATCCATTTCACTTTAGTAACAGATTGCAATGCCATTAAATCAACAGCAACAAAAAAAGATATTTGACCAAGAGTAGCTCGCTGGTGGACCTATATGCAGGATTTTACTTTTGCCATTGTTTACAAAAAAGAAAGTTCATTACCACATGTTGATTTCTTAAGCCGAAACCCTGTAGTTGTTCGGCGTCTAACTGTACATGACAACTGGCTATATGTTGAGCAGCGCAGAAACAGCGAAGTTAAAAAGTTAATTAATGATTGCTTAACGAGTCAAAGAAACATCAATAACACTGAATAAAATATGAATATTATGATAATATCATATTATGAGACTTAGACTATGAAAAAGTGCACAAATCTTAGAACTAGAAACAATTTTATTAGCAATTTAGCGAGACAACAATAATAATTACAAATGTTCAAAATGTTTTCCGTCATTTTGTAAGCACTTAATTATTCTTCTGTTAGTTGATAATACGGCTGCCTCAATTTCAGCCGTGGATAAGTTTCTAACGGCATTTGTTATCCTTACCATCATGTTTTCCCTTGTTGTTGGTCTCTCTTGGAAAAGCAGATCTTTTAACCTACCCATAGGTAAAAATCAAGACAAGTAAGATCCGGTGAACGAGCCGGCCAGGGAAACAAGCTTCCTCTTCCAATTACACGATGCGCAAATTGCTCTTCTAGGTATTGGCGTACGTTACGATAGTAATGCGCCGGACAACCATCAAGTTGGATCCACAAGTTTGTTCTCGTTTGTAAGGAGACTTCTTCCAAAGGAGGTGGAAGGAAAGTGGCCAAGAAATCTAAAAATCTTGCTCCATTAAGGGTTTGGTCAAAAAAATGGGGACCGATAGTTTTTCCTTCCAAGATCCCGCACCAAACATTTAAACTCCAGCGGTTTTGAAAATCTACTTGCCTCATCCAATGAGGGTTTTGCTCAGACCAATAGTGCATATTATGCAAATTCACACCCCCAGCGTTAGTGAAAGTGGCCTCGTCTGTCCATAATATCCGTGAAAGAAAATTTGGATTTTCCCTAATCATATTTAATAGCCAGTGACAGAAATCCAATCGACGATCATAATCAGTATCGTTCAATGCCTGGTGTAAAACGATGTGGTAAGGGTGCATACTATTAGTTTGTAAAATCTCGTGGACATTTGTTTTTGGAACCCCCAAGTCAAGGGAAATTTTTCTGGTGCTTAAAGTGGGATCGTATTGAACGTAAGCCAAAACGTTGATAATATTTACCTCATTACGTGTCCTACGAATGCGTTGAATGCGTTGAATGGGCTGCACATTACCAGTTTCTCTTAATCGTCGAGCTAATCTTGAGAATACTTCTCGAGAATAGTGTCTTCTTTGTGGAAATCGCATTGCATACTCTCGCGACGCTATTACAGCATTTTCAAGAGATTGAAAATACATATTCAACATATCATACGCTTCTGCGTTAGTAAACGGCATACTGTTTGTAGAAAAATGCAATATAAATGTAAAAAACAATGCTTAATATTATAAGATGCTTGACGTTTAAAACTCATCAACAGCTTGTCACAATAAATTATTAATTTGTTTTTTTCCATGGCCAACTTGGAACTTGTAATTTAGGCGAAAACATGATGGAAAGGATATGAAATGCCGTTCGAAGCTTATCCACGGCTGAAATTGAGGCAAGAGGCAAGTGTGTTTTTCACTGAAAGAAGAATAACTAAGAGCTTAGGAAGTGACGGAAAATATTTTAAACATTTGTAATTATTGTTGTCTTGCTAAATTGCCAATTGTTTCTAGATTTAAGATTTGTGCACTTTTTCATAATCTCATATCATAATATTCATATTTTATTCAGTGTTATTGATGTTTCTATGCCTCGTTAAACTTTTATTATAAATTTTATAGTTTATTAAACAGTAGGCCATGAAATTAGTTGTTATCTTGCTTATTAGGGGTATACCGGGTACCGGTAAATGGAAACTGTATCATTTTTTAAAGAAAAATCAAAATAACTTTTAAAGCCCTGGTGATATTGATTTGCGGTTTGGACTAATCGTTCCCTATGCAAATTGTCTCCTATTACTACCGAAAAAAATTATACCATCCAATTTGCAAATACCGAGAAAAATAAAAAAATAAGTTAGATTGAATAACAGCGCCATCTTAAAATTGTATCAGGAAACTTGTGACAATTCCTGAATCATTTATTTAAACTCCAAGGAATTCCCTTTCAAACAAGTCCAAGTTATAGAAAATCCGTTGAAGGATAACGACATAATGACAGTTTTTGAAAAATGTCCTAAAGGCTTCCCCCACTCCTTTATTAGGCGAGATTCAAAAAAATAACAATAACAAAAGTTGTAGTAAACAATCTACTGATTTTAATTATTTATTTGCTCTTCTACGGTTAAGTGGCATTTTTTGCCGTAAAATGAACTTTAAAAAATAAATAAGCCGTTACGCCCTCTTGCGGCAATTTCCGAAACTTAAAATTATTTTGAATGAATTTCTCTTGGCAGTTTTTATGATGAGAGCTTTTTTTCAGATCTGTGGGACGTATCGTTTCCGAGATATGGCCGCTCCGTATCCTTATCCGGACACCCTGTACATGTATGCGTCAGCAATTCAGTATTGGCATTAATAATGGGATATAAAGAAATATTATTGTTTTGCGGATTTATTGAAATCTGAGAGTGGATATATTTTTTGCAGTTACAGTCGTATTGTAACTGGATGACGAATAAAATTTGCATAATCATTCCGCAATTTTTATTTTTTGTTTTGGATTAAGTCTTACTTATACCTAAAGAGTCCTAATCATTATTGATTAGCTAATCAGTGACTAAAAACAACAATGAACAAACAATGAGCATAGTTTCTTTACGCTTTGTAAAAACATTTTTTTTGCAGCATTAAGTAAAATAATACTATTGTTCTCGGTGCCCTAAATAATTTTTACGATTGTTTGTGGGTAGCTTGTTTGTAGTGAATAAACAGGCGTTTATTTTATTAGGTATCACGATGGAAGATGTTAGTGGTACAAACCCCTCTACCAAAGACCTACTTTCAGAACTAGTTAAAGCGCTTAGGTCTTCGCGTACAGCCCCCGAACAAGTTGATTTGCCAATTTTTCGCCCAAATTCAAACGATGCAAAAAAATGGTTAACTGAGGTTGGAAATATTAAAAACGAATTTGAATGGTCCGATCAACAAATGATCGTGAGAATAGGTCGGTTTATGACCGGAATTTCTAAAATATGGTTCGATAACTGGACATTAGACATTAAAAGCTGGGAGACTTTTGAAAGAGACTTCTTGGAGGCTTTTCCGGCAAAAAAAATTCTGGGGCATTTGCTTTCGGAGGCAGCGGCATTCAGTAGTGACCGGTGTAACACGTACGAGGCTTATGTTTTTGAGAAAGCTAATCTTCTTCGAAACTTACGCGTGCAATGGTCTGAAGCAGATCTTGTAGAGATCATCGTACACGGAATTAGAGAACGCGATGTACGTAACACTGCAAGTAATCAAAATTTGAAAAATTTGTCTAAGCTTATCTCATATTTAGGCTCCGTGCCTAAAAGTCAGCCCGAAGAGGTGAAAAGCGAAAAGAGATTTTCAGACGTAAAAGAACCTCCACGTAAACGTTACCGTGGTAGTCGAGAAAGTCAAGAAGATTTTCGAAGTCGAAAAAGACCATTAAGATGTTATAGTTGTGGTAAAGATGGGGATATTCAAAAATATTGCATCGAGAATAAAAACGAGTGGAAACCCAAAAACTCGAGTACTACAAATTTTCCTACACCAAGCACTTCAACAGCTGTCAATTTAAAATGTTCTTTTTGTGCTAAAAGTGTACACGAATCCGACGATTGCTCTATAAAAAAAAATTTCGAGAAGCGAAAAAGCGTCAACTTTTGTAGTAGCGGCCAGCAAATCGCTCCCTGTGTAGTGAGGGTGGATGGAATTCAAATGAAGGGAATTGTTGATACTGGTGCTGATATTTCGTTAATGTCTCAGAGACATGCTGACAGATTTCAGAACAAAATAGAACCCCGTTGTACTACGATCAGTGTATTATTACCTGGAAATTATATTTCAAGACAGTCGTTTGTATCCAGCTTCGAGATGTCAGGTGTCAAAACAGATCTCATGTTTATTATCGTACCAGATAGCTTTCTGGAATACGATTTATTGGTGGGATGTAACCTGTATGACGATCCTAACATAGCAACGATAACCAATTGTACAGGCACCAGGATTGTCAAAAACAAGATTGCTCGAGTAATAAACATCCTACCAACGTCACTTGATTTAGAGATAGATGTGCCAGATATACACAAAACTAAATTATTAGACGTTCTTTCTCAGTATAATGATATTGTTGCCGCCAGTGGAAATGCAGTTTCTTGCTTCAATAATACCACGATGCATATTAGACTTTGTGACGACTTTACAGTTAAAAGAGGTCCTTATCGTTTGTCAATAAATGAAAGACAGATCGTTCGAGATATTGTCAATGACCTACTGATCAATAACATTATTCAAGAAAGCGAATCACCGTTTGCGAGTCCGATAATTCTTGTCAAGAAAAAAGAAGGTTCTTACAGAATGTGTTGTAACTACCGTGAGCTTAACCGACATACGATTAAGAATCGGTATCCTTTACCACTAATTGATGATCAGTTAGATCGTCTGGGAAAAGGCAAAATATTCACGTCTTTAGACATGTCCTCTGGGTTCCATCAAATTGCAATAGACCCCGAATCTGTCCACAAAACTGCATTTATTACGCCAGATGGCCACTTCGAATATTTGCGTATGCCATTTGTGTTGGCTAATTCTCCTGCGGTTTTCCAAAGGGCGATAAACAAAGCACTGGGAGACCTTAAAAACACAGTAGCTTTAGTGTACATCGATGACGTACTCATATCATCGGAGACGTTTGAGGAGAACGTAGCATCTTTGAAACTAGTGTTAGAAGCTCTTAGAAAGACAGGGTTTGGTCTAAATCTGAAGAAATGTCATTTTTTTCAAGACAAGTTAGAATATCTGGGCAGAGAAATATCTGCAGAAGGCATACGCCCTGGAATGAGAAAAGTGGGGGCACTGATAAAGTCACCGATACCTACCACTGTGAAACAAGTTCGACAGTTAATGGGTTTGGCAGGGTACTTTCGCAAATTCATTCCGTAATTTTCTACTCGAACCGCCTGTATAACCAAACTAACATGTGCCAATAAGACGTTTACTTGGAATGAAGAGCGGGAGGTCGCAAGAATGTACATCATAAAACACTTAACGTCAAGACCACTTCTTAGCATATTTGATCCCGAACTTCCCACGGAGTTGCACACAGATGCAAGTAGTATTGGTTATGGAGGTGCACTTCTTCAAAAAGCAGATGGCAATGTGCGAGTTATAGGATATTTTAGTAAGAAGACGAACAAGTATGAAGAAAAATACCATTCATACGAATTGGAGACTCTCGCGGTTGTAAATTCAATGAAATACTTCCGTGTATATCTTCTGGGAATCCATTTCACTTTAGTAACAGATTGCAATGCCATTAAATCAACAGCAACAAAAAAAGATATTTTACCAAGAGTAGCTCGCTGGTGGACCTATATGCAGGATTTTACTTTTGCCATTGTTTACAAAAAAGAAAGTTCATTACCACATGTTGATTTCTTAAGCCGAAACCCTGTAGTTGTTCGGCGTCTAACTGTACATGACAACTGGCTATATGTTGAGCAGCGCGGAAACAGCGAAGTTAAAAAGTTAATTAATGATTGGAAAGAAGGACGTTGAGATAAGACTCGTTATAAAGTTAAGAACGATATTTTACATTATATCATATCTACACCCAACGGATCAACCTCAAAACCATTTATTCCTCGTCAGAGCCGATTGGGATTGTTAAGAATATTTCACGATGAGCAATGCCATGTAGGCATTGACAAAACAATGGAATCTATCCAGAGACATTTTTGGTTCCCACGTATGCGAAATTGTGTGACGAAATATATCCAGCATTGTCTTGTGTGTGCGGTTAAGAAAACTAGGTCTGGTCCTTTACAAGGATTTATCACAAATGTAACGAAACCATCTGAACCAATGCATGTGCTTCACGCTGATTGCTTAGGACCGTCAGAAACTACAACTGATGGATATAAAAACGTATTGGTACTCATTGATGCCTTTACAAAATACTGCGTACTACTACCTTTGAAGTCAGTTAAAGCTGATGAAACACGATTGGCTTTTCAGCTGTTTATTTCGCTGTTTGGTACACCAAAACAAATTATTATGGATGCTGGTAAAAACTTTAAAAATCTAAGCCTCCCAGAATATTTGGATTCAATGGGAATTAGTTATCACTATACAACCCCAGACGTTCACAGATCCAACGGCCAGGTAGAGAGATATATGAGAACCATTATGAATCTCCTTCGAATCGAGACGAAAATAAGGTCAGAATGGTCGAGCACCCTCTGGAAAATCCAGCTTGTTTTAAACACAACAGTTCAAAAGGCAACCAAAACAACACCACTTAAAGCCTTAATTGGAATTGAAAGCTCAACCCCACTGATTCAAAGCTTACTTGCAAATGTTAGTACGAATTTACAACCGATAAGGAATTTACAACTAGACCGTAATAGAATTAACGATAACTTAAGATCTTCTACAGAATATAAAATTAAAGAAAATGAAAAACTTCGCAATACCAAGAACTTTACTATTGGAGACTTTGTCCTTATGCATCGCGACGATCGCATGCATCAAGGCAAACTTAAGTATGAATTTCAAGACCCATTTGAAATTATTGGTATTACGCCGGAAGGGCGTTATGAAATAAGGAGAGTTGGTAAATCACTTGTTACTAAGGCAGCTATAGAACTGAGATTATGGCCCAGCGATTGGTCAATGGCAATGGACATAGAAAAACTTTTTGAAGTTTTAAATGACAGGTATGTCAGTCACGATGGCTAGTGTTAGAATTTGCTGGCGCATAAAATACATTTTGGAATGAAATGTTTAAAGCTTGGTACGCTTTGCATGTGTTTGTAATAACTGTTTAAAGCTTGTTACGCTTTGCATTTGTGTCTGTTAAATGTTTAAAGCTTGCTACGCTTTGCATTTATTTGTATTTGATAAATGCTTAAAGCTTGGTACGCTTTGCATATATTTCGCACCCTCAATGTAAAACTAACATATCTAAAAAAAAAACAAAAAATGGGATTTAAATTGATTTTGTTTCCAAATAGGATTACGCGTCAAATGAAAAAGTACCGTATCGCAAAAAAGGCGGGAAATTACAAAAATAAAAAAAAAAGAATAATAACATAAAACACAAGCAAAATAATCCCAATGCAAAAGTAACATTAAGTATGATGTGTGCATAATTTACAAAAAAATATTGTATTAAATTAATGAAACACCACCACATCGGTCAATGTAGCAGTATTTACCATTATAATAAGAGCGTATTTCCAATAAATTTCTTAGTGTTAGATTAACGGAAAATCAAATTTTGCGCTGTTACATTCAAAATGTAATGCCCATAAGCAAAATATTTTAATAAAAAACTAACACATAACCAAATATGTCAGTATACCATTAAACCCTTATTACCAAAACACCGCTTAGTTGCCTAATGAAATACTACCATATCTCAAAAAAAGCCATACCTGTCTTAATTTTATACACAAATTAATTTAAAATAATTAATAGAATCTCAGTTATTAATAAATATTGCTTCAATGTAAAAATGGGCAACACATTAAACACAGTTAAAATATTCGTAGTAAAATTTTAACAACATTTAATTGCTTTCAAAATTTAAAATCGCAATATCTCAAAACTCACAATTTTGAGATATGTTAGTTTTACATTGAGGGTGCGATTTGTGTTAGATGTTTAAAGCTTGGTACGCTTTGCATGTGTTTGTAATAAATGTGTTTGTGTTAAATGTTTAAAGCTTGGTACGCTTTGCATGTGTTTTAATAAATGTTTAAAGCTGGTTACGCTTTGCATTTGTGTTTGTTAAATGTTTAAAGCTTGCTACGCTTTGCATTTGTCTTTGTTAAATGCTTAAAGCTTGGTACGCTTTGCATGTATTTTTCTTAATGTTCCAAGCTTGGTACGCTTTGTATGTGTTTTTGTTGAATGGTTACCAAACGTTTGCATTTATTTTTATTTATAGCCAGGTTACTAAACCTTAAATGTTTTACTTTTAGTGAAGAAGAAGCCGAACAGGATGGAGAACCCGAAGCGGAGTAACAAAAGGAGAAGATGGTTTACCTATTGCTGTTTTTTTTGTGTTTGATTTAATATTTTCTTTCGATTATAATAATATTAATGTTCTTGTAATTTTTTTGTTTTCTTCTGTCTCTTAGTCTGTAAATTTATACGTAGCAAACGTCGAGAGCGACTCGAAATGCAGGATTGGCCGTGTTAGAATTTAAAAATATATCAGGAGGTCGATCAGAAAACTAAACTTATATAATATAAACATCCACAGCCGCTTTCGGTCGGCGCGTCGAATTAGTCATTTAACGTGTACCGCTCGATAAATACAGAGCTGCTGTGATTATTGTTTGTTGGTTTTAGTTGGGAAGCCTAATTGGTTTGTGTAAATTAAGTGATATCTAACAATAGCTATTTATGGAATGCGACTATCGATATATAAATTGGTTGGAACCGTATAAGGGAGCGACCACTAGCGTATCGCCGGAATATTGTGAGTAGGTGAGTACTTGCAAACGTAGGAGTCGGTGGCTAGATGGTAGATTTCATATATTTTTTAAAATTTCTTCTCAGGAATGCCGCCATTTGAATAATTATCAGCAAGTGGCGTATGGGCAACTGGTACAACTCGAAGCAATAAAATTGTCAAAAATTCTTTAAAGTCAACAGCTGAAATGAAACAATCCCCAAAAGGAACGCATGACTATAAAACCGATCTTGATCAAAAATCTAACAGTCCTATGTTAGAATGATAATAGTGTAGTGTGTTTAGTATAAAATGATGTGTTTAGTAAAATAGATGAAACGTTATTTTTTAAATATATTTTCATGTTTTATACATATGGCATAGTTAAGTTTCACCACATTATAGCTTACCAGAGATTTCGAAGAACTTTATGCAGTTAAAAAGGGCCATCCAAAATTGAAATACTTGTCATACCTGATTGGGAAGTGTATAATATGGAGGAAAACTTAAATGAGAAGTTAATCAGCGTGGCACAAAGAAAGCTACTGGAAGTTTTAACCAAGTTTTCACGAAGTAAAAAAGATAAGTTTAATGAAATTGTTTCAAAATGTTATATTTATATAGTAAAGCATAGGTATTTAATTAACTTCTTCTGTAAGCATTGAAAAGCGAGAAGTTTTTGAAAGATTTTCAAACATATTTAAGATATATTATAGTTAATGATTATAATTAGACATGAAATAAAATGTTGTTTCACAAGATCAATGAGTTTTTTTTGTAATTATTTCGTTTAATCGGTTATTTTCTTGAGATTCTGCATTTGCGCGTTCAGGCGCAACTTCTATTTTTTTTTAATTACTTACTTATATTATATTTATTGCCAAAATTTAGAAAGCATTCTGCCAAATATTTTCCCAAATAATTATTTTTTTTTTTTCTAACAGGTATTATCTAAGTGGCGGATCCACAGGGGGGGGGGAGTTAGGGGAATATCCCCCTAGAACCTCATAATTCATAGATTTTGCCAGTATAGTAGAAAAATGTTATGTGCTTTACACCCAAAAGTGAAAGTCAAGTCTAATTTCCCCCCTGCCCCCAAAAAAGGTCTCTGGATCCGCCAATGTTTATTATCAGTTATAACATGTGAGATCTCACGCTTCGTTAATGTCCCAGTATGGAATTGTTGAATTCTAGCACTTATTTATTAATCAATAATTAATTAAATAAATGTAATGCGTACATACTTTCAAAAACAGAGTAGCTTCAAACGAAGATATATATATGTAGTAAATAATCCCAATTATTAAATTTACAGCACACAAGATAAGCGCGTCCTCTGCAGTTGCCTCACTTTCGTTAATACATTTTTACTTTGACATATATCCAATAGAGAGCGCTTTAACAACCGATGGTGTCGTCGGATTCGCGTTGAAAGATCAGTCATTTTCTTTTTAGTAAACTTGAAAAAAGTGTGAAAGTCTCCATTGTGTTGATAGGAAAAAACAGGTAAGAAAATTTTTTTAACCATATATTCCGGCAAATTTACGTAGTATAGCTATACTTATTTATTTCCGAAAATGTTTGGCAGCCATTAACGCATGGTCGATCCTGGCGGGAATTTTGAATTAATTTCTCACTTTCGTTAATCTCCGTTACGTTAATAGTTTCATTAACGTAAGTGAGAAATATAAACTAAAGTGAGTATTTTCATAAATCAACTGCAATTTTTAAGAGACATTTAGCAGATTTCTTTCTCTTTAGAATTGTAAACTATGACAAAAACCACAAAAAACAAAATAGTAAATCGAAACCTCAGGAAAACCCAAAATGAAAAATCAAAGAATGCATGCAGAAATTGGGAGAGAAGATAAAGAATGACCCGGTTTCGCACGAGGAAAAAAAAAAGGCAAGAGAACGGCATCGAAAGAGAAAAGAAGCTGGAACAGTCAAATTGATAAATCATTTGGGTGAAAGGGAAAAGACAAAAGTAAGAAAGAAATGGAAGGAGAGAAGTAAGCGGACTTATCATAACAAAGAAGTCAGGGAAATAATGGAAAAGCAAACACTACAGAACACCCCTCCTTCAACTGAAACGCCAGAACATTCTGTTGAAGCTGCTCCACCCAGACAATCGATTAAGGTAAAAAAAAGAAAAATATCGAAAGAAACTGCAGAGAATAAAAAAAAGCACCTGACACTCCGAATACAAGAGTCAGTGAAATGTTAGAAGGGCAGTAGAAGTAAAGAAAAACCTGGTATTTGGCGAAGTTTTAAAAGATCAGCTGAAAAATAATTTTGATAAACAAAAGCAACTAGAAGAAAAAAGACAGTTTGTAACGTGTATCTTAGGAAGAATTGTAAAGAAATATAGAATTAAGAATATAATTAGTTCTGTCAGTTTCCGACATTTGTTTCAGAGGAGAAGTTCTACTGGTTTGAATAAACGAAAGAAAATGTTGATACAAATCAGGAAAATTGTTAAAAAATTTTATGAAGAAGATAAGGTTAGCCGTTTGTGTCCCGGTAAGAAGGACACCGTAACATTTGGACAAATGAAAAAACAAAAACGATATCTTAATGACAAAATTGAAATATGCAGAAATAAAAATTGGATATTCGACGTTTTGTAAACTAAGACCCTTTTGGGTTGTGATACATAACGCAAAAATAAGAAGTTATAATCAAAGGCAAAAAGAAACTGTGTCACGATACTATAAAAGAAAAATTCGAGTGAACAAAAGTAGAGCTAGTGCAGCAGGCATCCGAGAATAATCCCACTATAAAACCAAATGATTATGCTGTTGTAAAAGTTGTGGTAGACAAAAATTATCAGTTATTTTATAGAATTTGCCTTGGAAGTTAATTTTGACGAAGTTATAGTTAAATTTATGAAAAAATGTAACAAAAATAATAGTACATTATGATATTAGGAGAATAAGAGATACTTTATGTGCTGAGCGTGGAAAGTTGCGAAGCACATAAAGTATCTCATTCTCCGAATATCATATACAATTTTTTCTTCAAACGTGCATCATATTATTCGAGAAAAAACAATAAAAGAAAACGAATTTTTTAATGAAGATAACAAGATTGAATTTTTAACTTATTTCACTGTATATTCCCTTTTTGGTATCGTTATCATGGATACGTACTTGTTTGGCATCTATCAAAACAAATATTTCAAATTCGGTGTCGCGTCAGTTGAGACCGAATAAATCTACAGAAAATGAGTTTAGAAGTGCCTGATGATCCTTTCGAGGTAGTAGAGGCAGCTAGAATAGCTATTCAAAACTTGCTACCGACGAAATCTGGTGCAGTATACTGCCGTCATAGTGAAAAATGCAGTAAAGTCCATTTTTGTCGATTTTAAGATTTTAACAGAATGAGATTCTTTGGATTGTTCTTTACGTTTCCAGCATTGTCTTATTTTCAAAAAATAAATATTTTTCTTTAGAAATAAGAAATAAAAATAGTCGTATCCTAATAAAGTACTTATACGTCATCAATTACTAGTAAAAATGCAGTAATCCACTATTCCTAATGAAAAACGCAGTAACCTTATGCTTACTACATAACATATTTAGGTTTAAATAAAAAACGTCATTGTTAACTAATCAAAAATGCAGTTGTGCCAAATTCATAATTAAAAACGCAGTAACATACTACTTACTTGCTTTAATTTAAGTAACGTTACCTAAAAACGTCAACTTGTACTAAGAAAGAACGCAGTAACCTTACTTTAAGGAAATGCCCACTAGTACAATAGGGGCAATACGTCATACTTTACTAATTAAGAACGCAGCATAGTAAATTCGCGCCAATGTTAACGGTTTTCTTCATTTCTGTCTCATTAAGCTTGGTGCTTGGTTGTGCAGTGAATTTTCTATTGATATTTATTGATTTTTTAAGTAAATTTACTGATGGAAGGTGCTTTTGAGGTAAGTTATTACTATTAAATAGTTATGGTATTATTTTGGAATGCTATTTATTTAACCAACCGCAAGCAAACGGCCCTGACACAAGAGCTAACAAAACCTCAGGCTCAGATATCTGTTTTCATGCTAAAGCATATGAAGCTGGTAATCCTGATACTAATTCGTTTAAAGAAGAGCAAGATGTTAGCTCTCAAAGTACGGCTGTAGATAAGCAAGAAGAAGACTTAACAACAACAATAATAAATGGCAATGATATTATTGCTATTGAAAATATTGATGATTTCATTATATTATCCCCCACAAAGGATTTAAGTGTTTTGGATTTTTCATTTAGAAGTAGTATATTTAACGATGGCGACGTGGAGGAAAATAAAGAAAATGATACAACAGAAATTAAAAGTTCAAATTCACGAAATGTAATAATCCGTGATATTGTAATTATTCCGCCTCAACAGCCGGGCACTTCTGTAAGAATTGAAAATATAACCCCATTTAACAAAAAAGGGGAAATTCGTAAGAGAAAACAGGTTTTTACTACTCCTCTGCAGCGAAAAGAGGAGAAAATTTCAAGGCGAAATGAAAAAATGGCGTTAAAACCTTCCTGTTTGGAGATGTGTATAAAAAAATGTAATTCTTTTATTGCAGAACAGAGAGTTCTAATTAATAAAAATTACAAAGAACTAGAATACGTCGAAAAAAAAAGATTTATTTTGAGTCATACATCACAAAGTGAAATAAAAGGGAAAATACGTGATTTAACTAATGACGGTAAGCGCAAAAATCGGAATATACAATTTTTTTTTCAAGATACAAATGGTGTAAGAATAAATATTTGCAAAACATTTTTCTTGACCACCTTAGGATACCATAAAAAGAATGACAGATTTGTTTCCCAAACCATCAGTAGGAGTGAAGACCACATGACTGCTACTCCGGACATGAGAGGAAAATATGATCATAAAGTAAAATTTGACAAAGCGATTTTACATCGCCATATTGAGAGTTTCAATCCTTCAATTTCTCATTATCGAAGGGAACACGCCCCTAATAGAACATATCTTCCTAGTGATATTAATGCAACCCTCATGTATCAAGACTTTTTAAGCAAAAACTCCACAATGAAATGCTCTTATGATTTGTACAGAAAAGAAATTAAATCAAAAAATATCTCCTTTACGAAACTCGGTCATGAGGAGTGTGAAAGTTGTGCCGAGTTCGATCTACATGGACACAATAAAGAAAATATGGAACCTAACTGTAATGTTTGCAATGCATTTGGTGTGCATATAAAAAAAGCCGAAAACTCTAGGAGATTGTACAGGTTGGACGCAGAAGTGGAATTCAACGCAGATGAGATTTTTTTTTCTGCCGATTTGCAAAAAGTAATCATGTTACCACGCCTAGACCAATATAAACTTGCCATTTTTACTCCCAGAATTATTGTTTTCAACGAATCATTTGTTCCCGTAGGAAAAAATCAAAAAAATTTAAAACCCATTGCAGCCATTTGGCACGAAGGAATAGCGGGTAGAAAAAAAGAAGACCTTATCAGCTCATTTTACGCATTTTTTCTAGAAAATAGATCTGTTAAAAAAATGACTTTATGGGTGGATAACTGTTCTGCACAGAACAAAAACTGGTCGCTTTTCAGTTTTCTAGTATACGCAGTTAACTCTACGGAAATTGTCGCAGACGAAATAATTCTAAAGTATTTTGAGCCTGGACATTCGTATATGAGTGCTGACAGTTTTCACCACCAAGTGGAACTTTCCATGAAATATAAGGGCAGTATATGTGATTTTAGAGATTTCAAAGATGCTGTGCAGGCAGCCAATTCTGGAAAAGTGATAATACATGAAATGAGGCCAGATAATTTTTATGATTGGTTAGATCATACTTCTCAAATAAAGATTAAAAAAACTTTACCACGCCCCTATGTTTCTGATATGACTTCAGTTGCTGTAAAACGCGGAAAAATGACTCTTAATTATACCACGCATTACAACATGGAGGATACTATCGAGCTTAATTTCTTGAAATTAAAATCGTTAAGGGATGGAATACAACTTCCCTCATCAAGATGTCGGGCTAGGGCAGTAAATAAATTTAAAAAGGACACCATTATAAAAAAACTTTGTCCCCTGATGAAAGAAGAGACCAAAATATTTTGGTTTAATTTAGAAGAAGATTCTGAGTCAAATGATTTAAATGAATCATTTGAATAATATTATATAAATGATTGTATTTTTGGTGTATTTATATCAAGTATTATTAATAATTATATACAACCTTTTATATTAATAAATCATTTAACTAAAATAATCTAGATTTTTATTTTGCAGTAGGTAATATAAAAATAATCACTGCAAAAAATCAAAATTGCTTTAAAAGTATATCTTTATGGCCTTAAATATCTATCCAATTCAATAACATATTATTTATCATAAGTCATTTTATTGAAAAAGTAAGCATATTATTATTATGTTAAATATTTTAAATATATTTCCAATTTTTTACATTAAATGCAGTTCCAATTATGCACAATAATTAATTTACGATAACTTTTTACTAGTACCAATATTTTATACTTTACAAACTCATTTATTTGTATTATAAATCAAGTTTTGGTAATTATACTCTGATTTTTGATAAAATCAAGCAGTATATTATGAAATATTCAAATTAAATTAGCTTTGTATGTAATGTACCATAGTGGCGGCACATGAAAGAATGCTAGCTAATAACGCAGTAACTTAGCGGGTTACTGCGCTTTTGCTTAGCATACATGTAATAATATGTCATGAAGTACTAGGAAACAATGCATTTTTGCTTATAATATTTTGCAGGAACACTAAATATCCATTAAATTTAGTAAAAACATACAGTTAGATCCTATATTTAATAGATCTGTTACTTAAACTTAACAAAAATATCATATGGCTAAAAAATAAAATAATTTTATTTTTTTTTTTTTTAATTTTTACGGTAGACGAACATTTTCCGAATTTAAAACTGAAGAAAAAAGGCGTTTTTGAATTAAAAATCCAACATTTTAGATCAAAATTTATATGAGAAATCGGATAAGCTCATTAAAAATACGGCATCCCATTTAAAAAAATATCAAAGTGACCCCTAGTACTTTTGTTTGATGTTCAATTGTTTTTTGCTGAAGATATTCGAATTCGCGGGAGAAAATGACTTAAGATGGCTATTTCAGTTTTTTTATAAAAGTACAGGAAAAGTCAAAAAATCGCCTTGTCTAGTCTTGGTTGGATAACCCTGTACCTTACCTTTGACACCATACAACACTCTACTACTTTACTTTACTTCAACATCTTTTGCTCTTATAAAAATGTACTTTTCTAACAAAGAAAAACGTGATATGCTGACTGTTTACTACTCATGTCACTTGAACACAAAAACTACAGCGGAAATATATCTTCCCCAATATCCCGAACGCCGGTAACCTTACCCATCAGTGTTTTCAAGATTGGATAGGAGGTTAAGAGAAGATGGTACATTTCAAAAAAAGCAAAAATCAATATAGAAGTAAAGTTAGTGAAGAAGACAGAGAATTGGTTTTGAATCAGGTAGGTTATTTTAGAACTGTTTAAAAGAATACGACATCTATTCTAATTATTGTAAAAATTGTTTAAGGTAAATAAAAATAACTGCGGGTCTACGCGACAAATTGAGGTAAATCTCAATAAACCCAACATACACCATGTAAAAGCATGGAGAATATTAAGAAGTAATGGATACAAACCTTTTAAACTTTACGTATCACAACAATTGCTTCCAGGTGATGCGAAAAGAAGATTAAATTACTGCACGTGGTTAAGGGGTCAAATCAATACAAACGGCGATTTTTTGAAAGATATTTTATGGTCCGATGAATGTAAATTCCCAAATTGTGGCATTTTCAATCGAAAGAATGAGCATGTTTGGAGCATTGAAAATCCCAGGGAGAATACAGAAATAAGAAAGCAAGTCCGATTTAGTATTAATGTGTGAGCTGGGATTTATAATTATAAAATTATTGGTCCATTCATGTTTGAAGAAAATTTGAATGGTGATAGATATTTAGAATTCCTAAATACGTTGCATTATATACGAATAAAGTTCCAGGAATATTTAAAAGATATTCCACTAAACAGGCTACGCCGAATCTGGTTCCAGCAGGCCGGCGCGCCCCCCCAAAATACAGGAGCTGTAAGGAATTTCTTAAATCAAGAATTTTTCCAAAGATGGATTGGACATGGTGGTTTCATTGCCTGGCCAGCGAGATCGCCCGACCTATCACCGCTAGATTTCTATTTGTGGGGCGTGCTAAAAAACGTAATTTACAAAACGGAAATAAATAGCCTAGAAGAACTAAAAGTTCGAGTTAGAAACACTTTTCGCATCATACCAAGGCGTTCTGTTCAAAGGGCAATAAATAAAATACCAAAAAAAATCGACAAGTGTATTCACGTCAACGGTAATCTTTTTGAGCATCTAGAAAACTAGATAGTTAATTTGTTAAAATTTAATATGTATACTTAGGTACAAAAGGTTTTTCTTAGTTTTTATAATTTTATTTGATACCTACATAAAGGTTAAGTTGTTAAGGATGTACGTTTTTATTAATATCCGTTGTCAAAGTTAAGGTACACGTTCTTATGTTTTAAAGTCAAGGCCCACTCTTCGATTTTTAAAGAACTTCAAATAACTCCTACAGCATGCAACTTAGTGACGTTTGTGATATACCATTAGTTTTGGGAGGCCGAAAATTACTCAAAAATGCAATAAAAAGTGCAGGTTCATATTTAAAAAAATAAAGTTGACGCGGGTGTCTTAAAAACGAAACGTCGTATTTGAAAAATTGAATTACTTTCTTGAAGATCATAACAATGTTCCTTAAGAAAGTGTTCTTAGTTTCCCAAAATAATTAGTAATAGAGACGTAAAAAAATAAAAACCAAAATGGATCTTTTCAGTTTTTCTCGGATATCTCCGGAAGTAATTGGAATTTTTAAAAATTTTTTTTATCAAATTATTCAGCTTTAGAATGCTCAACTTTGTCTCAATTTAACCAACTCTCTATCTCACATAGCTACCGAGATAGCAATGCTAATGCATCGAATTTGTAACACCCTGTATATTACAATATTCTTGGATTCTACATAAAATCACAATTATTTATTAGTAACTGCATTATAAGTCTAAACTTAATAGTTTCTGAGATATCGAGTATTGAAAAATTACATTTTTAAACTTTGACAGCTTCTAGCTTTCTAACGGTACGTCTTAGAGCAAAAGGGCTTGCATGTCCCTATCTTACTTTTCTACTATCTTTCTAAAAGTGTCAACTCCTGGTTAAACCGGATGTAGCTCAAAAGCCGGAAATATAGTATTTCCGGTTTAACCGAAAGTTAGCATTTTTGGAAGATAATAAAAAAGTAAGATGGGGACATGTAAGCCGTTTTGCTATATGGCGTATCGTTAGAAAGCTAGACGCTGTCAAAGTTCAAAAATATCATTTCTCAAAACTCGATATATCAAGAACTATTAAGTTAATGCATTTATTAAAAAATAATTGTAATTTTATGTACAATCCAAAAATATTGTAATATATAGGGTGTTCCATTTAAAAAAAATTATTTTAAATTGCTAAAAAACTGTAAATTTGGCAACAAATGTCACTAGCAGCTCCGCGATAACCTCTTTTATACGGATACCGAATTTTAGCTAAATCGGACAAACGGTGTTAAAGATATTTAAAGCGTTCCATACTTCTGTTACACGCTGTATGACGTTTGAAGAAAAATACGTTTTTCCAAAAAAAGACATTTCAACAAAATTTTCTTACGAAATTATTTCAGTATTATCTCAGCCTAAATTAAACAATAGTCAACAATATACATTCAACTCATTACCTTATTTTAAAGTTTTATAACTATTTAAAATGGTTTTTCGTACGTTAAAATATTTTTTTTTAAATGTCATGTTTTAAGTACCGTAAAGTGGCTCCACTTTGCCTGAGCGGGTGACTTTGGCACTTCATGAATTTAAATATAAAGTTTTAGTTTCTCACAAAGTTGGCAACAATGGAGTTTTGTCATTTGGCGCCAACAACTTCAAGGTTGTGTGTTATCATCGTCTCAGCAGTTAAACATAAATAATACCAAGTGATTAGAAAGTTATTTTAAGGTACGTTTTTGCTATAAATGACCATTTTACAAATAGAGTGTGTTGCTAAGGGTTATGGAGCTAATATGCTGTGTAACCAGAATCTGAAGTTTTTACAGGTTATGTAGTAATGTTTGGGTAAGCTGTTACCGTATTTGTTTATGCTGCCAACTTAAAAGTTTTAGATAAAATCGGCGATGGCAATCTCGCCCTGCATTATTATATCAATTTAAAAATAATTACTTATATATTTTTTAACAGAAACTACTGAATAAATTTCAACAAAATATATCGTTTTTTGGATTTATAACTATTTGTTTAAATATATATTGTTGCAGCCATGCCTAGACAATATAAAAGAAAATTGGGTACTCGGCGGTACATGGACTACAGCTCTGAAGATGTTGATAAGGCCGTCCAAGCAATCAGGAGGGGCCTTATGAACACCAACGCAGCCGCTAAGACATTCGGTATACCAAGACGAACCCTAGCAAATAAGGTTCGGAAAAAGCATATTAAGAAAAATGGTGGCTAAACAAGTCTATCCGAAGATGTGGAGGGACAAAATATCCAGAGAGGATCATGAACTCAACCAAAAGCTCAATATCCATTATGTTTGCTGCTACTGCTTCTGGAGAAATTTTACCGCCTTATGTTGTGTACAAGGCGGAAAGAATATACGACCAATGGTGCATTGGCGGCCCACGAGGATGCAGGTACAATCGCACCATGTCCGGTTGGTTTGACCAATTTTGCTTTCAGGACTGGTTCGAAAATATTGTAGTTCCATGAGCAAAGTCTTTGGAAGGCCCAAAGATAGTTACTGGTGATAATCCGTCTTCACATCTAAATGTGGCCGTTTTAAGAACATGTCAACAACAATATAACATCAGATTCATCTTTCTTCCTCCAAACTCTACCCATTTCAGGCAACCTCTTGACGTGGGATATTTTCGTTCATTGAAAGCAACATGGCGAAGCATAATAACAAATTATAAATTAAAAAACCCAATAGATAAAGCTCTTAACAAGTCTACTTTTCCAAGTTTAATAAAATTACTCATGGATAAAATGCAGATAAATAACAAAGATATAATCACAAACGCATTCAAAGCAGCTGGAATTTGTCCCTTGGATCGAAATCAAGTCCTAAAAAGAATGCCAAAAAATCGTGCAGAAGAACGAACGACCGGGGCAATAGATAAAGCGTTATTGCAATATCTAGAGGACAAAAGGCGCCCAAACACTGACTTTCAACCAAAAAGGAAGAAAATGGTGAATGTTCAGCCAGGTCGGTCGGTTTCTTTAGATGATGTTGAAGGAATGTTAGCAGGTCCTAGTAATACCATTAAAAATTCCAAGAAAGGCACCAAGAATAAAAGGAAGTGTGATCTGGATTCTACTAGTGGTGAAGAAGAGCCAAAAGACACGCCTAATGAAACCATCTTCGAAAATATTGTGAAAGGGGAGAGTGAGACTTATATGACTTTGTCAGACATTAGTAGTGATGAAGACGAATATCTAGCAGTGAGAGGTGCTGCTACACCCGAAAAAGGCATCTGCAACGAAAATGCATCAGATATAAAGATCGAAAAAAATGATTTTTTAATAGTGAAATTCTGACGTTAACGAAGGCGACGATTTTTTTAGAGTAAAATCTTTAAGAAAAGACTGATAATAAGTTTATTTTCCCTGTAATAAACGATATCAGCGATATTAGTGGCATTATTATACTATTACCAAAACCAAAGTGCCCTTCCTCTTCAAGGAACATTTTCACATTCGATTCAAAATCAATAAAAGGCTTTAACCTTATGTAGGCGGATGAGGAAAATACAGTTTGTTTAGATCTCATATTATTATTAATTTAAGGAAGTTAAGTTACTTGGAGTTTCTTTTAGTTAATTTGTTAAAACTTGAAAGATTTAGTTCAGGTTAGTTTTAATATGAATGTTTTATTTTTTATAATAGATTTATATTTTGCGAGAAATTACGTATCTTTTCTTCTATTTCAAATTGACTTTTTGTGGTGAGAATTTTAAAAACATTTTTTAGGTGGCAATGTGACCCATTTGAACTCGTTAATCTGCAGAGAGCTAGGTTTAAAATGCGTTGGCAAAGTCACCCCAAAATGAAGGTGAGATTGCCAAATTTTAAAAAATAAAAAATATATATATACAAAGGGCGGCGACAATTATATTTTGGAATAGTGAGGCATTAAGTGTCAAGATTCTACATACTTTAGCGCGAAAGCGGAAGTATAATTGGGGAACAAATTATGACAAGAAAACTTTAAGTTTCGGGCAAAGTAACCCCACTTTACGGTACATTATTATCAGTGTTAAATTATGAAAGTTAGTTTTAGTTATTAGTTTAGTTTCATTTCTAAGTTTCTAGTTCTGTTTCATGCAATATTAATTTTCAAATAAAACATTAAATAATATAAATTTTGTTTTCTTCAGAACAATCTCACCTTTGTTAATGTTACCTCACTACCGTTAATACAAATTTCTAATTTTCCTATTTTTGAACACAAAAACAAAAATTAAGCTAAATTAGTTCTTTTCTTAATTTCTATAATTATTTTATAATCGTATGAGCAAAACATAACGCACATTTACGATTTTTTTAAATTTATTGTAAAATGGGGCGAATAGGAACTATAGGGTAAATAGGACTTTCTTCACATAAAAACAAAAACTGCTTTCTAAATTGTAATATTCGTCATTTGTCAGATCTGTACATTTAGTAAGTTGTCTAACCTTATAACAAGATAATATATATAGTTTTACATCGTTGGCAACACTGATTTCATGTTTGACAGCAGTACAAGCAACACCTGTTTCATAACCTTCATCCTGGCCTCTGTAAAACTTTTCCTGTAAGTATGAAATTATTCTTATCTTAGGTTAAGCACTGTTATTTTTGCAACACAGATACACATATACAATGATTTCTTAATTTAGTTTTTTCAGATTTATGAATTTGTTCACATATTTTTTTTTATTGTATTATGACGTCGCAGAATTACAATGCGTGGGGTGAATAGGAACGGTCTTCCTATTCACCCCACAGATCGTAATAATGATTTTTATGGCTACCAATAATATTTTACATGGAACAGTGTATTAATTTTAATGATTTTTAGTACAACTTGATACTACACAGTACCAGAATTTGATTTTTATATGTTTATTTAAGGTTCTACAAACATGCCTCGAACATATAAATGTGTGGCTGTTGGTACAAAACATAAACAATACTCATCAGATCATCAGAAGCGGGCTATTGAAGAGCTTCGAAACGGCCTTAGCAATAGAAAATGTTCGAAAAATTACAGTATACCCACTACTGTTCTACACAGACATTCCAAAAATCATCAAGTCAAGAAGAAAGGCGGTCAAACATTACTTAGTGAAGATGAAAAAGCGGTTTTAGTTGACCGCCTCACAATTTGTGGTAATTGGGGATACCCACTTGACTCTTTAACTCTTAAGATTATTAGTAAATGATTTTCTCGAACGACAAGGAAAACGTTTACCGAAGTTCAAGGACGACATATCTGGCAGTGATTGGGTGTATTGCTTCTTAGGACGTCACAAAGAATCTTTATCATCCAGAATGTGCCAGAATATTAAAAGATCACGAGCCGCGGTATCTCCTGATATAATAAATGCATATTTCGACGAACTCGAACAGCAACTGAAGGACGTTCCTGCAAGTCATATAATAAACTATGATGAAACTACTCTTTGTGACGATCCCGGAAAAAAGAAACTAATTTTCAGACGTGGCTGTAAATATCCAGAAAGAGTCCTGAACTCTTCGAAGGCGTCCACATCAGTCATGTTTGCTGCTACCGGAGATGGCAAAATATTGCCACCTTACGTAGTTTTTAAAGCCCAACATATGTATGATAGCTGGAGGGAAAGGGTTCCAAAAAACTCTAGGTATAATAGAACAAAGTCTGGGTGGTTCGAGACCTTCTGTTTTTCGGATTGGATAGAATCAGTAGCCATACCCTTTTTTAAGGACCTTGAAGGGACAAAATACCTAATCGGGGACAACTTAGCGTCTCACCTATCACTGAATTTGATCAAACTGTGTAATGAAAAAAAACATAAAATTCATATTTCTTTCTAGTAACTCGACCTACCTTACCCAGCCCCTTGACGTGGCATTTTTCAGGCCTATGAAGATATGCTATGACATATGGCGTAATATATAGGAAGAATGGAAGAAGGAACCAGGAAGAGGTGAGGCTTCTGTACCCAAAGATAGGTTTGCTGGTCTACTGAAACAATTGTGTGATTCTCTCAAAGAAGACAACGTTGTAGCTGGTTTCAGAAAGTGTGGAATTGTGCCGTTAGATCGCAAGAAGGTTCTTAATATGTTGCCAAAAACTGATCTTAACGCTGGTACCAATAACAGCAGAAACGGTGGTGTAACACCTGTACGGGTAGAAGCTATCGACGACACTTTAAAGAGTTGTTAGCAACTTTACGACAATACGACAGTGTCAACCAAAAGAAAAAACGAACAAAGATAAGTGTTACACCAGGAAAAGGTGTCGAAGTAAAAGATTTAGACGAACCAGTAGTAATCCAGCAATTAAACAGGCTCATAAGCGCCCTAAAAAAAAGAAGGCAAGATTGATACAAGATTCGTCTTCGTCTGAAGATTCAGATTATTCAGTTTAAGATAGTGATAATGAGTACGTGTTATCATCTGAGGAAGAACCTGAAGTTAAAGAGAGGTCTGAAGATCTTGAGAAGCCTAAAAACCCTGAAAATTTATACCGTCCAGGTGACTTTCTAGTCGTAAAAGTGTATGGTAAAATCAAGGGCACACAGAGGCTATACGTTAGTAAAGTTCTATATCTTCAAGGTGACGGGTATATTGAAGTTTTTTATAAAAGGGCACCTAGCACTTGGAATGTTTCCCAAACAGAAGAAGAGGTATTTATTCCTGCTAAACACATTTTGAAACAATTAAAACTCTCACTTAATCAAAACAAATCAGCTCGTTTTAAGGACATTTGAAAACGATTTAAGTGATTTGATGTTATATTAAGCTTGTAAAACCTATATCTTTTTCATTGAACATGTGTGTATTTAAGGACATGGTCAGTTTTGGAAACGATTTAAGTTTTTTGTTGTATTAAGCTTAAATAAAGTTTTTTGTAAAGCACAAATTCATTTTAATTGAATATATGTGTGTTCCTAATCACCCCTCACATATTTTATTACTTCCTATTCACCTCCTATATGTCTGAATACGAACTCTTCTTCTTCTTCTTCTTTCTCAGCCTTGATTTGTCCACTCCTGGACATAGGCCTCTCCATTGATTCTCCATGCCTGCCGATCCTGGGCCAATCTGATCCAGTTTTTACCCGCCTTTTCCTTGATATCGTCGGCCCATCTCTTTTGAGGTCTGCCGACGCTTCTTGTAGTTTGTCTTGGTCTCCATCTTACAACCCGGGATGTCCATCTGTCCATATTCTGTCGTGCGACGTGTCCCGCCCATTGCCATTTCAGTCTTGCGGTCCTCTCCATGACATCTGTGATCTTTGTTCTTCGTTTTATCTCTGTGTTAGTTATTTTGTCTCGCAAGCCTATACCAAGCATAGCCCTTTCCATGGCTCTCTGTGCAACTTTTAGTTTTCCAGCGCTTTTTTGTGTAATGGCCATTGTTTCCATTCCATACGTTGCTACCGGGAGGATGCAGCTGTCGAAGACTTTACTCTTTAGATTGATTGGAACTTCCTTATTTGTTAGTATATGTCGTAAGTTGCCGAAGGCTGCCCACGTCAGAGCGATTCTTCTCTTGATCTCCAGAGATTGATTTTCTTTGCCTAGCGTAATGGTATGTCCCAAATATACGTATTCATTGACAGATTCTATTTGATGATTTTTTATGTTAATTGTATCATCGCTGTTGCTTATAATCTTTGTTTTATTATAGTTCATGTTTAGGCCAATCTCTTGTGAAGCGTTGTTGAGTTGTTCCATCATAATTTTTAGTTCATTTATGTCACTGCTCAATAGGATAATATCATCGGCGAATCGGAGATGGTTTAGGTAACTGCCGTCTATATTTAACCCGAGTTTGTGCCAGTCAAGCCTCTTAAATACGTCCTCCAGGGCCAGAGTAAAAAGTTTCGGCGATATGACATCGCCCTGTCGAACTCCTTTTTCCAATTTGATTTTGTCTGTTTCCAGGTCTTCATCGATTTTGAATACGAACGGACGTGAATTTTAACTGATGTTCCCATTCACCGCTATATGTGGGGTGATTAGGAAAACTACATATATATTTTTTGAAAGGTATACATATATATAAAGTATTTATTTAATTTCAAGAGGTAAAGTATTAAAAGAAAAAGTTGTGAGCTAGAGCTAATTTCTTTAAAAAAATATTTACCGCAATTAATTTAGGATCAAAGTTAAAAACTGTTCCTATTCACCCCATTTTACGGTAATTTTTTTATTGATTATTTAAGATATATTTTTTCTACTATATTTCTTCTAAATGCTCTCGCGAAAACAACCCTAATACGAAAAATAACATTTTATAAAAGCAAAAAGTCAAATATCCATAACCTGACAGAAACATTTCTACTTCTTAATTGCGTTCAGGGTACCCTGGAGGATGAAAATTTCCGGAAAGTTTTGGGTTGCCATGGTAACGAAACCAAAAATAAACTTCTGATGGCTAAAAAAGTAAAAAAATTTTAATTTAAAATTGAATTAAATGTTTATCTTGTTATACATAATAATATGATACTAAAATAACTAAAATAAAATAACAAAGCTTAACTAAAATTTGTTTTACCTTCTAATTTTCACTTATAATCTCCCTAGTGCTCGAAGGGAAAATTTTCTAGAAAAATGCGTGACTGAGGAAGAATTTCCGGATATTAATTCAAGGACGCGGGGGATTCGGTAAGAAAATTTCACACCTAAAATTTATTTGAAAAAAAATTAAAAAATCTGACATGTTTCATTTTGAAACTTACTTTTGCAACAATGAAGTTGGCTGGTTCTTACATTTTGACGTTTATGCGGTGACGCATGTTTTTGTTAAACGTGACATAATTTTATGAATTTGACGTGTTTTCTTTTCAATCAAAAATATGGTTCGTTTTGGTAGTGAAAATTCTGAAAACATAAAGATAGAAGTGGCAAATTTAACTCCTCAAAATACAAAGAGGTCAAAATTGAGCGTATGGAGGCAGTTTCCGGTTTTTTGCAATGAAAGATCTTACAATGTTGAAGATCCAGCCTCATCTATAACGACTTTGGCATCAATCTTAGAAGATTATGCCTTCAACATGAAAAAGAAAAATTCAGAAGATTATAAGGAATCTGTTGTTAAGGTAGGTTAAGTATTTTCAGATTCTTTGATTTAAAAAAAAACATGCAAAATTGTTGAAAATTATTTTTTTTTGTTTCAGGTTATGTGGAACTCCACCGCAAAGCAGCTTCAACATTTTTTTTTTGAAAATTATCAGATTAAATTTGATCCATTTAACGACGTGGAATTCAAAGGTGCTCGAGCAGCTCGCGATGCGAAAAGAAGGCAGCTGCAAATTGATCCAGAAAAAAGAAAGAGAAGTGCAGCAGCGTTAACAAGCCAAGAATATGAACAAATTATAAAAATATGGGAAGAAGATAAACCGAATGGCAACAATGGACAAAAAAAATTCTTTTACATCGCTTCACACGAATTGGCTTGGAGGGGTGGAGAGGGAGCTGCTGCGAAAGTCGAATATTTTGCGAAAGAGTTCAACAACAAAAACGAATTCACAGGCCGGATAGAGTACAACCCCATTTTTACGAAGACCACACAAGGTGGAGCAAGAAAACTCTCCGATAGCAAGTGGCTCATTGAAAATAGACAAAATCCTAAAGTATGTCCGGTTAGACTGTTTCATAAATTAATGGAGAAACGGGGTAATTCAATTATGATTGATAGATTGTTCCTAACACCGAACCCTAAATGGAATTCATCTAACTGGTTCAAAAACTGTCCTGTTGGAAAAAACACAATGTCAATCTGGTTTAAGGAGGAAGCCTCCAAAGTAGGCATTGACACCAAGAAAGTGAAGATCACCAACCATTCCGCAAGGGCTACAGCTGTATCCAATCTGGCCAAAAAGGGAGTAAGCGAGCAACAACTAATTAAAATAACGGGACACAGTAACAGTCAATCCATTAAACCTTACCTGCAGATGGATAAAGAACATCACCACGATATTATTAACGCTATGAGGGGCGAAAATAAGTCAGGGGAAAAAGGTAACCAGAGTGCGGCTTCGGCATCCTGCATTGGTCTGGAACCAGAATTCCACAAACAAATTTCAAACAACAACAACTCTAACAGCCAAGTGAGTATTGTTTATAACAATTGTGTTTTTAATGTTACAAATAATTATTAGCTAAAATATTGGAAATCTAGTGTTGTAATCAAGTAGGATAGATTATTTATTAGGTAATGCTTTTTTGAATTTTTAGTAGGTAATATAATTGTGGCTCGTTGAATAGGTAGGTAGCTATAGATTATAGATAGTTATAATAAATCATTAAACGTATTTTCATTCAATTTTTATATTTTGTTAATTCCATTTATAAATAAAACTAATTAATTAATCAAAGGTTGTCATTCTTCAAGCACTTTTCTTATCCATAATTATGGGAATACTTAAACTTTCAAAAAAAAGTTTCCTCAACGTTTAGTTAAACGAAATGCAAAAAATATAAGTGAAAATTATCCTTTTTATTTATTTTTACTACATTTCATTTACTAACACAAAGGGAAAGCATAGTATAGTCTAGTTTAGGCTAGTTATGCCTAATAAAACAATTTATTTATCCATAATTATGGAAATACTTAAACTTTCAAAAAAAAGTTTCCTCGCCGTTTAGTTAAACGAAATGCAAAAAATATAACTGAAAATTATCCTTTTTATTTATTTTTACTACATTTCATTTACTAAAACAAAGGGAAAGCATAGTATAGTCTAGTTTAGGCTAGTTATGCCTAATAAAACAATTTATTTATCCATAATTATGGAAATACTTAAACTTTCAAAAAAAAGTTTCCTCACCGTTTAGTTAGTCGAAATATAAGTGAAAATTATCCTTTTTATTTATTTTTACTACATTTCATTTACTAAAACAAAGGGAAAGCATAGTATAGTCTAGTTTAGGCTAGTTATGCCAGATAAAACAATTTTTAAAATCTAGGTAGATAGTAGATACCACAGTCAAGTAGGCTTAGGCTTGTGATGTCGAAATCGTCTCTGCTATACGTCACGTCGACAGTTATTTCTTAAACGTGCTTCTTTAGTTCACAATAATTAAATCATGGCAGTAAACAATCAAGAAACTAATTTTAAGCCCTACGGTGTTTGTAAATCTTGCTCTAAAATAGGGGACATTAATATGTCTCATACAAATTTAAAGTATTTGCAATGTTTAATGGAAAAAACTGAATTAAATCCCCATCAAGAAAACCTTTTCTCAGCTATCCAGAAGATTTTGGAGGACGATATCTCATCCTTTTTAAGAAAAACCAGAATTCAGCAGAACAAAATTGCATCCAAATATTACATCTATTATATTAAACATAGACATCTGATAGAAGTGGAAAGGGAAGATAACCATTATCCTTGTTATTCTCCATTACGAAGAGAAGAGTTCCAACCAGAATTCCAAAAATATTTAGCCTTAATGAAAGAAATATTTGGTAAATAAATATTTGTATTTATTTAGTATTATAAAATGAATAAAAACATTAAATACCAAAATTTGATCCTGAATACTGATTTTCGGATCATATGATAGCTGTCAAGAAAAAAGTTCCACTTATTAATTTTGTTCGCCTAGCTTGGCAGGAAGAGAAAAATTTCCGAAAAATTTGAAGGTTGTCATTGGTAACTGTCGAAATGAAAGTGTGTGATTGGCTTAGAATGACAGGTGTGAAATTTTCGTTGAAATTAAAGAATAAAGATTTTGCTACTCGTGCAAAGAATGCATGTATAATATTTTATAACTAAAAAATAGACGATCGGACGATAAGGCCAGCAATCGTCCTAGGGTGCTGAAAACGTCCTGGAATTGTACTTTAACGCCCGATTTATTATAATAGCTATTTATGCTATAAGTAAAGGAAAGCTCTATTGGGAGAGTTTTTTTTTATTGTCGAGCAAGCTTGCCAGCGAGGCTATAAAATGACGAATGTTTTTTTTTTTCATCTGTAATGCATATTACGTGTTTGTGTTCTTTTTAATTACCAACAACTTTTTTGTTGTGAATGTTAGATAAAGTTTAGATTTCCTTTTTTTGGAATTTTTCTCTTGGAAATTCAAAATTTGAAAGTTCTACACTCTTAAGTTTTATTGTAATAAATAAGGAATTTTAGAGATGCTGACTATGGGCCTTGTTGATTTTGGTTAGTTAAACCAGGTCTCTTGGAGAAATATACTACTTTTTTGAATAATTGTTGTTTGTTGTTATAATTTTAAAAAATCATTGATATTAATTTTCCATGGCTATAGACCTAAATGTACAGAATTAAATGAAATTTTTAGAAGATGGAAAACTCATCAAAATAATGGCTACCTACTGAAAAGAGTTATGGGGTAATATAAAATATTACCATAGTCTGGAGACCATCTAAACTTATACAGTGTGTTAAAAAAGTATGCAATATATGGAAAATTCCTTTATTATTGATTTTCAAAAAATCTTATTATTCATAAAACTTGGTGCTTACCTTGAAACAATTAATGAGTAATTCAGATTTCATGTATGACTGTTAGTGTGGGAGCAAATGTCATTTCCGAAATCGCGTCAAGAGTAAAGCACCTTATAACTTAGCTTATAAAGATACAGCAAAATCTTATAAGAAAAAATTATTCCGAATATAAAATAGTATTAATATGAAATTTAAGTTTAGTAGGTACTTCAATTTTAATTTGTTCTCTTTTTTTCTCGATTTTGTCTTAAACGGGACGCCACTGATGAATGTTTTGCTCTTTTGTTGTTAGTATACTTGCCAAGCAACTATAAAATTCATTTAAGATAGAAAATAGTTGCAGAGTGTTTCAGTTTTTCCAGAGATAAGAGCGAGTTTATGTATCAGCGTGTTGTAAATGCATTTAAACACTTTTGGTCCAAAACGAATTCTAATAAAAATCACGAACGAACCAAACTCTTTTCATTTCATGTAAAGCAACTAATAATTTATTTGTCGCTTGAGTAAAATAAGTCCAAGTATTCTAAAAAGTCAAATAAAATATTTGGTTTTGAAGAATAGGCCGTGCATTTAAAATGGAAACAAATAGCAATAATTTTACTTCACTTTGACATATGAAATTAATTAGTTGAACATAGCGGCTGCTTCTTTAGACGATTTGTATTTATAACCAACAATAAGAACTAGTTCTGCGCTTTTTTGCATAGGATAAAGGGAAGATAGATGGACCAGGAGGATAGATGGACCATCGGTCATATTTTTCAAAGCAAGGTAACATTGCAACGATTGACCGGCGTATGCTTTGCGTTTCGATTAGTTCACCTTGAGGTAGTCGCGAGAACGCCATTTTACGGGTTTATGTGGAAGATTTTTAACAAAAACATGGGTGAAAATTATATTTAAAGATATAAGATGACAAGCCAAATAATAATAAAAATATCAATATCTCAATAAATCTAAATAACTCAAACATATTAAACTCAACAACTAATTTCCAAACGACAAATGGCTCACTTCAGAACCTCAGTTTTGATAACTCTCTGTTTGAAAATGAACTAAACATTTCTGATATGAATAACACTAATTAAAATGATTTTAAGTTTCATGATCGCACACTGAACCTCAGTAAAACTGGGTTTAACCACGATGAACTTCAGTTGTTCAACTTGGGACTTAATCCAATTTTTCTATCACTCAGAGGACTGAGGACTTAAAGGTCATAGCCGTCGAATGCGAAAATAATATCTCCTTTTGTAATGGCGTGACGGTCTCAATCTGCAACGTGTATCAATCTTTTTCACAAGAACGGCCCTCGGTCGCACCTTACTTCATACAATAAAACCCTCAAGTCTAATAAGGATAAAATTAAATCAAATAATCTGGTAGTTTCAAAGGCTGATAAAGGCAGTTGCTTGGTAATCTTGGATAGATTACAGTATGTTGACAAAGTGGAACAATTTTTGTCCACTCCAGACTTTATATTAATTTAAACTAATCCTACCGAAAAATTTATGATCAAATTTAAAAACACCCTGAAAATAGCACATGATACGCTCTCATTCTTTAACACCAATAAATTTAAATTAACTCCAATAAACCCAGCCACACCTCGCCTAAATGGTCTACCAAAAATCCATAAACTAGATATCCCTATCAGACCCGTTGTCTCATACTGCCGTGATTCGCCATGCCATAAATTCAGTAATTGGCTCAATCATACTATTCTCTCATTAACCAACTTCCATAGCTCCTTTTCAGTCAATAATTCTACACAACTAGCGAATGAACTACAAAATCTTCATATACCGCCTTTATTGTATCTTTTGATGTGACAAACTTGTTTTCCAGTATCCCTACAAACGAATGTATCCCACTTATTAGAACACTACTCACAGATTCTACCAATCAACCTTATAACCACATAAATAACATTTGCCTTTTTGGTAGTATTAGAACAAAGCTTTTAACTCTTTAGTGATAAATTCTTTAAACAAAACTCAGGCTTAGCTATGTGATCTGACCTATTTCCCCTCTTAGCTGATCTTTTCATGTCTAGCCTCGAAACTAAAATTAAATTGAACCCTCTGTTTTCACATATTGTGGTCATCAAGAGATATGTGGATGACATCTTTGCTATTTTCAATAGTACCCAAGTAGTAATATACACAATACGCTGTGACACTGGATGGTATGCGTACCATCGACAGTGACCAAAGATTAGGCGTGGCCCTACTTCTTCAGCAAAGACGTGACGTAATTTCTACAAGAAGTACTAAGAATTATGATTGTCAATGACATCAATAACCAGAAGCTTTCGACTGGTGGTTGTTGACCAAACGGGCCCTAACCCTCAGGTAAAAAAAAAAAAAAAAAAAAAAAAAATGAACGAATGCACCTGTCACAATTTCTGCGCTCACCTAAGCTCTTAGGTTAAAATTATTTTATTAAAATTTGTTCGATGTTGACCCAAGAGATAAGCCAGGTCATATTTGCATAGATAAGTCTAAAGAGTATTCAATGTTAAAATTAAGTTTTTGTAAATACACCAAAGGTTACAAATAATGATAGTAGAGGTCAATTTGTTTAGAAAGGATAAGTAAAATAAAACATGGAATTGTTTAATTAGGAAGTTTTATTTAACATAATTAATAAGGTATTACAAATAAAAAATGTGTAAGCAAAATACCACATATAAAATATGTATTTCATTTAATAAAATAAATATATATATCTGTTAACAACAGGTACTGGGTGATATCGCTAACATATCTATATATATATATAGTTAATTAACTTTAATTTCCTTGTTTAGCATTATTGAAAGGACAGTCCTTCTGTAATTGATTGAACCGTTCCATATTAAATGACTTTTTCCACACCTTACGATTGTTACATATTTCTGAAAAACAGGTTCCATATACCCTTGATTCTCCATATGTTGATTCATTTGAAATATTGCAATGACTTTTTCCACACCTTACGATTGTTACATATTTCTGAAAAACAGGTTCCATATACCCTTGATTCTCCATATGTTGATTCATTTGAAATATTGCAACACCGATTGCATTCGTAGAAGGATTTAGTCATGGTTGGAGCTGAAATCAGAGAATAAAGTTAATGTATAATTTTAATGTGTTAATTTTTAATTAATATACCTTATATTCTGCTGACTCCAAAGATCTTTTGGTAGGGTGAGTACATATTAGGTATTACTGGTAAATTCTTTTAAAAACGGTTGTTAACGAAAATATGTTAATTAAAAGTAAAGAAGTATTAATTAAAATGGATTAAATTCTACCAATATATATGGTTAATAAAAAATTATTATTATTCTATCATTATATGTCTTAAAGCTCACAAATACTAGATATTTTAACCAACTAAATACAAAATGATTACAACAAAAAAAAACATAAATTACTTAACTCTAACAAAGAAAATTATGAAATATTGCTATTATTATTATTATTAATATTATTATTATTATTATTATTATGTAAATATCCCCATGGTAACGTGTCTGTATAAATACAATTTACTATACGTTTATCATCATTAGAACTTAGTGCTATTTTTTTTTGTGTTATCGTATAAACTACATGTTCTTTATTTCTAATAAGTATTTCATCAGTATTCTTATTTGTATTATAAAACAAACAGTTGTAATAATCATTAAAAGTTATTTCTTTTAATGATGCTTTTTTAATACCTTTATCCTTCTTAGTCGTTTGTTCCTTACCATCATTAATTACTTTAAATGTGTACATTTTAGATCTAAGACCAATAAATTCTGTCATAATATTTCCATTGTTTTCATCCTTCATTAACCCTAGAACTTTTTTGTTTTTTAAAGGAATATTACAAATATTATTTGGAGGATAGTCAGAAGTGTCAAATTTATGAATATCCTCCTTGATATGTTGATAAATATCACTAACAAAAAATTGATAAATAAGTGAATCTGTATCACTATATAATAATTTTGCATGTTCATTAAACTTAGGTTTGATATAATTATAGTGAAAATCATATAAAATTGTTTTTGAAATTTCCAAAATACTAAACCCAACGTATATTGGTTTATTAAATTTAATATTAAGTTTTTTCATCTCAATTATAATCATATCATTATCAAAAATAGTACAACTATGAAAATTAGGTTTAGAAATATAATTTTTTGCACCATATCTACCCTCCCACTTGGTAACTAATTTTACATCTTTATATTTCCGAACATTCTCTATTGTTTTGCCAAAAACTGAGTTGTTCATTAGTTTATAAAAGTTTTTTTCAAAGTCATTTTTACTTTGTTTTCTTAATGTTGTATTTAAATCAATGTATGTTTTTAACCAAGCAGATTGCTTAAATTTTAAAATTTTATGAATCTTTGTTAACTTAAGACCTAAATTTAAGGCTTGCTTTAAATTTCTGTAATGAATTACGTAATTTGTTTTATTAAAAAGTGTTGTTAGTAATTTAGTTTGTTTGGATGATGATGATGATGATGATAAAGGAGGTTTCATATGTTCAGGACATAGTGGTAAATCTTTATGATTGTTATGCAATTTAGTAGGATATTCAAGATCAACCTCAAGTATAAATCCATAATCTTCATTATCAGGTGTATTAATAATATTCTCTGAGTAATAATTTACTGTATCAATCCAAGAAAATTCACCGATAGGTAAATATTCACACATTGCCGTGCCATATAAATTATTAACATCAAAATAAATTAAAAATGAATCTTCAATATCTGAATTATAATCTTCTTTCATGTATATATTGTTAGCTTTTCCGTATCGGTTACTACATTGTGAAATTCCACCTCTAACACCCCTTTCTATGAACATAACTTTATCAATATCGTCCAATAATTCTAAAGTAGTACCAGATAATTTTAAACAACTTGAATATGCCAATCCTGGAGCTGTAAAATATTTAAAACATTCTAAGTTATATGTTTCAAAACAAACTTTTCTAAAATTTTCACAAATGTCACTTAAAAGTAGAACGTCTGTTTTTAAATATAATTCTGCATATTCCTGAAGGTTTTTAATATTAAACGAACGCCAAACATTAATTGCATGTTCATAATCGGTGTCAGAAATATGTGATTTATTCAATTTATTATAAAATAATTCTTTTACTGGTAACTGTGTATCTTCTAACTTAACCCAGTTGTTAAGATAATCATAAGGAAAAATTCCCTTTTTTGATAAAAGTTCAAATTCCATATTATTTCTACAATAATTTCTTGTAATACTTTTTTCAGAGTTATCTAAATAGGAACTTAATTTATCCAAGCTACTTGGCATAAAACGAAATGAATCTAAAAATCGAAATTGTACATTTGTGTTAATAAATTGCTTTGTAAATGATATGTATTTTTCCTTGTTTACAGGAAGCAAACTAACATCACCAGGTACTTCTGTTGCAAGTGCTCTAATTAAAAAATGACTATCATAACCAGATAGATTATGAAAAATAATAGGTACTACAGAATCATCTTTATAATTTAAATTACATGAGGAGTGGGCACTTCCTCTATAGTTGCCACTAAAATGCGAATGATCTTTAACCTTAACATCATCGTACGCAATGGATTTTGAACAAATATGACAGGTTTTTGATAATTGAAATTCAATTTTTTGTTTATCTGTTAATGGTTTCATTTTAATTGAATTTGAAAAAATGTGAGATAGTTTTTTCCCTAGCTGGTTTAATTCTAATACAAACCAACTTATACAGTCTTTACCAGTATATAAATCAAATTTTGATAATGAATTGTCATAGGAACAACATAAATAGTATGCAATACTAAATGGTACATGTTTTTGAGTTTTATTTATATTTCCAGTAATATTTTCATCTTTGTAATCTTCTAATATACATTCCAAATCTGCATAAATGATAAATGGGCATTTTTCTTGGTTTTTATATTGTTTAAATTTTAAATATTTTTCAGACTCTGTTGGTAAAGTAATTTTTGTTTTATTCATTTCTTTACAGGTAAACATATGTCTATTTAAAGTTTCCAGTGAGTAAAAATGATTAAGACATGTATCACAGTAAAATTTTTTATTTGTTAAATCATTATTAACTTGTCTATGAAGTAAACGTGATAGATCTTTAATTAATGTAAAATGAAATATTTGGTTAAAATCGTTTACATGTTCAGTTAAACTCATATCATAGTCAATATTATCAACATTATCATTAAAATTATGTTCAGTTGAAATCATTAATAAATTAATTTTTATTAAAAATTTAAATTTTGTTAAGCAAACTGGTACAATTTCCTTTTTTTCTAAGGTAAATACATTTATTGAAAGATTGTTCATTTGTTCAAATTTAGAGATATCTTTTAATTTTATAGGAAAATTAATTCCATCATATTTTAGTTTTTCACTAAAATGAGGATAAGAACTTGTTCTCTTAGGATTACATTGATCTGAACAAGGATAAAGAGCTGCCAGAACAGACCAGAGGAAACAATACTCATCATTATTATTAATATTAAGCACACCTTTTGTATTTTGAATGAATTTAGGAACATCAACAAAAGTTGATATACCCATATTTATTGGTGAATAATTACAAAAATTAACTTTTAACTGTAAAATTTCATAAAGCGCTCAGCCTGAATCCCTTTCAGCAAACTCTTCTAACTTGGTTAAAATATTGTTTTTAACATAATTATCATAAAACAATTTTAAATCTGTTGCATGATCAATAATTCTATTTTTAGTTTGAAAATGTTTTATATCTCTTTCTAACGTTTGAGGCTTTACAAAATTTGCTAAAAAAATTACATTTACTTTTAATAGAGAAATTTTAAGTTGTTTTTTAACTTGATGTGAGAATGATTTAAAAGCTTTGTTAAAAAATATTTCAGGATCTTTAATACTTAAATTAATTATAGCACCAGTTCTAATTCGATTTTTAAAACATGACTCTAGATCTTGCCAGATTAAATATTGTTTTTTAGATTTATGTACATTTTTACGATAACTAAAAGTAGCTTTAAAGTTTTTTAAAAGAGCTAAAGAAGATTCTAGTTTTAAAAAACCTTTGCTTTTATTTTTGTTATCAGACACATTACGTTTAATATATTTTTGAAGTAATAAAATATTTTTGTTTAAAAATTTAATCCACTTGCAATAATCCTCTTTAGTTTTAATTAACTTACCAACTTGTTGTATTTTCAACACCATTTTTTCAGTTAAAGAATTAATTTCAGCACCAGTACTCATTTTTGTATTTAATTGGTTAATATGTCTAATATGTGAGAGCTTCAAAACATACAAAGATAATAATTTTCAATAAAATAGAATAACTTTGTATCCTTTTTAGAAAAAAGAAAAAAAATATAAAATAGAGATCTCATACAACATAAATTTATTCACATTACTATTTTATATGCTAATATATTTAATTAATATGAATAGTTACTAGAAGCGCTCTAACACCTTATCATTTTACAATAGATTAGGTATAATTTTTATATGTATGAACATTTTTAAAATTTAATCAAACTTATCGTTTAGTTCAACTTTAACCTTCTAACATTTTTATAGACATTGAGGTGCCAGAGCTAAATTTTTATAAACTAAAATTAAACCACGTGTTTTTGTATAGGGGAACGTTGGTTAAATTAAAACTATAAATTACACAGTAAAATGAAAAGAATTTCTCAAAACCCAATACTTTTACTCCTCTTACTTCTTAATTTTTAAAAGAAAAAAATGTGTTCAGCGTATTAAAATGTTAGTATATATATACGAGTGAATTTAATACAAATAGCAATAACTGAAGATCTTAAATAATTTTTAAGAACAAAGTGACTTTTAAATTAGTAAAATGACTAACATCCCAACGACCATCATAATAAAATCAACCGATTTAATTGAATTTTCATTGGACATGGCATACGTTGTCATGAAGCAGATTTTTCAGTAAGTTTTTTTTTAATTTTATTTTTTATTAATGTTTGTAAATGTTAGTAAATGTTTTTTTAACACATTTCCAACGATTTATTAGTATACTGTTGTTTTTTTCAATTTAATGTTTTAACTTTTTTTTTTTTTTTTTTTTTTTTACACAAACATAATAATTAAGTTCATTCTTCTTTGTTGTTTTAGATTTGGAGTTAAAAAGTTGGAATTAAAAAAGGATGCTGTGTTTGTGTCCCTCAATTATTATCCTAAAATTGAGAAGCTGGAGAGAAAATTCGGTAATCTTCCCATCAAATATGTTTGTACAAGATTGGAGGATGAAAAGGAGGTTAGAGTATTCGAAAAGGCCCTTAGTAAATTCTCATTCCTGTTACCTGAAGAGGATGAAGAAAAATTGGAACCACCGCCACAAACCTTGTCTATTGACAACAAGAGTGAACCGGAAAGAAAGAAGAGGAAAATAAACATTATTGAAAACATCCTAGTGAAACCATCCACTTCCAACGACACAACCAAAAGGCAAAAAATAATAATAGACGATGACGATGATAATGACTTTGAGATTAACAGTCAAGCGTTTTTTTAGTAAAATGTATTTTTAAAATAAATAAATCAAAATATTTTTAATGATTTTAATTGTTTTATTTTATTTATAAACTATACAACATTTTTAATATCTATCCAAGAATTATGACTATTATCAAAACCTAACCATTTTACAAAAGCCTTATTGTTCTTACGCTTTAAAACTTTTTCAACTAAATATATATCAGGATATTTAACTTTTTGCAACTGTTGTTCGTAAAATCCACCCTTAATATTATGCTTATTAGCATCTTGTAACAAATAAGTAGTAGGATTTGTTAGTTGTATTTTATTTATGGTAAAAATTTCCGTTGACCAATTAGATTGATATTTTTTATCAAAAACACCTCTTATTTTTGAAATTCTTACAGGATCATTAATTTTAAATTTTGGTTTATTTACAATCTTTATATGAGTATAAACAGTTTGAAGTAAATGTTTTTCATGTTTTTTAGTTACTTCAGAGGGTTTCATACCTATAGTTCTATGTTTTTTATTATTGTATATTTTAACAATGGTGGCTAACAAGTTATACCACTTATAGGAACCGTTAACATGTAATTCTTTCCAAATCATACTTTTAAGTGTTCGAATTGCACGCTCAACAATAGAAGCCTTTTTTTCACTATACGTGTAATAATGTTTAACATCATATTTTTTTAAGAGCTTTTGAAACTCTTTTGAAATAAATTCTGAGCCTTGGTCAGACTGAAGAAGTTTAGGTGGAGTTGTGTCCCTAAAAACTTTTTCCATTGCTTCGGCTACTTCTCGACCAGTTTTTGTTTTAAGAGGAAACGCCCAAATATACTTGGAGAAACAATTAATTACTACCAGAATATATTTATAACCATTATTTTCTTTTCCATAAGGACCTAGTTCACATAGATCAGCTTGGTATAAGTCCTCAAGGCCTTTTATGATGACATGACGTCGTTGAAAATTAATTCTAGCTGGTCTGTGTATTTCATCAATTACATGTCTTTTTATGTCCGTCGCGAAATGAGTCATATTTTTTCTAAAATAGTTTTTTTATTCTATTATATGTGCTTCACGTAATTCCTCAATTAATGAATTAATTTCATTAATATGACTGTTATTGCCTGCACTTTGGGATGCTATTAATAAGTGTAATCTCTCAACAAGTTCGTTGGGGTCATCCCAATGCACATAGTCAACTGGTTTGTTGGTGTATTGCATAAAAAGTTTTTTTTGATGTACGGGAGTATGTTTACTGATGATACCTGCACCTGATGATGATATGGTTCGCACAGCAGGTGCAATAATGTTTTTATACTTAGGTAAAGTACTGCCTTGTATCTGTTCTGAGGCCTTATACAGAATATCAATGTAATTATTTTTATCTGGTTCGGTAAAGTTCATAGGATGTTTTTTAAAAATCAATTCATATAAACCCATTGTACCTTTGTAACGTTTTCTTTTCACAGCAATATCTGACTCCATGAATTTTAATTGAGAATCACCAATAAAAAACTTATTTTCCTTCTCACTGAAAACTACACCGTACTTGTGATCAAATTCCTTATTAGTATCGTTTATCATTTCTTTAATATATCTTCTTGGTAAAGATTCAAACTGATCTAGATAAGCTCGAATAGAAGCATCCTCAATATTACTTTCTTGTTCATAGTCGGTTGTTTGTGGTAAATTTGTTTCAATAATAGTTTCTAACTCATCACCGCTTTCACTATCATTGCTCGTGTTTGTGGTGGTAGTATTTACTGGCGTTGAGTGAAATTGTAAACGCCTCTTAGAGGATAAGGAGCGTAAAGGTGTGTTTGTGCTTGTAGTCTCGTTTTTATCTTCAAATAATTCCAAATTTGAGAATTCATTTGATTTATCCTTATGTATTTGTTTTTCTCCTTCTAATTTCATTTCATTAGAATTTAAATTATTTTTACTAGGGTTCAATTTTGTTTCTATATTTTTTAAATGTTTAGTAATTGGAGAAAAAATATCCTCATGAGCTACTTCACCCTGTTTTAGAAGGTCTAATTTTTGTTTAACAATTTTACGTTTTTCTATTAGTTTTCGTTTAAGTTGTTTCTCAGTCGAGTTCATGGTTTTTTTTTCTTTCTTTCTTTTTAACAGCTTCTCTTCTACAGGTATGTGAAAGAAATGGTTGATATTTATATCTTTTACAAGTATATATATTTATCAAAACAACAACGATATCTTCCATCAGATATTTTATTATCCTTAAATATTGTTAAAAATTGATAAGACTTTTGCCAACAAACACCACATAGAGCTTTAAATTCTTCAAATGTCATATCTGTACCCACATGATTGTTATATACATGTTTTAAATTAGTATCATCCTGCTTGAACAAAATGATAACATTTGCATTGTCCCTGATTAAATGTTTTGGTATTTTTGCATATGTTTGAGAGAGATAGAAACAATCAATGTAATTATGACGACCCATACTGAAGTATTCACGAATAACATCCTGCTTATCACATGTTACATCATCAAAAACAAAAATTGAATGTTGCTTTGCTTTTGATGGTTCTAAAATTTCTTCACTATTATTAAACGCAAAATAACCAATTCCTTTTACAGGTTTTAGTAATCTCTCTAAATATAAGTACTTTGGTTGATATAGAGATTTTGAATATAAATAGATATTTTTAAATTTTAATCCATTAGGATGTTCTATTAGGGTAAGCATCACATTTGTTTTACCACAATTTGAAGGTCCCACAATAATACAACGGATTGATGAAGGTAAAAGTAAACTATGCTTGCTTTTTGGACTTTCTTCAATTTCATGGTTAGCAACTGGTAGAGTAAGCTGTTGTTGAACAATCTTCATTTTTTTTTTTTTTTTTTTTCTCTTGTCTGATGATGTCAGCTTTATGTTGAGGTCTAAACAAAAGTATTTATGATATTGAGTTTCATGTTATTTTATTTAGTTGATTCTAAAAGGTGACTGAGTAAAGATGAAATTGTATCCTGATGCTAACGCTTCCATAGTTGAAGGAAACGGTCTTTTGAATACAGCTATAAATAAACTACCTCTAGAATTACACATACCTGGGTATAATTATTGTGGTCCAGGAACAAAACTGAAAAAACGTTTAGCCAAAGGTGATAAAGGCATTAATGGATTAGATGAAGCGTGTAAAGAACATGACATTACCTATTCAAACAATCAAGATTTAACTGTTCGTCATGCAGCTGATAACATTTTAACAAAAAAAGCAATGGATCGGGTAAGAAACAAAAATTCAACTTTTGGTGAAAAAATGGCTGCATTAGGAGTGGCTGGTGTCATGAAAGCCAAAGTTAAACTTGGTATGGGTTATAATAAAAAACAAAATTATTGTGATACTAAAAAAAAGTGCACCTCAACATTAAAAAAAGGTATACGTTTACTACAGAACGCTTTAAAAATTATGACAAATAGTTTACAATCAATATCTGGCACAGATTCAATAAATATAAATGCTATCAACACAACTGTCAACTCTAAACTTAAAAATAAAGAATTGAAAAAATCAGAAAAAAATATTCAAAATAAGTATGAAAGGGAGATTCGTAAAAAAATTGATGAAAATTCAAAGCGTAAGAAGAAATTAAAAATTGTTGAGAATAGTACTATTAATACAAATGATGTCATCCCTCAAAAACAACTACAAGCATCAAAAAGAAAACGAGATAGTGAATCGGATGAAAATTTAACCATCCAAAAAAAGGTAAATTATGGTTTCAATGACTATGATAATGATGATGATAATGATTATCATATTGAGGAAAACAAACGTGGTGTTAAAAGAGAGCATGATTTATCTGAGGAGTTAGAAGAATTTATTACTTTTCCAAAAAGAAAAAAAAATTAATTACAAATCAAATAGATTGAACTCTACATGTATATATACTTTGCAATCTTATGTTTATAAATTAGTCTAAAAATTGTTTTGAAGACACACATGCCTAATATGGTTGCTCGTAGTAAAAATAAAAAGTCACAAAGTCCTCGTCAAACTAAAAAAAGGAAACCAATAAAAACTAGCTTCAAAACGGTAACCAAACAAATTAAAAAGGGTATAATAAACCAAAAACCAAAGGATTTCAGTGGAGCTTTAAGGGTTGCAATAAGGCACGCAAACAAGTTTAAAAATAAAATAAAACCACCCAGAATTATAAATGTTCCAAAACAGGGAGGTTTTTTACCTCTTATACCGATTTTTGCTGGACTAAGTGCACTAGGAGCACTAAGCGGTGGTGCAGCTGGTATTGCCAAAGCTGTGAATGATGCTAAGGCGGCATCACAAAAATTAAATGAGGCACAACGACACAATAAGACGATGGAAGCAATAGCACTTGGTAAGGGAATTCGTATGAAACAACATAAAAAAGGATTGGGTCTTTTTTTACGACCTCCAGGGTTTCAAAAAAATTACCCTTAAAATTACCAACTCGACCCCTAACCAATGCAGATCTTGAAAAGTACATACATCAGTTAAATATAAGAAATTTTAGAGGAATTTTTATGAAAGATAAATTACCTAAAAAAATTCATTTACATGAATCTGGGATTATCAATATGGATAATAGTAATGGTCCAGGCACACATTGGACTGCATATATCAAGCATGGTTGTTATATCAGTTATTTTGACAGTTTTGGAAACCTTTCACCTCCCCTTCAGTTAGTTAAATATTTTAATTCTAATGGTTTTTGTAAAATTATGTACAATTATGATTCCTACCAGACATATGATTCTGTAAATTGTGGACACTTATGTTTAACATTTTTATATAATAATAATAATAATATTAATTAATAATTTTGTATAATAAAGAGAGTTATTATAAACCTTAATTATTTATTGTTTTATTTTCAATCAGTAAACATGTCCTATACTTTTACTTTATCTGCTAGAGATGCCTTATTATCAGCAAAAATTTATCCTCCAATTGTTTTAAAGGAAAATGAGGAATATGTTTTAGGTTTAATAAATTTTGAAAGTTACAATTCAATACCCAATATAGATAACACAAATAATCAATTCCATTATAATAAGGAAGTGATTGTAATTCCTGAAGGTTCTTATGACATTCAAGACATTAATCGCTATTTAGTTGAACATGTAGAAAATATATCGAAAGAAAAACAAGGGCCAGAAGTAGAAAAACCATTTCTATCAATTAAAGCAAACTATAATACATTAAAATGTGAAATAAAAAGCAACTTGGAAATTGATTTTAGTAAATTATCTAGTATTGGTTCAGTATTAGGATTTAAAAAAAAAAAGCTTTCTAAAAATCGGAAACATATATCAGATCGTACTATTGACATTTTTAAAGTGAACAGTGTTTGTGTTGAATGTAATTTAGTAACAAATTCTTATACAAATGGAAATCCAGTACACATAATTCACATGTTTTACCCATCTTCGTTACCTGGAACAAAAATCGTTGAAAAACCATCAAATGTTATCTATCTTCCAATCAATACGCAGTATATAGATGAAATTATACTTAAAATAACAGATCAAGATGGTAATTTGGTTAATTTTAGAGAAGAAGTGGTAACAGTTAGATTGCATCTACGAAACAGAGCATTTTTTAGTTAAACATAAAAATGGTTTTTTTATATAATATTGTTCAGTCTTTAACGCTACCCAATGACAACACAGAATATCCTATAAATAAGTTAAATCAATCAAAACAAATCAGTAACAGCAACAAGCTGAAACCATTAACACTCAAAAATAAACAATTTTTAATCTCATTAGGTTTTAAGATTAAGAAAAATTAAACGTTTAACCAAGTTTTGGTATAATTTTAAGGGAGTCTTTAGATTAAAACTTAGAAAACTGTTATTATTTATAAGGTGTAGTTGTAAATTTATATCCGAAGAAGAAAAAGAAGAAAGAAATGAGCTTTAATATATTAAATGTTGGTGAAAGTGTCTACTCTGACACTTCAATTGTCAACTTTCAATACCATACGCATCAACCCTATGCATCTACCACATTTAATAATAATGATGAGATAAGGATTCCAATACAAACCCAAGATCTGTATACCTTACCTGGTCAAAGTTTTCTATATATCGAAGGAAAAATCGTAACCACTAAAGACAACACCTACAGTAAAAATGTTTCTTTTGTAAACAATGGGATTTCTTATCTTTTCGATGAAATTCGTTATGAATTAGGTGGTGTAGTTGTTGATCGAGTAAGAAATCCAGGTATAACCTCAACAATAAAGGGTTATGTTTCCTACACTTCAAACGAAGTCAAACGATTGGAAAATGCTGGTTGGAAAATACATGAAAATCCTGAATTATTAGACGATAAGGGTAGCTTTAACATATGTCTACCATTACGCACTCTATTGGGTTTTGCTGAAGATTTTCAAAAAATTATTATAAACGTTAATCAAGAATTAGTCTTAATTAGAAGCAGTTCAGACACAAATGCTATTCTTCAAACAAGTAATCCACTAGTGGTTGAAGACTATAAGGTGGTTTTAAGTAAAGTAGTGTGGAAAATACCTCATGTTTCAGTGTCAGATGTGGAAAAATTACGATTATTAAAATATCTTGAAAATGGTCGCGACCTGAATCTGGCTTTTAGGAGTTGGGAGTTGCATGAATATCCTGTTTTACAAGAAACCATGAGACATACGTGGGCTGTCAAGAGTACTGCACTAATTTCCAGACCGCGATTTTTAATTTTTGCTCTATCAACGAACAGAAAAAATAAAATTTCCAAAAATATGAGTGTTTTTGATCATTGTAATTTGTCAAATTTTAAACTTTTTTTAAATTCTGAAATGTTTCCTTACGATAGTTTAAATCTTAATTTTGATACTAAACAATGGGCAATTTTATATGAAATGTATGCGCAGTTTCAAAAAAGTTTTTACTACCAACGTCACGGTGAGCCATGTTATGAACCTATAAAATTTCATGGTGTATGTCCTTTTGTAGTTATTGACTGTTCACGTCAGAACGAGTCACTTAAAACCGGAGCTATAGATATTAGGTTAGAATTTGAAACAACAAAAAATATACCAACAAATACTAGTGCCTATTGTTTAATCCTTCACGATCGCTTAGTTAAATACAATCCTTTAACTAACATTGTGAAATCACTTTCTTAATTAATAAATTTTGAATTTAAGAAAAAAGGGAAATTATGTTTATACTAGACGTACAAGGATTTCTATACAAGGAAAGTGAATTTATCTGTAAAGAATTGACTGTAGTGAATATTGAAAATGGACAGGTTTACCACAAATTAATCAATTTACCTCATGGTATTGAATGGTTTAATGAAAAAATAGAAAAAAGGATAAAATGGCTCACCGATAATATTCATGGACTTGAATGGAATCAGTCTAATTTTAATTATCTATCATATGAAAATATTTCTGATTATATAAAAAATATTGTTAATAATGAAACTATTTTTGTAAAGGGTTACGATAAAAAAATTTGGTTGAGTAAATTACTTTCTAATAATATTGAAGAATTTTTATTTATAGGGTGTCCAAATTTAACTAAGTTAAAAAACTTTAAAAATAATTATAATTTTCATTGTAATAATCATTATCTTAACAATAAAAGGTGTTCTAAAGAAAATGCATTATTATTGTATAATTGGTATATAAATAAAACTACTTAACATTAAACATATTATTATGTCTTTTATTTTTTTCACAACTATATAAAACCTGTGGGGGCTTATATGGTATATGTTACTTTAAACATAGACCTTAAACCATCAAGAACAAAAATGGGTTGGGGTCCTGAGTATGTAGCATCTGTTAGTTTAACGGCAGATCTTAGACCAACAAGAAGGCAACCTGTTCCAATACTTCAAACATATTACTGCAGTCGGTGCAAACTGGCAATCAGAGCATCATCCCAAATTTTCATTTGTACAAAGTGTCTTTATAAAACTGAAAGGACAAAATAATAAAAATTATAAATGTAGATGTTTGTCTATTTGAGTGAAAATAATAACCCTATTTTAGTAATATAAGGAAATGAAACCTATGTAGTTTATTAGTTTCAGTCTAACATTTGTTAAGTGTGGATTACTAGATCAAACAAAACAAATTACAATGTATGTTAAGCATATTCTGGTGTTTTGTGTTATTTTTTTAAATGTTTTACACATTATTAATTGTATGAAAAATAATAATAATAATAATAATAATAATAATAATAATAATAATAATAATAATAATAATAATAATAATAAATGTAGTAAACACATTGAAGATTATGAATATTTAAGTAGGGATTATAACACCTTATATAATACAAGTCGAAACTTGTATACTGAGTGCACTAAGCACCTTGATATGTACATGGAGTTATATGATAATGAATTAGCGGTAAACGATATATGCATGGAAAAATTTGAGCAGTATGAAGTTATTAATAAGAATTTATCAAACTCTGTAAATTATACGAAATACATAAATTTATTAAAAGAAAATATTAAATTGGAATCAGAATTATATGTGATAAAAAATAATTTAACTGAAGCACTACTGCACTGTAAAGAAAAGGTTACAATTAGTCGTTCTCTAATAGGAGAATATACAGAAGAAATATCACATTTAAAATATAATATGTCTAGTCTTATAAATGAATTTTATAATGTAAATAATACCTTGGAAAAATGTCAACAAGCCTTACAAGGACAAGTTAAGGAAAGAAATAATATATTCAGTAATCTTTACGATTGTATAGACCGAGAAGAGACTCTTCAAGAACAAAAAAATAAATATGTTATTAGGTTAAGTACCTGTAGAAAAATAAAAAGTCATTTAAAAGAAATTTGTAATCAAAAGGTATAGACATTTTTTTTTTTATATTTTTTTTTTATTTTAATGTTTTTTATAATATAAATTATAATTTTCTCTTAAAATGCTATTATAACGAAAATGCCTATACCAGTAAGATCAAAGTATCCTAAGTGTAAGGGTGAAACCGATGTACCTCATGAAAAATGTTTAGCATGTGAGGTACAAAAAGAGCTAACAATATGGGACGGATGTAAATACATACCCTCTCATTATTTTGATAGACCAGAGAAGGCTGGAAATGATCGAAATAAAAAATCTTAAATTAATGTTATATTATGTATACTGTAAAGAAATAAAAGGTCTATTTTAAAACTTTAATTTGTTTTATTTACTATATTATATAAAAAGTGTAGTTTACCTACCTACGTACCTACCTACTTACCTACCTCCTACCTACCTACCTACCTACCTACCTACCTACCTACCTACCTACCTACCTACCTACCTACTTACCTACCTACCTATCTACCTACCTACATACCTACCTACCTACTTTTATAAACGTCTTATCAACACTTGACAATTTCAACTAATTAAATATGTTAGATTGGATAAGTTATGGTTAGTATAATCAAACCAGTCAATCAATTATGTCATTTAAATGTAATGGTAAAACACAAGAACTTTACAAAAGTTATGAAGATGGAACACGATTTTGTCTTAAATGTAAACAATTCTTTTGTTTTTGTAAAGACTCCATAACCAAACATAACTTTCATGATAAATTATATTTTTCAATCTCAAATAACAACCTAAAGTGTGATGAAAAAATGCCAAAAAGTTCCGAATTAAAATAGTTATATAAAGCTTTTCTTTTTTTAAAATATTTTTAAAAAATGCCTATTCAACCAGCTGAAAAATATTGGGATCAGATAAATAATAAAGAAGAAGAAAAGAGAAAATATAAACTTAAATTGTATGAGTGTAAAGAGTGTGGTGGAAATACTTACCATGAAAACACTGGTGGTAACAAAGTCTTTAAATATTGCAGTTTCATCGCTTGTGAAGAACGCACTTGGAAATATAAATCAAGTTAATAATAATTAATTAATCCGTTATGACAACCAAACCTATTAATATTTTATACCGTGGCCAAAAACATGAATTTCACAAAGTTAAAGGTAACCAGTGCTATTTGTGTTACCGAGAAATTAATACATGTAATTTATGGTTAACAAAAAACTGTACAGTTTTACACAGTAAGTGCAGTGAGGCAAAAATTACACACCTTAAGCGTTATATTCAAATGGGACATCATTAATCGAGTTTTATTTAATTTGTGACACTTGTATATTTTGTTTGATTATGTTAAATAAATAAAGTTCCTAATTAAACAATTCCATGTTTTATTTTACTTATCCTTTCTAAACAAATTGACCTCTACTATCATTATTTGTAACCTTTGGTGTATTTACAAAAACTTAATTTTAACATTGAATACTCTTTAGACTTATCTATGCAAATATGACCTGGCTTATCTCTTGGGTCAACATCGAACAAATTTTAATAAAATAATTTTAACCTAAGAGCTTAGGTGAGCGCAGAAATTGTGACAGGTGCATTCGTTCATTTTTTTTTTTTTTTTACCTGAGGGTTAGGGCCCGTTTGGTCAACAACCACCAGTCGAAAGCTTCTGGTTATTGATGTCATTGACAATCATAATTCTTAGTACTTCTTGTAGAAATTACGTCACGTCTTTGCTGAAGAAGTAGGGCCACGCCTAATCTTTGGTCACTGTCGATGGTACGCATACCATCCAGTGTCACAGCGTATTGTGTATATTACTACTTACCCAACAAGACCTTACCGATTTTACTAATTTTCTCAATACGTCCTTTTAATAGATTTACCACAGAACTGGAATTAAACAATTCACTTCCCTTCTTAGATTTGAGACTTACCAGATCTAACAATCAAATAGAATTCGGCATATATCTCAACCTATTAACACTGACTCTCTATTTTCCAATCCTTTAATTGCAACGTCAGTTTTAAAACCAAACACTCACTCACTAGGCTCATTCATTTGTAACTCCAAGGACCACATACCTCCTTTGGATAGGTCAGGTGTGTATGAGGTGAGCTGTTCGACTGAGGGTTGTTCTAGTTCCTATGTTGGACAAACAGGGAGAAAATTTAAAATCCGCTTCAATGAACATTGTAAAGAGATAGTAAGAGCCTCTAATCTTAACTTATCCCCTTCTAAAATCAAGTCCAATTTTTCTAGACATGTATCTACACATAAACATAGTGTTAACCCAGATACAAACACAAAATTTTTACATTTTTGTAACAAAAGTAATAAATTAGACCTCCTTGAAATATTATAAATGAACAAAATAATTAAAAATCCAAACAATTTTGGTGGTAAAGACAGACTTTCATTTCCCTCCAAACATAGATTGTGTTAACGATCAAATCATTCATAGCAGTGCTAATTTTTTCAATGCTCTGAATCTGGGTAGTCTATAATTACAATGTAGTTTCCTTTGCATAATATATACCTCTTCCTATCTCTGCTCATAACTCTTTAGCAATCCTTGTACAATTCCATTGTATCCAACCACTGTTTAAAGTTTGATATGTTTTCATCATTTTTCAACTTTTTATAAAAAACATGTATATCTCCTGTATTTAAGGTGTCAGCTAGTGTTAGTGTCGTCACCAACCCTCGCAAGTGTATTTTTCAGTGCAGCGCCTTATCTCCCTCCGATAAACATTTACAACCACCTTTTAACATAACCATATATTTTAGTCATTCGTTGACAGATGTCTGTTTCTGCCAATTCTCAAGTACTTTATACGTCCAGTGATGACAACAACTGAGATTGATCGATTCTGTATGGATTTTGTAAATCTAATATCCAGCTAGTTCAAATCTTCTCTTCTGATTTCAACCATCACTTTTAATTTTGACATTTCTAATGGTGGTACCTGGTTGTATGTCTTGGTTGTCATTTTTCTCTCATATTTAACCTCACTTCAATTTCCACGCTGCGAAGAGTACCGCGGTTGTATCTACACACAGGTTGTACTGAATATTTCTTTATTACCACTTAAAATAATTTTTCAACAAAATGTTTTTTTCTTTTTCCTCTCAAAACATGATAATGATATACAATTTTTCTAAAATATGGAGCATAGCCCCATATCATCATATAAGCTAGTGATGATATAACAAAGTAATCTTAATTTCTTAATTTTTCTTTTTAATCCTTTTTAATAAATAGAAAATAAGCTTTAACAGCTAAACATAAAATAAAAGAAAACTTTTCTCCTCCAGATGTTATAATCAGTTTATTATCTTATCTAAAAATGTTTTTCACTAATCTAAATTTAAAAACTTAATCTAAACTTCTTTTATATTTAAATACAATTAACCAATTCATACACCAAGTCCTCCACCTTTGAGTTGTACTCATTAATTTGAGACAACTTACTTTTATGTTAAACTCGATGTTGGGTAAGTCCTTCTTAATCTTTGATTGATATTCATTTTTCATTCTCAAATTTGTATTGTCCTTTTAGTATCCCCTGTAGATGAGTACCGTCAAACGGGGTGAAACGGATCGCAAGGGGTAAAACGGATCACCCACGCATTTTTACGGAATGTTTTTAGGATTGATAGTATGCGTAAGTTTTGGGGCAAATAAACGTTTGAGCTTGTCGGTGAATAGATCATTCACAGTAATAAGCCCGAATAAGGAGCTGGTCCGCGTTGCGCATGCGTGGTATTGGCGAAAAAACAAAAAGTCGTTATTGTGTAGTTTTTACAAAAGTTGAAAAGATTGGCTTCCCCAGAAAAAGCAATAAAAGTAGGAGGTTTCTGGTAAGTTTTTTTAAGCTACTAAATTGGTCGAATACATTACTCAATAAAATTTTTTTTTTATCTTTGTTGGTTGTAGTTTAATAATTTTTTTTGTAAAAAATTTCAAATTTAGGGGGTGAAACGGGTCATGCATTTCTTATTAGGACCTACATACATATTTACTTTCATTAAAAAGTAGTCTGTTCGGGGGCGGCAAGGCTGTTGCGAATTGCGATGTGTGGCAGGCAGGGCAGAGTAAGACGATAGGTAGGGGACGGTAGGACGATAAGTAGGGGATCTCAACGTAACATGTGTTTGTTTTCTTTACAGATACAATGCCTCGAAACTACAAAAAAAAATTAGGACACACAAGAAAATTTCAATATGATCCAGTTTTTATGGAACGAGCACTGGCAGCTGTTGCAAATGGCCGTATGAGTATAAGAAGAGCTTCTGAGATGTATGCAGTGCCTTACACGACCTTACAGCGAAAATATCGCGCAGGCGAACAATCCTTAAATATTGGAGGACAACCGGTCCTTTCTGAACTCGAGGAGAAAAAGCTGGTGGATTGCATGTTACTATGTGCGGATTGGGGCTTTCCTCTTCAAAGTATTGATATTCGGTATATGGTGCAGCAATATCTAAACAAAGCAGGAAAAAGGGAAAAAAAGTGACAATATGCCAGGAATAGATTGGTTCAAATCATTTATGCAGCGACATAAGAATCTCACGGTAAAATTGGCGGAAAATACAAAAAGAGTAAGGGCTGCCGTCTCCTACGAAATAGTTGAACAATATTTTCGTCAACTTGGAGAGTCACTGGAACGTGTTCCACCGTCAAATGTCATCAATTATGATGAAACCAATTTAACTGATGACCCAGGAGCTGTAAAAGTCGTCGTAAGAAAGGGATCAAAACACGCTCATAGAGTTATGGATACGTCAAAAACCAGCACAAGCGTTATGTTTTCAGTTGCTGGTGATGGAACACTCTTGCCGCCCTATATTGTATATAAGGCCAAACATATGTACGAAGGGTGGGCAGATGGAGGCTTCCCAGGTTCACGGTACAACAGAGCAATGAATGGTTGGTTTGACAGCACAACGTTTGAGGACTGGTTTATATCAATCGCTCTTCCCTACTTTAGAAAGTTGGAAGGTTCCAAGGTTATGATTGGAGATAATTTATGCAGTCACCTTACAATTAATGTTATTGAGCAGTGTGAAAATAATGGTATAAAGTTCGTACTTTTACCGCCCAACTCGACAGATTTGCTGCAACCACTTGATGTTGCCTATTTTCGACCCCTTAAGAATGCTTGGCGAAAGGTGCTCACAAATTGGAAGATCAAAAACAGAGGTGTTCTTCCAAAAACTATGTTTCCTGCATTGTTGAATGAAACAATAGAAAAAGTGGGCCTGAAATCAGTCTTAAATACCCAAGCAGGTTTTAAAGCTTGTGGCATTGTGCCATTTAATCCAACTCAGACACTCAAAAAGATGGAACACTTGAAAAAAAAAGACCAAAATGGAGAGACCGAGGAAGCAATAGTAGAGAAAAGATGGGCGAACACCATTGTCGATCATTTAAGAGAACTAAGAACAGGCTGTGGCGAAAATCCAAAAAGGGGTAAAAGGGTCAGTGTGATAGCAGGAAAAAGTATTTCTAAGAAAGACCTTGTAGAAGAAAGTGAAAGTTCTCAAAGTGAGCAAGAGAAAGAAGTCACTGATCTGAGTTCCTCAGAATTGGAAAATAACGACGGAGGTTCAACAGAGGGGATAGATAAAAATTTTCTACTTGGAGAATTTGTTATCGTGAAATTTGTCACTAACAAAAGAGATAGATTTTATGCTGCGAAAATTGAAGAGATTTTAGGCGAAGAGGCTACGATTAAATGTTTAAGAAAGAAGTCGTCAAAAAAAGAATCAGTTTTTGCCTATCCCGAAATTGAAGATATCGCCGTGATCAAGCAAGAGCATATTATAAAAAAAATACAAGCCACCCCCCTAAGAAGAGGAACATTTACTTTCAAGAACATTAAAAACTATAACTTAGAATAAGCCAAAATACCTATAAAGTTGTTATTGTCAATGTTAATTTTTTTTAGTTTTTTAATAAAATCTCCTATTTTGTAGTAATTTTAACATTTTTTATTAAAAGCAGTCTTCAAGATTTTTTTTTAAAATATTTTTTGTGATCCGTTTCACCCCCGATAGTGTTAAAACGCGATATAACGGCATTTAAACAACTGATCCGTTTCACCCCATTCCCTGGGGTGAAACTGATCACTTTTTGAAAAAAAAATGAGGAAAGTGGTTGCTCAGTTTTCAAAAAAAAAGTCAGTAATTTGTGCCTTAGACGTGTATCTGTAACATATATTTTTTACAGAATTTCTTTTTTTTTAAAAAGCATGAAAATATTGAAAAAACCTGAAATTTTGATCCGATTCACCCCGTTTGACGGTACTTAAGTACTCGAAACATGTCGGGAACTTAGAATTTTATGTCAATCATTAAACTGTAGAGGAAGACTGCATTGTTTTATTTACAGATATATATTTGTTGTTTTTACCACACTTATTTAAGATTAAACAGTTTTTTTTTGTTACTGAAACGTTAAGTGTATGCATTAGTTTCTTTTAGGACCTAAAATCTGAAAACTTTTTTACTTGTTTAGTGGTTACCGAGTGGCTCGTCTATCCTCCCATTTGAGTATAAATGGACCAACATGGGGGGAGGAGAGTCGGAAAAATATTTTTTGTTTTAGTACAATGCCTAATAAGTACATACGTAAAAGGCATGTTAATAAACGAGGATATTGGACCACTCGTTAGAGTTAAATGATGCTGTAAATGCATACAGAAATGGCGAAATTGGCGTCAATGAAGCCGCTAGTGCATTTGGAATACCCAAAACTACATTTACCTACGACCACTACGTTAAATACTTAAAAACACACCGTATCCGATCAATGTAAGATTCCTATTACGCACGGTAAAAAAATCGCACAGCTTGGTAAAAAAATCGTACAGTTTTCCTAGCAACCGCTTAGCAACGGTCAATACAAACAAACTTATTCAAAAACTGACATAATCTTAAATCAAATTTGTATGTGAGAAATATTATAAAGTGAAATTGGTTTGATTACATAAAAAATGTCGAGTGACAGTGAAATAGAAAATTTAACTCCACCCAATATTAGCGAAATTGCAGAAGCTGCTAAAAACAACTTGTTACCGGCGAAATCTGAATATCGATACAAATTTACTTACCAAAGATTTATGGAATGGAGATTAAAAAACGACGTTAAATCATTTTCCGAGAATGTAATGATGGCATATTTCCAAGAACTATCAAAAACGATGAAGCCTTCCTCACTTTGGTCATTTTACTCAATGTTAAAGGCCACAATTAATATAAATCACAATGTCGATATTGCAAACTACTCCAAATTACAAGCTCTCCTGAAGAGAAAATCGGACGGCTTTAAATCCAAAAAATCCAAGATTTTGACAAGCAAGAATATAAACGATTTTCTAGAAAACGCACCAGATGATAAATATTTGTTTATGAAGGTAATATATTGAGCTCAATATAATGTTAGATGTGTAAATTTATTTCAAATCGTCTTTTAGGTTGCTCTTATAATTGGTATAAGCGGTGCATGCAGGAAACAAGAGTTGCGTAATATAAAACCGTCAGATATTCAAGACACAGGGAAGAATCTAATTATTAATATTCCCGATTCAAAAACTAAACGGCAACGTTCTTTTGTGGTGTCAGAATATTTTTACCCCAAGGTTAAAAAATATATAAACTTTCGCTCTGCAGTAAATACAGCTCCAAATTTACATTTTTTTCTAAACTATATAAACGGAAAATGTACCAAACAGTTGGTATTAACAAGTTAGGAAAGATTCCAAAACAAATAGCTATATATCTGGGACTACCAGAAGCAGCGACTTATACAGGACACTGTTTTCGACGCTCGTCCGCGACTATTCTTGTTGACGCGGGTGGTGACTTATTAGATTTAAAAAGACACGGCGGATGGCAGTCATCAGCCGTAGCTGAAGGGTATGTGGATAATTCCCTAAATAATCAAACTAACAATTCGTCTAAAATATCATCTGCAATAGCAAGTACTAGTAATAGTACTAATAGTATTAATGAAAATTTCATTGAGGCAACTAATAATGTAAATCTTACTTATGCTTCAACAAGCAAAACAAACGATATACCTTTTGTCTTCAATAATTGTTCTGTAACTATAAATAATTATTATAATGAGAAAAAATAATATAATAAAAAATAACATTTGTAAATTTAAATAATCATACTGTAGAATTATTACAATATATACCTTCTCGTTGATGTTATCACGTTCTTAAATTATTAATATTGTTACCAGTTCAGATGGAAAACTAAAACTAAATGATGTTGTGTGAATAAGTAGGTCGTAGGTAAAGTATGGTACGTAATACGTGTTGTAATGCAATTAAATGTAAAATGCTTTTTACAACACTTATTACGTAATATACTATTAAAATGCGGCTAAAATCAAATAACATAGAAAACACCAACCGCCTGAGACCCGACTCTTCATTGGGTTCAAATGGTGAACAAAAATTCGTAAACCATGTAATAACCTCAAAAATCTGGTTTTGCACCGACAAGAACTGATGTGAGGATTATGGCATATAATTTAGCTAAATGATTGGGAATTCCAAATAAATTTAACAAAAATGAAGGTTAAAAAACACAAACTTAAAATAAGTTCGTGTATAGAGTTGTCCGTTACGTTATCCTTTCCGTCAGACCCAATCCTTGGACGCGTTTCGCCGTTTACGGCTCCTCAGCAAGGCTCCGGTTCTGACGGAAAAATAAGGGACCTCAAAGTGATTTAACACAGAAATGCAAGTTTACGAATGAGAATTGCAGCACGTGGCTACATCTCGTGGCAACCACACGTATCAACCCAACCAGGATAGCGAGAATCCATATGGGTTCAAACGCTGGCAAGGCGGCCCATTGCGGGCAAACTACGTTGGGTGTCGCTGGAAGCCAGTGTATCGGTTCAGCCTACCGAAAGCATGTAAATTAAAAAACACAAACTTAAAATAAGTTCGTGTATAGAGTTGTCCCTTATCCTTTCCGTCAGCAATTCTCATTCGTAAAAATGAAGGTAGTTATAAACTGTTTAAAGAAATTGTTATATTGTTATGTACCTATCGCTTTTTAGGTAAAGCTGGCAAGAAATGGCTAAAGTTGTTTATGCGCCGAAAGCCTCAAATTTCGATCATAAAATCTGAGAATACTTCCATTGCACGATCTATTGGAATGTCAAGAGAAACCGTTAATAACCATTTTGCATACCTTGAAAAGGTTATGATAAAACATAGTCTTTTTGATAAACCTGGGCACATTTTTAACACTGACGAGACAGGTTTACAACTAAACACTAGAACTGGTCAAGTCGTAGCCAAAAAAGGCTCTAAAAGTGTTCCAAGTATAAGACCTGGTGAAAAAGGAGAAACAAGACAACACGAAGGGCGTTTTATACCTCCTTACTGCGTTTTTAAAGGCAAAAATAGAAAAGAGGAATGGCTTAATGATATGCCACCAGGTTCACAAGTCAAAATGTCCGAAAAATCCGCTTATGTTAATGGTGAAATTTTTATTGACTGGTTAAAGACCCAAAAAACCTCATGGTAAGGTATTATTAATACTAGACGGACATACCTTCCATACGACCAACCTAGATTTACTGGAATTTGCAGAAGAAAACGTCGATGGGAATACTACCACACTACACATAATCTTTTAGTCATACCTGATTACGCATTTTTGGCTCCTAATCACGCAAGATCTGAATCTCCCCAACCAAGTACCTCTGGTACTCAAGACCAAAAAAACACCCCTAACAAATCAACAGCCGCTGAAGACATTACTCGTGGAAAAGCTCTGAATGCAAACCGTACCCGTCGAAGGATCTATAACTGCAAAAAGAATTCGTAAGAAAATATCAGGAGATTTTACCTCTCCTGAATTTATTAAAGAAAAAAAAAGGGACAATGCAGGAGAGAGGCTGGCTCCAATTTGACAGTGACACCGGTAAATTTAAAAAAAGGAAAAAATCGTTCTAGTAAATCTACACCTTCTGAAGAGGAAGCTGGCAATGTCACACTAAATGACTCTTCTAGCGGAGATGAACATTTTAGCGATCTAGAAAATGAGTGTGTTGGCTGTAATAAAAATTATCTTTTAACGAAAACGAAAGATGATGATGAAATTTGCAAGCGTTGCACGAAAAAAAGAAAAATTAGCAAGGTCCACCTTACCTACCTACTAAGGTTAGGTCCATCTCACCTCCCTAGGGTAGGATAGATGGACCATTGACAAGTCTTGAGAATCTTATTCTTTTTAAGTTTAATAATAAAAATTTTTTTCTTTGTAAGTGCTCCAAAAAGAACACCAAAGTTTAGTTATTTTACTTACCAATTTGCAGATTTGTACTTTGATTGATAAAGTTATCTTGACTTTTATAAAATGTGGTACATCTCTCCTCCCTTTACCCTATTTAGTTTTTCTGCCATAATTTACAATATACAATTACAATTTGCAAAATACAATTGGATGACTGACTAAATAATAATTAACTTCACATGACAAGGCGAAGTAAAATTATTACTATTTGTTTTTATTTCAAGTGCTACCATTCAAAACCAAATGTTTTATATGACTTTTTAGGATACTTGGACTTATTTCACTCATCGGGTGCAAATGACAAATAATTATTAGTTCTCTACATGAAATGAAAAGACAGAGTTTTGTTCGTGATTTTTATTAGAATTCATTTTGGACCAAAAGTTTTAAATGCCTTTGCAACTCGCTGATACCAAAACTGGCTCTTATCTTTGGAAAAACTAAAACATTCTGCAAATATATAACTAATTTCAATCTAAAATAAATTTGCAAGTTACTTGGCAAGTATATTAATAAGAAAAGAACAAAACATTGACCAGTAGCGTCCCGTTTAAGAAAAATCGAGTAAAAAAGAGAAAAATTAAAAGTTGAGGTAGGGGAAACTGGCCTACAATGACATATTGGGGTAAAATAAAATATCGGCCATTTTCTACTTTTAGATATGGTAACACAGTTGTTTTGTAGCCGTGACCTCAGTCGTGGTTATTTAGATTGGGAGCATTGCGAGCAAATACCAAAACATAGTTTTTCTCAACCCGTAATAGTATTGTGCGGTCGCCTAATCTTTAAATAATAATTGATAAGGTGCGATAAGCCTAAAATGATGTGATAATGATTTGCTTTCCTCCGCACTGCACGCACCGGTTACAACCCCTAGACGTGTCGCTTTTGGCCCATTATCTACATATTATAATCAGGCAATTACAAAGTGGATCAAGACTAATCCAGGTCGAACTGTAACTCCAAGTAGGCAAGTTATTTTCTGAAACCTATGAACGTAGTGCATCCATGGAGAATGCCGTTAGTGGGTTCAAAAAAACAGGAATCCATCCATTTAACGCAAATATTTATTACAACTGGATGTTTGCTGCTTCTATAACAACTGACATTCCTGAGCAAAATGAGACCGAATCACAAACACCAGACCACCAGCTATTGAAATAACGAACAGGCATGGACCATCAAATACCTCTCAGATAACGTGGAAAGTATCATTCCAATACAAAGGTATCAACATCTTTTAAACGACCAAATTGCAAAAGACAGGGGACTGTTATGTTAACATCTACACCAAACTTGGAAGACCTCAAAGCAAAAGAAGAACAGAAACGTATAGTCTTAAAGCGACGCGCAAAACGTAGCCTGGTCAAAGACAACTTGTGGGGCAAAGAAGATGAACAGGAAAGCCAAGACCCATTTGCTGGTGATGAAGACGACGATGACGAAGATGCTGCATGCATTTATTGCAACATCCTTTATTTCCAGTCGAGACCAGGCGAGTTTTGGCTGCGGTGTCAGATATGTAAGAAGTGGAGTCATGCAGAATGTGCTGGTGTTTCCCCTCGATCGAAGTTTTTTACTTGCAAACTTTGTCACCAAATATTTGTTTTTGCTAACCAAAGTTGTTCATTAAATATCTGTGCCTCAGAAGCAAACTATGTTAAGTCACACATTTGCGATTTTTACTTCTTAATGTTAAGTCAATCAGTGGCACGTCCCCTTTCTATTGATACTTTTATTTTTTCATTATCTCAACTCGTTTAAAAGTTAACGCTCCTAAAACTACACAAAAGTCACAACACTAAAGAAAGGCTAACTAGGTTAAGTCATGTTAATATAGTCTGGCTTTGCAAGTTGGCAACGTTGCATTATGTTAAGTCACGAGACGGATTCTTTTCAGTTGACAATTAAGCCCCAAGGAGAGTGCACGTTTTTTCGATTTGTCTGTGTGGTGTGCAATTTGAAACTAACATGGGTTCTAGGACTCAAAAAATGTTATCACAATGTGTCCCTAAAGAAGTATTAAAGGCAAAATCCAAACATTTGGTAAGTTAAATAACAAAAATGTATTTTTGCTTAAAACTGACTTAACATTATTTGGGCTATGCTATGAATTAAGTAATAAAGTGACTTGATATACTAACTCGTCAATACAGCGACTTCATTTTTTAATTTTTATTATTACAGGCAAGATAAATATAGAAAAAATTAAGACACAGAAGGTTAATTTAAGTTCAAAAAACGATGCGGAAGCCTTTCTTTTGGAAAATGCACGTCTGTATTAATTTCGTATATTATTTTTATTTAAAAAAAAATACTTAAAATAGTTATGTTAAAAATAATTTTTTTTACAATAAACTAGCAAGTTTTTAATTTTTATACTTTAACATTTTCTTTTAGAAATATTAAAAGATGATGGTCTTGAACATGAAGTAGCCAGCTCTTCCAGCAAACTCTATACTTCTAAAGACAATGATCAAAAACGTCAATGTAATCAAGAAAACACGAGTCTCATAAAAAATATATCCACTGTAAACCAATTTAGAACACCAGAACCGAGTTCTTCCAACGCAAATTACATTCTACATACTACCAATTCTATTGGTCAAATGCACCGAGTAGAAAGTGTTAAAAGGAACGTCTTTGTTTCACCCGATTTAAAAAAAACATGTAGTTGCGGAAGAAGAATTCTCGGACTTCAGCAGCGACGACAGCATTGCAGACCCTAATTTTGCTGAAGGAAATGAAAGTCGTACAAGCAGCCAAATAGAAAGTGAAGAAGGAGGCCATCCAGAAAATAACAAAGGAAGAAAAAGAAAGCGAAGACGAAAGAAAGAAACGTGGAAAAGAAACGTAGATAAACGATCTAGACTTTCAGGTTTAGAGTATGTGACTAAATCCAAAACAATCGTTAAAGAGAAAATACTAGGATTAGCATGTACGGATTATTGCAAGCTTAAATGTAAAGAGAACATATCTGATGAGACAAGGCAAGGAATACTAAAAAAATATTGGAACGACACCATGTCAATAGATATGCGAAGGCGATTTATTGCATCTCATGTAGAAAAGGTGCCTATAAAACAAAGACGTGCCCGAAATAATGCCAGGGAGGGCAAAAGACAACACACATATAAATATTTTTTCGACAGAGATGATGAAAAGGTAATAGTATGTAAAATATTATTTTTAAGTCCTCTGGCTGTATCTCAACAAACTGTTGATACGGCACTTCTAAAAAAAAGAATTGGAGGAATGGTATCACCAGACAAAAGGGGTAAGCATATCCCAAGTAATAAAATATCAGAAGAGATTCGAAAAAGAATACGAGATCACATTTCAAAGTTTCCTATTTATTCTTCGCATTATTCGCGTGAAAGAAGTGCAAAAAAATATCTGGGTAATCATTTAAATATATCAAGAATGTACAATTTGCACAGAGAAGAATGCGAAGAAAATAACATTCCAGAAGACCAAATAGGAAAAGAGGGGTTATACTCGGAAATTTTTAATTACGAATTAAATTATTCATTTAAACTGCCCTCCAATGACACATGTGATCTATGTGATAAGCTTAAGATACAACTACAAGAAGCAGTATTCATAGAGACTCGTCACTCGTTACAACAAGAATACGATAAACATTTGAAAGATGCTCAAACTCGTTATCAATTAAAATCAGAAGATAAAAAGCGTTCAAGAACTAGTAAAACCGAAAAAGTTGTAATGATTGATCTAGAAAAATACCTGCCAACTCCGGAATTGACTAACTCCCAAAGTTTTTATTCACTTAAGCTCTGGACATTTAATTTGGTAATATATGATGCGACTTCCCAAATTTCGTATTGCATGATGTGGGACGAATCAGTGGGAGGACGTGGAGGTAATGAAATTGCCTCTTGCCTATTAAAATTTATTCACATAAATGATATTCCAGATAGTTTGGAGGAGTTGACAATTTGGTCAGATAACTGTCCGTCCCAAAACAGAAATTTACTCGTTGTAATGTGCTATTTTTGGATGCTTAAATTAAAATCAAATCTCAAATATGTCATTTTAGGCCAGTTTCCCCTACTTAACTCAAATCTCATATTTAGATTATTTTTTTTATTTGGAATAACTTTTTCTTCTAAGATATTGCTGTATTTTTATAAGTTAAGTAAGTAAGTACTCTTGACGCGATTTCGAAAAATGACATTTGCTTTCGCACTAAAATCCACACATGAAATCTGAAATACTCATTTATTGTTTCAAGGCAAACACCAACTTTTATCCAGAAAAATATTTTCTGAAAAACCAATAATAAATAAGTTTCCCATACTTGCATACTTTTTTGGACACACGGTTGTGAAAATATTAATAATTTGACAACGCCATAGACAATAAAAAATATTTTACACTACTTATAAGGAGACTTAGTAGCAATTTTAATTTTAGACAAAATATACAGGCTGCTCCAATAAAAAAAAAATGTAAAATTAATCCAAACTTCCCGAAATTTGTAAGTAACATTAGAGCACCCTGTATAAAAGTATCTCGTAAAATCATACAAATAGTACTCCTATAACCCCTATGTAACTGTCTGCAAAAATATTTATCAAATTAATTTGAATAAATAAATTGTGGCATATTTATTGCGGACGTACAAAGCAAGAAAGTGTGAAAAAAAATAACTTGGAAACACCAGAACAGGTCGGAAAAAAAATTGAACAAAATAAACAATAAATAGAGACGCAAATTTCGTGCTCAAAATATAGGGTGTTCCATTTAAAAACATTTTATTTTAATTTGTCCAGCTTTTGTGAAACACCCTGTATGTTCGAAAATAATTTGCAAGTGTATTCCTCTATCATAGGTATTACCTTGTAGCAGATCGAAATCTGTATCTCAGAGACCAAGGAAGCCGAGTTGCAGGGCCCTGTATAACTTTTCAATTATGTTCACATGAGTATGTCTAATGACTAGCCTATAACATATTTACTTCGCATAGGTACGCTTCTACAGACTTCACGGGGGAATTTTTACTGTATTGCGTTCTAGTTTAAAAGAAATCTCCAGAGATTTCTGTTTCCACTTTCCAAACACTTAACGTTTGTTCTCGGACGCGGGAAGTCTGTTAAATCACTACTTACTCAGGCCAGTTGGAAATGTGTTTCGTAAGGGTTAAATAAATAAATACGCGTTGAACATATAAACGCTCGTAAATTCGAATGCTTGCTAAGTGTTCCGAACCGCTCTTTTGTAAAACTTAATTAGAACTTCTAAATTCATACGACCTTAACCTTGAATAATGTAAATCGATACGAAGTCTATGTATTACCTGTATTAATCGTAAGTTATTTACAAAAAAAGATATCTATGTTAAAGTTTGTTTTGTCCAAACATTGATTAATTTAATTTATTAAAACATCTTAAACCCAGGGTTAATTTTATTAGTCAAGAAATTGCATAATAAAAAAAAATAAAAATAAATTTTTTAAATTAATTTTTTGCATACAGTTATTTGGGGTAACGTTGCACATCAGATTATCTTTGGCCCAGAAGATTAAAAACAGTTTTCTAAGATTTATTTAATTTATTCCGAAGCAGGTCCCTGTGTATTTACTTCAAAATATGACGTATATATGGTGCCATCTCTCGCAGAGAAGTTAGCTTTGTCCCAGGCCAATGTTACCCAATACTTTTAAATGTATGCATTAAATACATAAAAAAAAGTATATCTTGTTCTAGCACTCAAAATGCCTTGAAAAAGGCTAAAACATTCTTCTGGTACCCGTCACCATGGTCCAACGAGAGGCTGCGAAACTATATAAAATTCCTCGGTCCACATTGAAAAAGTTACAACAAAAGCATAGAAAAGGGGTAAGACGCCCAACAGCTCTTGTCATAAAAGAAGAAAAGATAATTATAAGCCACGTTCTCGCAATAATGATATTATTATCCGAATGATAATTAAGAGCTATTTGGATGATACAAGACGTAAAATACCTACGTTTACTGCTAATAAACCAGGATATGAATGAGAAAAATTATTTCTTGCGAGACACCGACTAATGAGAGAAACTTTCACTAAGAATATTTTTAGAAAAAGAGCTGAAGTAGGGGAATCAGAAATAAATAGATTTTCTGATTACATAGAGCAAGAGTTGAAAAATGTTCCCCCTGAAAACATATTAAATTTTGACGAATCCGGTTTTCGCGACCAACCCAAGAAAAATTAAGTCCTTTTTCGTAGGTCCTGCAGACATCCCGAAATATTACGAAACGCCACGAAATCGTGTTTTACCATAATGTTTCGCGGCAGTGCAGCAGGGGAATTGCTATAATCTTATATCAATTTCAAAGACAAGAATAAGTGGTCAGATTGTACGCACAAAGCACCACAAGGTTCTAGAATGAATACCTCCAAAAGTGGTTGGATGGAGACAGAAATATTTGATGACTGGTTTAAAAAACACCTCTGTTGAAGAAAAAGGAAAGAAAGAAGGTCGTTATCGGGGACAACCTTAATTCGGATATGAGCATGAAACTTTAAGATCGTGTCAAGAAAATAATATACGATTTGTGTGTCTTATACCGAACTCTACACATTTACTTCAGCCCTAGATGTCTCTTTTTTTCACCCCTCAAGTTTGCTTGGCGTACAGATTTATTGCAGGTCCGACAAACTTCTTAAGGTAAAAAAAGTATTGCTCTGCCAAATAATCGTTGCTAAGTGAAGCTTTAAAACAGAAAGATTCCAAAATATCAGAGACTCTTACTGCAGTCTTCAACGCAACAGGATTTTTTTCCGGTACTGCGTGAAAGAGTCCTTTTAAATCTTCCAAGTTACAAAAAGTTTAATAATCTTAACGACGCCGCCATAGAAGAAGCTGTTGGGGGAGCAGTTTAAGCTATACTGGAAAGATATCCGTGTATCTGAACTCTCGGCACCTCAACGACTCTCTTTCGAAGAAGTTGAAGAATATCAAAGAAGGAAGGAGCAATTCAAGAAACAGAAAAAAATAAGCGTAAGAAAAAGGTGCCACCAGTAACTTCAAAGGTTGCTAAAAAGAAAAAGAGAGTGGTTGTAAAAAATTACATTTATAACCTTGATTCTCACAGCATTCAAGATAACCCAGATCCAAAAGCCAAAGAAGGCGATATAAGTAAGACAAATGAAATTTCTGAAAGTTGTACCTTCTGGGTCCAATGTTGGAGAATAGGTCGTGGTGGAAAATAACCTAGAACCAGCTGCAACGTTCAAAGTAGCCAAATATGAAAAAGATGAATTAGAGTTAAGTATAAAAGCGGAATGTCCGCCAAATGCCGAACCTTGGTTGTTGCGTATTTGTTGTTACACTTCACTACAAATTACAACCAATTGCATTTACTTATTTATTTATTATTACAAATATTACAACATAACCCACAATAGATTCGTTTACAAATAGAAATTAACTTGCATCCTTTTATTTCCTCCTAAAACTATAAATAAGTTTGGATCTTCTCTCGGAAATGTATCACAAAGGTTGGCAGATTGATTTACACCCTATAATATTAACATAGTCTTCAGATCCATCAATTCATTAAAAAGCAATTTAATCCACATAAAAGATTAGGTAGAGCGACTTTCAAAATCGGGAGTACATTCTGTAAATTGTAATCAAAGTTCGGCTATTTATATATAGGTCAGTCCGGGCGTAACGTTTTCAGTAACACATTAAACAGTTCGATAAATACAAAGATTCCGACATCACAATATCTAACTCGGCATTTGCTAACCACCTCCTTACAGCTAAAGATGACTGTATAACACCAGAAAATGCACAAATTATTCATGAATGTCATAGGTCAAGAAACTGGATTTATTGGAGAAGCTCTAAAAACTATATTAAACGTCAGTGGCTTGCATGGTGCTACGTCTATTTTTTCTCTTCTTACTCTTTTTGGTTAAGGGTGAACTACTTAACTCGACGCAGGCGCAAACTCATTGCCTCATTTTACTTGTTTCAGTTTATTGTGTTGTCTATAAATATTTAATTAAGTAGGTTAAATAGTTTATCTGCTTGGTGTTTTCTTGGCATGTAATTTTTAAATTTGATAAACATGTCGCATGTCCCAAAGAAACGTGTAATAAGTCCAAAGAAGTCAATTTTTCGTTGTTATAGAAAATCGAAAATCGCTGGTACAACCATCAACCTTTCTCCAAAGAAACCCGTAGTCAATACTGTTTTCTACCAGAATTTTATGCATTTGTAATGCTGCACTACCGACCAATAATATATTATCTCTAGTTACTACAGTTTTATTTAGATATTGTTGACAATTCTTATTACTTTTCCCATGCTACTCGAAATTAGTACTCTTTTCTGCGAAAATGTAGGACTTTTAACATAACTTAGGACATTAATCTCTCTAGATGTTGCAGTTTTTCCAAAAAAGGTAAGTACGAAGACACTATAGTTTATCTTAAATTACACAACCATTAAAAGAAGAAGTTGTTTTCGTAATTTTAGGAATAAATATTTGTTTCCTGCTACTGATGTTATTGTATTAAAATAAAATTTACTACCAAATCTTTTGTCAATATTTTTAAAAATCGGTTATTTACCAAAATCCCTATTTTAACTTCTCTGTTAGCCATAAAGTAATGGTTTGTATTTTTATAGAAAACTTGAAGTCAAGAACGCAACTGATGGTGGTGGCTATTGCTCTTGCAGCTGAGAATGAACACGAAGAAGCCAGTTCTACATAGACAATTAAATATACCAATAACAGAAGTGACGCAACCATTTCCATGGATAACGCGAGCGAGAAAGGTGATAATCTTAACTTTTTCCATACGAGTATATTGCCAATGGAAGATAATCTGCCCAACGAAAGTAATCTCGAGAAAATTTATAGCCTCAACTATTAACAGTCACACCTAGAACCGGGGCGTCAGGCATTGACCCCAGCTAACTTTTTTTAGCGCTACTTACCTATTTTCACTTTTATTTAAATATCGTTTAAGACATTTATTCTACATATTATATAGTAGACATATAATTTGTCAGAATTGGTGAAATATTTGACCGTCGCCGGATGTTTTCAGAACGTATAGTACGGTCGACATGCCTCCGCCATACCGATTTGCTCGACTTTTTATAAGCATTATTTTAGTTGTTGGCTAGTCCAGTCTCGAGTAAGGTGATTTTTTTTTAACTTCTGACTATTATTTACATTTTGAAATGAGTGGAAGATATTTGACTGATTGCGAGTTGGAAGAATATCTTTATGAGGACGATGATGATTTGCATAGAGATTACATAGATCCAGACAAAGCTCAAATGAAGAGTCCGATGTCGATCAAGTTGAACAGCGAGGTCGCTCTTTCCAAGAAGCAGAAATACACCATCTAGTAAGTAACATATATGATGTAAACAAATAGCTGGTTTCAAAACAACGATAATATTTATTTTTACATTTTTTGTTTTAGGGTTTGGATGCATAAAAAATAATTTCTTGAGTACCTAAATCGTTTTATTACTAGTGTTTTTCTTTTAGTATTTTGGTTCATTTACAAAAAATATTAATAAAAATAATATAAAAGTATACCACAGCGGCATGGCAAATGTTTGACGAGGGTTAGATTCTATAATTTTTTGTATAATTTCAGCTTCAAATGCTGTACCAGAGCAGCGCGAATCTTCTGAAGAAAGCATGGATGAGGAGTCAGCCGAGGAAAGTAGTGGTATGGAGCAAAATAATGGTAAGATATATATATTATCAAAATAGATCTATTAGTGTTTTTAATTGTTCTTTTTTTTTTCAGATACTACAGCAAGACGTCATCCACGATCTAAAGCTATAATAAATCAAACCAATTATGACATGATTTCGCTATCAGGTTTTACTTGGAAACCTGATTCTATTGCTCCACGAAGGCAAATGGCTGCCAATATAATGAAAGAAGCCCCAGGTCTAAAAAATGGAATAAATCCTAAAACACCACTTGAAGCGTTCCGACTCTTTTTTGATGACGACACCGTCGATTTTATTTTGCAATATACAAACCAGAAACTTGACCAAGTCAAGAAGTTTTGAAAGATACGAAATATTAGGCTTCATTGGGATCTTAATAATAGCAGGTGCTTACACGCAAAATAAAGATCCAATTATCGACTTATTTAGTGAAGAGAATTTGCCAACTTATAGCAGCACTACCTTTTCAAAGTGCCGTTTCTTACTATTGTAAAAATGTATAAGATTTGATGATCAAACCACTCGAGGTATCCGTAAAGAATATGACAACTTTGCTGCAGCAAGAGATATATGGGAGCGTGTCACAGGCAAATTTCCAGATTTTTTGGCACCTTCAGAGTCAGTTGTAATAGACGAGGAACTTATAACATTCCATGGCAGAAGCAAATTTCGTTTATATATTCCTATAAAACCTGAGAAATACGGAATTGAAGCTAATATCCTCTGTGACTCAGAAAGCTACTACTATTTTGCTGCAGAACCATATGCAGGAAAAGTAATGAATCAACCCAAAGACTACAATAGTGGTCCGGAAGTTGTAAAACGTCTGGTAGCATTAGCAAAATTGCAGAATAGTGGGCGCAATATCACAATGGACAGAAAATTTACGGCAGTTCCAACAGCAAAAGCTTTATTAGAACAAAATCTTACAGTCGTGGGAACCATAATGAGTAATAGAAAAGATGTTCCAGCAGAACTACGGCCAAAATCCTTGAATACTGCAAGTCCTGGTACTATTCGCTTTGCGTTCCGGGACAGTGAAACGCTTGTAAGTCATGTGCCAAAAAAGAAGAAAGTTGTCACTGTTCTTTCTACACAACATCATAATATGGAAGTACAAAATGACAAGAAAGAAATTATATTGTACTATAACTCTACAAAAGCCGGCGTAGATACGCTAGAAAATAACCGATGGTTTTTTTTTTAATCTGATCGATATAGTTGCCTATAACTTTATTTTCATAAAAGCTAACGAGAATTGGGCAAGGGAGAATCCAAAACGAAAATCCGGGAGGAAAGTTTTTTTTTTAAATGCTTAGGCAAAGAGTTGTGTCAAATTAACATGAATAATCGTTCAAATTATAGCGGACTTCAAAATAAATATATTGCTGCTTGCTTTTGTTTGAATGTCAACAGGACGTCCCCACGACAAGAGGTTCTGTTCGCCGAGAGACAACCGAAATAGCTACTCGGTCTGCTGTGCAGAAGATTCCCAAGAAAGAAAAATGTTTTATTTGTCCAAGGTCGGCCGATCGAAAATATATGAAGGCATGTTCTAATCGCGAAAAGTATATTTGCATACGACCAGTGAACAAACTAACACAATTAGAAATTAAACGAACTGTAATAATATTTAGATTTTGTATATCGTCGCCCTAATCAGAAAAACCAGTAAGTCCACATTTTAGCGAAATGGACATTTTAATGCCATCTATTGCATTGAAAATTAATCTACCAGTTAAAGTAAATCCCGTAACTACAAAAAAATTCCGTATATTATTCCGACCATTATTATCTTTTCCCGTAAGTCCGGGCTTGCTTAAAAACGAAACATCAAACCCGTATGTCCACGTTGTATCCGCCATTACCCTATAAACAACCGGCATAAGAGCACTCTCTTGTTTCTACCTTCATTTTCCTGTAATCTGACCAGTTTATTTATCGAAAGTGTGTAAATATGAACGGTAAGTACATGTAATTATGTTTCCCGTTAGTTGTAAGTTGTAAATAAAGGTTTAATACTAGTATTTTAATTAATTCCAGGACTTACGGGTTTTTCTAAAATTATTAATTTGTTTAGAGTGTAAACTATTAGGGAGTTATGTGTTTGTCTCCTCATAGTTTAGTATCTAATAATGCTTTTTGCCCTTAATTTTGAATTGCAAAATTGTTATTATAGTAATAAGGATAAACATAAATATTTCACTGACTTCATTATGAATGAAAATACTAGAGATGCTAGTATTAAAAATATAAACAAATTATTTAATGGCCAAAGTCGTAGTATCACATTTAAAAATTACATGTTTCGCCCTTTAGGGGCGACATCAGACTTTAATAGCTAATAGCACACAAACACGTGTAGATATTAAGGACGGATATTGCCCTAAAGGATAAAACATGTAATTTTTAAATGTGATACTACGACTTTGGCCATTAAAAAAATTGTTTATATTTTCATTATAGTACTAAAACACATTATCGTCATGTTGTTATTATGATTAGACGCACGTGAATAAATTTCGGTTTTTTTTATAGGGAAGAATTTCACTTGTGTGTCAACGAGGACGGAAAAAATTATGCTGTTTTGCAAGCAACAATCTGAAAAAAATCAAACTGAAAAAAGTATTGTATGTACTGATACTGCGAATGACCTGTCAAAAGCATTACCAAATAGCAACTTGATTCTACTTGATATCCCGGAAGTCACTGATGGTATTTTCGAAGAATTAGAAATAGGCACTCTGACGAATTTGAACTGTATGACTGATATTGAAGTACATAATTCCACAATAAATGAAAATATTGTTACCTCTAAAGAAGATCCTGATTTCGAACCTGATACTGAAATTGAAAATTATACTGCAAATGAAAGTATTAGAAAAAGAAAGAAAAGACAATTTGTGTGTACAGAAGATTGGAATGTAAACCAGAAAAGAATTAAACGAGAGATGGGCAAAGAATATGAAGGTAGAAGAAAAGTAGAAGGAAAATGGAAATATGACGTCAAAAGGGGCGAGAAAAAAATGAAGGAACCATGTAATTGCAAAGCTTCTATTAACGGTAAATCATTGAAATGTAGGACGATCTCAGAAGAAGAGAGAAAGGCTATATTCATACGGTTTTGGTCCAAAATGGGATGGGTTGAAAGAAGATTGTATGTCTCTTTATTAATTGTCTCTAAATCAATTCAAAGAAGCAGAAACAGAGTTGTTGAGGGAATTTCCAGGAGAAACGAAACCTTAGTATATTATCTAAAACCTAATGAAGAACGAATAAGAGTATGTAAGCAAATGTTCTTAAATACTCATTGCGTGAAAGAGAATATGATTTTAGACTGGCTAAAAAAGCAGAATGCTCAAGACTCAAATAACACAGATCCAACAAATAAAGATAATAATAACCAAGAGTTATTAGAAAACCCCGAACTTGTACAATCGGGCCGTTACAAAGATTTGAAAATGAAGCTGAGATGTTTTTTAAAAGAACTTCCAAAAATTGAATCGCACTATTGTCGGGATTCATCGACAAAACTGTATCTGGAACCAAACTGGCAATCAAAGTCTTCACTTTATAAATTTTACAGAAATTGGTGCCAGCAAAAAAAGATCCCTTTCTGTCCATTACCTCATTTCACCACGTCTTTGATGAAATGAACCTAACAACTTTTCCGACCAAAAAAGGATGAATGTGATGCGTGCGTGGCACACAAAACTGGAAATTTATCTGATGAAGTGTTTAACTTGCATCAAGAAAAAAAGAAGGAGGCGAGAAGTGAGAAATCTAAAGACAAGGCATCTGAAAATAAAGTTTTTTGTATGGACTTACAATCAGTCTTATTATCACCAAAATCGAATGTTTCATCTCTTTATTTTAAGACTAAGCTTATCGTCCATAACTTCACCTTTTTTGATTTAAGCACAAATGATGGATACTGTTATATTTGGCACGAATCCGCTGGTGGTGTAACGGCAAATGATTATACTTCTATTATCTGCCAATTTATAAATGACCATGTTAAAAACGATCTACTGCCTGACCAAACACTTATACTCTATAGCGACGGATGCACATCCCAGAACAGAAATTCCATCTTAGCCAATGCACTCATCAATCTTTCTATAACCTTTAATATAACCATTGAACAAAAATTTCTCGAAAAGGGGCATACACAAATGGAGGCAGATTCAATGCATTCCACTATCGAGAGAAAAATTCGTAATACCAACATAAATGTACCTGCTGATTATGTTATGCCATGCATGCAAGCACGGGAAAAACCAAGGCCTTACAAGGTATATTATCTGGATTATGGTTTCTTTAAGGATTTTCGGAGACCACAGTTTTTGACTTCTTTGCGACCGGGGAAAAAAATAGGAGATCCTGTCGTAACGGACCTGCGCGCATTAAAATATACTTCAGATGGTAATCTATTTTATAAGCTTAGACACGCACATAACTTTGTTGAGTTTGAATATAGCCGTTTACCTAAAAATAAACGAAAGGAAATCGCCTGTAAACTGGACAGCTATCCAGCTTTGTATGAGACATCTATACCTATAAAAAAAGAGAAATATCTGCACCTACAGTTTCTGAAAAAAAGTATTGAAAGTGATTATCATAGCTTCTATGATAATTTGCCTTACAAATAATGTTTATTATTTGTTGATATTTTCAATTTATAATAATGTTTTTGCAATTATTATTTCTTCTAATAATTATTTTTCTTGATATTTTTATAAACCTTTGAATAAAGCAAATTTTAACTAGGCGCCTATTTTATTTTTTCATAAAACAACTACTATAAGTAAAATCCCGTATCTCCTAAATCTATACAAAAAATAGTGGAAAAACAGGTAAGTCCACTAAAATAATTTATATAAAATATTTTTGGTTAATAGTATGGAAATCAGTTGTACAAAATTATTTAAGATATTTTGTATATTTCAATTTTGCTCAAATAAGTATGGACTTATAAATAAGCCGTTTTTTTGGCGCCATGCAAAATTTTTAATTTGTGACTTACGGGTTTTTCTGATTAAGGCGACGATATACGTATTCTGATTAAAATATGGTTTTATTGGAGTTTCAAATAGAAATTAAATAGTTTGTCTATAAAAATTTGTTTAAACTAAAATTCTTGATTTCTCCACGAATTCATTTACATTAGGCACTAGCGTCCCATTTCCGAGTACAAGAAAACCTGTTAGGGCCCCAGTGCGACTGTTAACCCTAGAAGGACCAAGAGTGAGTTCAAAAGGATCCATAACATTTAATTTGAACCAAAAACTACGCTAATCATACCGACTGCTCCAGTTAAATTTTATAAAGTCGCAAAAACCGTTTTTAACAAACAATTTATTTTCATGTTACAAGCATTAACGACAATTAAACATATTTTATATATTTATAAACTAGGTTAAAATGCTGTACTGGCAGTTTCTATGGGAACATCTTCAGTATTCTCTTTAAATAACTCATACTGGAAAGCCTAGTAAACCTGAAATAGCTAGAATTATGACATTATGCATATAAAGTCATACAAAACATTATAGAAACAAAAAAGAAAACAAGTTGGAATTAAATCAGTAGTCTTTAAGCTAAAGTAAAGTAAGAGCGGATACAAGAGTACCTATAGAGCGAGACGAAAACTCGGTACAAATCCGACATCTTTCACAAACACCACTATATGAAATACAAATTCCCAATATGTAAAAGTTATTAACTCAATAATTCAAATAATTTATATTTAAATGCTTTGTTGGGTAACAGTATTTAACAAAACATTTCCATTTAAATTAAATTGTGTTTGCTAAACGTGTTTAAATTAAAGCAAGAAATTTAGATTTTGCGAAATATATTTTCTTTAATGTGCACCTAGGAAAATACCATACTCTGAATACTTTTCATATATTTACGTTTTCTTTATACAAATCACTGATATATCTCAAACGACTCTCTGCTGTTATATAAATATTTTCGTCAAAGTTTCCTATTAAAATTTTCAAACTCTAAATGGTACAAAAGTGTCAAGCCAACCGGAAAATATTTTATCGATGCTGCAATGAATTTTCTTCACTTACAAATTGCTTTGAAATTTTTCCAATTTATTTTAGACTATTTGGCTCAGACGGAAATGGTCGTTGACTGAGGTATTTTTTGTAACTTTATATTGAATTGTTAAAAGAAAAGTATTGTTCCCTTGTGGGGTAAAAGTATAACAATAGAAGAAGAACTAAGTAAAAATGATTTATTGATAATACAACAGGGACCTTGACAACCTGTTAAGAAAAAAAATAGGCTTTAAAATACGCAAAACTGTTTATTGACGCGCAACGTTTGGCAATAGTTATTTAATTTATAAAGCCAGAAAGTAATTTAGCTCATAGGATATATTGATTGAAAATACTTTAAATACTTTAGTTACTTTTATTTCACACTTAAAAAGCCCAAAGTTCAACCTCGCATAACATTAACTCGTATTCATATCCCACAGCAAGTTCGACAGCAGAAGATGGACAGAACGTGCCTAAGGCATGTTTCCAAAATTGTTAAAATATAAACACTGTTTCTATTACAATAAATAATAATACAAAAAGGACCTAATCCAAAAAATAAAATGGTTAAAAATACAATTATTAAAACATTATTTGTAATAAATAAAAAAATGTATTCCTATTTTTTTTTCTAAAATAGTGTTAGAGAAAGTATAGTAAACATGTAAGAAAAAACACACTAAGTTTTCGATTTTCACTATATTATGTATTATCAAAACATGACAGCTGTTTCGGTACACCGTACCTTCTTCGGATGATGAGTACTTAATACTTAGTTAGTATAGTTAGTATTAAGTACTCATCATCCGAAGAAGGTACGGTGTACCGAAACAGCTGTCATGTTTTGATAATACATAATATAGTGAAAATCGAAAACTTAGTGTGTTTTTTCTTACATGTTTAACATGGATTTTCATCAAGTAAAGGCCTCGACAATCATGTTTTTAGAAAGTATAGTATATAACTCGTATGGAATGGCATTTCCTACTTATTATAGAATATACCATTTTGTATACAAAATTGTCGGAGAGAAAAGAATATTTAGCACTCAGAAAGAATGGGGGAAATTATGCTGCTCTAGTGTTAGCTTGAAGTAAATATTACCTGATCTATGCCGGTGGATAAATAACTTAAGATAAAATAGGAATAATTCTATTAGACGTGATAATTTTTCCTTAGAAATTTATTCGGATGCATCGAAAACCGGTTGGGGAGTTCACTGTAATAATATTAGCTTGAAAGTAGGGAATGCAATCTCGTTCTCGCGGATCTCGTTCTCGCGAGATCTCGGCCTTTTTTAGCGAGATTGATCTCGGACGAAAAAAGGGCGAGATCTCGCGAGTTTAACGAGATTGCACTCGAGCATAAAAACGTCTTATTCAAAGCGCGTCAAAGCACGGACTCGGAACTCGGACTAACTGACGAAGTTTTTGTCGGTTTTGTTCGGTGCGCGGGATTCCCGGGAGGCAACAGGCAACGGCCTGAGGAAGCGGTCGCGGGACGAGGTGTCTCAGATTCGTTTGACCGGTCGAAAACGAAATTAAGCCGACGTGCAGCGTCATCAGGGCGCATTTGTTTTGTTTACTAATAGGTAGTTGTTGCTCGCTAACGTGATTGAGTTTGATTGCATTCGAGTATTTTTTTTGGTTATTTATGCAAAAAAAAGTTTCTTATGTGATTTACGAGTAAAGTAACGAACGATGTCGGCGAATATAGTTTATAAAGACTATTTGAGTGGGTCGGAAGTATGGAAATACTTTTTGAGAGCGGAAAATGGATTGAGTGCTAAGTGCAAACTTTGTAAGAAGATTCTTAAAACCAAAGATCGATCTCCGCGTGGCTTACATGTGCATTTAAAATCGATCCATAAAATTGACACGAAAACGAAGGATGTCATATCACCCCCGCCGTTGCCGCCACCATCATTAAATACTGGGGCTACTAATCAAAACATGGAATTAGTAACAGCATCCGCATCTACGTCGAATGTTAGTCCAGAATCACCAGGATCGTCGGATTCGGGACCAGTGCCACCAGCAGGAAAGAAGAGGCAAAAAATTACTGATCATTTCCTCCCGGTTGAAGATACTTCTATGGAGAAAAAAGTATCAAGAATGGTAGCCAAAGATGGACTACCTTTCCGTGTTTTCTGTACTTCCAAAGATATGAGAGATCTCTTCAATTCTTCGGGACACAAACTGCCTATGTCCCCAAACACAATTAAACTTATAGTTATGAATTATGGCATGGCACTGAAAATGAAAATAATGCGTGAATTGGCTCAACTGAAGGAGAATGATCACAGATTTACGCTAACATTTGATGAGTGGACTTCTTCTATGAACAAGCGATACATGAATGTGAACGTACACACATTTTTGAACGGAAATGCTCTGTTTTGGAACTTGGGGCTAATTCGCGTCTATGGAAGTATGCCTGCTGAAAGTGGTGTCAGTATTTTGAAAACAAAGTTAAACGAATTTGGCCTTATTCTGGAAAAAGATATTATCAATATTACTACAGATGGGGCAAGTGTGATGAAAAAGTTGGGTCGATTGATATCACTTTCACATCAGCTCTGCTATGCCCATGGAGTTCAACTTGGCATAATAGATACTATCTATAAAAAACAAACTGATGTTGAGGAACCTGTAATAGAATCTGAAAATGAGGAAAACGACGATGAGATTCCTTTGGAAATGGACGAAATTTCTAGCACATGCTTAGACTCAGAAGTTGATGTTTTTCATTGCTCTATGCCCAGAATAGAAGTAGACCTGGATGCAGAATATGCAGGTATTATTGAGAAAGTTAGGAAATTGGTGAAACTTTTTAAAAGATCACCTACTAAAAATGATATTCTGCAAATATACGTAAAGCAAGAATTTGGAAAAGATATTAAGTTACAACTTGATTGTAAAACTCGATGGTCGAGCCTAGCAGACATGATTTCTACATATATGAGAATCAAGCTGTCTGTCAGCAAAGCTTTGATCGACCTCAGCCTGGAAGCCGATCCGAACTACTCTTTGAATGCGGAAGAACATGTAGTTTTAGCGAACTTAGACAAGGCATTTCAACCTGTAAAACTGGCTGTGGAGGTGTTATGTCGTCAAGATACAGACTTGGCTATCGCAGAAACAACACTTAGGTTTATGATTCGCAAACTAGAAGAGCTAAAAACTCCATTGGCAGAAAAACTAGCTGGCTCCTTGAGAAAGCGCATTGTTGAGCGTCGGACGAATTTGACAGCATGTTTGTTGTATATTAGAGATCCAGCTAAATACCAAGCAGATAAAGAAGAGTTTGCGAAAGACGAAACATTTAAATTGCCTCCGAAAAACGTGATTCGAACTGAAATCAAATCACTTATAGAGCGTTTGCATCCGCAATATAGTCTGACTAATCCACAGACACAGACAAATTCAGAATATTCAGATCCATCTTGGTCGATCGCATCAACATCAGCTGCCACCGCTAATGATATAGCTGAATTTGATGATGACGAAAATGAACCGCTTTCATCTCTTGCTAAGAGTCTCAGAAAGAGTGAGACACGCAAGAGTATTTCATTGCAAGAAGAACTTCAGGAAACATTGACTGCTGCGTTCAAAGAACCTAGAGACAGAAAACTAACTACGAATTCTCTGGAGGCATTAATCAAAAAGGAAATGAATTTATACGAGTCCGGGGGGTCAAAAGGCGAACTTTTACAGTTCGTGGATAACTGCCTAAGATCTGTGGTTCCATCTAGCGTTGAATCCGAAAGGGCCTTCTCAGCGGCTGGTTATCTGACCAACAAAATAAGAAGCCGTTTAGCAGACGATACATTGGACATTTTGTGTTTCTTAAGGAGCTACTTTCAAAAAAATTTGTAATAATGGCTTTGAACTGAACAAATTTTTCATTTGATTGTGTTGTGTTGATTTTGTTGTTTGATTGTATACTGAGTAGATATAGTTTTCTTTGATAATAATATCTCAGTCACAGTATCAGTTTAATAGTCAACTCAACTTATATATTAAGTTTCATTTTTTTCCTTCTCGTTGTTTTGTTTGTTATTGTTATAAAAGAACTGTTTTATTACTAAAATATTTTTATTTGTTATTTGATAGATAGATACGTACATCAAAGTTTAATACTTATAAGTTTTTTAAAACTTGATAGACAGATACGTCGATACGTCAAACAATGTTTAATGCATAAAAGTCTATTAAAAAAGTTCGTGAAAATTAATGTTTATCTTATAATACCTATAATTTTTATTATTTTTTTCTTAATTTATTCAAATATTGTGATTATTTGCAAAAAAACGCACAAAACTGCCAATCTCGCGAGATCTCGAAATTGGCGAGATCTCGCGGTATTGTTATTCATAAACTCGCGGGATCTCGCTGAGCCCCAATCTCGCGAGATTTGCATTCCCTACTTGAAAGGTGATGGGGGAAAAAGTCACCACATTAAGTATTTGAAATAACTGGTAATTTTCCTTGGATTGAAATATTTTGCAAAAGCAGTTGTGTAACTCTTCTATTTTGTGTAGGGTCGATAACACTACTGCGATGGCTTACATATATCGCATGCGAAGCGTCAGATTTTCAAAATGAGCTCGCTCATAGAATTCGGCAGTGGTGCCAAGAGATATAGTTGATTTATATATTAAATCCGAAAATTTATTTATAAATAGACACAGAATGGATATCGCTTACTTTGAAATAGCTGAGACATTTAGTAATCCTGAGACCGATTTATTTGCCAGCAGTATAAATAAAAAATACCAAAAGTTTAATGGTTGCAAGATCTCGACGCAATAGCAGTAGATGTTTTTACCCTGAATTGAGAGAACTCTTATTCTTATAATTTCCCTCCATTTTCATCATTTTTAAAACCTTGGAAAAAATTATACAAAACAAAGCAAACGGTATTATAGTGGTTCCGGTTTGGCCTACGCAGCCATGATACCCACTTTTTATGTCTCTGTTAGTGGGCCAACCTATTCTTTTTGAACATAATTGCAAATTGTTTTCTTTTTATAAACTCTCTCACCTTCTGTAGTATTTCATTGATAACCGGACAGTTATCAGAGAAGCATCACAACAGGATCAAGTGCCAGAGCAATGCATAGAAATATGTATGGCTTCAATTATGGTAGCAACACTATCAATATCAATGATGGATTGAAAACATGATGGCAATTTAGTTTTTCGCAAAATATCAATCCCTTCTCAGGTTTGGTGGCAAATGTTTTGAAATTTTTGACCTTATAGCTTACCAGGTAAGCCTCATACAGTTCCCGTTCAGGTAAACTTGCCTAATGTTTAACAATCAAAAGTACCAGTGAAGATCGGCAGACGATTAACAAGCAAGCGAGAGAGATAAGATGTATTCTAACCTAGTATTTAACCGTTACCTATTTTCTTTTTACCAATTTACTGGTGTTTATCTATTCCACAGGGAATAAAACGAGTAGACTGTAAATTTAATGAAAGGGGTTCTATATATCTATCAATTGGGTCTTTTATTTTCTGCATACAGGACCTAAAATACAAGATGGATTGCTTGCTATTATCTTGCAATTTAGAAAATACGAGTATGTTATGATGACCGACGTCTCTAAAATATATCGCATGGTATTGATCAATGAAAAACAGCGGTGTTTACAGTAAATATTTTGGAGAGCAAATCCAATAGACGAATTATAGGCCTTTCGACTTAATACAGTTACATACAGCACTGCCTCGGCGCCCTAGTTCGTTGTTTAACCCAATTAGCAATAGAAAATAATAAGACTTATTCTGAAACTAGTCATTCAATTCGTAAGTCCTTTTACGTAGACGATTATTTAAAAGGCGCGCAAACTGAAGAACAGTTACTTAAGTTACAAAGCGAAATTTTTAGAATTTAAGCAAGCGCAGGGTTGGAGCTGAGGAAGTGGTCGTGTAACTAAAAAGACCTATGTAGTCAATTTCGGTTTGATTAACAACTTAAGTCACATATTGTTAAAATTAGAGACAATGACCTAATAAAACACTATGGACATATTGGAATGCTTGTTTAGATACCATACAATTTTCGGTAAATGTTGGTGACTCACAAGTTATTTCAAAACGGATTATTTTGTCAATTATTTCACAAATTTACGATCCATTAGGTCTTCTCAGTCCAACAGGCAAAGCTTCAGATTCAAAGTCTTTCAAGCCAGGGTCGATTGGTATGACAATGTTCCTAAAAATATATTAATTCAGGTTGGTTAATGTCTAAAGACAATTTATCTAAGCTAGAAGCCTCTACACACGACCCAATCTGCAGGGTCCAATTTGCAGGGACCCGGCAAATTGGGTAATGTGTAGGCATGTCGTACCGACAAAATCTAGATCGGACGGTTGGTTGAGCACGGTTGGATCGATTTTATCGACTTGCCACAATATTTTAGTATATTGAATCAAAAATGTCTGAAAGGGAGAAGCAAGCTTGGAGAAGCGATTTTGGAACAGTTAGCGTTGGTCCAACGATTATTTAAACACTCTACAGCAGCGATCCAGTAGCGCCAAGACGTAATCAACATTACTGTTGAAATCTAAGTGACTCTGAAAGATGACAATCTTCTCCCCATGAACTTACAACTTGTTCTGTCCGTGTCGTAGAAGTGTTTCCTAAACAGGACAATTAAGTTCGTGCTGTTTCTGAGCGCACAGGTAGTGTCGTCGTACGCAGGACAATCCACAACATCTGGCCACTCCCTCAAACTAAGCTGGTCAACAAAAAGATCGTACCATTCAATTTTTAGACCTATTTTCAAATTGCTGTAACTTTTTTAAAAATTGACATTTTTGAACGTAGTTTCCAAATTTGGAAAGCGCGATTTTTCTGCTTTAACCTATATTTCATTTATTTTTGGTAGAATTAATATTATTATGATATACAGGGCGATCAATAGAGTGCTGCAAAAAAACACAAAATTTTAGTGTGTGCCATTTCTGTGGTGATTTTTTTTGGTCGTTACAATATGGGTTTTTACCAAGGTAGGATCAATATCTCTAGACGCTTTTGCCAGTTTTTGGATTAAGGACCTCTGGCTTTAGATAGACCACTAAACTTCAAATTTTGGTAATCATTTCTTTAAAACGCTTAAACTGGAAAACGGATTGATGGATTTCAATAAATTGATAAATTTCCAAATCTAAGTTGATGTCAATTATACAATGAAGTTACCTATAGCAGCAATACGTTTCTATAGCAACGATGAAATAATGTCATTGTCATAGAATATTTTTAAGTCAAGTAAAATTTTTGTCTTTTTTAAAGCTAATTTTACTTTTTAAAAATGCCAAGACTAAGCCAAAATGAATTAAGAAATATAGTGCGATAAGTTTTTGGCCACCGAAATTTACAAAATAGAGTTAAATAACTAATCATTTTACAGGTTGTGCCATCAAGGCCGTACTATACAGGATATTGCGGAAATTGTGAACACCACAATATCTTTTGTTAAACGGACACTAGCTAGAGCACGGACCTATGGTAGTCCAAATTACCACCAAGAAGGTCGCAGCGCACGAGCCAGAAAAACAACAGCCAGGCAAGATCGTCTAATAATGCAAAACGTTAATCGCTGTAGGACCCTAGATGCTACCAAAAAATGCCAAAGCTTCCAAGCAGCAACTGGCATAAGGGTATCCACGCAAACGATAAGGAGACGGCTCCATGAGCGTGGCCTGAAAAAAGAAGAAACCCAAAAGCAGTACCTTCTGCGCCTTGTCGAGATCCATATTCAGGCGCATCCTATCCCTTTTAAAAGCGCCTTATATCAAAAGTGATCAAGAAATGTTGTTTTTATAAAACTGATCTAAAAATTACAACTTTATTGACGATAACTTGTGTGTTAATTTGTGAAGTAAATTTCGTTATATTAAAAATAATCGCGATTTTTTTTTATTTTGTTCGTTTTTATCAGAGGTTGATTATGGTTGCGACCCCTAAATATAATCTGAATGATCTAAAATTTTGCAGGGTTTACCCATTTCATCTAAGGAACAAGATCCGCCTTGAGAAACAAATAAGTAACTTACATTTTTTGGACCACCCTACTGTGGAGTGAACATAGAATCAAAATGCATCAGTGTTTTGACATATTTTCACAAATTTAAAGGTTTATAACATTTTTAAAACATTGTAAAATAATGTTTAGAATATGTTTTACCCTCTAAAGCGGCAAAAACAAAGACATATATAGGAAAACGCAGCCAAAAACAAAAAAAAGAGTAAAAAAAAGGCGAGAAGAAATACGTAGTAATCCGAACGAATACGAAAGAGCAAAAGAAGTTGAAGGGCAAATATAGCACAAAGAGAAAAAGGAAAGAGAAGTTAAATTAATTAGTGAAGTATCTATAAGATGACCAACTTTCCAAAACAGAGCAACAAGATAAAATGGCTGCCCGAAAAATTAATTTTTCTATCAAATAACTTTTGAGTGCGAACTTTTATATAGAATTAAAGAATAGGAAATACGTATGTAAAAACGAACGAACCTGTCGATACTTACTATTATAATAAAATTTTAGGTGATTCGCCATTTCCGCTAAAATATCAACACAATTCTACCTCAAAAACGTCTTATTTGGTTTTAAAAGTTTTGGAGGAAAGATTATGAGTTGTACAAGTGATATTTTAGTGAAAATTAGGATCAAAATTTTCCCAACAATTTATTTTCTTTCCGACAAAAAAACTTCGGATTCGTGATCAGCGACCTCAAAATAGGGCGTAGCGAAAAATTCAGATTTTCCGGTATTCCGAATAATTACCAAATTTTGCAGGTTTGAGAATCTAAATTAAATTTAAAAATACATTAATCCAAAATAAACATAATTTTATAGGTAAGTAAATTACTAAAACTGTGCAATTATTGTTTGCTATTAATAAACGACCAAAAAACGTACAACAGATTGACCGGATTGTTCCCAAGGAACCGTCAAGACGAGTGCGCGAAATTTAAAATAGACCAACAAAAAAGTAAAGATAGTTGCTACTGATTACGATATGTCGAAGATTGATATGGTACCACCGACAAGCTATGTAGTCGAAATGTAAAAATTTCTTTACGTACGTTGACTGTGTAAAATAGAGAAAAATAAAAACAACATTGAAAAATCAGGACAAGGTCGGTCCCAGGACAATACCCAAAAAACCTAAACCCGTCCTGGGTAAATCAGGACGGTTGGTCACCTCAAAAATCTAGCAAAAAACAGGTCACTACGAAAAACAAGACCACAAGAGACACTATAGAAGATAAAGAAAATAATGAACAAAACGACTTACATAGTTATTACACAAAAATACTCCCCCTTCTACACCTAGACGTGGATCAAATGAGGAGAATAACGGAAATATATTAAATGCGTCAGAACGTGCAAGAGCTGGCAGAAAACAAGTAGTAAGAAAACGTTCGGCCACTTATGCAAGAATAAAAGAGCTTAAGAAAAAAGTGGAGAAGTATAGAAAAAGAGCGACGCGATATAAAACGAAATGAAGCAGCTATAAAAAAAAGAAAAACCTATTAAAAAAAGTTCACCAAAACCTACAACAGAAGAATTGCGGAAAGATCACACTGTATCCATCGAAATTAAGAAACGTATTATTTTTGGTGGGGATTTAAAAAATCAATTATCAGACCATTATGAATCCTTGAGTAAAAGTCGAAAGGCAGGAAGACAATTCATAAAATGTTCATGAGGAAGCGTTGTAAAGCGTGATCGCCTAAAACTCTAATTGAAGACCTTGGGACCAAAAGAGAATAAGCCACAATTATGTCCAAAATGAGATCTTAAAAAATTTTATTTCTGTTTACCATTGTAAATCGCCTAAAAGGTATAATTTAGCTATTTATTAGTAGATAGCGCCACCGTGTTTAAGTACCGTTTTAGCATAATCTTTTTATTTTGCAACACAAGGGGATAAAAATTAAACATGGCGTCAGAGCGTCCACGTGCCTGCAAAAGAAAATTAAATTTTAATGAGTTTCTTTAGGAATAAGAGGATCAGTTTCTAAATGACAGTGAAGGTGATGCAAATTACACAGATTCTGGAAGTCTGGAAGTAACAACGATTCGGGAAAAACAGACTTGGAAATGGTTAGCTTGCAAAATTAGTGGCTTGTCTCGTTATATTACATTTTTTCAACCTAAAGTTTTAGGTTGCTTTTTGTAGTTAAATTTGAAAATTTAGATACTATTGAAACAGAATCATATATATCTTAATTTCTCCTTTACCATTTTGAACAGAGTATTAATGCTTGATACAGCTAAAAGTGGTCTAGAGCACGAACTTTTTTTTGTTCCGGTTTTTACCGGACACCTTGTCTGCGGGACTGCAGCACTGCGCCGGTCTTTTCGCTGGCAGCTTTTAAACCGTGAACTCAACTTACTGTGTAATTAAGATTCAGTGTTAGGTAAGCTATTTCGACATTGCACGTTTTTCTCGAGCCTCATGACCATGTAAAAAAATGTATCGAAGACAGCAAAAAGCACAGAATAAAAGTAAAGGACGAAAGAGAAGCCACTGGAAAGCAATCTAAAAAGCCCATTGGACGAGGATCAATGATGACTTTTTTTATCAAAGACTTTCATTAACAAGTTAATCAAGATAATTAGCTCGATGGGTCGAAACTTTATTTTGAAAGACCTCCAGGATAGCATCATCTACAGCGTAATGGTGGACAGCACCCAAGATATAGCTGTCATGGACCAATTGGCAATATGCGTCCGCTATGTCGTTCAAGGAAAAGTGTATGAAAGACTTTTATAAATTGCAGGTGTTAATGACTCAAGTGGACTTGCGTTGTACGAGCTTATAAAATTAAAATTATCTGAGTATGCCATTGCAACGTCAAATAGTATTGCTTGTTCGTTTGATGGAGCCAACAACATGAAAGGCTGTTACAATGGGCTACAAGCCCATTTAAAAAAAGAAAATGAAGACCTTATTTATACTCACTGTATGGTACACGTACTAAACCTAGTTGTAGCTGACTCAACAGCGAAGTTACTACAAGCTGAGAACTTGTTTGGATTAGTGGAAGAATCTGCGATATTGTCACAAGTTGGGGTTGTAGGGGTCGATAGCTCAAAGGAAAGACTGGGTGATTTTCACTGGATTTATTTGGCGCTTCAAAATTGTACACTTTACCCTATAAAGTGGACCAGCATGCTTTTGGGACGTCTTCGGGGATCTTCTTAATGTCTCTTGTCGTGCCTGAAGGACCGATGGATCGGCTATAAGGACCTCGGGAGGGATGGCACACACTACCCTTCCAACTAGGGCCTTAGTGAGTACCAGGGTATTTAGGAATCAGGCGGCACGCAGCACCTCAAGGGTCATTTGCGAGTACCTGGGATAAGAGGGAGGTTTTGTACTGGGGAATCAGGCGGCACGCAGCACCTCAAGGGTCATTTGCGAGTACCTGGGATAGGCTAGGTTAGGGTTTGATCAGGCTATGAACACCGATGCCGTCTCATCTTGGGATCCGCGTATTTATACTCTAAACGTGCTGAGGTTCGCTTGCACTTGACCTAGATTTGGTGCATAGTGGAACAGAACCTCAGTGCGTGGGTCAAAACTCGTGGTATACAGTGGTTTAATTGACAATATTTCTAAGCTCATCGCACAAGAGAATGGCCGTCCGGGAAAAGGAAACAAAAAGAAAACATACTGCTCATGACAAGTTGTACAGATTGAAAAAAATAGGAGCAACGAGGTGGTGGAGCAAACATAAGGCTCTTTCATCAATTGTTGATGAAGAATTCTTAATTAGTGAAGACAGTGTAAATTCAGCTAAATTAGTTAATTTTATTTCTGTTTTTAAAGAAATTTCTGATGGAAATTTTGACAGCAAATCTCAATTCACAACAAGAAACCTGATAAGTCAATGGTCCAAATTTAAAAACTTGTTTATGTCGTTTGTTTTACTAGATTTGTTTTTGGTTACTTCCCCTGTTTCTAAGTACTTGCAAAGTAAAACCATTGATTATGCTTTAGCTTGGAACTTAGTACAAACACTGCTCCAGCAAGTTAAGGACAAAAGGAATGACGCGCATTTTGTACGCAAAAACAAAAACCTATGCAGTGCAGTTAATCTTAAGCTAGACGAAAATGACATTGATGTCGAGTTAGAGTTAGACTTTAAGAGAAATAGAACGTCAAAGAGAAAATTGATGTCCGGTGAAAAATCAAAAGATGAAGCTGACTCTATTCCAACAGTTTAACATTACAACATTGTATATTTTGATATTTTAGACTGTGCGAGAATGAGTATTGAAGGAAGATTTTGTGCAAACAAAGACATTTTAAAAGATTGCTCCTGGTTGGGCCCCAAAAAGTTTGACTCTATCTTGAAACTTAAAACATTTCCTACAGAAGTCCTGCACAGTGTTTCTAAACTGTGTAAAATTGAAAGAAGTCGGCTGTTGATAGAGCTGCGACAGTTTGCACAACAATACAGCAACTTCATAGCGGCAGAGTCCACTAAGAACTACGGAGACAGATGCGGTGACGAAGAAGACGATTTTGACCCAACCGAAGAAGCGGAAAAAAATGCTCACATTTACTGCTCTGAAAATAGACAATGTTTCCAGTGTTTGACATGTGCTTTTTCTGTTCTGTTGGACTCAATCTGGACTATTTACCAACCTGTATATTGCATATAAATTTGTTCTTACCATACCTTCTACCCAAGTCACATGTGAACGAGTTTTTTCTAAACTTAAGATAGTTAAAAATCGACTTCGGTCGTCTTTAGGCCAAGACCTTATGTCCAGTCTGCTTTTTATTAATGTCGAGAGGGATTTATTTCATGATTTGGACAAAAATAAAATAATAGATGAAGTAGCTTTAACAAGTGAGTTGCTTACAAAGAAGCTGTTACTTTAGGCCTAGGCTAGCCCTAAAATAACAGCTTCTTTGTAAGGGGCATAGGGGAGTAAAATGTTGAATCATCTCAGTTAATTTAAGCCCCTTCTATTCTAGTATAATAACATTGTAAACTGTTAAATACACAGGATTTTTTTAAAAATGTTAGTATTATTTTTCTAATCCCTAAAATCTGTTTGTCATTATTTTTATTACACAAATAATTTTGACATAATTCATTAATACTTTGGGGCTTTGGGGGTGAATAAAATACTGCACTTTATTTTGAACTCCGTTGTAATTATTAGCAGTTCTACAGCATGTGTTTTGTAGTGTTGTGGTATCCTAAAAATACTGTAAATTTCTTATTTTAATGAATAATAAAGTTAGCAAGAGTCGAAAATCATAATATTCGTAAAAAAACCATTCCATCTACTGCGACGGGTTCTGAAAATTCAAAAAAAAGCTGATACTACCCCGCAAAAGAAAAATTTCCGAAACAAGCGAAGATTCTGACTAAATATCACACAGAGAAAGTGACTTCTCTCCTACGTCAGAATTTGATAACTGCTCTGATAATGAGTTACAAAAAGTATTATTGGGAGTTCTTGAGAATAATCAGGAACTATAACATCTCGATGTTTGAACTTATGCGATAATACGATCTAACGACAAATTTTTTCCAGATGTGATTACCAACATAGAAAAGGACGGGATTACTGTCAGTGTAATGATTAAATGCGGCAACAATTGGAAATGGCCTGAAAAGAAAGATGAGCTGCTTTACTCTTAGGCAGACGGAATAAAAAAAAGAGCCAGTTTCCCAATTCAGATCTGTAGAAGATAAATTTTTCGCGTTCCCGATATGGATTTTTATGATTAACTATTAACTTAATTGTTATAATTAGGTTTTGTCGTTTGATACACAATGAATTTTCTGAGAACTATAATTGCAAATAGTTTCGAATACAAAGTGCGCCTTTTGTAGGATCAAAGCCACAAGTGTCAATACATACAGCCGTATGGTACATCCAAGATTTAGTTGAGGGCGAAATTGAAAGCTATTCATTTTGCAGTTTCTCAGAAAATCTTTGCCGTAATCCTTTAGGAATTGTTGCATACTTACTTACAACTCGTTTTTAAAACAACCCAAGACAAATATCACCGTCTGAAAAAACATTACGTTTGAAGAGATAGATCCAGTACCGCAACATATCCTTGTTCTATTTAATGGTGACCAAAACTCTCAAGCTAATGAATGTAAAACAGTTATCCTGGAATTATTTTAAAAGTGGTCTCGGGAAAGAGCAGTTGACGGTGTTGGAGGTTGCTTAAAACGATCAGCTGATCGACTTATAGCTTGTGGATATGACGTTAGTAATTTGGATTCGCTTGATTTCTATTTAAGAACGGCATGTAAAGCAATACAAATAGTTGTAATTGTAATTAGAAGTAGACTCCAATACAATTTAAAACCGATAAAAACGATGAAAGTTCACGAAGCCTATTGGACGCGCGAGAACAAACAATCATTACAACTGAGGCCAAATGAGCTTTGGGGTCAAACAATGCCACAAAATATTAGGGGTACATTTATTTAAAAATCTAAAGCATGTAGGTACATTGGCAGCGAATGACAGAACACTTACAACTTTAAGTCTATTTATACTTGATTGTCTAAAGCAGTCGAGTAGTCTGTTAAAATCTACCAATGTGTCTAGAACTAACGAGTTATCGTCAAAGCACAACATTTTTATAGAATGACGAGAACCCGAGAAAAAATCGCTAGACTTCTGGAACGTAAGTTAGCAGGGATTCTAAAAACTTTTTATGGATAACATTAAATAAAACGTATGCTGATTTTGTGCTATCACAACCAAAACAACAAGGTATAACTCCCAAAGGTAGAAGATACAAAAAAATACAAGAAGAGAAAATCCTTGAGCTAGCTCTCTTGAAACAAAGTCCTAAGGGATTTTATCGCTCCATATGTGCTTTGCCTTAAAAATAAACTCTAAACCACATATCACAACACATTCCCATATTTCTATATATTCAGGTTTCGAAGAGATACTTCTTTGCTGTTTTTTGTTTAAAACCTAATAAAATATTAATAAAGCTTGTCACCATATCAGATACGTTGATTTCCTTTCTTTCTCCCAAAATATTTTAACTAGAGGTGTGAGATTTCGCTCTTCAAAGTTTTCCGTCAGTTAGAAGCGGAAAAATTTGATTTGAAAGTTTTAAAATTAAAATTATTGTCCGTGACGCCGACTCCCCGCTACTGCTACATTTAGTTCTTCAACCAGTCGTGTATGTCGAACCAATTTGGTATGTTAAGTTGCCTATCTATCCGTGAGTAAGCGCATTTCTTTTGTCTATGGACCGCACAGTGGAATAGGATAGTATTAGTCCGCACGGCGCGGCAGCTTAATTTGGTCGACATTTAAATTTGTGCATAGCGTTTTATTATCATATATAATATCACAAGAGAAAAAATTTTGTCGGCAAAATTTTCGAAAGGTATGGAAGTTTGTTGAAAATGTCATGAGCGAAATTGCCGAAAAGCAACAAACTTGAATAAAACCTTGAGAACAATTTTTCTTACACAATTTTTTCTCGAGTGGTATTCGACATGACTATTTCACGACAAAAAAGACAAAGAACAATAAAGTTTTAAATAATTAACAGAACCATGGTAACAAAATTTCTTTCGATCAAATAGTTAAATTTTGTAATACGTAAAACCACAAGAACTTTTTTTTTATAGGATAAACTTTTATTTTTTACGAAAACTAGATTGCTTTGAAATTTAACGAGAACAAACGAAAGAATAAAAACGCGACAGCAAAGCCGGAGCGTTTTTATCTATTACCGTTTGTTCGAGTTTAAATTGCTAAAAAGTGATCTAGTTTGAGTTTAAAAAATAAAGATTTATTCGATCTTAAAAAAAAGTTACTCGGTTTTGAGCTGAAGAGGTTTTTACCGCTTAATTTTTTTCTGGAGAGGGTTTTATCGCGATAAAAAAGGATGTACCTTTTTTATCAATGTCAAAGTGATAAAAATGCAAATGTCAAATGGACATTTTATTGTAGGAGTGAATTTATCGCTGTAAAAATCACATGTGAATTTTGTCCAAGTAGGTGCAGGTAGTAATTTTGCCAGTAGAAAACTATGTTGCTATGACATTTTGCCAGTGTAAAACATTCTAGTGAAATAGTCGTTATAAAAACCGTCTTTTTGAAAAATCGTTTTATGTAACATAAGGTAATTAATATTATTTAGTCATGTTTAGTGTATTTTATTATATTTAGGGGTTTACTAAGTTTTCTTAAAAAAGCTACTGCTTACACTTTCACTATTCCACTTACCTTAAGAAGTATTGTGTTATATATGGCTTTATTTTGTTTCAGAAAAATAGTGCTAAATTAAGTACGCTGGAAGCCTTTGCGATCATACACGTAACGAGTTTTAAAAATTGCAGTAGATGCCATTTGGATTGGTAGTCCATAAAATTCCTAAAGCCGCACTTTTCAAGTTCTGGAAAGGCCACCAACCTTGCCATAGAAAGTGGAACACAATATTGCTTGCAACATAAAAACAATGAAAAAATGGGATTATGGCATGTCAAAGAAGAAAGTATTAGAATTAGCAGGCCAGTACATCAAACAATATACCCACTACATTTAAAAGTGATGTCCTTGGGATGACTATTTTAGAAGGTTCAAATAGGATTTTAAATAAATAAATAAATAAATAACGACTTTTATTAAAAGAAATGTAATTCAAAATATTCACAAAATATTAAAATGGAAACAAACAGAAGGAAAAAAAGAAAATAAACTAAACCCATCCTATCAACAGGGTAGTGGCGAAGTCTAGCATTGCTATTCCTACTCAACCCCTAAACTGAAGAAGGATAAGAAACATGCAGTTTGAGCCGAAACAAGACGGCGGAGAATTAAATAATGCATTTAAATGGTTGGATTTTTAAAAGTAAAAAATACACTTATCAAAATTTCTAGTTAAGCTAACTCACCCAAGGCATATTCAGTTAACAAATAAAATAAGTTTTCAAATTTCAAGTGAAGGCAGAGTAACTCACAGCAAAATAACACAAAAAAAAAACACAAAAACACAAAAGCACCCGAACAGCCCACAGAGCATGCGCAATCTTTGGTAACATTTAATAATATTATTGCTTGCTTAATAATAGATCCTTTAGTTTATATTTAAATTTATTGAGTTAAATATTCTAAATTTTGCGGTAAAGAATTGTACAGTGAAACAGACTGAAAAATGAAACTTCTTAGAAACATGGCAGTTCTGTGTTGGGGAAGGACAAATTTTTCGTTGAAACGAGTTGTTCTGGAATGAATATTAGAGTGACGCTTGAATTTTTGCTTGAGGCATGGCGGAGCAGCAGCATCAGTAATAAGTTTATGTGTATAGACACCTAAATGTTGTAACCTTCTAGACTCCATAAACAAGCACCTATCTTCTTTAATTTTATAAGTGATCGGTTGAAATTTTTTTACACCATGAATAAGCCGAAAACAAGATTTTTGTATCTTTTGAATTCTCTTTTGATCAGATTGAGTCAGGCACGGTCCGTAGATAAAATCGCAGTAAGTGAACTGCGAAAGTACTAAAGTTTCACATAATTGCTTTTTAGTGTTTTGATCCAAGATATGCCTATTATAATAAATAAGCCTTAAATTGGAATATGCTTTTTTAAATAATGATTTAAGATGTTCTGTGAAACGTAAATCAGAGTCTAGAATTACACCTAAGTTTTTGGCATATTCAGTAAATACTAATGGTGTATTATTTATTGTTATATTTAGGTTTTGCTTTAAGAAATCTCGACTATTTTTATTACCAAAGCACATTAATTTTGACTTCTCGGTATTCAAAACTAAATTATGTGAAAGAGACAATTCTTTAATAGTGTTAAGATCGTTACTAATATTCGCACTTGCCTCTTCATGCATACTCCGAGGAAAATGATAGTAAATTTGAGTATCACCTGCGTACGCCTGAATCTTACAAAATTTTAAGGACTTTACAATATCGGATGTATAAATGTTAAAAAACAAAGGGCCCAGAATGGAACCCTGCGGCACTCCAGATAAAATTTCAACACTCGATGAAAGCAAGTTGTGAACGGAAATTTGTTGGTTTCTATTATTTAAATATGAATTTATTAGCATAAGAGATAAATGATCAAAACCAAAATACTTTAATTTAGCGATTAATAATTTATGATTAATTGTATCAAATGCTTTAGAATAATCGAGCAATACCAGAACACTGGCTAGACCTGTGTCATCTCAATTATGTCACTTGTAACGGTAGCCAAAGCAGCAGCCGTACTGTAACCTCTTCTAAACCCACACTGTACATCAGGCAAGTTTTTTTTTTCGTTAAAGTATATGTTAATTTGATTGAATAAAATTTTTTCAAATACTTTTGAGAGGAGTGGCAGTATGCTGATAATTCTAATGTCAGAAAATTCCTTAGGGTTGTTATTTTTTGGAAGAGGTTTTCCCAGCGATATTTTTCACAAGTAAGGAAAGTATTGTCTAGTGATACAGGCATTTATAATGTGAACGATGTATTTTTCAATAAATGGTCTACAATAATTAATCATGTTTAAAGATATTTTGTCAATGCCCAAAGCATTTGTTTTTATTTTATTTAAAATATCCTTAACTTCATCAATAGTTGTAAGCGAGAACGAAAATGTATTATTTTGCGAATAAATATTATCATTATAAAATTTTATTTTGTTATCACAATTATCATTGACATTTCTAAAGAAGTTTGAAAAATAGGTATTTATTTGTTCTGGGTTAGAAAGTGACGGAGGTAAGTTGACAGAATTTGATTTGCATATATTAAGATTTTTTAAAGCTATCCACGATATTTTGGATGATTCTGAGCATTAACTGATTGTAAATATCCCCTTTTTTCATTTCTTACCATCATAACCGTAAAGTTTCGAATCTCCTTGTATGCACTCCAATCGTTCACCAACCTTGTTCTTTTAAATTTCTGTAAGGCGCGATTTCTGTCTCGCATAAGTAACTTAAGATTATCTGTAAGCCAAGGGGCAGGAGGCTTGGTAACCCTCCGTTCCAAAATAGGGGCATGTCAAATACCTGTAATATGAACGAGTTAAAAATTTCAATTTTTTTATCTATATCATTTTCACGAATTAATGCATACCAAGAAAGACCTTCAAGATCATGTAAAAATAATGCTATATTAAAATTACGAAAATTACGAAAAGTCACAGTTTTAGGCTTCATTTTATTCACTTTTGTCTTAAGAGTAACAAACACAAATCTATGATCTGAAATTCCTTCCGCAGGTAACGTGCCAATCTCAGAAATAATCTCACCATTGGTGAAAAGCACAGGATCAATCAATGTTGCAGTAGTGCTCGTTACCCTTGTTGGTTCGTCAAGAAATTGTGTTAATCCATATGACTCAACGCATGACACTAAAGGATTGTTAGTGTTAAAAAAATTTACATTCATATCACCAAGGCATAAGATTTCATCTGCCGAAGGACATATAATAGAAAATATGTCATCAAGGTCATTTATAAAGTTATTTAAATTATAATTTGGTGGACGATAAAACGTGCAAACAAAGAAATTTTTAACACCTATTTTAACTTTTATTAGAATGTATTCAGTACTATTACTTACGGGATCATCAGCCCGTATCTCATGAAATGTGTAAGTATCTTTTATATACGCTGCAATACCGCCTCCTCTCCCCTCACGGTCCCTACGTATGAGACAGTAACCTGGAATTTGTAAAATATCCGAGGTTATGTGATTGGAAAGCCATGTTTCTGTAAACGCAATAACATCAAAATCTTTTTGTAAAATCAAAGCAACAAGTTCATTAAAATTTGTTAATATTGAACGTGCATTTAGATGTGCAATTTTCATTTACAAGAAAAGCGCAAGACAAACCATTTATCAGAATTAAGTTGCGCCAGGCATGCTCTATAGAAATTTGTTTGATTAAATGATTCAATAACAGAGACAAAACAGGAAAAAAAAGCGTATTATAATAATTAATAAGCAATATCGATTTACGCAACGCGCTTTAAGGCTTGCAGGGAGGCTTCCTGCGATACCAATAATCAATCAATTAATTAACTAATTTATCAATAATACTCAACTAATGCAAGGTAAAGATCAATAACTTCTAAGAAAAAGAACTAACTACAAGTTTGTAACGTAAATAAAGTTATTTCGTTACATTGGATTTTAAAGTATCTTTAGGTATTGGCGCTGCCATCTATGGATAACTCTGCATACTGCAGAATATCGTTTCTTTAAGTTTGTATATATGAAGAGACCAACTGTAAATTTGCCGTTCTGTAATATAGATTTCTAGGGTATTCTTTAATATAGATTAGCGATTTCTTACATTTAATTTAGTTTATATTGTCTCCGTGCATAGAAAGGCTCTACTGGAGGTTAATTTTTTGGACGTGACTTTTGGTTTTGTCCTGATGCAGGTATGTCACGTTAAGTTTCTGTTTCACTAAATTTATATTTTATCTGATAATAAGTATGTAATTGAACTAATTGAACCATAAATATTACTTTCTAATAAGCCATGACCTTTTAAGCTATTTTTACACGAATTAAATTCCACATTCTTATGTTTTAACAAAATAAAGACATGCCGACCATAATGGCGTCATAAATTAATAATCTTCATTCATCTCATTTATCCTTGTAAAGAATAGTGTTGTTGATAATCTAAAAGCATCATCTTAGCAGGCAGAAGGCAGTAATAATATTATTTCTTCAGTAAGTGTGGATTTCAATCAATATATTAATAATTTTGCATTCAATTTAAATATCTTTTAAGTCAATCAACAGGTCATGGTTTACCTCATTTTTCATTGTCAAATATTATCTAAATTCGCAATTTAACTTTGTTTCTCAGGCCTCTGTCGTTTCTTTTACGTTTTAGCAAATATCGTTGGCCAGTTGGTGGTTTATTTAAGTTCTTGATGAACATTGGTGAGAACCAGATATAGGGTAAACCTGGCTGGACCATTCACAAGGAAACCGACAGATCCAGGCTCTACAGAACTGGTGACTGATAGAATATCCCAGGAAGCTGATATCGAGGAAAGCAGGTGAGTTTTTCTTTTGTTTCTAAGCGGAAACCTAAATTGAATTTGCAAAACTCACCCCATTTCTTTAATTGATATCTGTCAGAAATCAATTCTGATTTAATGTTTATTTTTTCTTAAACTTCTTACTCAATTGGCGTGACATGCTTGTACTGGATGGATAATACCTTAAGTCACACTGTATATAAAATTTCTCTTGTACCATATATATATCTTGAATCTATCTTGTACATATCTTACCTTGGGTGCCATAATTAAGACATTAGTCTGGTACGCCAATATCATGTGCTAACGAATGCCTCTAGCTCGTTAAACCACAATTTTTATCTAGCAAACGATTGCCTTTTTGCTCGTTATGCATATCGAATCTGCACAAAAGCTCTAGATGCTTTTGAATGCAGCATTTTTTACTAGTTTAAATATCTGTCTGATATATTTGTACATTTTGTAGTACTTATATAAATAAAATATATAATAAAACCAAATCATTTATTTTTCTTACTACTTAAACACGAAAGAAAATTTGTTTTGACCTTATGTAATTAAACATGGTTATTTATTTCTTAATTTAAAACTTTATTCATATTCACTTGAGTAACAGGAAGTTAAAACATCCAACATGTTGGCAACAGTTGTCCAAAAAAAAAATCGCTAATCTACAAAATTTTACTTAATAAAAAATATATATGACCGTATCTATACATACCTTAAAGTAAATTTAACTTCATAATCAAATGAAACTACCAACATACTAAATAATATACAATAAATGCAATGAAAAAAAAAGAATATTGTATGTCAGTCACCATGTAGGGGACACCGGGGCTGGTTGGACACCGGGGCACAGTAGTCACTCCCTAATAATTTTTCCATTCATAGTACGATAGCGCTGCCATCTATAAATGAGACGCCGAACGCTCTTACGGAACGCAGCGGCTGACTAAATACAGAAACAAATGCGACGTCTTGGCATAATTCGATGAACCTCGTGTTGTGTGCGTGTTAAAAAAAACGTTTGCAAGTTTGAACGATAATTTTACCCGAAATTTGCCGGTAAGTAGCAATTTTTTTATAACCACTTATATGCTAGCAACTTAGGATTGTCAAATAGAAGAGAACAAAAATTATACTTTGTTTTTAAGAAAATCCGATCGAAAAGATAATTTATAAACATTGGGGCACAGTGGTCAGCAAAGTCCGGGGTACAACGGACACTGCTTCAAGATTTTTTAGAGGAGTGACCATTGAACCCCAAATTAAACTAATTATTTTATTTGTTAATAAAAGTGTGGTACTGAGTGCTTGTTTCGTTTTAGAGCAGTAAAATGGTTCGCAACAGAAAAAGTAAAACACAAATAGGAGAAACGGACCCAAATTTGATGCTGGAAGCTGTTAAAAGCACACAAATTGGCGGATTGTCCACAAAACGAACATCAAAAACATTTGCCATTCCTAGAACAACGCTTAAAAGGTACATAGATAAGTGTAAAGATCTAGATATTAACTGGGATAATGCAACTTTCGATGATTACCACCGATGTCACCTAATTATGCAACTCGTCAAATATTTGATAAAAATGAAGAGTGTTTATTAGCGAATTACCTAATAAAATGTGCTCAGCTTCCCCATGGTTTAACACCGAAAGCTGCACGTAAACTTGCGTTTGAATTCGCTACAGCCAATAAGAAGAGAATGCCTCAAAGTTGGGAGGAAAATAAGTTGGCCGGAGAAGACTGGTTAACAATGTTTTTAAAGCGAAACCAAAATATGGCAATAAGAACCCCTGAGGCCACTTCCCTAGCAAGATCAATGGGATTTAATAGACCTATAGTTACCAAGTTTTTCAATAACCTTGAACAGTTATATGAAAGATATAATCTCGGACCTACCAATTTATATAATATGGATGAAACCGGATTAACAACTACTCAAAATGCTGTAAAAGTTCTGGCTCAAAAGGGAAGTAAACAGGTGGGTCAAGTTACCTCGGCCGAGAGAGGCAAAACTATTACATTGTGTTGTGCCATTAATGCATATGGAAATTCAGTACCACCATTTGTGATTTTTCCATTTGTAAATTTCAAGCAGCATATGATCAAAGGGGCTCCATATGAAACCGTCGGATTTGCTAATCCATCAGGGTGGATAAATGCAGAATTGTTCATAGAGTGGCTGAAACATTTTATCACTTTTTCGAAGGCTTCAAAAATTTCTCCAGTATTGCTTATCATGGACAATCATGAAGCTCATATTAGCATCCGGGCAGTAAAATTGGCTAAAGATAGTGGCGTTTTGTTATTGACATTACCACCACATACAAGCCACCGCTTACAACTGCTGGATAAGACTGTTTATGGGCCTTTAAAACATTACTACAACGATGCTTGCAGGTATAGTAAACGACAAACAATTTTCGTTGCACGTCACAATGTGTTCACCAGCAAATAAAATATAAACGCCGTTGGTATCACTGATAACATTCGATGAATTTAGTTTGTGACGAACCATAGCTATTAAATTTTAAAACTCATAAATTAATTTGTTCTAGATCGTGGCTAATGGAGAACCCAGGGAAAAGGATTATGCCATATGACATAGCGGAATTGTTAGGAAAAGCATATCCTCTTGCATTTAGTATGAAAAATATAATAGCGGGATTTCGATCGACAGGAATATTCCCATTCGACAAAAATATATTTCAAGACTATGACTTTTCCTCAGCGGAAGTAACCGATATCCCAATGGACCACCACATTACAGGAGATGACATTCCATCATCGCCATCAACTTCAAAAGTCACCGGGCTTGATGATTCTCTAGTCAATTGTAGTCAAGCGAACGTTTCAAATACCAACGCAACTCTTGTCCCAAACATCTTAATTCCGACTACCACATTTTATGAAAACTCTACTCCCGAAAAACAGATTGTACTTCCCGAAATGTTTCTACCATACCCGAAAGTGGCTAAGGAACCTATGAAGGTGTTCAATAAGCGTAAGCGAAAGACAACAACAATTTTAACGGCTACACCAGAAATAAATAGATTGGAAGAAGAGGAAAAGTTAAAAAAGATTAAGCTTAAACCTAAGGTGAAAGTAGTAAAAACAAATATATGTAAAGAATTGACTGGAGAATATAAGAAAACAAAGAAGAGGGATTTAAGCGAATCCAGCGACAGCGACACAAATGTTGTTCTGGCAGACAGTGACGACGATGTTTCATACTTTGAACTTGAACAACTAGATCCAGTTATTTTAGACATTGTCGATGTTGTAGAAAATAGTTTTGTGTTGGTGAAATATGCCACAAAAAAAACATTGCAATATTATATAGGTCAGGTAGTAGAAGTTCATTCTGGTCAACTCGAGGCAACTGTCAATTTTTTACGTAAGCAAGGCAACAATTTTGTTTTTCCTACTGTAAAAGATCAGTCTACTATAGATTTTGATGACATTGTATTGCATCTTCCTTCTCCAGTTCAGGGTGGTGGAACTGCAAGGGCAAATAGCTTATTGCGTTTTAATATTGACTTGCAGTCTTACAATATTAAATGAATCGTATCATTATATTATGTTTATGTGTTTTTTTTTTCGAGTTTTCTATTATTTGATGGTGGCATGTCCACGGAACCCCTTTGATGTGTTCAAGGTGTCCCGGTATGGGGCACCATGGTCATGTTTTGCACTTTTATAAAATCTTCTAAATAAAAATGTTTAAAATTATTTTCTTATTTTCTTTATGTTAAAACTCCATCGCACAAACATGCAGTTGTATTGTTTCTTTAGAATTTAAGCTATAAGTAGAATGATTCTTTTGTTATCGTAGTTTTCATGAAAAAGTGACCAAGGTGCCCCGGTCTCCCCTACTCATATAATATCCTATTTGAATAGTTTTTTATGTAGGAGATTTTGAGTTGACATAACCGCAATCATACCAATAAACAAAAATAAATTACAACAAAATACTGCCAGAAGGAAATAAACAAAAATAATAACAAATGATGTGAAATCTTAAGTCCAGTCCAATACATCAACAGGATGTTATAAGAACCCAAGAAAAAAAGGAATAAAAAGTTCTTTATTATGACACGTTATAATAATATTTTATATTATTATTCTTATTATTTTTTTTTATATATTAAGATCCGATTTATGGATGAGAAAAGTAGATTGTACAGACCATTTAATTCTCCTCGATATCCAGGTCGCTTTCAGAATTCACCACTTCTCCTCACACCCCCAATTTCCACATAAACTAATCCATTGTAGGTCCACGATGCTTTGCCGACCCTACCAAATTGAGTCGGAAAAAGCCGCAAAGCGCTAAAGGGGCAAAAAAGAAGAGCATCGACTACTTTATCTGTGAGTATTTTAACATAAGAGAACAAGGTAAGGATACTACCGCCTTAGGTATTTTACATAACGTCCTTCTAGCATTAAAATGTTAGGAGCAAAAAGTACTGCTGCTCATAGAGCAACTAGTGGCCTGAACAGGAAAATTTGAGAATAGCAAATGCGGTAGGAGACAAGTTACCTTCTCATGTTGCATTTAAGGGTAAAAACTCGTGGGATGCGTGATTTCCGAATTTCCTGGCATGACATATTCCACCACCACAAATATTTATTACTTTCAAAATAAATTTTTAAGAAATAACGGGCATAGTTCCCATGTTGCAATCTCGTTTGTCGAAAAAGCCTGACAAAATGCCATATTGTTCATCAAAAAGTATGTTTAGGCCACTGATATTATTATGGGATGAAAATCTGATTAAGTGACAGCAAAGAAAACAAAATACCGAAAAATATATTTTGCAAAAGCTGGCATATGCCCGTTTAATGACCAAAGTAATCCCGGAAGACAAGTTCGAACCGAATGCTAATTCACAGATGTTAAGTTTAACGTTGCAAAAATTACTGAAAAAGAACCATTCATCAAAGCGAAATTTTCTGGAATATTCCATTGACAAGTCAACTATTCATGTAGAGGAGATTCACATAGTGTCATCGTGACAGCAATCGATCGACAGTGTCAGAATCCAGACTGTAAAATTCCGTCTATTTCAAAAATCGAAAATTTACCGGGAGGAGATGAGCTCATCTCCGATACCGGAAAAATCGCCTATCCCCCCAGGGGGACGGCAAAATCGCGTATATCAGTGACAATGAATGTGCCCCACCAATGCTGGACAGCCTCCGGATGGAGAAGAAACAAAGAACCCACTTGCAGGAGGAGAGATGGGCCAAAGCGCTAAGGGAACAGCACGAGTTATGGGAAAAGAAATTGGATGAGACTATCAAACGAATGACAGCTGAGAAGGACGAGGAGATGAATAGAATGATGGAGAACAACAATAGACTTTTAAGGATAATTGAATGGTATGAGAACCAATCCACTAACACTACACCCACATAAAACAACGAACACGACAAACTTAACAAGAAAATAGACGAAATCAACAAAAGACAGACTAAACAAACAACAAAAAACACAAAACAAACAATCGAAGAGACTGATGACATCACAATGGCCGACATACATGACGAACCACTTCCCGACACGTCAGACGATGAAATAATAAAAGACGAAACGTACAAGATAAAAATTAACTAACTCTAACGCCAAAAGGCAAAACAAACAAATAACGGACGAATTTCCAGATTTACCGATAAATCAAAGCAAAATAAACGATTTTATACAAGTAATGAGACATAAGCCTACAAAGAAAAACACACCAAGGAACACTGACACACAAACAAGGACACAAACCAACAAGACTACTGATAAAACAGTGCGCAGAGTAAGGGTACCCCCAATAATTTTACGCGAAAAACACCATTATAACAGAGTATCACGTTACCTTACTGTGAATAATATTGACTTCGGCAATGCCCTTGCGATCCCTGAAGGGGCGAAACTCCACCCTCCAACCCCTGTTCAGTACAGAAAGATAATTAACTTTCTAGTCGCTGAGAATATTCAGCATCACTCGTTCCCCTTCCCCGACGAGAAGGAATTTCACGTAATCTTACGTGGTGTTCTGGAAGCGTGGAAGGAGGAAAAAATAATGGAGGATCTTAGAGAGTTGGGTTTTACCCCATCGAAGGTAATACGCAGGCCATCCTGCAAAAGTCTATGCAATCCTTACTCTCAGAATTCCAGTCAAAAATGCAGGAGCAGGTAAAAAGCATGATGACGACTCTTATGTCTAATTTACGCTAATAGCGGCGCACGCAGAGATCGCTTGTTTCAGCTTAGCTACGATAAACATAAACGGCATGAAAGGTAAAAAACCTAAAATAATTGATTTTTTGGAGAGGTACGGCATCGATGTGTTTCTTGTACAAGAAACTTGGTTTAGAGGTGAGAGGTTCACCTGCCCTAATTATACCGTCTATCGGAATGATAGAGAAAACAGGCAGAGGGGCGGAACCATGGTTCTTGTCAAAAAGCATATTGGTGCGCAAGCTGTGCCAGGCCCATCAAACTGTGCTCACATAGTGGGCACATTCATCAAAATTAAAACCAGAAATGGCTGGAAAAAATTGAGTTTTGTCTACTGCAGTCCCTCTGTCAACTTTGATGGAGACTGTCTGGCAAAAATTTTTGGCTGTGATGATTCTATTATTATGGGGAGAGACCTAAATGTAAAACAACTCATTTGGGGCTGCCGAGGCCAAAACACGAGAGGTCTCACCCTGTATAACAAGTCACTGGACTATAATTATCATATCTTGCCGCCGGTGGAGCCTACACACCACCAAACAGACTCATTACCGGAAATTCTGGACCTCTCTGTTATCAAGAACTCGGGTCAGCTATCACAACCAACAGTGTTGTCAGAGCTAACCTCTGATCACAGACCAGTCATGGTTGAATACGGGGATATCGCGGACAGTTCAGCGAATACCCCTCAACAAACGTAAACAAAGACGCACGGGTCACCAGAACTGTGCAAATTTATAAATAAATGCCAAGAGTAAATATGAAGGACCAAAATTTACCCAGGGTCACTGTTGAGGAAGTTCGCTCTATTCTGAGGGTCATCAACCCAAAAAAGGGGTCCGGTTTCGACGGCATAGAAAACAAAGCAGTCAAAAACTTGCCAGAAAATACAGTTTTGGATTTAGTAGATATAACACAAACCATTATTGAAAAGGGCTGTCACCCAGACACTTGGAAATGGGCCAAAGTGGTGCTGATCCCAAAGACGGGTAAAGATCTGACGTTGGCTGACAGCTATAGACCAATAAGTCTATTATCTTGTCTTGGCAAAGTAATTGAAAAACTAATACTCAATCGGAAAACCGATTTTGTATTTAACAATGACGTACCAGAGCAGTTCGGTTTTGGAAATGCTCACTGCACGGTGCGCCAAACAACAAGGCTCGCAACCAACATACTCAGAGGGTTCAATCACCACCAGTCAACGGGGGCAGTCTTCCTTGACGTCTCAAAAGCGTTTGATAAGGTATGGCACGACGGACTTATCCTAAAATTGATTAGATTAGGCATGCAAGATGTTTAATCAGAGTTGTTATAGCGTACCTTGAGGACAGGGGATTCACGGTGTCAACAGACAACTCAATATCTGAAACTAGGGTCGCGCGAGCGGGGGTCCCGCAAGGGTCACCACTTGCTGCGATCCTATACAATATTTATACAGCGGACATTCTGCACAACAGATTCACCCAGCTGTATCTGTTTGCTGATGATACTGCGATTACTGCCACCTCAGGAGTGCCCTGGAGAGTAGTTTTACGCTTGCAGCGCCATATCTTGCTTCTGCAGAATTCGCTGGGGACCTGGAAGATGAGGTTAAACGAGAGGAAGACACAGGCAATATTTCTCTCAAAGGCGAGACTAAGACTGCCTGAAACAAGGGTCAAGGTTAACAATAAATCCATTGAATGGAGCCCTAAAGCTAGCTATCATGACAATGTTGAAATCAGATTAAAAAAGGCACACAGACAAATGTGCGCAGTGTACCCCTTACTCTGCGCAAAAAGTAGATTAAAACTAAAAACAAAGACATTAATATATAAAACCATAGTAAGACCAGTACTGATATACGGTGTACCAACCTGGTGCACCGTAAACAAGACAAGGTTCATGAAGACACAAAGACTACAAAACATGGTACTGAGAATGATGACAAACTCACAAAGACATGTACCGAAGGCAGTATTGCACAGGGACTTAAAAATGGACACATTTTCGAACCACGTAACAAAACTAATAACCAAATACTTTGAAAGGACTGACATTTCAACAAATCCAACAATACAAAACTCCCACATACGCTCGACGAGACATAACAAGTACAAATACCCCAAGGATTGGTTCCCATCGTGAAATCAATAAAAAAACAACAGAATGCAACTTATAACAAAAATTAAAACATAGAAAAAACATCAAAGAAAAAGAACCACAAATAGAGAGAAAAAACATCAAGTGAGGAAAACCAAACGACAACAAAACATACAGTTCAAAATCAAACCCAAATAACGAAACGAAAAACAAAAGCGAACGAAAAAACACCTAAAGAAAATTCAGAATAGTGGAAGGATAAGCATTAATAAGCAATCAACAGCGATAAAAGAAGTAAAGGCTCTTCAGAGCTATCTCAGCAAGCACTAACAGTATGACGGAACAAGGAGATTCACTAATTTTTGCCTGATCCTACATTTGATAAAATAGTGACATTTGCATTTAGCAATTTTTCGATAATTTCAATAGTTGTTAACTAAAAAATTTCCATTGTTTTTTTTTAGAAATAAAAGTTCTTTATTTTGTTTCAATTATTATTTATTTTATTTAAGTATAAAATATGATCTAATCGTTTTTTCTGAACTACCCTGTATGAAAAGTACATCGCAACCATACAGTATGCAAATTGTATTTCTTGTACACTTTGTTTGAGATAACCGTAAATAGTATGTCAGATTAGTTAGTTTTAGCAATATTATGGCCTATTGAAATAAAAATATAAAACTTTTTGCTACACACCGTATTTTATTTTTTGAGGAAACAAAATAATTTAATCTAACTGATATTTTGTTACACACTTTAATTGAAGACACCTTCCAAACTGTATATTTATACATAAAAGTACAAAGTTTTTTCTTTATTTAGATTTTAATTGTGATCGTCATAAGAAAAAAATTAAAAAATTAAAAATTGAAAATATTTTTTGTACGGATTTTATTTGCTACGATACACTGGTCTACAACAAAATGGCGCTTTTAAAAGGAACCATTGTTTTTAGTTCATTTTTATGGGTAAAATTCAAAAATAACATCAGTTTTTTTCTATCACGTAAGATGTACTAAATATCGCATAATTATACGAAATAAGGTACACTTATAACAACATGTATACAAATTGCGTAAACGCATAAACTGCTAGGTGAATATACTTGTTCAGTCTTGCCAATGTATTTAGATTGAGTTCGTGTTGCGTTGAGAGTGTACCTATATAACTTTACTCGGGATGGCAAGTTGCTCTAGGAGAAGCTGTCTAAATGACCCAAATATGTTTTGCCACATTTGTGGTAGTTATCTTTTGCAAAGTCAACGTGAAAATATCACCCACTTTGTGCGGCAAGCTTATTATGCGTATTTCGGTGTAAAACTTGGAGATGAAGACAAACCGTGGGCGCCGCATTTTGCCTGTCATTCCTGCATCGCAGGTTTAAGAAAGTGGACTCAGAACAAACAGAAATCGTTACCTTTTGGTGTGCCAATGGTATGGCGGGAACAACGTAATCACGTAGACGACTGCTACTTCTGTTTCTGTAAAACAACGGGATTTAATAAAAAAAATAAGAAATGTATGCAATATCCAGACATCCCTTCAGCTAGAAGACCAGTACCACATGGAGATGAAATTCCAATTCCACAGGCCCCCGCTGTTCTGGAAAATGTTTCAAGTTGTTCTGAGTCAGATGACAAGGATGAGAAAATCTTCGATACAGATTTTTTGTCTGATATAGAGTCTAATAAGCCCAAAGTATTTACACAAGAAGAGCTAAATGATTTAGTCAGAGATCTAGGACTATCTAAAGAACGATCTGAGTTATTGGGTTCTAGGCTAAAAGAAAAGAACCTATCAGCTTCTAATACTACATTTTCTTGGTATAGAAGTCGGGAAAAAGAATTTTCCAGGTATTTTTAGAGAGAAGGGTCATTGGTTTATTGTAATAACATTGAAGATCTTATAAAAAATTTGGGTCTTGATATATATGACCCAAGCGACTGGCGTTTATTTATTGATTCTTCAAAGAGAAGTCTAAAAGGCGTTCTACTCCATAATGGAAATAGGTTGGGTTCCGTTCCAGTGGCACATTCAGTGAGCATGAAGGAGACGTACGAGAACTTGGAAACAGTTTTAAATAAAATACAATATGAAAATCAACAGTGGTTCATATGTGGCGATCTTAAAATTGTCAGTTTGCTTTTGGGACAACAAGCAGGCTACACAAAGATGCCATGCTTTCTTTGTGAATGGGACAGTAGGGCTCGGGATATGCACTGGATTACGTTAAATTGGCCGCCTCGAATAAGAATGACCCCAGGAGAGAAAAATATATTTAAGAAAAGTTTGGTATCCCGTGAAAAAATATTGCTTCCACCATTGCACATAAAACTAGGTCTGATGAAACAATTTGTGAAAGCTCTTAATAAAGATGGTGCATGTTTCCGCTACTTGTGTACAAAATTTTAATTTCTCTCAGATGCCAAATTGAAGGAAGGAATATTAGTTGGTCTACAAATACGGCAGTTAATGAAAGACGAAAAGTTTAACAATGTCATGGAACCTATTGAAAGAGATGCTTGGATTTCGTTTAAAAATGTTGTCATAAATTTCTTGGGAAACAAGAAATCTATAGATTACAAGAATATTGTTGCAGAAATGCTTAAGAACTTTTAAAAACTGGGCTGCAACATGAGCACAAAATTGCACTTTCTCCATAGTCATTTGGACTACTTCCCCGAAAATCTTGGTGACGTAAGCGAGGAACAGGGAGAACGTTTTCATGAAGACATCAACGACATGGAACATCGGTATCAAGGACTATGGGATGTTAGTATGATGGCGGATTACTGCTGGTGTTTAAAACGGGAGAGCTCGACTGACACTGCTCATAAGAGGAAGTCGAATAGACAAGCTTTTTTATCAAAAAAGAAACAGCGAGATTAATGGGTATGAAAGCCACCTTTTTTCCCTTTTAAGCAATCTAAACTTGACTTTTATTTAATTCCGAATTAGTAAAAATAAGAAAAATCTTGTTTTCATTTCGCCAAATATACAAAAAAAACAGCTAATAAATATTATGGTAAATAATGTATGATGTTAGAACATACAATTTTATTAAATATCATTTTTTAAAATGTTTAATGTGCCAAGAAAACCTTACGTGCTAGAAGCAAACTGAAATTATACTTGAGATCAGTATTTTATGCTAATATAAAATCAGGTTAAAAATTTAAAAGCGGCGGCAATTTTTTTTTTTGCAGGCCAGTGAATTAATAAGATAAAGGCCAATAAGTGGGTCCATGATGGATATCCGGAAGATGGTCAAAATAGTACAAAGACAACAGAACGACTACGCCGATCGAAAAAACAGAAAACTGTCGATGTAATTTTTGACGAATCAATGTTAGTTCAAGTTTCGCAAGAACGTTCTTTAGCCAATCAAAGCAACAAGGTTCGTTTGATTTCGATGCTGACACAAAAATTTAATGAAACTACTATTACAGTTAAACAGACTGAAGAAGACGCTAATGTGACTATTATGAATACAGCTATTTCCTTGTATTCAAAGTTTGATGCAGTTTTCGTCATTGGAGAGGACGTGGATCTTCTGGTTCTCTTATCAGCATTGGCAAACCATTTAGGCAACATTTACTTTCGCAAACCTGGTAGAGGAAAAACTCCTGAAAGGCTGTATTCTGCAAATAGCTTGAAACAGAAAGAAGCAGCTGCAAATATTCTCTTTCTTCATGCGTTTAGTGGCTGCGACACAACCTCGTCTCTGTTTAACCAAGGAAAAATTAAATTTTTCTCGCTTGTCGAGAAACATGCAAAACTCAATAACATAATTGACATCTTCAAACAATCTGATGCTACACCAAGAAGCATTGAAGAAGCCGGAGTACTATTTCTTATTGCTTTGTATGGCGGCGATATGGAAAAAGCAACTTTGGAAGAACTCCGCTACAAATTTTTTGTAAGATTATCGACAAAAAATAAAGCGAGCGACTTAGAAGACGAAATTCAGGATGAAGAGGATAAAAATCAACCGGACCATCTAAAAGAAAGAAAAACTAACAGACGATATAACTCGTACTGAAATATTCTTGATGTACTGTGAGATGATGACACAAGTGCTTTTCTTTTGTCAGGTATTCTAAATTACTTTTTTCACCAAGCCGACCACGTGGAATAGGCCTACTGGGGACACCACGTTAAAAAAAAACGCGCCATTTAGCCTTACCTCCTGGGTGGTGTGGAAATAGGCTTAAAGTTGCCTGTGGTATTTTTTTTATTGAAAATATCGGAGAAATATAAAAAAATACTATTGTTAAAAAATGAACAACTATAACTATCTTTTAAAGCTAAAAAATGGCAGGTTTCATGTCATTTTTAAAAAGTTTGATCTTTGGGCTCGTGTAACGCTTTATAGGTTAGACGTACAAAAAAACCGTAAATACATAAAATTTAGGAAATTTAATTTTCTTTAAATTTGGTATCCTCATATTTTGTCGTGAGACAAACCGTTACTGAGATAATATTAAAAATATCACTTTTTGTACATATAATCCAAATAATCCAAGATGGCGGCGAACGCAGACCACGCCCAAGATCGAAAAGTTGGATTTTTAATCTGACCCTATCCATAAACATTATAAAAAAAAATTTTAAAAATCCTCCACCTTTTGCATAGCAAAATGCCCCACTGACTGGGCAAATAATAATAATGAAGATCATAATAATTTTGTATACTTTAAATCGAAATATTTCAAACTCATATATTTATTTAAAATACAAAGGAATCTTTCTTTACATTCGAATTTGCAACCTAAATAATAATAATAATAATAATACAAATCATTTTCCTTCCTATAACCAATACCACTGTACAGGGTGTCCCAAATTCGAGCCTCATCATTGGGATCTCCGAAACTAGAAGAGATACGAGGTCAGTTAAATGGAGGCAAAGTTGCGCGATTTGATGCTGATCAAAATGCCACCTTAAAAGTTTAAAAATTCCGAGTGCTTCCGAAGATTTTTGGAAAAAACCGAATATTCGCGATTTCATTTTTATTTGTTTATGACCCTCTTTGAATAGATATAACAAAATAAAATTCACATTCTCATTGCTCAGACTTAAAATCATTTGAAGGGAACCCATTGCCCTGAACGAACTGAGTTACCGTGGTAAATGTGAACACTGCAAGGCTCTCTAATTGGACACATCAGTAAAGGTCCCTTAAGAAAGCATTTGTAGTGACACATGTTTGGTTGGTCTCATTGCTACTCTTTCTATTCTATAAGATGTTATAAGATTTTTAAATCGACGTTTCGTCTTTGAGCTGCCATCATCAACTTTGTTTTTTTAAATATGGCCCTGGATTTTTTATTACGGTTTTTAAAAGCTTCTAAGGTCTCAAAACCAATGATGTATCGCACTTATTCGAAAAATTTATATTAATGGCATGACAGGTTGTGCGCGAATCACTAAGGACAATCGGACGGACATTAACGAAACAAAAACTGTTATACAATTAGTGTTAGATGGCGGTAGTCAGCTAACTTTTATTAAATAGTGTCTATCGAGGCAGACTTACCCGTTGTAGGGACTCATAGAATCGCGAAAACAGGATTTAGAAAAAACGAAATAGCTCCAGCGCGAGTATGCAAACGCGTCTCGTTAATGATAAAAGGACTATCGAAAGACAGTCAGCCGATCAAGATCAATGCAGTAGAAGTACCGGAGATATGTTTTGACAACTTAGTAGCGCCTGCCGAGAAAGATCCCGTTATTAACGATTTTAGTAAGAGGTATCGACTTGCTGATATACAGGGTGTTCCTAAATGTCATGTACATACGGAAGAGGGTGATTGCATGGCTTATTTTATGACTAAAAATCCATATAAATATAGGTCCGCAAACGCTTCGTTACCGATCTACAGGGTGTTCAAATTTCAAGATTTTTTAAGTTTTTCCTTAATAGCTCCTTGAGTTTTTGAGATATTTTGCTCAAATTTGGAACACAGGTTACGCTGTAGGACTTACATCATTGGGCATGCCAAATGTTTTTGAGAATCTACAGGAAGATATTTTTTCCGGAGTCATGGCCCCTTTTTTCCTCCTGAATATATATATGATTTTGATATAGAGAGTGGTTGCAAACTGTAAGGCGTAAAAGTGTTTTAAATACGCGTCAAAATTACGTAGCAATGCCTAATTTTTGAAGTTTTGAATTCTGAAATGGCTGAGATGCATTTCATCCATGGCCTTGCGAATGGAAATGCAAGAGAAGCCAGGAAGTCTGTGAACATTTAAATCAGTCACTCAGAAGCAGAATGACCCAACTGAAAATATTACATATTTCAGATAGGCCGGTAATCGTAAACACCATATATTTATCTAAAAATTACAAGTGGCCCAATTGACCTTCCTCTATTATTTACTAGATGGCACTCCCATTACACTTGGGCCGACACACTAGTTTTAGAAAGCACGTAGCACAAAAGTGGCTTAAGTGACAGTTGGGCCAGTCTGGTTTTCAGTCACAAGTTGGAAGTGTGTTGTTGTCAGTCAGTGTCTGTTTTGCTGTTTTGTCGAATGTGAACGGGCAATCTAATCTATAATATTATAATCCTGCATAGGTAGCTGTTTATTTGTTAGCGCAGGTGAGTTAGAAGTAATAAATTTACGTATTGTATGCATGTTATAAGCATAACCTAAAAATAATAAAAGAAGGAAGTGACTTGATTTCAGTTTATCGTATTTTTTTTTCAAAAAAGTTGCCTTGTTTGGACAGTGGTTTTTTTTACAAGTACCTACTTGAATAAGCAACAACCTATTACAGTATATACGAAGGCAATCCGAATAGCAAAAAATCTGATTCTCGGCATCGTTTTAATGAAGCATGGGCGTCGTAAAAAATATTTTACCGAATAATTTATAATTTTATTTTATGTAGATATACGAAACTAATTGGAACAGCAGAAAAACTATTAAGGTAGGTACTAGGGCACACTCTCTTAAGACACTCGCTAAAATTTCCCAAAAACGAAGAATAAACTAATTTTAATTCTTTCTGTTTTAATAACTAAGCCACATCTGCAGCACTGAGGCAAAGCAGACACAGGGTCTCCAATTGATCAGACATTTTTTATACATTATTTTATTTATGTGTCCACCAAATATTATTTCATCGACTAGATTCTGCCGTCTGGGATCGTGTAGACGAAAAGAAAATTCGTACAGGCTCTAATCAATATAAAATTACGTCATATTTATTTGGTATTTATTGGTAAATTTAGCAAACCCGGTACGCGATTTTTTTGTCTTGCTATTCGGATTGCCTTCGTATACACTTTACCAACGGTTTTTTTTATTTCTAGGTTGTAGGATCAATTTTTTGTTATTATAATAAGCTTTCAAGTAAGTTTTGGGCATACTTTTTACATTTTTTATTTCGTTCTAGATCAGAAAAAATGTCAGATACTTCCAGCATCGCCGAACCTAGTGGATTCGATACAGATTCTGGTTCGGATTTTCACCCACCAACGGATAGGGAGTCCGAAAGGAATTCTGGTGAATCGACTATGATTGCAGCTGATCCCGACGTTGTGGATAAAAGAAAAAGTAGAAAAAGGAAGATAAAACACGAACGTTGGAAAAGGCAAGAGTAAATTTGCAAGGAACTCAGGAAAATCTTACGTAAACCGCAGTTCCAACGTAGTTAAAGAAAAAATGTTTTTTGACGGAGAATGCGATTGTTCCAGGCAATGCCACTTCCTACTGAGTATTCAAGAGAGAAAACGGATCATCGAGAAATTTTACAGTTTGTCAAACTTCAATTTGCAGACATCTTAAATCAATGGCCAAGTAAGAGTTGCTAATAGGGGTCGTTTCACCCATTGTCAAGATCCAAATAAGCGCAGTAAGACACGGATTTATATGCTGCAAAAGAAAATGGAGATAACGTTAATGTTTGCAAACTTTTTTTTTTAATTGCTTTAAGGGTGTCTGATGGTCGCTTGACAAGAGCCCTAATAAATAAAACAAAAGGTGGCGAACTAGCTACACCGCCTATAGATAGAAGAGGCAAACATCCTCCCAAAAACAAAACTAAGCAGGTGGATATTGATAATGTAAAAAAATGTATCAATAAATTTGCCAAGTATACGTCGCACTACAGCAGGGTTAAAAATCCAAACCGGGAGTATCTCTCACCAGATTTAAACATAAGCAAATTATACGACTTGTATTCGCAAAGTGCAGAGTTTGCGCAAAAAGTTTCGAAATTTGTATTTCCAAAAATTTTTAATGAAGAGTTTAATCTTCACTTCCTGTATCCTGCAACTGACACCTGCAAAAAATGTGACTCTATGAACGTAAAATAAACAGTTTAACTGGCGAAGAAAAAAGAAAAGTGGAAATTCAAAAGGCATGGCAGAAGCTGCTCGGAATGGAATGCGAGAAGATCCAAAAGAAGATCCCAATACCACAACGACCATTGCATTTGATCTCATGAAGACATTGCGCACGCTTATATTTCCACAAAGGTCGCCTACTATAAGAGGCAGTTGTGGACATATTGTCTGGGCATCCACAACCTATCTACAAATCAGGCACACATGTATGTCTGGCATAAGGGAATGGCCTTACGTGGTCCACAAGAAATAGGCTCATGTATTATGCATTATGTCAAAAATTATGTGCGAACACCCAATTTAATTATGTACAGCGACCAGTGCGATGGCCAAAATAGAAACATAAAAATGGCTGCAATTTGTACATACATGACTTATTCTGATACTTTTAGTCCAAAAGTTATCCATCACAAATTTCTTGTTTCAGGCCATTCCTACTTACCATGTGACTAGGATTTTGGCATGATTGAAAAGCAAAAACATTTCTTCCAAGACATTTTTTGCCAGATGATTGGATTAAAGTAATTTTAAGTGCCAAAAAGATCAATAAATTTAAATTAGTCAAAATGAGAAATGGAGACTTTAAAAGTACGGTAAACTTGGAAAAACTTCTGACTAATCGAAAAAAAGGAGAGGAAAACGTAAAAGTCGAATGGCTAAACATTCAGTGGCTAAAGTTTAAATCCGACGAGCCTTTTAATATTCATTTTAAGTATTCCAATAATGATAGCGCTCTTTTCTACAATGTGAACGTGACTAAAAAACGTACAGAGTTTCAACAGATGAAACAGGATGCATTCCAGTTAGATTTTTTGTATCCCATAGGGCGACTCATCGAAAAATTGAAGTACAAAGATCTCCAAAGCCTTCCGTGCTACATACCCCCAATCGCCCATGAATTTTATAACAGTTTGTCAACTAGTGAACATGCTGTTGATGAAGATATTATGACACAAGATCAAGACGTTGAGGCTCAAGTGCCTTAACTTGGATTTTTTCTAAATGATTCTCAAGGGCACAGTGGCCCAAGCGTTATTTTTTCAAAAAAAAAGTGTTGTGTTATGCATTTTTTCCCAGTATGATTTTATGTGCCATATTATTATCACCAAAGTTGTAAACCTCAGTGGCGTCCCTAGGGGGGGGGCTAAGGGGGCAGTCTGCCCCCCCCCCGCCTTTGAACCGTTTATCACTTTTACCGCCTTAACTTTTTCAAAACAAAATAATTTCTTATAGGCAATTAAAAAAATTGGTCTCCTAAATTAAAAACAAAGAAATACGTTCAAATACATTTCTTTCATTTTTATTCCGCCTTAAATAAACACTGATTCGTAAAATATTGTTCCTGAAGTGGCCCTGTTTTATTTCAAGAAATAAGTGCAGGTTAGTTAAATGCCGCAGTACACGCAAATCAAAGGCGGTCAGTTGCTACTGACTTTTTTAGATAAAGCAGACAATTGAATTTAAAAATAAAATTCTCTCTTGAAAAATATTATTATTTTTTAAGAGATCAAAGTCAAACGGACCGCGGGACCAGACCGACTACTGCGGATGATGGCACACGCTAGTGCGGTGGTCTGATATATATAAATATCAGGCCAAATGTTGGGAAAGTTTTCAAAATATGACGTTAAGATAACTTGTCGAATTTTGTGTTGCATTTTTTATTTATACAAATTGAAAACATCCGACCAGAAATATTAGGGTTTATTTTTGAAGAGAATTATTATTTTTAATAAATTAAATCAAATAATAAAAATCCTATTTTTACTTACATATCGGACCACTGTACATTTGCAGTTGGTCCGTCACCCGTCACCCCCCTTGGCGGCAGCGGGCACCGGCTTCCTTTATAGTTCTCGCAAAAAATAATGTTTGTTAGAATATATATTTTAAAATGTTTACAAAGGGATACCGAATTCGGTCAGCGACGAAAAATCAGACCTTAGAATTTTATTTGGCGGTGGCTGAAGGGAGCTCATTGATATGTGGACTGTGGAGTATCGTTATGTTATTCTTTTATTCCGCCGAAATTAATATTGAATATTGGCGTGACGTAATTTTTTATAAACAAATAATATAGAGCAAGGTGTGTGGAATTATTAAAAAGTAATTAGAATATTTATCGAATTATAATTTTTGTGCAAGAAACTGTGTAATTTAAAATGGAGAGAAAAAAATCCGGTTGGAAGTACAAAAAACAACGCGAAGAAAAATTGAGGCGGCAGGTCAGAAAAACCTTGAAAAGTTTTTTCGGTTACGACAGCAATCAGAAAGGTAAATAAACGAATTTTAAGTTTAATATTTATTTATTGCCATAGTTGCCAAGTGAATAAAAATAATAACCTAAGTAAGTATTAAGTACTTACTTGATTATTATTAAACAATATTTTTTTAGTACGAGTGTTTCAAAAGATCCCCTCCTTGAGGCCCTTCAGCCAAATATCGTCCAGGAATCAAAATCTGTAGATGTTTCTAGTTTTGATCTTCCCTCTACCTCTATTAATGTTCCGTCGACCTCTAAAAATTCTGACTTAAACTTAAGTTCAATTAATATCGCGGAATCAGAAGAGCGAACCACTGTTGAAACTGATGAAATGGACTTTGAAGATGTAGAAAGCGATAGGGAGGATAAGCAAAATAAACCCATGGGCGATTAAAGTACTTCTAGTAGTGACCATTTAGAAACTAATAACACTCAAAACATTGGCAAGCTTATGTTGGTTTACTATTCCTTAAATCTTAAATCCGTTTCGATGATTATTATTATTATTACTTACTTACTAATAATATTTTTAGATGTTTCTGACGACTTCTATCCGTCTGATCCCATTCTTTTTAAGAACATTCAAATAAACAATGAAATTATTCGAAGATTAATTATAGAAGGCCCTTGTCAACCAGGGTTAAAAGATAATTATACGGACTTTCCTGTTACAAAAGAAAGAAAATTTAATGTTTCGTGGTACCATGGAGATGTGCAAAATATTAATTCTTCTACAAGTGGTGTCCGTGATTGGTTGGTGTACTCTCCTCGTGGTAATAAAATATTTTGTTTTTGTTGTTTTCTATTTAATCATGAGAAAAAATCGGTTTGGGCAGATCCTCATCAAGGATTTAGCACTTTTAAAAAAGCAATCGAAAAAATTAAATTACATGAAAATAGTCAAGTACATAAGAAGTATCATAGTCAGTTTATTATTACTAAATTACGCCTTTTAATAAATACTACTGTTATTGAAAAACACCTTCATGCAGAAAAAATAGAAATAGAAAAAAATAGAGAAACTTTAAAACGATTATTTGACGTTGTACTTTTTTTGGCAAAACAAAATCTACCTTTAAGAGGTCACGATGAAGGCAATATAAGTTCTAATAAGGGCAACTTCTTAGAACTTCTAGATTTGTTAAAAAAGTATGATGTAATTTTAGCTGAGCATTTTACGAACGCAAAAAGAAATGCCAAATACTCAAGCCCTAAAATTCAAAATGAAATTCTTAAATTAATGGGTCAAGAAGTCACAATAAATATTGTAAATGATATTAAATTAGCTAAGTATTTTACTTTAATTATTGATTCCACCCAAGATATTTCAAAAAAAGAGCAAATGTCTTTTTCAATTCGATTTATTGGAAAAAGTGGATTTCCCGAAGAAAGATTTTTAAAGTTCGTTGAAATGATAAGTGGGACAGCAGAGTCATATTTTAAAACTGTCATGATACTGTATATATGTTTCCAACCTGTACATACTCCTATACCCCTCCACACTACCTGCGTAGGTATATAATCTAAATGGGTCCAAATACAAAAACAGTTTATTCTAAATGGTCTTTTATTTATCAACCGATCCTTATCAAAAGGAAACATGGCGCTGCGAACAGGATTTAAAAATTACTGATTATAAATCAAAAATATTTAGTTAATTCAATCAGACTCAGTGAAGGTCTGTATCAGTGAAAAGTTCGGTTAAGTAACCCGCGGAGTGCCTAGAAATTGCTGCTCAAGCCAATTCAGTAGCGTGGCTCGTGTTAAAATGGCCTCCGGAATTGCGCCGCCATCGGCCATGGAATTTAACGGCTTCTTGGACGAGAACTGGAGATTTTACAAACAAAAATTCGAGCTATTTCTAAAAGCTACGGATGCAGGAAAGAAGTCTTCAGAAGTTAAGGCGTCAATACTGCTAAGCACGATTGGAGATGAGGCCCTAAAAATTTACAACAACTTCAAATTCGACGATGAGACCCTAAAAATGGACTACAGTGAGATAATAAAGAGACTAGATGCTCACTTCAAGCCGGAAAAAAATATCACGTACGAACCCAACATGTTTTTTTTGAGGAACCAACGTGATGGGGAGTCTGTGGATGCATATGCAAATGAACTAGGCCAACTCAGTTCAACGTGTGATTTTGGAGACCTTCAAAGTAGCCTTGTACTGGACTAACAAAGACAAAAGGTCTTTGACTTCAATTTCCTTTTTAAAGTAATTACGATAGTTGCATACATCAATTATTATTATCCAGCACAGCGCTTTTAGGAAACCAATAAGTTGTTTAATTAGTATAAGCAATTTTAACTACACTTTGCATATGCTATCGTAGCACTTTTGTGGGCATTGACTTAGATTTACTGAATAGACAATAGACGAAGTTTGATGTTCAATCTAACAAGTTGTTTGTTTTTACCCCTATCCTTGCGAACCAATGAAGGGTGACTACATGGCGATCCTGCCAGTCCTTTAACAAGTTTTACTATTTTACGTGTGTTGTGTGCAATAAGTGATTAAGTGATGCATAAGTAACAAAAAACAATATGGGTAAATCGCAAAGTAAAGAAGAAATTGTAATTGCTCAAGCGGGCAACAGCGGTGGTCAAACTACATCACAAGGTGCGTCGATATGGGAAGTTGCGATTTTACTAAGTGTTGCAATAGTTGTGTTCCTAATCATTGCATACTGTTATCAACAAATCAAAAAGAATTTAACCAGAAAAATTAGAAGAGAAATCACCAGAAGCCAAGAACTTGTGTAGACAGCCATCAACGATAGGTGCTACCAGCTGTTACCAAACCGGGGCTGGCATCGAGGGAACGAGCTAGTGTAGGCGCAATGCCGCTAGTTCGCACCGTTGGAAATAAGCTGACAGAAGGCAGACAACAGGGACAGGATACAGTACTATAAGGATATGAGGTTAGATTGTGTTGATTTTTTTTTATTCTGTACTTACATTTTTTTTGGGCTCTGTTTTTAAATATTAGGATATATATAAATTTTATAATGTTAGGCAATGAGCGCCGATATTAGTGACTTTAAGGAACTGTACGAAACTACAAAAAAATTCTATAATAATATTACTAGAGATCCTCTTGAAAGAAGGGAAAATGCTCAAAGGGTTAATAAATTATTGTTAGATGTAGGTTTATTGGACACTAAATATTATAAACTTATAGAAGATTTTAAAAAAGTTTCTAGTGACGAAAAAGTAAGCAAAGCAGTTGAGACTTATGCGAACGAGATTCAAAAAATTATTGCAAATTCGCGGAAAATTATTTTAGACAGATTAGACAAAATAGGAGAATCTAGTAATAATAGCGATTCCAACATGACCGATAAATTCGATTTAAAAACCGCGGCATCCTTATTACCAGCTATGGATGGTAGTGAGGATTCCACAAAACAACTAATAGATGCAATCGAACTTTACAGTGAATTACTAGACAACAACAGCCACAAACTCTTAATTAATTATGTACTTAAAACTAGACTCTCTCAAAGCGCGAAAATAAGACTAGAAAAAACATACGCGACTGTCAATAATCTAATTTCAGATATGAAAATTCATTTATTAACCAAGAAGTCTGCTGCTGCTTTGGCTACTGAGTTACATTGCGTTAGGCAAAATGGAAAAACTATCGACGAATACGCTAGAAATATTGAAGAATTATTTACAAACTTAACTATTACTCAGGCCGACGGAAACGATAGCAGTATTCCCATTTTGCGCAGCGTAAATGAAAAAATAGCTATAAATGTTTTTGCAAATGGATTGAAAAATAGTGAGCTACGCACGGTAATAAAGGCTAGAAATTATACGTTATTAAAAGATGCTATAATAGGGGCTAAGGATGAAGAAAAAATTAAAAATTTTAACCCGATATCAACCACATTTCACATGCAAACGCAAAATAATACGCGAGGTTATCGAGGAAGATTTAACGTAAACAGGTCAAATAATAGAGGTAGAGATTTTAATTTTCAAAGCAATTCAAACGGTAGGCACTATGTAAACAATAATCAGCGAATATTTAATAACAATCATTATAGAGGTCAAGGCCGCGTTGCATCTCGAGGCACATCGGGAAGGCCGTTTCGCAGCCATTCAAATTTTCGCGGACATCGACAAAATAATTATAGGGGTCAACAAGCGACTTACGTTACAGATGTTTCAAACGATTTCAGCGAATGCCCTAATAACACAAATTTAAGTACCGGATCAAGTAGCCAAAAATTTTTTCGTCCCTAAAGAAAATGATCATGTAAACAATAATGTAATAAAGAATGAATGTGATTACAATGCAATGAATGAATGTGTAATTTTAAACTTAAATGGTATGAATTTTGTGCAAGTAAGATACCGAATGGAAAACATGTTATTTTTATTAGATACAGGAGCAAGTATAAGTGTAATTTTTTCAGGAAGTATACATGGAAATGAACGAATTGATAAAACAAAAAAGACTAAAATCGTAGGTGTAGGTGGATTTACTTATTCCTTAGGAGTAGCGAATATTTTATTTTCTTTAAATAATTACGAAATTCAGCATGTATTTTTAGTAACAGATAAATTTAGTTCAGGCATTCATGGTATTTTAGGTTCAGATTTTTTTTCCAAATATGGGGCAAATATAAACTATGAAACATATTTATTTTCGTTTTGTATTTTTAATAATAAGGTAAATGTACCTATGATTTCCAAATATGATTCTTGCATATCATTACCCCCCCGAAGTGAGGTAATAACATATTGCGAAATAAATAAAAGTGGTGAATTCGTTGTTTTGCCAGAAGAGCTATGTGAGGGTGTACTTGTTGCAGGAATTGTTGTATCATCTTACAATGAAAAAATTGCTGTAAGAATTGTGAATGTTAACGAGCGTGAAGTACAAATTAGAAATTTTAAACCACGTTTACAATGTGCATCAGATTTCGAAATTTATAACTTTGACAAAACAGGCAATTTAGTTATAGACCGAATTGACAAAATATTGGATTCGATAGATATGTCTACACTAAATATAGAAGAAAAACTTTCTATACAAAAAATATGTGCTAAATACTCTGACGTTTTTCATTTAGAGGGCGATCCACTTACTGTTACCAATCTTTACAAACAAAAACTTCAATTAAAAGACGATGCAGTACCTGTATACGTTAAACCTTATCGATTACCGCATGCGCAAAAAACCGATATAAGTAACCACGTTAATAGAATGCTTAGAGAAGGCACTATAGAAGAGGCAAAAAGCGAATGGAATTCGGCTATTTTAATCGTACCCAAAAAACCTGATAGTTCCGGGATTAAGAAAACTAGACTTGTGATTGACTATAGATTAGTCAACCAGCGGGCCCTAAGGGATGAAAAGTTTCCCTTACCTTGTATTGCGGAAATTTTAGATTCTTTATCTGGCGCCTTGTATTTTTCTCATCTTGATTTATCACAAGGGTATTATCAATTAGAATTAGATAAAGCCAGTAGACCGTATACCGCATTTACTACAAACGAAGGTCAATATCAAATGAAAAGATTGCCAATGGGGCTCAAGGTTAGTCCTTCTATATTTTCTAGACTTATGACGGTAGCAATGTCAGGATTAAACTATGAAAGCTGTTTTATTTATCTTGATGATCTCATAATATTCGGAAATTCATTACAAAATCATAACATAAATCTTATCAAAGTTTTACAACGACTTAGAAAAGTTAATTTAAAACTCAATCCAAGCAAATGTGATTTCCTTAAAAAAGAAATTTTATATTTGGGTCATATTATTTCATCTGATGGAATTTCTCCAGATCCAGAAAAATTAAAAGCAATTGTTCAATATCCAATACCTCAAAATGCTGATGAAGCAAAACGATTTGTAGCATTTGCAAATTATTATCGAAAATTTATTAACAATTTTGCTCAAATTGCCCAACCACTTAATGAATTATCTCGAAAAGGAAAAATTTTTGCATGGACTGAGAAATGTCAACTTTCTTTCGATAAACTGAAACAAGCTATCACTAATCCGCCCTTGCTACAATATCCAAATTTTTCAGAAAATAACACTTTTATTCTTAAAACTGACGCTAGCGGGTATGCTATTGGCTCTATTTTGTGTAATGGTAACGATAAACCTATAGCTTTTGCTTCTCGAGTTTTAAATAAAGCGGAACAAAATTACTGTACTATAGAAAAAGAGTTACTAGCAATAGTATGGAGTGTTAAACATTTTAGACCATACTTGTACGGTAAAAAATTTCAAATTTTTTCAGATCATCGTCCCCTTATATATTTATTTAGCATGACTAATCCATCCAGTAGATTAACGAAATTTCGTCTAATTTTAGAAGAATATGACTTTAGCATACACTACATTAAAGGTTCTCAAAATGTTAACGCAGATGCTTTATCGCGCATTAAAATCGAATCAACAGAACTTAAAGACATTACTGCAAAAGTAAATAATAGTGTAAATATAATGACGCGTGCACAGACAAAAAGGCAGAATGTGCAAAAACAGCCGGATTTAATAAATTCTCAGAATGAAAGGCTTGATCACCCTGGAATTGTAGAATTATTAAAACCTCCTGTCGACAGTATAGAATTACGTTCAGTAAATGAAATCGATTTCAATAAATATAAAAATAGAATAAACCATGGTTACATAAATAATAAAATTTTTATATATGATGAGATATCTCAAATAATTTGCTTTAATCAAGATCACCGATCGACGCTTGACCTAGGTACATCGTTGAGGGATCTTGGAATTTTATGCAAAAAATATCAAATTCCGGAATTATATATATTAAAAAATACTAACAATGAGAAATTTATAAAACACATATCGCGATATAGGAAAGAACTTTTAAAGAACGGTATTAAATTAAACATTGTCAGCAATATTAACCGTGTTGCAAACAATGAAATGAAACAATTAATACTGAATGATTTTCACAATTTACCTACAGGTGGACATGCAGGTATAAATAGAATGTACAATAATATTAAAAAACGTTATTTTTGGTCTGGATTGAAGAAAGATGTAGAGGATTTTGTCAGACGCTGTAATGATTGTCAACGGCATAAATATTGCAAAATAAACAAACAGCCTATGACAATAACCTCCACAGCTACTTCAGCATTCCAAAAGATTTTTCTTGATATAGTAGGTCCAATTAAAAATGATAGTTTGGATAATTGCTATATATTAACAATTCAATGTGAACTTACTAAATTTGTCGAATGTTATCCACTACAAAATAAGGAAGCTTACAGTGTTGCCAAATCGTTCGTAGAAAATTTTATATTACGATACGGTATCCCTCAGGAGACTGTTACTGATCAAGGCAAGGAATTTGTAGCGAATGTATTTCAGGATTCTTGTAAATTATTAGGAATAAAAACCTTAAACTCAACGGCTTACCACCATGAAACTCTTGGTGCGTTAGAAAATTCACACAAGCATTTAGGAGCGTATTTGAGAATTCAGATCATGAAGACAATTGGAGTACTTGGGTACCATATTGGTGCTTTTCATACAATAATACTGTGCATACTGAAACCAAATATACTCCTTATGAACTTGTTTTTGGAAAAATAAGCCATATACCATCAAATATCTCTAATAACGTAGATCCTTTATATAATTTTGACAATTATCCACATGAATTAAAATACAGGTTACAAGTTGCTTGCAACGATGCAAGAAATAACTTAATATCTTCCAAATATAAAAGAAAGGAACAATTTGACAAAAACTGTAATAATATTATTTATAATATAGGAGATAAAGTTTTAGTTTTAAATGAAAATATGGATACTAAGTTAGATTGTGTATACATAGGTCCTTATATAGTTTTAGAAGATTCGCACCCAAATATTTTATTGAATATCAAAAATAAACCAACATTAGTACATAAAAATAGAATTAAGCTTTACCACGATTAATCAAAAACAAATTTTTCTTGTTTTAAAAATTTTTTTTTGCTTTCCCAAGGGAGGTGTACTGGACTAACAAAGACAAAAGGTCTTTGACTTCAATTTCCTTTTTAAAGTAATTACGATAGTTGCATACATCAATTATTATTATCCAGCACAGCGCTTTTAGGAAACCAATAAGTTGTTTAATTAGTATAAGCAATTTTAACTACACTTTGCATATGCTATCGTAGCACTTTTGTGGGCATTGACTTAGATTTACTGAATAGACAATAGACGAAGTTTGATGTTCAATCTAACAAGTTGTTTGTTTTTACCCCTATCCTTGCGAACCAATGAAGGGTGACTACATGGCGATCCTGCCAGTCCTTTAACAAGTTTTACTATTTTACGTGTGTTGTGTGCAATAAGTGATTAAGTGATGCATAAGTAACAAAAAACAATATGGGTAAATCGCAAAGTAAAGAAGAAATTGTAATTGCTCAAGCGGGCAACAGCGGTGGTCAAACTACATCACAAGGTGCGTCGATATGGGAAGTTGCGATTTTACTAAGTGTTGCAATAGTTGTGTTCCTAATCATTGCATACTGTTATCAACAAATCAAAAAGAATTTACCCCTATCCTTGCGAACCAATGAAGGGTGACTACATATCCTGGCAGGATGCCATGTAGTCACCCTTCATTGGTTCGCAAGGATAGGGGTAAAAACAAACAACTTGTTAGATTGAACATCAAACTTCGTCTATTGTCTATTCAGTAAATCTAAGTCAATGCCCACAAAAGTGCTACGATAGCATATGCAAAGTGTAGTTAAAATTGCTTATACTAATTAAACAACTTATTGGTTTCCTAAAAGCGCTGTGCTGGATAATAATAATTGATGTATGCAACTATCGTAATTACTTTAAAAAGGAAATTGAAGTCAAAGACCTTTTGTCTTTGTTAGTCCAGTACAGCCTAATCAAAGATCGCCTGATTTTGGGCATCGTCGACACTAGTGTCAAACAAAATCTTTTGCAAATTCAAGATTTAAAACTAGAAAAAGCCTTGGCCATATGTAAATCTGCAGAAAGAGCAAAATTCCAGATGCAGTCTTTGACAGGTGAAACTGCCTCCATGTCATTGAATAAAGTCAATGTTTCCCGCCCGAGGCAGCCTGACAGCATGGCGTCTACGAGTCAATCAACGCAGGCCGCGCATGCAATTTCAGCTAAACATCGAACCAGCCGACTTCCAAGGTTGGATCAGCAAGTTCGCCACGACTCCGCGTATCGGAGCCACTATCGTCAACGACAGAGACAGACAGTGAACCAAAAAGTGTTTTTGTGCCGCAACTGTGGAATCCAACACTCGATCAACCAGTGCCCAGCATTCGGCAAGAAGTGCTTAAAGTGCAGTAAATTTAATCATTTTGCAAAATTTTGTAGATCTGTGAATGAAATTAATGTCGAAAATGTTACTTCTGATTCCGATTCTCTTTCCTCTGTTTCAGATTATTTCATCAATTACGTTACCAGGGTAAATGTCATTCAGAAAAACGATTGGAATGTTAATTTACAGGTCAATAATAAAACCACAATCAACTTTAAACTAGACACAGGTGCTGAAATAAATGCCATTCCTGCAAAATTTTTGGATTCTTTAGGTATTCATAAAAATAATTTAATTCCAACCAATCTAAATATTTCAACGTATACGGGAACAAATATCGACGTACTGGGTAAGTGCTCCCTATTATGCAAATATAAAAATTTTAATGATCATATCAACTTCTACATAGTAAATAATGATTGTTCTCCGGCCATTTTAGGCAAAAAAGAGTGTGAAAGACTTAGATTACTGAAATTTGTGGGTTCTTTGGACAAAAATATCTTTGAAAATGATTACAATAACATTCAAGACCAATACACCCATATTTTTAGAGGTGTTGGGGCTCTTAAATGCAAAAAATATCATATACATATAGACGAATCAATAAAACCTGTCATAAACGCACCGCGAAAAGTTCCTTTTTCTTTACAAAATAAATTAAAATCTTTGTTTGCCGACCTTGAGAAAAAACAAATTATAACTTAAGTAAATGAACCTACTGATTGGGTGAATAGCTTAGTCTTGGTACATAAGCCCAATGGTGAACTAAGAGTATGTATTGACCCTCAGCAGCTAAATAAAGCTATAATTCCGGAAAATTTCCCACTTCCTACAATAGACGAAATAATTTCAAAACTCTCAAATGCAAAATATTTTTCAAAACTCGACGCGAGTCAGGCTTTTTGGCAAATTGAACTCGATAGTGAAAGCTCCTTCAAGTGTACATTTAGTTCACCTTTTGGTAGGTACCGATTTTTACGGATGCCATATGGAATTAAACCGGCATCTGAAGTTTTTCAAAAATTCATCAAGCAAAATTTTGATGATTTAGAGGGAGTAGTTTCATACATAGACGATTTTTTAATATGGGGCTCAACAAAACAAGAACACGACATTAGACTCAAATCTGTACTGGACAAAGCACGCGATATCAATCTCAAGCTGAATTACAAAAAATGTGAGTTTGGGGTGGAAAAAATTAAATTCATGGGACACACTTTTTCAAAACAGGGCATTGAACCAGATGATGACAAAATTTTGGCTATTAAAAATTTTAAGAAACCTGACTGTAAAAAGGACGTTGAACGATTCTTAGGAATAATCACGTATGTGTCGAAATTTATTCCAAACATGTCATTCGAAACAGAGAATTTACGTGTCTTACTCAAAAAAGATGTACCCTGGCACTGGGACCACTCGCAAGAACAAACATACACTCGTTTAAAAAATATCCTAATTAGAAAACCAATTCTGCAATTTTTCAATCCTAATAAACCCATAACCTTATCTGTGGATGCATCACAAAGTGCAATTGGTGCTGTCCTACTTCAAAATAATTTACCAGTTTACTACATTTCTAAATCGTTAACCGACACTCAAAAGAACTGGGCACAAATAGAAAAAGAAATGTATGCAATAACCTATTCTTGCTTACGTTTTCATCAATATGTATACGGAAAAAACATTACTGTAGAAACAGATCACAAACCGCTAGTTTCCATTATCAATAAACCCTTAAACGCTTGCCCCATGCGCCTGCAACGCATGCTTATTCAAATCCAACCTTATACTATAAATTTAATTTACAAACCCGGAACTCAATTGCCCATTGCAGATGCACTCTCTCGAGCCCATAATTTCAGCATAAAAAATGAAAGTGATGAATATTGTTGCTTAGATGAAAAAATAGAGGCTCAAATATTATCGGTACAGCTAAATCTACCTATGTCAAATACCAATCTACAAAACATAAAAAATGAAACAAAAAAAGACCACACTCTCTTGAAGGTTATAGATTTCATAAAACACGGTTGGCCGGACAATAAAAAAATAAATGCAGATCTTAAACATTATTTTATTATTAGACATTACTTGGCATTTTCAGAGGATCTGTTATTTTACAATAATAAAATAATAATTCCACGTAGTAGCCAAAAAGAAATTTTATCAAAATTACACATTAGTCACTTAGGCAAGGAAAAAACTAAATATCGAGCGCGGTGTTTATTTTACTGGCCAAATATGTCAAAACAAATTGACGAACTCATATCTAACTGCAGATCTTGCGCAATTTTTTCAAAATCTCCCCCTAAAGAACCTCTTATTAATCATGAGATTCCCTCGAGGTCATGGCAAAAAATAGGAACGGATCTCTTTGAGCTAAATGGCAAAAAGTATCTTATTGTGGTTGATTACTTTTCAAAATTTGTCGAATTGAAATGCTTGCATAATAATACAACTTCTGATAACGTAATCACACAGTTAAAGCAAATTTTTTCACTACTAGGAATACCAGATATAGTTTTCTCTGATAATGGCCCACAGTTTTCTTCAGTCTTATTTAGGAATTTTGCACAAGAATGGGGTTTTCAGCACAAAACAAGCAGTCCGCTGTTTCCTCAATCTAATGGACAGGTAGAAAGGACAATAGGGACTGTTAAGTCTATTTTAAAGAAATGTTCTTATGACAAAACTGATCCATATCTAGCATTGCTCGAGTTACGCAATACACCTATTGATAACAATCTCCATTCACCAGCACAACTTCTAATGCATAGAGAGTTAAAAAGTATCCTACCTGTTTCTGAAAGACATTTACAACCAAAAATTATAAAAAACAAAATTCATAGGGACAATCTGAAACAGAGGCAAGACATTCAGAAATTATATTTTGATAGAAAAACTAAGAAATTATCTGATCTAATTGTTAACCAAAATGTGTTGATAAAAAATAATGGGCATTTCAAATTACCGGGTAAAATTGTAAATATAAATCCCAATCCCAGAAGTTATGACATAAAAATACAAGGCTCTGAAAGGATTATTACTAGAAATCGTCATCAAATTAAACCGGATCCAGAAAGTTTACTCAATTCGAACAACTCAAACCAAACGATTCAAAATTTTAATGCTTATAATACAAATGATAGCGATTTCTACGTTACTAGATCAGGAAGAGTTTCAAAACCGCCAATTAGATTTAATGTAATATAAATTTGTGTAAATATAATGTAAATAGGGTAATCATTATGTTCTTTATCTGTACATAAAAGATAAATAAAAAAATAAGTAACATATGATATATTAGATTATATATATTAAATTTTTTACTTTTGAGTAAAGCATTATTGCCTATAGCTATATTGAAACCTATAGGGTAGTAATTTACACGTAGGTGACACATTAATTATGTTTTAATCAGTGAAATAAATAATTAATTTTTTTGTCTTGTGTGAAAAAAGGAGATGTCATGATACTGTATATATGTTTCCAACCTGTACATACTCCTATACCCCTCCACACTACCTGCGTAGGTATATAATCTAAATGGGTCCAAATACAAAAACAGTTTATTCTAAATGGTCTTTTATTTATCAACCGATCCTTATCAAAAGGAAACAAAAACAATATTACGAGAACCATTTTGTTCTCAAGCTGTCAACGGTCGACTATAAAATGACTGAACACGTTGTCACGTTTTCATTTTAACTGTGTTCGTCTCCCTATTTTAATCTTTAAGGGTACATAAAATATAAGATCTGTTTTTATTTGTTTTTTAATTTTTTAATAATTTTATTTTAAATAAAACTCTATTGTTTTCCCTACATAATGGGACGAACATAACGCAAGGTGACGGGACCTTAGGTCTCCAATAACTAATTTTACAAATGAAATTTCAACATTATAATTTCTCATAAAACAAATCACAAACAAAAATCTTTCTCTAACAAGATCTAGAATGTCCAAAAGATCCTTTTTATATATCCTGACGTATGATTTTCAAATAACGAATATCTTCCCTCTTTAAATTCGACCACAGATTGACAGTGTCTTTTCATAAACTTTGATTTAAATATAATATTCCACTTTCAATTCCAATTTTAGCATGCTGATTACATTCAATTATTAATATCTTGTCAAAATATTTTTAAATAAAAAAAGCTCCATCAACGTCATTTTCCACCAACAGTTTTCTCTCTACTGCTAATAATAACTGCAGCACTACTTTGGTCTCCTGAAGATGAAGGTTACTACCTTTGAAACATGTAGAGACAATTTAATTTTAAAATTGAGCCTTTAATAGCTCACTATTAAATTAGTGGAGAAAGACTTTTTGACTTTTTTTCCCCTTTCCCTATATTTCAACTCCACTTCGAGAATGGACTATTTCTTTAAATTAATATTACGAGAATTAAATTTGTTAGGTATAGATATTTCTTATTGTCGAGGACAAGCGTATGATGGGGCTAGCACAATGTCTGGTCAGCTTACTGGGTTGCAAACTCGAATTAAGGAAATTGTACCAGAAGCAACATATATACATTGTTGCGCTCATAACTTGAATTTGGTTCTTGTGGATTCTATAACCACATGCACAGAGACAAGACTTTTTTTTTGCATATTAGAACAAATTTACGTTTATATTTCAGAAAGTTTTCCGCGGTTAAAATTATTTGAAACAATTCAGTCTGAGCATAACAATGCAGATAAATTAACAAATATTACTTTAAAAAAGTTATCCACTACTCGATGGGCTAGTCATAAAATGGCAGTGGATTCTATATTTTTGAATATTTCGGCAATACGTGAAACTCTTTTAAAAATAGTTGAGGGAGAGATAATAAATGTTAATGTTAAACAAATAGCGGAAGCAAATGGAATCTTAAATTACATAGAGACATTCGAATTTATCTTTTTGTTATGTTTTTGGAGAGATGTTTTATCAAAAGTTTATAGTTTATCAAATTATTTGCAGAGAAGTGGTATTAATATTGCTGCAGCTGCAAACTTTATAGAGGCGGCAGCAAAAGATCTAAAGAATATGCGAAATGATGAAACATTTTATAATTTTGAATCTAAAGCTAAAGAACTTTCATCTAAATGTGGTACAACCATCGCGTTTAAAAACTCTCGAATAAGAAAAACTAAAAAATTTCATGATGAAAATGCCTTAGACCATGTGGAGCAATGTCCTCGTCAAAATTTTAAAGTTAACGTCTTTTTTGTTACATTAGATACATTTATACTAACCGTGACATCTAGGTTCGAAGATTTCTTAAAAATAAATAAAAAATGTGTCTGTTTAACAAGTGAAGCTATTTTAAAATCCACAGAAGAGGAAAATATTAATGGTATACTAGCCTTATCCAGATTTTATGGAAAGGATATTATAGATACCGAGATTATGGTCATTGATGAATATAAAAATTTTTGCTCATTTTTTAAAGAGCTTGCTAAAGAAAATAATGTAAGCACGGAAGAAATGTTGCCATTAATAATAGCAAATCATATTGAATCCACTTTTCCCAATATTTCTATGTTATAGAGAATATTTTTGACAATAGGGACTAACAGTGCAAATGCCGAAAGAAATTTTAGTCGTTTAAAACAAATTAAATCATATGCCAGATCAACAATGCTAGAAGAAAGATTAAATGATTTATCCATTTTAAGCATTGAGGCTGATTATGCGAAAAATATTGATTTTAATCTTATATTGGATAAATTTAAAAACATTAAAACAAGGCGTATACTATTATAATTTAAACACAAGTAGGTAGATTTTGTTTTTTCTAAAGGTTTTTTTTTTGATTCGTGAGAAATTTGTTTAGTTGTTTGGATTTTTTAAATGTATATGTATAAGCAGTGTAATAGTAATAAAATATAATATGAATAATTGTATATTTTTTTTAATAATCATAAAAAAGTAAAATATAATTTCTGACAAATTGGAAAAATGAATGTTAAAATATAATTCAAATTAAAGTGAACTGTACAAAAAAATATTAAATGTCACCCCTCAAAATTCCAAACATACTGCCCCCCCCCCCCCCCGCTTTCTCCAGCTGGGCACGCCACTGGTAAACCTATAATAAAGAAATTACTTATATTAAGAATTTTCGTTTGATTTTCTATAAAATTTTTCAATGTTAATTATTTCAAAACTGTTTTTTTGCACTTGAGCCACTCTGCTTCTGAGCGACTCAAATATTAGTCATCAAGTTGTTTGGCGTATCCTGTTTGATTCTATGCTATACCCTTACCACATTCAATGGGTACAGGCGCTCCTTCCTCGAGATTTCCCTTTAAGGATTAATTTCTGCCAGTGGCACATTAATAGGCTAGCAGCGAACCCCAATTTTGATTGTAAAATCCTTTTCACCGACGAAGCCAAAGAAATTCAATTTTAAATTTTCACAACAACCACATATGGGCTGACGAAAATCCACATGAATCTGTAGAAACGCATTTTCAAGAGCAGTTCTCATTAAATGTATGGGGTGATATAATTAAAGATCATTTGATTGGTCCTTTCTTTTTGCCTGGTCGACTTATTGGTCACTCATATAGGCATTTTTTGCAACAAGAATTGCCTTTATTACTCGAAGACTTACGTCTCTTGCTGAGAAATCAAATGTGGTATATTCACGATGGCGCCCCAGTACATTTTTCTATTTTGGCTAGGAAGTATTTAAGTAAAGTGTATGAGAACAGGTGGATAGGACGGGGTGTACCTTAGTCATGACCCCCTAGGTCCCCTGACTTAAATAGCCTTGATTTTTTCCTATGGGGGCACCTCAAATCTCTAGTGTATACAACACCTGTAAATAACGTTGATGACTTACGAAACCGAATACTAGATGCATTTGAAACAGTAAGAAATACTCCGAGGGTTTTCGAACAAGTACGGGCATCAATGAGAAGAAGAGTGGGCGCATGTATAAGGGTTGAAGAAGGTCACTTTCAACAATTGCTTTAACATAGTTCTCTTGTTATCATAATTATTTAGGTTTTTTGCATTGTAAATTATTGCTACAAAAACCGGGTCGTCCCAGCTTTAACTTTCAACAGGTAGTGGCAAATAAACTATCAATACAGAAAATCGTTTTTTATTTTTCTTCTCGATATCGGTCGCAGATACGAAAAACCAACGAGAGACTAAAAAGCTTATAAACAAAAGAGGAAATACACTTCACCGTTTAGACTCTACCAACGGCGCACCACAAAAAAGTTCAGGGGGAGAGAAGAGGGCATGACCCTGGAAAAAATATCTCACTGTAGATTCTCAGAACCATTTGGCATGCCCAATGATGTAAGTCCTACAGCGTAACCTGTGTTCCAAATTTGAGCAAAATATCTTAAAAACTGCAGGAGCTATTAAAAAAAAAAAAATATCTTGAAATTTAAACACCCTGTAGATTGGTAACGACGCATTTGTGGACCTATGTTTATATGGATTTTTAGTCATAAAATAAGCCAGGCAATCACCCCCTTTCGTATATACATGACATTTAGGAACACCCTGTATAAACCACTACAGCTAATGTTTTGCCAGGAATTTCTATGTTAATTGGAGCCGATACATACTGGAAAATTGTACATAATCAAGTACAGACGGTCACCGATTTTTTAACAGCACTAAATACCGAACTTGGCTGGACTATTCACATAACGAATGTTCCCCATCTGTTAATATTGTAAATAATTATATTTCGGCGCCTCGTCCTCAAGATCACTTACTTGATACTATGTAGTACAGGCATGGCTCGGGGATTGCAGCCAACTTCATAAGCTTTTTTGTGTGCAGTGACCACATGCATGTTTTCCACACTAATCTTTATATTTTATATTTTTTAGTTGCAAAAGAACTTTTTTTAGCTTTTTAGGAATGAAGAAGCGTAAAGGGAGATCCCGGAGCAGGTCTAGGTCTCGCGGGAAAAGCTCAAAGAGATCCCGTAGAGATTTAGAAGGAGAAGTAAGGGAGTTAAAGGAAAGGCTATATCGACGCCACTCTCGTTCTCGGTATAGGAGCGGATCAAGGCGCAGCAGTCCCTTCTATTCCAGGTCCAGGTACAGTTCCCCTATAGATTTAGCCCAAGAAACACGTCGTTTGTCGAAATCAAATTCCCCCTCTACTACTCGTATGTACACACCTACTCGAGGAAGACATTACCTACCATCCAGGGCTGCTCGGCCAAATAAAGACAAAAGTCCATTGGCAGAGGACAGTTTTTCGTCGTCGTCGGAGCAGGATGTAACTATTCCTGCTTCTGTAAGACTAGAGGAGCCTGAGGACATCATTGCCCTTCATGAGGAACAACCTATAGAGGATGAAATTTTAAGGGTTTTGGGTGAAAAAGAGGAATCCTCGCACTCTTTTGTTTTGCACTCTGTACTCCAAAAAAGATGGGCAGGCATCTTGACTAATGGTCTAGATAAGGATGAGAGACTAGAACTTTTGGAAAAGCTTTCTCTTCCTACAAATTTGTCATTACTAAACCCACCACAGGTGAACACTGAAATTTTGTCAGCATTACCAGAGTCAGTCATAAAGAATGATAAATTTCAAATAAATAGACAGGCTCAATTGGGAAAGGCTATTTCATTATTGGGGCAAGGGATGAATGTTCTCCTACTGGCAGAAATCCCAAGTGCTCTTAAATCTGACATAATAAAATTTCTTGGGGAGGCAGGGAAGATTTTTACTGATTTGCACTATCGGCAATCTCTATCGAGGAGAATGCTAATGATGCCTCATTTGAATAAAGCTGTGAAGGAAGTTTCAAACCAAATGCCAGTAGGGGAATTTCTGTTTGGGCCAAATATTGGTGATAAAATCAAGGCAGCTAAAGCTTTGGAAAGGTCAGCGGCTGACCTTAAGAATTCAAAAACTCACCAAATGGGCAAGAAAAACACAGGTGGTAGTGGCAAAAACAATTCTTTAAACTACCGGGGCCCGCCGAGGTCTGCAAGGGAGCCAAGGCAACAAAGGGCTTACCCACAGAGGAAGAGATTCTATCAACAGTACAGGCAATAAATGAGGGAGTCTCTGAGATCCTGCATGTAAGTATATTAGCGGGTAGGTTGCAGTTTTTTGTAGAAGAATGGCATACTATCACAGAAAATAAAACAACTCTTTCTTGGTTAAAAGGATATAAAATTCTCTTTTTGGCAAATCCTTTTCAGGACAGGCTAAATTTCAGAAGCACAAATATTGTGGAGCCGGAACTTGAGGTCCTGTTAGCTGACCTTGAGAACCAAGGTGTGGTAGAAAAATGTGCCTTTAGGGAAGACCAATTTCTTTCTCCTTATTTTTTGGCAACGAAAAGTGACGGCGTTAATAAAAGATTTATTTTAAATTTAAAAAATCTTAATCAATTTCTTGAAGCGCCTCACTTTAAATTGGAGGATTATCGTACTTCGATAAAATTAATCACCCCTGGTTGTTTCATGACAACATTGGATCTAAAAAATGCTTATTACACAGTACCAATTCACAGAGAATATAGGCATTTTTTAAGATTTTTAGTAAAGGGGCAAGTTTATGAATTTACATGTCTGCCTTTTGGGCTATCTAGTGCACCTTTTTTATTCACGAAGATTATGAAGGCTGCAGTATCGTTTTTGAGAAAACATAATGTTTCGTGTGTTGTTTACCTAGATGATTGGCAAATTTTAGGTAACTCCCGAGAAGAATGCCAAACAAATCTTAATAAAACCATTAAACTATTAGAGTATTTGGGTTTTATTGTAAATTACGATAAAAGTCAGACAATACCGTCTAATCGATGTAAATTTCTGGGTTTTATCTTTGATAGTGTAAGGATGTCATTAGAATTACCTTTAAGGAAACGGGAAAAAATTTTATCGATGGTTAAATTTTTTCAAATTAATAAAAAGGTAACAATACGTGAATTTGCTCAGTTTATTGCGGTAATTATTTCAGCATGCTCAGCCATAAAATATGGCTGGCTTTATACCAAAACTTTCGAGAGAGCGAAATACCGAGCTCTACTGCAAAACAATCAGAATTTTAATGGAAATATGATCATTGCGAAAGAATGTGACGGAGATCTTAAGTGGTGGGAAAGAACTATAACATGCTCTTACAATAATATCAGGGGGGACTCCTATAACCTCGAAATGTCTTCGGACAGTTCTGAATCAGGGTGGGGAGCAGTCTGTAATAATATTAGGACTCATGGTTGGTGGTCAGTTAAAGAGAGGAAATCTCACATTAATTTTTTAGAATTGAAGGCTGCTTTTTATGCATTAAAATGTTTTTCCAGTGATAAAAACGGTGCTAATATACTCATACGACTAGACAATACGACTGCGATGTCGTACATAAACAGGATGGGGAGCGTAAAATTCCCTCACTTGGCACAATTGTCAAGGGAACTTTGGCAGTGGTGCGAAAAGCGGGATATCTGGGTGACTGCCTCCTATATATGTTCAGCGGATAATTATGAAGCTGATTTTGAATCGAGGATTCCACCAACAGTGGAAACAGAGTGGCAGCTAAATACTGAAGTTTTTAAAGCAGTTACAGATTTTTTCGGCATTCCACAGATAGACTTATTTGCCTCAAACATCAATAAAAAATGTGAAAAATATGTTTCTTGGCGACCTGACCCAGATTCCTTTGCCGTAGATGCTTTTAGCATTCACTGGGGAGACCTTTACTTTTATGCATTCCCTCCTTTCATTCTTATTCTTAGAGTTTTAAACAAAATAATAACAGATCGACAAAGAAGTCCACCTATTATTCGTAGACCTAAAAAAAGCTTACGACAGCGTTCCAATGGTTAAATTATGGGAAGCCCTGGAGACAACAAACATCAATATAACTATAATCAACGCCATCAGGGAAATCTACAAAAACTCTCATATAAAAATAAAAGTTGGAAACACACTCTCCAACGGTTTCTTTACAAACAAGGGCTTAAAGCAGGGATGTTGTCTGTCTCCTACACTATTCAAAATATTCTTAGAAAAAGCGCTACTACAATGGAAACGCAAATGTAGCAATATGGGTATCCCGCTTAACGATAACACCATCTATACCTTAAGCTTCGCAGACGATCAAGTGGTAATGGCACAAGACATGGACGATCTTGAATATATGACCAGAAAGCTAGTGGAAGAATATGACAAATGGGGACTACAGGTTAATATATCTAAAACCGAATACATGTGCGTCGGCGGACCCCAACAAAACCTACCACTGGAAAATGGCCAAACTATTAAGGGTTGCGAAAAATACAAATATCTGGGAGTGAAGATGTCAAATAGTGGAACGCTAGATGAAGCTATTAAGGAGAGAAATACCCAAGGAAGAAAAGCAATATCTATGCTAAACAGTGTTCTATGGGACAACCATATCTCTAAAACTAACAAACACCGAATATACAGCACAATTGTGAAAAGCATCATCTCCTATGGAAGCGAAGTATGGCAGCTAAAGGACAGAACCATACGTACCCTCGAAGCGACAGAAATGGATTTCTGGAGGCGTGCCGCAGGTAAATCTAGAGCGGAAAGAATAACTAACAAAAGAATTCGAGAAATCATGGGTATAAATAGGACAATTGTTGACGACATAAGAACACAACAGCTAAAATGGTATGGCCACGTACAAAGAATGCCTCGCGAGGGACTGCCAAAACAGATCCTAGACTGGAAGCCAGCAGGAAGACGAAAAAGGGGAAGACCAAGAAAAAGCTGGAGAGAGGGAATAGACAAGGAGATAAGCAACCGGGGACTGGAAGAAGATCTCTGGTTGGATAGAGATCAATGGCGACTGGGCATCGGAAGACGTCGAAGAACGTTCTAAAACCGATATATATATATATAACAGATCGTGCTAAAGGCATTTTGATTATCCCTAAATGGAAATCCCAACCATGGTACCCTCTTTTACAAAAATTACAAATCTGCAAAGCCCTTCCGCTTATGGCCAAAGAAGTCTTAATTAACCCTTTTTCTAGGCAACGCCACCCCATGGAGACTTCCCTGGTAGCCGTGAAATTATCCGCCAGGCATTTATATTGAGAGATATTCTAGAAAGTAGTATCCCAACGCTGTTGGAATCTCTTTCGCCCTCAACATTAAGGCAGTATGAAACTACATACAAGGCATGGTGGAGGTTTTGCAAAGAAAGAAAGTCATCACTTTTGCAAGCAACAGTTGCTAAGGTACTTGAATTCCTTCAGAATCAGTTAAATCGAAAGACAATTAGATATGGTAGCTTTAATTGCCATCGCTCTGCTCTATCTCTCATTCTGTCGAGTGACATAACAAATAACCCTAGTATTAAGAGGCTTTTAAAGGGCATTTTTCGTTTGAGGCCGCCACAAAGGAAGTACAATGTTACGTGGGACCCACTCATGGTTTTGACCTACATCGAAAATTTGGGTTCAAATCAGCAACTATCGTTGGAATTTTTGACAAGAAAACTTGCTACCATTCTGGCTCTTATTACGGCACAAAGATTGCAGACGTTTACACGCATCCGTGTTGACCAAATCATTATCGACCCGGAGAAAATCCAGATTCTTATACCGGATCACCTGAAAACTACCTCGGTAAGAAATATTCAGCCTTGCTTGCAGATACCTTTTTTCAGGGATAATCCTAATTTATGTGCAGCTTCTACACTTATGGAATACATAAACAAAACATCGGCCCTGCGTAGTGAAAGCCAAGATTTTTTATTTCTTACCATTAAAAAACCACATTTGACTGCTTCAACACAAACAGTCAGTAGATGGATTAAGAAAACTCTAAATGATGCAGGGGTGAATATGAGAATGTTTTCCGGTTACTCCACAAAGCATTCGAGAATATCCATGGCATTCAGATCTGGAGTCCTATTGAACACTATAAGGAGGACTGCGGGCTGGAGCAGAAACTCACAAGTTTTTCAGCAACTTTATAATTGTCCAATGGACGATTCTACATCTTTTGCAGAAGCCATTTTAAATAAGGCATACAAAGAATAGTTTTGTTAAGAAAAAGAGAAATAGGATACAACTGTATAAATATAAGCCCAAGTGCACTAATAAATAAGTTGTTTTTTGAAGGGCATAAATCAATTTATTTGTACAAAAAGGAAAAAAGTACACGCATATTCTTTAAACAACTACATAGTATCAAGTAAGTGATCTTGAGGACGAGGCGCCGAAATATAATTGTTCAATCGAATTGTGAAGTTCGATTGTAATTATATGAGGCGCCTCGTCCGAAAAGATCACTCCCGCCGCGACAATCCACAACAGATGGCGTGCTTTTTTCTTTATTTGTCAGTTGTCACTAAACTGTCTTTAAACATATGAAGTTGGCTGCAATCCCCGAGCCATGCCTTGGTGTAAATGGGGATATCTGGCAGCTATACGGTAACGAATTTTCTCGTACCGTCTTTAAATTGTGTGGTCATTAGCGTACATCGAGGCTGTACTACATAGTATCAAGTAAATGATCTTTTCGGACGAGGCGCCTCATATAATTACAATCGAACTTTACAAGTTCGTTTGATTGAATAATCTTCAAGTACAAGTAAAAATAATTAACAAGGACGAGCTAAACATAAAGAAATCTTGGGATTTAGAGATAATTGGAATTAAACGACCTCAAGTTTAAACGGATACAAACGATTTTGTAAGTGAAAAATAATCCTACAAAATAATAGATATACTGTATCCTTGCCGTAGATTGACGAATCCTGTAAACTTGATCCCAATTATAATGTAGTTTTGTTTCGTGCACACTCTCTAACAAAGAAGCAAAAATTAGTGGAATATGATTGCGCAATGCAAGAATTGTTTAAAAACGGCTGTGCTGAACTGGCGCCTAGGTAAACTAACGAAGATAAGACCTATTACATGCCACATCGGACAGTATACCGGGATGACAAGGAAACTACCCGAATTTGGTGCGTTTTTGATGTTTCTGCCCATAGCCCTCGGGTTCCGTCACTAAATGATTTATTATCGCCTGGTGAGAATTTAATATCGTTTGTTTTAACAATGTTGTTGAATTTTAGAATCGGTCAGGTAGCACTAATTGCGGATAATGAAAAGGCGTTCCTTCAAATTGAACTTAAAGAGGATGATAGAGATTGCCATAAATTTCTATGCCGATATCTAGTACCATAAAACTTCCAGAGCTAATTAAATGTCGAATGAAGCGTGTAACATTTGAAGTTACTTGTAGGGCATTTCTTTTAGCGGCAACTTTAAAGAAACATTTATCGAATTTACCCAACGAGTATCAAGATGTTGCCAACGTTTTGGCTAAATCATTTTATGTCGATGATTTAATAGTTACAGTTGACTTTATAAACCTGGTGTATATCACCAGGTTTATAAAGTTTATAATGAAGAGAAGCAGATTTTGTCAAAAGCTAGTATAAACTTAAGGAAATGGCGCACTAATAATGCGAAGCTTAGACAAACGATTAAAGAAGATCCAGCTTTTGTTAACGATAAGGTTCAAAAGGTTCTGGGCCTACTCTGGTTGATTGACACAGACGAATTGGGTGTGGACATCAAACCTGTGGTGGATAATATTCAAGAAAGTCAGCTACCAGCCACAAAACGAAACGTTTTAAAAATAGCGTCTAAGGTCTTTGACCCTTTAGATTTGACGTTGCCGTATATTATGACTGCTAAAATCTTATTACAGTTAACCATTGAATAAAATACTTTACTCGGTTCAGTCCTCTTAGAAATAGGTTACAATTTATAATATCAAAGCATTTTAAAGGTATAGTATTTAAATTAGTTATGTCTCTATTATAATGGATTGGTACAAATTGGGTAAGCCAAACTTCGCCTCTTTGTACTGATTTTCTTTTTATTAAATATTTATAATTATTATATTTATAATTTATTATTATTATTTTCATCATTATTATGGTTATAATTATTAATTAGCCGAGCTTTCTTATTTTATTCATAAAACTGTTGACCTCTGAACCCTCATTATTAGACTGCCTTTAACAAAAATGACATAACATAGATAAGTTAGAGGAACTTCTTAAATATTCAATTTCTGAAGAATTGACAAAATTCAAAACAAAATACACATTTTTACTGATTTTCTTATTCAAATATTTAAGGAAAAATATAACAATGCGCTTTTGTCTAGCTCGCAAAAATTTAATCCTTGTTCATTATAAATAACCAAGACAGGAATGGTAACTCTGGGAAATTCAGGTCGCAGACTATTAAAATTTTAATGAGCACCGCTTCTTTTTTCTAACAACATCGCTAAATAGAGCAAATTGTTTTATCTTAGTGGAACAAACAAACTTTAAAGATAAAATCTAAAAATATTATCACAGAATTAGGTACACGCATATTATACAAAAAGTTAGAATTTATTATTTAATGCAAGTCAAATTAAAATAGTATACTTACTTCAAGAAAATATTGTTGTAGAAATGGCTTTGAAAACATTTAAATGTTACTCGATATTTAGATGACCTTGCACTTTTAAGGTAAGCGTCCATTGGAGAGGGGCATCAGAACGAATCGCACCTTTTAGAACTGTGACAGATATTGTTGACAGGAGATTCTTCGATTTATTTTCAGCCATCATTAAAATGATACCTATACTCTTCTGTTGGAGACATTAACGTATTTTTTTGTGCCTAGTAAGAATGTAGTTTGGATACCCACAATGTACAAAATGAATCGGATAAGGTGGGTTTGTTCAGTGACCTCCCCGTTCCTGTGATCTGACTTCACCAGATTTTTTTTATGGGGCTATGTTAAAGATCGTGTCTACGGAGATCCCCTCACAACCCTACAAGATCTGGACAATAGAATACGATATGTGTGCAATAAAGTAATATCATTTATTCTAAAAAACGTGAAAGAAACAATATTAGAACGATTATAGGGGGCGACCTCAATGCAAAGCATATGATTTGGTGTTGCAGAGGTACCAATCAGAGGGGTCGCGGCCTAAATGATTCTTCAGAAACTGTAAATTAGCACATTATAGCGCCTCAAGACCACACCCCCCGTGTTTAGGCGCAGTCTTTCGGATATATTGAACATTTTCGTCATAAAACAAAACTCTGTACGAATCTCACAGCCCATGGTCACCTGTGATTTAAACTCTGATCATGTGCCGGTTATAATCGAAGTTGGTAATTCTCTTGAAAGGGGCCGATGCACGTTTCGTTACTTGGACCTCCACAAACTGGCACAGGCACAATGATCTATTTAAAAATGCCGGTCCACTACAACGAATGCGCAACCCGATACACATAGAAAACGCGATGAGCAAGATCACAGATGGCATTAAAATGGCTTAAGCTCAAGCATCTGCCATGAAAGTATCCGTATATTCGAAATACGGGGTTCTAACTGACAAAATTAAACAACGTATTAGGGTCAAAAATCGTTTAAAAAACAGAACATTTACTGTTGGTCCTAATTAACTAAGAAACAGTGGAGAAGCACTACCCTCGCCATCCAGAATAGATGAAAAAAGGCGCCATACTATGCCACTTTAAAATTCCTAAAACAAACTATGCCGATTTATCAAAATTCCTATGCGACAAGGCGCGTAGCCCATTTCGGCAGAAAATGTTCAGGTATAAGGTGAAATACTTTTAATAAGTTGTTTAAAATTCACATTTCGACACGAAGTAAAATTGTTGACCTGAATTTTTCGCTACTAGAAATTGTAGCAAATTTTGAGATCATCCATAACGCGATAAATATCATTTGAGATAATATTAAAATTACAGGCTGCAGATTTTATTTGTTTCGTCAAATTCAAAAACTGGGATTAACCCAATAATACCGGAATAAAAATTATGAGGTTGGAAAATGACTGCATTACTGCTGTGGTCTATTATTTTTAAACCTCGAAGAAGTAGAGGATTATTATTTTTTTGAACTATATGAACTAAAACCACAAAATAATCATTTAGACAAGTTTTCGGATTACCTAGAAACATATTTGACAAGCGAATCAAAGTTTTTTTAGTCTATATTTTAAACTAAATATCTCGGAAAATATTAAGGATATTTGAACGCGGTTTGAAGCATATTGAAGCTCATTGTTTGATCCTAGGGTATATTGATTAGTTTTGGTTTGTATACATTTCGATTTCACAATACAGGGTGGTAAATGAAACAGTGCTAATTTAACAAAATTTCACGGAGGCCTCATTTCGTTCCAAAGATATTTTTGCTTTATTTCTCGGTTTTAAAAGAATCACTGGTTCAATTGAAAAAAACAACTTTCTGGGTTTTTGAATAAATGTCGTACTTTTACAATAATTAGAGTTTAAGCAAAAACGACACTTTCGGATTTCATCACCCTGTATCTGTCTGGCAATTGCTCGGAAAAAAGGTTTTTAACTTATTGTTAGTTCCAAATTCTTGGCTTTTTTTCGCGTTTTAAAAAGATTTTATACAGAGTGAGAAAAAAAGTATACTTTCAATACCCTAAGTTTAGGTTTTAGTTCGTTTTTTTATTTGACTGAGAAATAAGGATAAAATAAAAAAACGAACTAAAACCTAAACTTAACATAAAACAAACCTTTAGTACTATCTTACATCTATAAATGTTACATTAAAAATTAAAAATTAACCCACCTTAATTAAAAAGTCTATTCCACAAAGAATACCACCACAAATTCAAAATCATAATCCTTTTCTCTCAATAATATATGTAATGAAAATAAATAAAATCATTTCTCTACTAGCATGTGTCAAGAGTAAAAACAAACTTGTTTAAGACCTATTTCTACTACTGTTTACAGTTATTGGCTTACGTCAAATAAATATAAAACCTCTACACTCGATACTCAACAAGTGTATCAATTAACCCCTTATTCTTAACCATTTGTGTAGCCAAAGGGACGTTCCCAGTCAAGTCCATGGGCAGGCATACACATTAATTGAACCATCCACTACTGTGTTTTACCTTGTTTACATTATAATTATATAGAGTTGCTGATGATGATCTTTTCTAAGGTCGAAACTAGTCCGACTCAATTTTCAAACTTATATTGAACATCTAACTCATATGGTGAATCACTCCCATATATATGCCCTCGATACCCAAATCTAGGGTGTAGTGTAGTTAATATAAAAAAAAAAAATTTTGGTGGTAAAGACAGACTTTCATTTCCCTTTAATAACTTTAATTTAAAATGCGAAGATTTACTAGAGAAGAAAGAGAAAATTGCTTAAGGCTCCTTAATCAAGGTTTGAACCAGCAACAAATTGGTGCTATTTATAATGTGCAAAGCCGCATATCCAGGCTTAAAACTAGATTACAAACCACTGGCAACCACAATTACCAGTACGGTGGAGGCAATCGAAAAATTGATATTCGATCAGAAAGGGTTTTATTACGGTTTGCCAGGCAAAATCGAACGAAATGTTCTAGACTCTTAAATGATAATTTTAGACGACAAACGGCTATTCGAGTTTGTGACCGAGCGATAAGAAAAACCTTGAATAAAAATAACTTAAGGCACGCTAGGTTTCGGATCCCCAAAAAAAGTGAATTACCTAGTGTTGGTGAGTTTAAGTAAGTGTTGCTAATGAAATTGTTAATTGTTGTAGAGCTAAGAGAAGGGCCAAATGTACTAGGTTATTGCAGCCTCATAGAGCTGCCCGGCTTGCGTGGGTACAGCGGTATCGTCACTGGGTTCATCAAGATTGGATGCACTGTATGTTTTCTGATGAGACTAGGTTTAATCTCATTCATTCTTATGGAAGGATTCTAGTGTGACGAGAGTCGAACCAGCGGTATGAAGAGGATAACATGGCTCCACAGGAAGCCTAGCTTTGGCGGTGGAGGCATCACAGTTTGGGCAGGTGTCATGTACAACGGGAAAACCGGATTGTATATTACCCGCCGAACTGTAAATGCTGAAATCTACCGGAATGACATAATCCTTCCATATATAGTCCCGTTTGCGACAAATTACGGTCAGAATTTTTTATATATTGATGACAATGCTAGACCTCATAGGGCTCATATTGTAACAGAGGTTTTGCGGCCCAATAACATTAATCGAATAGATTGGCCAGCAAAATCTCCTGACCTTAACATAATAGAGCACGTTTGGTCTCGTTTAAAATTGTTGGTGAGATCTCGGGACAACACCCCACAAACTTTTGACGAGTTAACTCAATCCATTATTGAGGAATGGGAAAATATTTCTCAAGACTTTATTCGTAATTTAGTAGATAGTATGCCTCGCCGGTGCGCAGATGTAATACGAGTTAGAGGAGGGCCTACAAAATATTGAGCTTTGTTATAATATTGTTGACTTTTATATAGCATATCGGTGTTTATTTTTGAGTACTTAAATTAATTTACAAGTACCTATTAGTTTGTATCATAAAAACATCAACTTTGAATTAAAAATGTTTTTTGTTGCAAATAAGCTACTGAAATAAAAAATTAAAAACCCGTCTTGACGTTTTAATTCATAGTTGTAAACACTTGCATTGATTTTTGAGAAACGTAATTTTATCTCTTGTGCCACCAAATTAAACCGAGAAGAAGCTGTTACTGGGAAAATAAAAACATTGTTTTTATTAGGGTATTGAAAGTATACTTTTTTCTCACCCTGTATAAAATCTTTTTAAAACGCGAAAAAAAGCCAAGAATTTGAAACTAACAATAAGTTAAATACCTTTTTTCCGAGCAATTGCCAGACAGATACAGGGTGATAAAATCCGAAAGTGTCGTTTTTCGCTTAAACTCTAATTATTGTAAAAGTACGACATTTATTCAAAAACCCAGAAAGTTGTTTTTTTCAATTGAACCAGTGATTCTTTTAAAACCGAGAAATAAAGCAAAAATATCTTTGGAACGAAATGGGGCCTCCGTGAAATTTTGTTAAATTAGCACTGTTTCATTTACCACCCTGTATTGTGAAATCGAAATGTATACAAAACAAAACTAATCAATATACCCTAAGACCAAACAATGAGCTTCAATATGCTTCAAACCGCGTTCAAATATCCTTAGTATTTTCCGAGATATTTAGTTTAAAATATAGACTAAAAATTTTCTTTATGCGTTTCAAAGTTCCAGCAGTTTATTATTAAATACTCCAGCGACAAATTAGGTAATGTGGTACTATTTTAAATTTCCCGGCACTTAACTATTTGTGCTGTATATCGCCAGATACTAGAGTGCGTTGGAGTGTAGGGGTGCGGGCGAGAGGGAGCGGACTGGCCGGCCGCACGCCGCGCCGCCCGCCGCCTGGCATGTTTAGTTTTGACACGTGCGTCGGCAGTCATAGGTATTACGTTGCGATCTTGTGCGGAGCATTTGCTCATTTGTGTTATATGTATATTATTTATCGTCTGCTTAAATGTTTCGTAGATACCTACTTACATTAATATGGATCCTAAAAAGCAAAAAGTTGACAATGAAAATAGGAAGTTTCTGACTGAGTGGATTGAACAATATTGTTTTACGCTGCCTGATAGGCCTAAAGTGGTTCCGGTCTACCTCATATGCAACAAAACTGTCGCTATTGTTAAAAGTGCCAATTTAAAGCGACACTACGAAACAATACATCAGCAGTTCCACAAAAACTTTCCTCTTGGCAGTGAAGCTCGTAAAGAAAAACTCCAGGCATATCTCACTTCATACAAAAAAAGCACGGCCTTACTAGTTCGCTGCATGAGCAAGCAAGAAAAATCCGCAGAAGCAGCTTTGCGTGTGTGCTGGACGCTTAATAAACACCAGAAGCCATTTTCAGACTCTGAGATAGTAAAAGAATGCATGTTGGAAGTGGCCACGGTACTGTTTGAAGAGAAAAAGGATGTTGTCGCCGCAATTTAAGGTATTCCATTGTCGGCATGAAAGGGTGATTCAATTTGGGTTTCCACATTATAGCATAAAATAATTTTGAAACGCCACTGTATTTGTCAACGGCAATGTGAGATTTCTAACCTAGAAACATGAACAAAATTAGTCATGGAGCAATACACCACGGAACAACGCGTTAAAATTGTCGAAGCGTATTATGAAAATGGGCGATCGAGGAAAAATACGTTTCGTGCCCTACGTGAATTTTTTGGTGCGCAAAATCGACCTTCTGAGAGGACAATTTGGAATGTGGTCCAAAAATTTCAGCAAACTGGATCCGTATGTAACATTAAAACCCCTCAGCATGCACGTAGAGGTCGTTCGGAAGAAAATATTGCCGTTGTTCGCGAAAGTGTGGCCGAAAATCCAAGCACATCGATTCCTCATCGATCGCAGCAAGTAGGCCTTACATATTCCACTACACAGCGAATTTTAAACAAAGATTTAAAGCTACGCCCATACAAACTCCAAATAACGCAGGAATTGAAGCCTAGAGACCATCAACAGCGCCGTGTGTTTGCCGAATGGATACGAGAACAAGGAGAACATTTTTCAATAAAAATATTCTTTAGCGACGAGGCACATTTTCACCTTGGCGGCTTTGTAAACAAGCAGAATTGCCGTATTTGGGGATTGAAAAATCCAAGAGAGATTGTTGAAAAGGAAATGCATTCGCAAAAAGTGACTGTTTGGTGTGCCTTTTGGTCTGGAGGCGTAATGGGGTTCGCTATCGGAACATGATAACAGAGTTTTTGTGGCAGCAGTTGGAACATGTGGACATCGAAAATCTCTGGTTTCAACAGGACGGTGCCACCTGCCACACAGCAAGAGAAACTATGGAATTACTGCGCGACATCAATTGGCCGCCGCGATCATGTGATTTAACTCCCGCAGATTTCTTTCTTTGGGGGTATCTGAAGAGCAGAGTCTACAAGAATAAACCAAGCACTATTGCAGAGCTTAAACAGGAGATTAGACGCGAAATAGCCGGCATAGAACCTGATTTGTGTCGCAGAGTAGTCGAAAATTTTGACAAACGGATTACGACATGCCATTTGAACCGCGGCGGCCATTTAGCAGATATCATCTTTCATACCTAATTGTAATGAAGTATACTGAAAGGACAAATACATTTTTTTTTCATTGCTTCAAATTTTCCGTGTTTTATTTAATACTTTCATGTGGAAACCCAAATTGAATCACCCTACAAGAAGAACCGAAATTTTAGCTGCTGACAACAAAAGCAGTTTGTTCGAACTTCTGCACAAGGCACCTTGCTACGCCATAGCACTTGATGAATCATGTGACATTGTTGATAATGAACACATGTCTATTTTCGTAAGATTTTTTGACGTTGAAAGTAAAGTATTCAGGGAAAAATTGCTAGCAATATTGCCGTTTAAAGGTAAGACTCGGGGAGAAGATTTATATAAGACTTTTGATGAACTCATAACAAAATCAAACATTAGATATGATAAAATGGTGTCTCTTTCAACTGATGGGGCCCCAGCGATGATTGGCAAAGAAAAAGGACTAGTAAAGAGAATCAGGGATAAAAATGCAGGCCTAATATCTTATCAGTGCATTATTCACCAGACAGCCCTTTGTGGGAAACTTAGTGCTACTCTGCAAGACGTAATAGACAGCTTGGTTAAATTGATAAATTTTATGAGATCTCGTTCTGCTCTTTAGCACCGACAGTTCAAGGAGTTTCTTTTTGAATGTGATTCGGCGTATTCTGACTTACTGCAACACAACAATATTCGTTGGCTAAGTAAAGATCAAGTTATTGAACGTTTCTGGCTAATAAAAGATCAAGTAACCTCCTTCTCGCAAAACTTGGATACGCAGGAAGCAACAAAGCACTTCAGTTCATAACAAAAGAGCGCAATATGTTAGCTATGGTTTTCCTGAAAGATATTCTGAAATATTTAAATGCGCTCAACACCGAGTTACAAGGAAATGGGAAACTAATATGTGATCTGATACAAAGTGTGTCTGCTTTTCGTCGCAAGTTGGATATCTTTGAAAAAAATATTGCAAGTCAAGAATTTATTCATTACCCAATAATTCTAGAATATAAAAAGGAGAACTCTGAAGAAGACATTGCAGTGTTTTTAAGGTTTATAACAGATCGTGGGAAGGAATTTGCTGCAAGATTCCAAGACTTTGCAGAGATAGGGAAGTTGTCTCATTTCCTTAAATCGCCTTATGAAGTTGCCGCAACGGCAGAATTAACTGACGTGGCTGCGAAGATGTTCAGTCTTTCAAAGCCTTTACTTTAAATGGAGATAATTGACTTGCAAGAAGAAGTTTCCTTGCAAAGGTATAAAACTGCATCCACTAAAGGATTTTGGGGTAAACATGTTTCAGAAAAGTATGCAAACTGCAAAAAACTAGCTATCAACCTGGCTACTATGTTTGGCTCCACATATGTATATGAATCATCTTTTTCGAAAATGAATTTTTTGAAGAACAAATATCGTTCGAGATTAACGGACGCCCACCTTGAAGACACTCTTCGCATTGCCTGTTCCCCACGTGAACCAAACTATAAAAAACTGGCTTAAGATCGCAGGTGTAATTTCTCGCATTAATTTTTAAGAAAACACACATAATGTGTTTTATATAAAATTTATATAATTAGATACTTAAATGAGTCAAAATAAATATTTAAAACTATTTTTACTTTTTTTTTCTGGACCGCGATAAAAAATTTTAACAGTATCCGGACCCGACTTGAAATTACTTGCCGACCCCTGTTATAAAGTTTAATAACTATATTTTAAAGGGTATAAAAATCAGGATGTAGTTTATTATTGACAACATCACATGGCGCTGCGGAAATCAAGTATAAATTAAAAGTTAAAAGTGAAAAAAGGTACTTTATATTAAACGGAATGGCAGAAACATATGTACAAACATTTAAAAATATGCTAAAAAAGCTGAGCACGCCGGTGCAGATATTTACATAGCATTTACTACGTTTATTGCACGCGTGGTATCCGGATAGAAAGCGGATTAGATTTCGGAAGGATTAATAGATCCCGCCATGTTTATTTCACGGCGAGAGAGTGGATCGAGATTTATTTTAAATCCCATTGCGTGCGCATGCGTCTAACTTGTTAAAACCTTCAACAGCAAAGGACAGATCAGCTGTCTACTGTCTAGTAAAAGTAACCTAACCTATTATTTGTTATGTGCGTAAAAGTTTACAACTAACCTTTTAATTTTTGTAATTATTATTCCATTCGAAAAATCTACATGGAAAGTCTAAAAGAAAAGAAAAAAATACTCGTAGGTTCCACAGAAGAGGAAACTTAAATTTTCCTCAATTTATTAAAAGAAAAGAAAATTTTAAAATTTTAGATGGCAAGAGATTTAAAGCTGCAGAAGTTTTTAAAACGCTAACCAAAGAAATGGCAGAAAAATGGTTTTCCAAAGGGCCAGAGGCCATGCGAATAAAATTTAAAAATCTGAAAGGTAAGTTAGAAAAATGAATTGAAGCTTTGTTACTTCATTAAAGTTGCAAGTTAATAAATTTAAGATATTAATATGTTTGGTTAGTTAAGAAACATGTTAAAGTTTTTTTCTCTTGCAGCTGAATATTATAAAAGAAAGAGGCAAAACAATAAAAGTGGGGAAGAACCAAAAACATGTCCGTTTTATGACGAAGAAGATTTACTCGGTGATCGTCCAGCTGTCTCGTTGGATGGTGTGGATACTTCGGAACCTACCGAGAAGAGTCAAGCTTATGAAAATGTCAGCCAAGAAGAGTCCGAAGATAAGGAGGAGCACCCAAATGTAGAATTTGAAGTTATGATTGTGAAAGAAGATGGTGTTCTAATTCCACAATCGGCTTCTGACTTAGATGAAGCCTATTCACTTGGTTTCGCATCAACCTCAAAAGAGAAACCAAAGGTAGTTCCAGGAATGACTCCATCTAGTAGACGTAAACCTTATAGAGTGACTTCCACTTTATGTGATGTCAAAAGCTCTGTTGAAGAGATTTTGAAAAAGATAGCAGAGTCACAAAAGACTGACAACAGAGTATTAAAAGAAATTTTTCAACAACAGTCTGAAACATTCAAGCAAATTACCAGTGATTTCTTTAAAGGTCTGTCATTCATCTCGAAGAAAGATAAGAAACATAAGAGGAAGGCTTCTCCTTCATTCGATTATTTATCTGAATCCGATGACGAACAAGAGCTAAAGAGAAGAAAACATTTTAAATTTATATTTAGCTTCATGTTGTTTGTCTATAGACATTTGTCATTAGATACTTATTTGTTTTTACCAGGAATTATTTTGTTTGTGGAAGTACCTATTTGTTTTAATTTTTTTATTAAACACTTATGACTTGCTAAGAGTTAAAAGTATTTTTTCTATTTAAATTTTTTTTGTTGTAGGGTAGACCGGGATAAAAGTGCCACGGGGAGAAAGTGCCACTTGCCGCCATTTTTTAAAATAAAATGAAACGCGCGCCACGTTAACATTCCGAGATCGGGTTTATACACAAGCGTCTGGGGACAGGAATTGTGCTACCCAACGATCTTTTCCGAACCGCCCGAGTGTTACCGATGATGAGTTTGTTGTTTTGTTCTCTTCTGAGTTCTGTCTGAAATGTAGCCTTAAAAACTAATCCGGTTTTGATTTTAGTAAAACTTAAGTTGTGTTTATGTTAAATATGTTTGTTTAATAACAATAATAATACAGAAGGTAAACTGCCAAATTCCGAAGGTAAGTTTAAGTCCTTAAAATAAATAATAACTAAGGTGTTTCTCTGCCAATATGTAAAGCCAGTGTGGGTTTGTGTATATTTTAATTTGTTTATTGACCAAAAAAAAGTAAAGTCGGTACCTACTTTTAGAACCCAGTTTTTAGTATGTTAACATAATATTATTATTATATCTTTTTTTTAGGTTCTAAAGAACGTGACGTAGTGGTTAAAGAAATAATTGTGTATGAATGTGAAGACTGCGGTCAATTTTTTTTTAAATAAAACGTCATTTTTGTCTCACAGAAAATGGAAGCATGATGAAATCAAAACGTTCATTTCTGAAAAATGTAGCTCAGAGTTTAGTAAAAGTTTTAGTTTAAAGAGGTATGCAAACAGTTGTAAGGGTGGAAATAATGTCAAATGTGCATTATGTGATTTTCATGGTTCAAACAAAAAGCTAGTGGCAGAACATTATAAAGAATTGCATAAACAAGTTTTCACCCAAAAATGTATGGACTTTCCCTCATTAGATGATTTTAAACTGTGGAAAGAAAAATTGGAGAGTGAAACTAAGACATGTTTTGTAAAGAACACAGGATCAAAACGACTAAAAAGTGGAATAGAAACTTTTAAATGTTTGCTATTGGGATGGCAATTTTTATTCGAAGAGTAAAGGCGCAAGGGCTTTAAAAATGCTAGGTTCCAATAAAATCAATGCTTATTGTCCAGCAGAGTTGATAGTTTCTGTTGATAATAACAAAAATGTAAAAGTTCATTTTATTGATACTCACATTGGCCATAAAAATAACTTAGGTCGTTTAACAATTACTGAATCTGAAAAGGCTGCTATGGCTCAAAAGCTTGCATTAAAAATTCCTTTCAATGAGATTTTAAATGATTAAAGAGACTCTGTTGTTGATAATAAACTTAAGAGAGTACATTTGTTAACACGTAAAGACTTGTGGAATATTGTTGACAATTTCAATTTAAATCATGAGGCAGTTCTTCACAAAAATGACTGCTTCAGTGTAGATGCTTGGGTAAATCATATGCAGTCAACATCAAGTGTAGTTAGATGTTATAAACCTTAAGGTATTATCTTAGACACCCTTCCTCAACTGGAGGCTAAAGATTTTTTTTTTGTACTTATGAACAATGTTCAGCTAGACATATTGCAAAAATTTGGTAATAATATAATATGCATAGACGGTACACACGGTTTAAATGCCTATGATTTTCAATTATATATTGTAATGGTATTAGATGATGTACATGAAGATTTTCCTTGTTTTTTTTTTATTGTCTAACCGAGGTGACACAGTGGCAATGGAATTATTTTTTAAGTCTATTAAAGAATGCATGCAAAATTCAGTAATTAAGCCTACAACTTCTATGTCTGACATGGACGAAGCTTTTTATAACGCCTGGTGTACGGTCTTTGGACCTGTAGAACACCGACTCTATTGTAGCTGGCACGTAGACCGTGCATGGCGACATAATTTATCAAAAATAAAAAAAAAAGATAAACAAATTATTACCTATAAAAGATTAAAAATTGTTATGTTTGAAACAGATGCACAAACATTTAATGTAATGATTAATAATTTATTTTACGAATTAAATGCGGATGCAGACACTAAAGATTTTGGTAACTATTTTGAAAAATACATAAATTGTTCCTCTGCATGGGCATACTGTTTTAGCAAACACTGCCGCATTAATACTAACATGCACTTAGAAAATATGCACAAAATTTTAAAATACATCTATTTTGATGGAAAAAAAGTTAAAAGGCTGGATAAAGCCATATCTTTGTTAATGCGATACATAAGGGACAAATTATTCAATCGATTAATAATGTTACACAAGGGAAAAATATCAAATAAATTAACAAATTTAAGAAATAGACATAAATCCTCTTTAAATACTAAAAGCACAATTCTTGAATTTGACAATTTTTTTAATGTAAGCGCTTCTGGCAACAATGATATCTATAAAGTAGAACTTGTAAATAATAACTGCACTTGTGATTTACGTTGCAATGAAGCCATAAAGGATTTATCCTGCAGTGCTGTTCCTTATCGTAAAAAACAAAACAAAAATATTGTATACATGCTTTCACATGTAGTTGCATCGATTATTGTATTAAGTGGAATATGTGTAAACATATACATATGGTATGTAGGTATTTAAATAATAAAAGTGCAGGCGTAACTGTTATCGAATCTCAAACTAAATCTTTAGGAGATAGTCAAAATCAGAACTCTGATATTAATTTAATTATCACTGAGTTAAACAGCAATGCAGATTCTTTTGAGGGAAGAAAAAGCAAAGTTTTAGCTAATTTTTTGCCAGCTTATAATAAAATTCAAAATGATAAACAACTTGATGCAGTCATCAGACAATTAGCTCCAGTTAATGCCATTGTTGATGCACTTTCTAGTGAGCAGGTCATTATTTTACCGACCAACTTGGCCCAAGAGCCACCAAATAAAAAAATTAATCAACAAAGGTTTACATCTACAAAAAAAAAATCTAAAATTAAGTAAAAGTCAATTAAAAATCCTACAGTTGATGAAGCGAAAAAAATTTCGTTAGATTTGGAGTTAAATCCTTTTAGATAACCATTGTCTTATATAAATGTTTTTCAAAATAAATAAAATGTTATATATTTTCTCAAAATTCATAAATATAAATTCACGAGCTGGCCATTTGGTTTCTACCAGAGCCATAAACCTAACAACACACACACTCAAAATTCGAGTTGATTTTTTAAATGATAATTAACCATATCCCATGTAGCTAAATATAACGTTTCTTATGAATAAAATATATATAAATATATATATATGTATAAATAAATAAATTATAGTATAAGTGTTAATATTTTAGCAAAATTATGTATTTTAGTTATTTGAACCACATTTGAACTACACGCCATTTATTTTAACAAAGTGTTCAATAAAACTTATCTATTTGTTTATGTATTTTTTGTTTTTTATTGTGTCTTATTTATTTGTGTTTACTTACTGTCTACCTATCTTACGAAAACAAACATTTTGGGTAAAAAAAAGAAATATGTAAACAAAAGAATGAAGAAAAAAACACCAAATAATAGTATCCAGTAGTTAAAATTTAAATGCAATTTAAATTTTCCGCCATATTTCGTTCGGTAACACTAGGGCGATTCGGAAAAGATCGTTGGGTAGCACAATTCCTGTCCCCAGCAGTGATGCCAGGTCTCATGCTTTTGCATGAGATCTCATGCTTTTCAAAAAAATATCATGCTCTCATTATTTTGTCTCAAAATCTCATGCTTTTTAGCTTACGGTGACAAATATAAATTATTATATATATTAATTAGAAATATAAATATAAACCATAAGTAACAAATCACCATAACATAAATCATAAAAGAATTCGACTTACGTCGCAAAAAAGGTGTCGACAAAAATGTATTTGGAATCGTTGGATCGTGTTTAATAATCGTAAAACTGCAACACCGCGGCTGGGATTCATCATGTAAACAAAGCAATGCACCTAACAATGTGTTTGTTATTCCCCGAAAACCATAATCGATCGAAATATTGGCTATGGCTACGGCTGATATTTACGTAATTGCTTTTGATTAATTTATACTGTCAACAAATAAATTAGCACTATGGTCCAAAGTGATAGCGATAGCAGTGGTAGTGAAACTGATCAAAATCTGCCCAGACCTAGCTCTGCTAAGAAGAGAAAGATTTATATACAACATTTTAAAAAAGACTGGGCGAAATTACCTGAGTTTTATTGGGTAGAATGCAGTAAAAAGGGAACAATGTTTGCGTGGTAAGAAGTTTTGGATATCATAATATTGTTATATTTATATAAGTAGTCACTTAATTTTTTTTTTACAAAATATTTTTCTTTAAAAACGAAAGTGATTTTACTTTCTTAGATTATTTAGTTTTTATTTCAGCCTTTTAAAGTGCTAAGTATTTGAGTACTTTGTTTCTAAATTGCTTATTCAAGTCAAATCACGTTTTAATAGGTACTGAAAAATTTTAAATGAAAAAAACACCTGCAATAATAATTGAACCTCGCTAAAGGCTACAGCGACTATCGCGCCATCTCATGCTTTTTTTTTGAAATCCCATGCTTTCTAGAAATATTTCTCATGCATACAATTGTACTAAATCTATTACATTTATACAACATTTATTACAATATTACATTTCAAACAAATTTATTACATTTAACCTATTTATATATTTTATATACTTTCCTAAAAATAAGCAATTCTTAATTTTCTTGTGTCTTCATCGCTTTACGCCGAAACGCCACTGAGCGTGGCGTGGCTGGTGCCGTACCATGTGCCAACAGCAGAACCTATTCCTCTAACCTTATCTTTATCTATTTCTACTTTCTACTCTGTGGCTGTGGTGGGTGGCTGGGCATGATACGGTGGCTGGGCAACAACATCGCTGTTGTTGGGCTGGGTGGTGGCATAATGACGATGAGAAGGGTGATTGCTTAGACGAGGTAAATTACCTCGTCTAAGGGTGATTGCATTGACGAACGTAATCTAACCTAAACTTCTTTAGATTTAAAATCTAAAAACGATGGACAGGTGGATTTTTTTAAAGCAATTCTATGAGCATGCTCGTAGAAATGGAATTTTTTAAGTTGGTAAATTTCGATTGATTACCGGCGTAGTATGAATGTATCGCCGTCCTTTTCTTTCTTATACAGGTTCGTTGGTATGTATGTAAACAGTCGATTATTTCTTAAAGCACATGCAACAGCTAGCAAAAAATGTTCCAGATAAAAGTTTTAAGGTTTTTTAAAGTCTATTAGAATTTTAAAAGGTTAGGTATACAGGATGAGTCAGAAAGCCGTAGAGAAATAAAGTTACATTATTTTTTAACGGACCACCCTATATCTAAGAATATTTTTGGATTTCGCATAAAATTACAATTACTTTTTAATAAGTGCATTTATAAGTCGAAACCTAATAGTTTCCGAGATATCGAATTTTGAAAAATGACATTTTTGAATTTTGACAGCTTCTAGCTTTCTAACGGTACGTCTTAGATATGTAAAACGACTTACACATCCCTATCTTAGTTTTTAACTATCTTTCTAAAATTGTCAACTTGCGGTTAAACCGGATGTAGCTCAAAAGCCGGAAATTTAGTACTTCCTGTTTAACCGGAAGTTGATATTTTTGGGAAGATAATAAAAAAGTAAGATAGGGACATGTAAGCCGTTTTGCTCTATGGCGTACCGTTAGAGACCTAAAAGATGTCAAAGTTCAAAAATGTCATTTTTCAAAAGTCTTATCTTGCACTTAATGAAAAATATTTGTAATTTTATGTAAAATCCAAAAATATTCTAAGATATAGGGTGTTCCATTAAAAAAAAAGTAACTTTATTTTTCTACGGCTTTCTGACTTATCCAGTATACTTATCCTTTTTTAATTCTAGTAGACTTTACAAAACCATAAAACTTTTGTCTTGAATATTTGTTAGCTGTTTTACTTTAATTAAGACATAATCGACCGTTTCCATACAAACCATGAACGACCCTGTATATCTTTATATTAAGAGGAAACCATCAAATTGCACCAATAATATACCTTTCTCATTTTTATGTAACTATTAATATTTACTAAAAATATTAGGCACATTATTTTAATATTATAACATAATTTTACGATATTTAGAATTTCTATTACATTTTGTTAAAATTTATTACAATTTTGACAGTTCCTTTATTACATTTCTTAAACCTGCTCTGGCAACACTGGGCACATGCTTTTAGTATCGAATTAGTCGTGTAAGAGAGCGGACGTATCATTTTTTGTTTCATGCGCTAAAAGTAAAAATTTGCTGTCGTCTATTTTTTGTTCTACAATAGTAAGGCTTCATCGAATTTATACCAGGCAAGTTTGCTCTAATACTTTATTGATTCTATTTTTTTGTAGTGCTATCAAATCTTCAATGGTTAAGATATTTATTTTGTTACGATCAATATTATTGAAAAAAAACTACTTGGGGTTGAAAGTGCCATATACGTTTTTTGTGGCACATTTTACCCTACATATTGAGAAGCATATGGTTTTATTCCTTTTGAAATTTTTAATTATTGAAGCTCCATTATTAAATCAGATAATGTTTTTTTTAGAATGCGTAATTACACCAGGAAAACTACGAGGGGCAAACTTCCTTAGAAGTAATACAGCTGATCTTGTTACACAAGAAGGACCGTCCATTAGGTCAGTAGCCAAAGCTCTTAATATTTGTAGAGTATCTTTAAACAGATGTATACAAGGCGTTAACACCAATCCCAACACGGCCTTTGGCTATAGATCAGCACGTAGGGTTTTTAATGATGAAGAAGAGCAAGCACTTAATGAATATTTGACGCAGTCTGCACAAATATACTTCGGTTTAAAGATGTGCGTCGTGTAGCATACGAGTGTGCATTAAAATATAAAAAAGATATGCCAGACTCATGGCGACATAACAAACAAGCAGGTGCTGACTGGTTTGCAGCGTTTTTAAAAAGAAATCTCCGTCTTTCCATTCGTACACCTGAAGCAACGAGTTTGAGGAGGGCAACATCTTTTAACAAAAAAAAAACGTGGCTGATTTTTTCGACAAATTAAATAGTGTTTTGGAGCGCTACTCATTAACTGCTTCCACTATATGGAATAGCGACGAAACAGGAGTTTCAACTGTCTTAAAACCTTCAAAGATTGTAGGGGTGAAGGGGTCAAGACAAGTGCTCTTACTTCAGGCGAAAGGGGTACAAATGTTACACTTATAACAGCAGTTTCTGCAAGTGGGCTTTGTATACCCCCTATGTTTTTATTTTCCCGAAAGAATTATAAAGAGTATTTTATCCGGGGTGGACCACCTGACAGCGTTGGTACAGCAAACTCATCCGTTCGGATGACAGAAGATAGCTTTCTTATGTTCATGAAGCATTTCATCAAACATGTAAAACTGACAAAGCAGTCACCAGTCCTTCTGTTATTAGATAACCATAGTTCGCATTTAGCTATATCAGTTTTAAATTTGGCGAAGGATAATGGCGTTGTTTTATTATCTTTTCCGCCCCATTGCTCTCATCGGCTAAAACCATTAGATGTGGGTGTATACGGCCCATTCAGGAAGTACCTGTTTTCTGCGCAAGATGCCTGGATCAGAAGTAATGCAGGAAAGAATATTACAATTTATGATATTCCATCGATTGTCAACTCAGCTTACCCCCTAGCGATGTGTCCTAACAATATCTTTAATGGCTTTAAAAAGAGTGGCATACTTCCTTTCAACCGAGACGTATTTACAGATATTGATTTCGCTCCATAATACGTCACACATCGGCCACTGCCTCTTGACGGAAATGACAATCAACTTCTTGAAAATGAACCGGAAGCCGTCCATGAAAATTCTCAAGAGTCCATTTCTAATGACCATTTTTAAGAACCCATCCCTAGTGAAAATAGTCAACATCTCACCTGCAATAAAAATTCGCTGCAATCTATCTTTAATGAAAAATGATCAACCACAAGATAAAGAGTGTACAAAGAACATAGACAATCCCGAAAATCCAGTTGCTGGACCATCTAACGTTGTTAATCTGTCAGAAAAACAAACATTTTCTCCATACATAGTAAAACCGCTTCCCAAAGCGGGACCTCAAATAGGATCGACAAACGGCAGGAAACGTAGATACACAGCTGTGCTCACCGATATACCAGAAAAGGACGCTCTAGAGAAGGAACAGGCAACAAGATGTCAGAAAAATAAAAAAGAAATTAGCAAAAGAAAAAGGAAGTGAAAAGGAAGGTTTTCTTGAGCAAAATAAAGCACGACTCGTAGTCCTCAACCGATTCAGAAGATGACTGTCTTTGCCTAATATGTTGCGATTCATATTCTCATAGCTTACCTTCAGAGGAATGGGTACAATGTCGATCCTGCAAAGAATGGGCTCACAACAAATGTGTTCCGGGCGACTTAAAATTGTTTATTTGCCTAAACTGTGACAGTAAGATCGACTGATTAACTTTTTATTTTTTAACCCTTCGTTGTTAAGTTGTTTACTTATTAAAAATGTCATACTTACTTTACTTTCATATAAATGCATTAAAAAATAGCTTTGCCTACGTATTTTCTATCTTATGCTATCATGGCACAACTTGCCCCATGAGTGTCACTTCCTACCCCATATATTGGGTAAAAAGTGCCATTTACCAGAAACCGTAAAAACTAATTTTAACGGTTTTTTGAATATGTTAGGTATTTGCATCATGTCTTTTTTGATAACTTAAAGTTCAAGCCACTAAAAGAACAAAAAAGAAACAGAAATAAAACTGTCTAAGTTTTTTAAAAATACATTTACTAAAAATGGCACTTTTATCCCCGGTCTACCCTATATATGTTATAACTGCAGCTATTCTTGTAATATAACAATAAAAAAATTATTTTCTCTTTATACATTTTATTAATGCAAAAGTACAAACGTTATTTACTTTAAGGAACCTACGTTTTACAAAACGAATTATAAGTAGTGTGAGGTTTACTTAGTTAAGGTTAATGTCCCTATTATCGGCACTGCACCAATTACCGGCACACTTTAAACATAATCCCAAAAAATAACGATTATACAGCTAGAAACATACAGTGTGTCCCAAAAGTTCCGCAATGTCCAATTATCTCACGAACCTTTTGGACACGCTTTATGAAATTTGGAACCTAGAGGGAATACAACATTCTGCGTTCGCTGGAAGTACCGGCGACGTTGCCAGATGTTCCACTTTCGAGAAATCATAGTCAACTTTTTATTTTTTAATGGTATACCCACTTTTTTTTTTAGTGGATTCCATGCTTAATTTGCTCTATGCTGGTACCAAAATATCAGGTTCCGAAATCGAAAGTAAGTTCAAATAAATGGTTTTTCTCAGAGCAGGTAATAGGTACCTATCCCGTTCTGACATCTACCTTTTCCAATGTGTTGCAGGTTGAACACTGACAATGACAATCAAAATAAATTAATAATACATAACATTAATAATTGTCTAAAATTATCGAGTTTAAAATCACGGTCTAAAATGGTTCATTTAACTGAAAGGGAGAAAACTACATTAATTATGATGCGCGGTTATGTAGATCGTGTGAAGCCATACACAGAGGTTGCTATTTTATTTAACAATTCATTTCCAATCGTCATACTGGCAGCTTAAAAGAGCGACCTAGATCTGGCCGCCCAAAATCAGCCACAAATGAAGAAAGAAGCTTAGATGTTTTACAGTCTTTTGTTGAAAATCCCCATTGTTTATTGAGAAAAACCGGCCTAGAAATTAGTAAGTCATCGGTTGAAAGAATTTTAGCTGAAAATAAATTTCGCCCTTACAAAATTCACCTAGTACAAGAACTTTTTGAAGACGATTTCGACAGAAGGGTTGAATTTTGTGAGACAATGATGTACAAAATTGATCAAGATCCCAACTTCTCAAAAAACATTGTGTTTTCGGACGAAGCAACATTTATGCTCCATGGCGTTGTAAATCGCCATAATTGCAGATACTGGAGTGATGAAAATCCCCATTGGCTACGGGAAGTGCGTACCCAGTATCCACAAAAAGTTAATGTGTGGGCTGGAATATTTGGAACCGACATAGTTGGTCCGTTTTTCATTGAAGGAAACCTGACTTCCGAAAGATATTTAGAAATGCTTCGAAACTTAATTATTCCTGAAATTAGAAATTTGGCTGGTCCAAACTACCAAAATGTATGGTTTCAACAAGATGGGGCCCCTCCACACTATGGTCGACTGGTTCGTGATTATTTAAATTTAACTTTTCCAAATAGATGGATTGGTAGGAGAGGTTTCATAGAATGGCCCGCTAGGTCCCCTGACCTATCACCTTTAGACAACTTCTTTTGGGGTCATTTAAAAAATAAAGTATTTGAAACTAAACCTGAAAATATAGAAGACTTGCAGCAGCGAATATTAAATGAAGCTGATCAAATTACGGAAGAAATTATACAAAATGTTCTTCAGAGATTTTATTATAACCTGGCGTATTGTCAAGAAGTACAAGGAAAACATTTTGAGCATTTAATAAAATAGTTTTCGTTTTAAAGTTACTGTTTTGTTACCTACAGATTTTTTGGATATTGTTTTAAAATAAATTATTTGAAGCCTTTGATTTTTTTTCAATCTGATTTCTAAGAAATAGAAAGAATTTTCTCTTGTCTATTAACCTAATCCGTTGTGACAATTATTTATTAAAATTACCTATACGTCAAATCCAATTGTCACAGTGTCCAACCTGCAACACATTGGACAAGGTAGATGTCAGAACGGGATAGGTACCTATTACCTGCTCTGAGAAAAACCATTTATTTGAACTTACTTTCAATTTCGGAACCTGATATTTTGGTACCAGCATAGAGCAAATTAAGCATGGAATCCACAAAAAAAAAAAAAAGTGGGTATACCATTTAAAAATAAAAAGTTGACTATGATTTCTCGAAAGTGGAACATCTGGCAACGTCGCCGGTACTGCCAGCGAACGCAGAATGTTGTATTCCCTCTAGGTTCCAAATTTCATAAAGCGTGCCCAAAAGGTTCGTGAGATAATTGGACATTGCGGAACTTTTGGGACACACTGTATATAAAATACTTCCATGCATATGGTACAATCCATATCTCCCCCTCTGCTAAAACAATTGGTCGTCTGTCAAAATCGGTAATGACAGTGTTAGAAATTATATCGGGCAGTTCGCGCCAACCTGTTTTGCAAAGCATTACTTGTGACACGTCTTAAGAAACGGGTAAGTTTTAACATGAGATTTTTCCTGTTAAACGATACCATGTCGACATGATATTTCGATTTTTTATTATTAGATTGTAATGTTTTCAATATTTGTTTGTCAAAAACTGTTTTATAAGTAGATTTTTATTTATATTGTGGATGCCGATAATTGGTACCTTAAAATTAGTTGTTGAACCCATCCTCGGCACTAGTGCCGATAATTGGTTGTATGGATTAGACTGTATTTAGGTCGAGTTTAGCATAAATATCTAACTTACCTTGGGAACAGTTTAGTCTTTATATGCAGTATATAGTAGGGATCTATTGGGCTAATTTTCGGCACCCCGTATTTCCATTGGAAATTAGCATACATTTGTCTTAAAACGCATGCCGATAATACCACCATATATGTGCCGGTAAATAGAACTTATTTTTTTCAGATTAAAATTACTCTACAATGGATACGAAAAAACGAATGCACTATTCTACCCAAGCTTTAAATAAGGCTATTGAAGCTATTCAATTAGGAATGCGATTTAAAACCGCTAGCAAATTATACAAGGTACCTAGATCGACATTACAAGACAAAGTAAAAGGTAGAACCCCCTTAGAGAAGAAATCTGGACCAGAAACTGTATTAACCAAAGAAGAAGAAAATTTACTTGTCGCGTGGCTATTTCGAATTTCGGACTGTGGTTTTCCTGCATAGTAACATTCAGTTGCTAGAGAGTGTTCAGCTGCTGGTTAAAGAACTAGACAGGCCTAATAACTTTACAGATGGAAGGCCTGGCCAAAAATGGTACGAATTATTTTTGAAAAGACACCCGGAGTTAACCACAAGGATTTAGAGCTAGTCTAACCAAAACTCGCATTTATCAAGGGTTTAAAGAAGTAAGAAGCCACCTAGAAAATACAAACAATTTTAACATTACTTTGGATCCCAGTCGTGTATTTAATTGTGATGAAACCGCCTTTTTTCTTAGTCCCAAGGGAGAGAAAGTTTTAGTCAGAAAGGGTGAAAAAACAGTGTATTCATTTGTAAATAATGACGACAAAGAATGTCTAACAACTTTGGTCACTTGTAGTGCCATCGGTGAAATATTACCTCCAATGATTCTTTTTAACAATAAACGAATTCCCAAATCTGTTGTTGATAAAGTACCAAAACATTGGGGCATTGGAAAGTCTGAAAATGGCTGGATGACTGGAGAAACCTTTTTCGAGTACATCGCTAATATATTTTATCCTTGGTTGGTTGCTATAAATGTTCAGTTTCCAGTTATACTATTTTTGGATGGCCACACATCCCACCTAACCATGGCTCTCAGTGCATTTTGTATTAAAACAAATATTATTCTTATAGCACTGTGCCCTAATGCAACACACATTCTACAACCTCTAGATGTAGCAGTTTTCCGTCCGTTAAAACTCGAATGGAAAAAGAGTGTGCACCACTGGAGAATGGAAAACAATGGACAAAAAATTACCAAAGATTTATTTGCCCCTATTTTAGAAACCACATTTCAAAAAATGAACAATTTTCCGGATATTGTTAAAAATGGCTTCAGAACTTGCGGTCTTGTTCCCTTTAATGTTAAAAATATAAAATTTTCTAAATATTTTAAAGTAGAAGCACATGCAGAAAAACATCAGGAGAAACAAGAACACCCTACAGAAGCAGCAGCATCATTAAAATTATCCTTGAGAATTATAGAACAGGAAATTACGAACGAGATCCTTAGATCCTTTCAACTTTCCGGAGCAGTTTGGGAAGAACCGGTAGAGCACACAAGCCTATTTCTGTTATGGAAGACAATAAAAAACAAAACAGAGCAAGACCAATCAGTGAATGATATCAACAATGAATACAATGATGAGACAGAATTAATTAATCAAGTACAAGTTTTACAAGTTGAGAATGAACGACAAGAAGGATCAATTATTACAGAAGACGTGTCTTTTATAGAGATTAAAAAATGCCAATGAAATTGATGTCACAGGAATAATTGACACTAACAAATTAGTTCTCTCAATAGACATGCCTGAAGATATTCCCATTATAACTGTAAATACATCTGACATAGCTTTAGGGGTACTCGATTCTCGACCTGAAATAAATTTAGAAGTATCTGAAAAACACAAAACGGACGATTCTTATGACCAACATACTCCACCAAAATTTGATATTGAGAATAATAACGTTCAGAGAGTGGATACTGTAGATCCCAACCTGACAATAAGTGATTCAAGAAAAAATATTGCAAATAATTCTTTTGAGCAGCGTTCCCCATTTTCAGAATTGAATGTTCAGCAAGTGATAAAACCCCTAGATTCTACTATATCGAAGATACCGGAATCCGGAAATATTTCTGAAAAGGAATTGCGGCCTTTAGATCAGAATCTTACAATTAAAAATATTCCGACTCCATTTAAAAAAACCTTGTTTTGGCCTGTATCTAAGGCAAATATTGTTAAGCGAAAATCAAAGGAAAAGATACCTGCTGTAGCAACATCCTTTCAGTGGCACCAGTACTATGAAAAAAAAGAAGAAAAGAAAAAACACGAAGAAGAACTGAAAATGAAAAGGATTGAAGACCGTACCAAAAGAAAAGAAATAAATTTGCAGAATAAAAAGAAAAAAGCCAAAATTGATATTCCGCAGTATACTAATAAGAGAAAGTCTAATCGAAGGCGCGCTACTAGTTTTGAAGTAAAAAAAGTTAGGAGGGACCTATTTTTAAAAGAGGTGAGCAATGAAGCTTCAACATCAAAACCTTCAGAAGAATCTTGGTATTGTTTAATATGCAACACTGATCGGATGATTCACATGCGTCTTTGTTCTTCTTGCCTAAAATACTACCATGAGGAATGCATTGGTTTAACAGAAGAAGACGAAGATGAATTCTCTTGTCCTTTTTGTGACTAATTACCTTATTACTTTCGTTGTTTGTTAGGCTCTCAAAAGTTTCAGTATTAGAACAGTATGTGTTATTTTATATTTTACTTTTGCCAAAAAAGTAAGTACCAAATATGTTTAATTACGTAGTTTAATTTGTTACTTAAACATTTGTGTTGTTTAATTGTTTATTAAAGTTTTTATCTTTTTTAATAAATGTTTTTAACAGTCTGGATTATAAGAAGTTTATTTAATAATAAAATGAGTAGGTTACAACAAAATTGAATTTTAAATTTTATTATGGTTAAAAAATGTCGGTGACGGTAAAAGGCTCTTAAGGATGCCGAATATTGGAGCATAAATATATTTTAGGGTGCCGGTAATAAGGGCATGCTAGATTTGTCATATAATTATTTTTTATAAATATAAACGTTTATTTTAGGATTAAAGCAACATCTCATCATTAAATACTTTACCATTTGTTAACTTCCTTAATCATTAAAATGAAGATATCTTATTTGTTTTATTTTTAACATAAAAATTAAGTTTCACAATGTCCTTAAGGTGCCGATAATAGGGACTTTTACCTTATTTAAAGTTAAACTTATTAACGACATTTAGAAGCAATTAAGATGTTTTGAATCCTGCATATCTGCATTGATTTACAGAAAGAAGCGGGACTCTTGCTTTTCTCAAAAATATTAATGGAATTAAGAAATTCAATGAACTGCCCAATACTGATTTATAAGATGTATTTTTATGTAAGACAACTTGCGTTGAAACTCTAAAGGGATAATTTGTGGTCAAATAATTACATAAAAGATGTCTTAAGGTGCTTGCTTTATATGAGTCTCTACTTCTACAAATGTTTTTTGGAGGTTGGGAAAAAAATTTTTCAGCTTTTTCAATTTCTTCAGCCCACCTACTTAAGAATCTTTCGTTTCTAGTTTCAATTATATTGTGAAGGGTGCAACAGGCAGCTACAATGTTGGCCACAAATTTATAATTTATGTCGCACCTTTTTAAAATTCGCCTCCACCGAGCTTTGAGTCTTCCAAACGCTATTTCCACAACCACCCTGCCTGAACTTGTATATACATTATAGGAATCTTGTTAAGGTGTTAAGCCACGTGAAGAAAAAGGTTACTTTAACCATGGTAGTAAAGGGTAGGCTGGGTCATAAAAAATAGCATATGGAACTATATTTTCTTCCAGCTTAACTGTTCCCTGAAAAATAAAATACATTTAAATTTAAATAAATGTAACATATAAGTAAAAAAACTCCAATAATACCGTTATAAATCATTTAGAGAATAGGCAAGATAAATATAAATATTATTATGACTTAGGAAAGCACTGTGATGGGCCAGAAATTAAAGTAACGCAGTTGAATCACTTATTTGAGAAACCCCACATGTCCATAAATTTAACATTTCGACTTTTTTAGCTTAACTCGTTCTTCTATAATAGACGCACATTTTAAAGAGAAATCGCACATGTCCATTCTATATAATGCTTACAAGTCCCGGACATGTGGTGTTTCTCGAATAAACAGCTCCTAAAACGGTTACCTGACGAATATCATGCGTTCCGTAGGCATATTTATTTTTACTTTAGTTTCGACAATGTCGTCGTCCGAGGAGGATCTTTCTGTGGAACCTATTTTTAAAAAACGCAAAAAGGGACTAAAACAAGTTATTGATAAAAATGAAGCGATTAAAAGTGCACGAGTGAAGGGCAAAGAATATCTGAATTACAGAGGCATCAAAGTAAATGAACGAACAATGGGTGAACCATGCCGGTAAGATAAATAATTTTGTTTTTGTCGATCAATATATAATTTAAGTACGTTTTTTAGGTGCAGGTCACGCTGTTTTCTTAAAATTCCTGAAGGTGATCGGCAAGAGATTTTTGATAGATTTTATGCCCTAGGGACGAAAAATGAACAAGATGTATATTTGCAGGCTTTAATTGAGTGTTCAGAAATTTCAAGAAAACGACGGAGAGTGGATCAAAATAATGCAAAACCGAAAAGCAAAACATATAAATACTCTTAGTCATCTAGTTCGCGAAAGTATAGTGTCTGTAAAACCACTTTTGTTAGTATCCATGGGGTTACTGTGGACCGTGTTCGGCGCTTGGCTAACTTATTGTCATTAGGAAAATCACCTAATGATAGAAGAGGTAAACAGACCACAGGATATGCAAAACCTGGAGGAGTGGTCAGGCAAGTAGAGGAACATATTCGTTCAATACCGGTAAAAAACTCACATTATGGTAACCGAGACTATCACTACCTAAGTGAAAAATTGGACATTAAGAAAATGCATGAATTATTTCTCACAAACAATCCCGAATCATCTGTGAAGTACAGCTTTTACCGCAGGATATTCAAGGAACGTTTTAGCTTGTCTTTCGGTAGACCACAGGTCAATACCTGCTCTGCCGTACAAACCAAATTTGATTTTTTACTACCAATCGATTCAGCGTGAAAAGATCTACCTGGTAGTATTTTTAAAACTGTAATATGTTAAAAACTAAGAACAGTATGAAGAGTTACGTTTAGGCATATTTCATAATTTTTGCCACGATACATAACATTTACAAAGTTAAAATCAAGTATGTCGATATTACAATTAAAAAATAAAGTAAGTCGACATACCCAAAAAATCCATAGCTTAACTTTAGTAACCATGCCTGTCATACATAATTACAATCCAAAAACCAAGCAAGTCTATTTGCTATTAAAATTGCGGGTTTGGCGCCAAACGTCCAGCCAATAGAAAATCCGCATTTCATTGTGATGCATGACGTTGTCCTATCAGACCGTTTGCTGGTGGGTGGAAGAGTGCTCCGGAGGTGCGTAATAATTAATAAATCAGTTCGGTCTAATTCCTTCGCTAAGGAAGCACGCCAATATTTTTTTGCTTTGAATACCATGGACCACGCTAGCGCCGTGTCAAAACGAAGCCTACTAATTTTACAAAGAGCACAGCAGACAATACGGTAAGCAATATAAATAATATATAAAAAATGAATTAAATCAATGGATTTTGCAACAACTTTACCCCGTAGTATATTTTAAGTTTGGTGTAGTGCGAAATAACTTATACTAATTTGAATTTATCCATTAACGACCTTTATATTAGGAGTTGATTGGTATAATAATAATCATAGCTGTAAGAACTATAGACCATTATTCTATATTTTATATTAAATTTATACAAGAATTAGTCAAATAAAAAATTCAAAAATTAGTAAAACATATATCAAAAAGAACATTCTATATAAGAAGATTGAAGGACAAGAGAAGTACATTGCAAGAAAAGGTTTATTTGAAATTTAGTAATAAAATTTTGGACTTTTATGTCAAAAATGACAAAAAAAAGTATCAAGAAAAATACCAGCCAATCAATCAATGACAGTCAATCCAATGAACACCTTTCAAAGGAACTTGCTTCAGATAAAGAAGAAGGATATTTACCATTAAGATATCCAATCCGAGCAAGTCAAAATCTATGTAGTGAGAAAATAAATAAATTTAAAGTATGCAAAGAGGACAAACAAGAAGCAGGACCTTCAAATGTAAATGTATGTGAAGAATGTAGAATAAACATAAAACAAAATCAAAATTCTATACAGTATAATGGCTCCTGTAACAATTGGTACCATGTAAAGTGTTCAAAATTAGACATTAAATTATTAGATAATTTTATTAAAAAAAGAAAAAAAAAAAGTGGATATGTGAAAAATGTACATTAAGACCTACAGGTAATTTAGAGAAATATGTTAAAGAACTTCAAAAATCAATCAATTTTTTATCTGAAAAATATGATGTACTAAAGAAAGAAAATAAAAAAATTTCCAAAACATTAATAGAAGTAAATAAAAATCAAGACGAATTAAAAAAAGAAAATATATCTCTAAAGAAACATGTGGAAAATTTACAAATATAAATATCAAATATTCAAGAAACAACTGATTTTAAATCACAAGCATTGTTAAAAAATAATATTGAAATTAAAGGCGTACCGAAAAAATCAAATATTAATGATGAAGAAATAACAAAAATAATTTTGAAACATATTGGAATAATTACTGAAAAAGAAGATATAATAGATATAAAAAGAATAAATAATAAAAATAATAACGGAAATATTATTAAAGTCGAGTTCAAAAACGACGATATGAAAAAGAAGATTTTAGAAAAGTCAAAACAATATTTCAAAAATCGAGGTAAATTGACAACAAACGAACTTAATTTAAAAACCATCAAAATAATATCATATACATCAACGAAGAATTAACTCAAAAAATGAAGTACCTATTTGGAAAAACAAAATAATTAAAAAAGAAAGGTTTTAAATACATTTGGATCACCAATGGAAAAATTTTTGTAAGAAAAAATGCTGAAGAAGAAGTTATAAATATTAATTCAGAAGAGAAATTAAAAAAGTGGATAAATTTACCCACATGTTAAAATTAACTTTTTTAATTTTATTATTATTAATATAATAATTAAAATTTTGAAGGAAATAAAGATGAACTGTTTAAACGAAGTTAAAATAAATAATATTCAAACGCAACTGGTAAGCAGTAAAAATGAATATAACGCCCTTAAATTTAATAACAAAACATTTTCGATATATCACAATAATAAACGTAGTATTGCTAAAAATATTGATGAAAGTAAGTTATTTATTTATAATTTAGAAGAAAAATTTGATATTATAATATTCACGGAAACATGGCAAATTTTGGATAAAAATTTATTTCATATTCCTAATTATAATTTAATATACAATAATGGTAATTTAAATAAAAATGATGGAATTGTTGTGTTTATAAAAAATGACCTTAATTATAGTTATGAAATAATACCAATTAAAGAATTAAAAATAACATACATAAATTTAGTTATTAATAAAATTATGAAAATTAATATTATTGCATTTTACAGACCTCCATCTACATGTCTAACGAAATTTAACAATGATTTGAAATGATTTTTTAACGCTCATTATAAAAAATTTAAAAATGATGATTCAACAATATTTATTGGAGATCTAAATATTAATATACTCTTAAATACAATACATACTAACGAATATTTAAATATTTTAAATGAATATAATTTTATATCATTTATTAATGGTATCACAAGAAAAATAAATAATCAATCTTCATGTATAGATCATATTTTCATTAAAACAAAACAAAATTTGTCAAATTTTAAATCATTCATATTCCAATATCAAATTACAGACCATTATCCAATTATTTTACAAAATTTTTCAAATATAAATCCAACTACACAACCTAATATGAACAAATATAAAACATATATTAATTACAATAAATTAAATCAATGTTTAAGTAAATCGAATTGGAATAAATTTTTTTTATTAAATTCCCCTGAAGATTTAAGTAATTTTTTAATCAAAGAGGTTCAAAATAATGTTGAAAAATGTAAAGTTAATATTAATAATAGGAAAAATGTTCCAAAAAAAGATTGGATATCCAAGAGTTTATTAATATCAATTAATAAAAAAAATGAACTTTATAAAAGTCAGAGAAATAAAGATAATAAAGACCTAATTGATAACTATAAAAATTATAAAAATAAATTAACCGAAATTATTAAAAAAGCTAAAATAAATTATTACAAATCTCAAATAGAAAATAAATGTAATTCATCAAATGAATTATGGCAATGTGTTAAAAAATTATGCAATAAAAAAAATAAAAACAACTGTAAAATATTATGCATCATGGCTATCCATGGCACACTTGACGAAAGTAAATAAATTAATATCCAGTATTTTGCTTAGTAATATTTAATTTATGAGCTTATTTTTAATCCAATCGCAAATAAATTAGGATGGTTCGATTCGCCAAAAAATCCTCTTTTCGGAAAGTGGTTGTCAAAAAAGGGTCGCCATTTGAAAAAAAATAGTTAGGCACGAAAATGTGATTTTGCCAACTTGTCTTATTCCTATCTATCATACTAACAACTAAAACGATGCGATTGTAATTTTCTGACAACACCGGAGGTCCTTAGATTAGTTTGCGTCCGATAGTGGCCACCTAGATGCAATATTAAAAGTGACTCTAAAAAATTCAAGTAGGCGTAAAACTTTTTTAAAATGTCATATTCTGATCCAGAATTGTCTCAAAAATCCAAAAATGTAAAAATATACAGGGTGTTCCATTTAAAAATTCGAAACCAGAGCCGTTTCCGGTGAAACCGGAAGTGATCGAAAAGTAAAAAATATGCGAAAACTCTCCTCTTCCTATACCATTTAATCTTATTTTGATACACCTAACGCTGTAGTAATTAAAACGATTAAATATATAACTAAATACAAACAAGAAATTAAAATATGGATAATCAAAAATCCAAGATATTTTTTCCATAATATTATAGATTAAATGTTTTAAAATATGAAATATAATGAATATATTATATATAATTACGTATATTATTGTGACGTATATTCTTTAAATTCATGGATATGAAAATATAAAAACATTATTATTACTCACTACAAGTAAGACTTCGTGAGTTTTATTATCATTTTTAGTTTATTCAAATTTTTAATGTAAACAAATTGCAAATATTTTATTGTATAATATATTGAATAAACTTTTTATTTATTTATTTATTTATTATTTATTATAGGTTGGCACGTTAGTGTGCCAAAATTTGACTGTCACGCGTCAAATCTTTAATTGAAAAATAGTATATCCTACGAGTGTTTCAATTTTCCGTTTTGTGCGTTCTGTGTGACCTGAAAAATAACGCATTTTTTTTTAGGACTCCTTCGCCTAATGACGATTCCGATAAAGATCCCGACTATACACCAGACGCTAATAAAGAAATCAGGAAGGTTCAGACGTACTTTACTACTAAGGATTTTCAGCTTAGACCTTCCAATCCATTAATTAATAAATTAAGTTCCAGTTTTAAAGAAGGAGACTTTTTCCCTACACTTGGAGCATGGGAGTTTGGATCAGGTCGCGCACATTGTGTTAACCTTTCAAATGTCAAGAAATTGCTTTTACAAAATCCTGAGAGCATACTGGTTGATAATATGTCATATGAATACAATAAATGTGACAATAGTGCATTAAAAATTGTTAGTACTGAGGAGTCGGATCGAGCTAATTTTAAAGTAACCAAGTTAACGGACCCTATTTTAAATATGTCACACGACGAAGAGGCTTTACGTAATTCAACAATAAATGTTGACGTTGAAAGAGTAGTTATATCTAATAAAAAATCTAAATCTAAAGAAAGGCCGGACATTATCAAAAAATTGCTACCTTCATGTAAGGCAACCTGTAGACAAAAATGTTCCGAAAGAATTAATAACGAACAACGAGATATTGTGTTTAATTATTATAGCAAGCTTAATTTTGGTGAAAAACGTTTCTTCCTTGGAAAATTTCTAGAAAAAAATGCTGTAAAAAATTATAGAAGCGATGCACTTTCTCATAAAACTTTTAACGTAAAATACAATCTGCCTTTATCATGCCAGATTGCACAAATGGAAACGGACGTGTTGACAAAATCAATAGCCAGTAAGCAGATGCAAAAAGTTCCAGAAAATGAATACAGAAGAAGCAGTGGCTGACAGAATCCCTCTACCCAAATTGAGATATTTTGCAAAACTATCTAGTGCCAATCAAACAGCCCTCCTTACCCAAGGAACAAAGCAAGTAGCATCCATGCCTGTTTTTGGTGGCCATCGTACTAGAATATTTGGTAATTATTTTTTCAAGTATTTGGATGAGCAATCACCATCAGGTGCTGGAGTAATGACAATCCAAGGAATTGAAGCTGACCTCACTAAGATCCTGAGAGAGCTAAAAACCAAGTTACAAAATTCCCAAGGGAATCAAGAGGCTGGGACAGTTCAGTGGATTTTTATGGACGAAAACTCATCAGTGGACCATTACACTAAAGAAACTCCTGCTGTTCCAACTCCTACATTCAACCCTGTTGAGTCTGGTGAGTTTTTTCTTGGCTAACGTGTTCTTTTCATTGCTTTTCCCACCATTACTCTTTGTTTAGTTTTAGGGATTTTCTGCACAATCGTCCATAAGCATTGTCTTTTGTATTTCACATTTATGTTTTTGTTCAGTCGTTGATAAGTGTTTATAGATATATACACGGTACATGTGTGCTCTCCAAAAAATTCTAAATTCTAAGTGGATAAAGTGTGTTTAATAAACTGTGTTTTGTACCAGATTGTTCATTGGAATCTCGTCATTCTGGTAAAATAATGGTGAAGTGTTAAATAACAAAGACCTTGCTATCAAATCACTTAAACATAGGTTCTAAACTTTATTTATCTCTAAAGTAATATTAACTTGCCAACGATTTAAATTAAAATAAAAAGAAAAAAAAATCAACAACAAAACATACTAATCCTGGCACAAAAAAAAAATAAATTCTAAATGTTTTCATCCCGTATGAATATAATTATCTCTAAATATTGTGATCCCAATTTTTTCTTCAACTCACTAATAATTATAAACATTTCTTTAAGATTGATAGAGATACCACGTTTGTGGATTGGATGTACCTTTATTCTTTAAGATATTAGAGTGCATTTTATTGTACTACGTTATTATATTGTTTGATTTGACTACACCAGGACAGTACTACAATTTATTTATTTGTTCTGATTTATGTTATCTTGACAATTTTTAAAGCTTAATACTTCCTCTCTTTTTCCTTACCTGTTTTCCTTTTCTAGTGGTCCTCTTTGTTTGTCTCAAAAAGTCGTCCTGACGGATCCCAGGACGTGAAGTGTGTGTCCCTGTCTTTTTGTGTTCTAGTTTTCTTCACACGTATTTTTATTTTTTTTTTGTGTTTTTTATTATTAATATTTTTATTTGGTAACAGAATTTTAACTAACTATGGAAACAGTGTTCAAATGTTGTAAAAAGTCGAAACTAACTCAGAATTATTTTTGTGTTAGTTGCCATAACATATTCCATAAGAGTTGCTACAAAAGAATAAAGGACTGCCACGTAATTAATAGACACACTATTTTTTGCTCTAACAGATGTGCCAATGAGGCTGCGGAGAATGCTCAAATTGAGGCTTTTGTTTCTCACATTGACGATTTGAAAAGTGAGATAGCTCAGAAAGACGAACACATTAACAAACTAAATAAACGCATTTCTACTTTCGAAATTGATGCCTATGACGTGGAGGAGCAGTTTAACCAAGATATAAATAACTATAAGGCATCGATTAAAATTCTAAAAGAAAAACTGTCTAAAGCTTCCCTAGATACTAAAAAAGAATGTGAGGAATGCAGGGTTGGTCTTGGTAGAGTTAAGGAATTTGAAATCCAGGTGAGGGAGCTCAGTATAGTCAATAAGCAGCTACTCAATCAAATTAAAGATCTCGAAATACAGACGAAAAGCTTGGCGATTGATTTGGACAGGGTGAAACCTGTTAGTAACTCCTCCACCCAGCTCGAAAAGTCAACTCAAACTTTATTAGATAGGTCATCATCTTCCCAAACACAATTTTGCGCCAAACGTCGCACTGACAATATAATTAGTAATGTGCTTATTCTGAATGACGGTCTTTTGGGAAGTTACTCTAAACTGTTACGTAACACATTGGGCTGTGATTACCATGTCCTCGAAATTTCTAAGTTCAACGCAACTTTAGACCGTGTAACTGAGGACATTGTCAGATTATGCTGGGAATTTTCCAAGAGAGACTTTGTGATAATTCAGGGTGGTCTCGCGGATGCCCTTATGGGATCTGATTTGTCTGAATCTACTCTGACTCGTATTCTCGTTATGGGCCTCCAGACCAATGTAATCTTGACTACAGTTCCTGATCTTAAATCGTCACCTGTGCCGGCTCAGATCAATCGGTCAGTTTTCTCCTTAACGTCCTCTAACAAATTATCAACTAATAGCACACGTATGTTTGATTTGAATAGTCTGAGCTCTGAGGATCTATATACTACTAGACAAGGCCTACCTAGACTCTCAGTCCCTGGCAGAAGAAAAGTTGCTCGACATTTCTCCGAGTTGATTCTTGCCAGCTCTGACTCCTACTATCGTGAGATGCATAAAACCTTTCAAGCCCGCCTTGACGCTTTGTGTGTAGAACCCTGCATTTCGAGACATGTGGACCCCTCATCTGGGCCTGTTGCGCGGTGTGACGGTGAAGACTTTGATTATTTGGTCGTGATTTCCCCTCTGAAGAGAACTTCAATGACAGCCACGGAGCCTAATATCGTTTCTGAACACTCGACTACGCTCAGACCATTACCAACTGTGTCCAATCCATTATCTAAGAACAAGTTTTTTCGTGGAAGAAGACTGCGCTCCACAGCTTTGTGAGATTGCTGAGCTAGGTGGATCCCATCACTCCTCTGCCACTCGACCTACGTCTCATCCATCTTATCGTAACAAACAAAAAAATTTTAATAAGGTTAAAAATTCTAAAATAGTCTCTAAAATTCGTTTTGGGCATATTAACATCAGATCAATTTCTAAAAAAAATAATGATATTAAGTCACTTGTCGTGGAATCAAGTCCCCAATTCACCGCATTATGTATAAGTGAAACGTGGCTTAATGCCAAAATTCCTGATTCATTCTGTACCATAGATGGTTTTACATTTGTGAGGCGTGACCGAGATGGCAGGGGTGGTGGTGTTGGGGTATTCGTGAATAATCGAGTACAGTTTAAGCGACTTGATGTACCAATGGATTCTGACATTATTAATTTTGAATTTATTGCTCTAAAATTAATTTTAAATAAAAGTCCATTTGGACTTGCAGCCTTTTACAGAACTCCTGATTCCAATTATACTAATGTCTCGGCTCTGGGAGACATAATACTTTTTTTTTAACGCGAATGGTATCAGTAACTTTGTGGTTATGGGCGACCTAAATATAAATCTACTTAATAATTCTCCCATGACTAGATTTTTCAATAACTACTTAGGTGTCTGCGATTGTTGTCAAGTCATTCGGTCTCCTACTCGTGTTACTGGGGACACGGAATCTTTGATTGATGTCATCATTACTAATTCTAACCTACAACTAATTAATGCTTCTGTTTCTGAACTGAATATGTCCGACCACAATTTAATTTCATGTGCACTTGATCTTGAAAGTGAGTGCTCCAGTATGGTTGTCAAGACTGTGAGAGCCTTCAAAAATTTTAATACTGATGAGTTTAATTTTGATGCAGCCCAGATAAACTGGGATTTTTTGTATTATATGTCTGATATAAATGAAAAGATAGCGTTTTTTAACAATAATCTCGTGTCATTATTTAACAAACATGCTCCCCTAGTCACGATAACCTATAAAAAATCAAAACAACCTAATCCCTGGTTCACGGACACCCTTAAAAGGCTTCGCAGACTAACGAGAAACTCTTGGTCAAAGTTTAAACGTACCCGAAAACCTGAGCATAGGCGTTACTACTACGATCTGCGGAATACATACAACGCAGCACTTCTTAGCGAGAAAAGAGCATATTTCTCTATGGTACTTAGGGACTGCCGTCGTGATAGTAGAAGAATGTGGTCTCACTTAAGGAGCTGGAATATCCATCATAGTGATCACTCACTGGTTCTGGATCCTCAGTTGCATGATGCTGAGGCTACCAACGATATTTTTGTGGATAGCATCCCTAAAACGAGCCCTGATTCTCACTAAATTACTCAATTTCTCTCATCTCCTCACGCTACCACCTCATTTCAGTTTTCTCACGTCGATGAGAATTTGATAAAGCACTTAATCCTGAAGCAAAAGCCACACATGATGGGACATGATAACATCTCTGCTAAAATGCTCCAGTTGGCCTTGGTGTACATCTTAAGACCCCTAACTCATTTAATAAATGTATCGTTCGAGACGGGTGTAGTTCCTGACGTCTGGAAGGTGGCTATTATTAGGCCTATAGGGAAAAAGCAGAATGCCAGAATAAATAACTTTAGTGATCTTCGACCGATAAGCCTGCTTTCCGTCCCCCTCAAAATAGCTGAATCTGTCCTTCACCATCAATTATCATTGTTCTTGGAGCTGAACTCTATTTTACCCATTAGGCAGTCTGGCTTTAGGAAGGGGTTTGGGGCATGCACCAGCCTTTGTTCGATCGTCGATGAATGCTTCCATGGTTTTGAAAATCAAAAACTTACCTCGGTTACTCTGCTAGATCTGTCTAAGGCATTTGATACTGTTCATTTTGACTGTTTATTGGCCAAACTCGATCACTATGGGATTCTAAACAATATTAATGACTGGTTAGCCAGCTACTTAAAACATAGATATCAAAAAACTATGTTGGATAATAACGATGACTCTTCCATATCCATATCATCACTGAAAGAACTACAGTCCGGGGTCCCCCAGGGATCTGTCTTGGGTCCTCTCCTTTTCTCAATCTTATTGGCTGACCTGGAGAATGTCCCAGAGCATTGTGAACTTCATATGTTTGCTGATAATATCCAACTCATCTTCCAGTTTTCACCAAACGACAGGAGCCAAGCGTGCTCATTTATTAATACTGACTTGGGCCTTGTGAGAGCGTGGTCTGAGAAGAATGGTCTCGTGCTGAATCCTTCTAAAACAGTCCATCTCCTTGTCGGTTCGCCACAAGTTCTGCATTCCTGTAGTGAACTTCCACTGAGTATTTGTGGTGATCCAATCTCCACTGTAAAGTCAGCCAGGAATCTAGGACTTATTATAGATTCTCATCTCAAGTTTAATAAACATGTTAATCTTATCTGTCAGAAGGCATATCTCAGCCTTAAATACCTACTACCATTTAAGGATCTCCTTGACTCCGAAACTAAGAAAACACTTGTTGCTTCCTTGGTTTTGTCCCACTTCAACTTCTGTGATGTTGTCTATGGTCCTTGCATTACTAATGAGGCTCGCAACCAGCTGCAGAAGATGTTTAATCATGCTGTCCGTTTCGTGACGCCTGTGCCTAGGTTCGCTCATATAACACCATATTTACGTGAACTTAAACTGCTCAAGCTTAATGAATCTCGCTTTATTCACTATGCCTGTTTTATACAAAGAATCCTTAATTCTGGTATTCCACAGTACTTGGTTACTAAATTAAAAAGACGGACTGATATACATACTAGAGGCTTAAGAGAAATCGATTATCGTTTGGATATCCCCAAACATAAAACATCTTCGTTTCGGGCATCTTTTTCCTACTGTGCTCCTTCCATCCGCAACAATCTGCTGGATCTTCGTAATGTCTCCATTCCGACTTTAAAAACTAGATTAAAGGCCGAATTCATAAATGACAGTTTTAGGCGCAATGTCAATCTAAATTGCTTTTAATTGACTAATGAAAAATAGAAAAAAAAAATGCTCTCCCTGAGCCTTCTCTCTCCTTTATGACCTATTTTAATGTAATTTATATTTAATTTAATGTACCTCCTTAAAATTGTCTAAGATTTATTTCTTTTTCCCCTTGTAATTAGTGTTTTAGACGATCATATATCTAAATTTTTACTTTTATAATTAGTAGGGCTTGGTGTTTGTATCATTTTATGTACCATGTCCATTTGTGTTATTTTATGTCCGCACAATAAACTATTTGAATTTGAATTTGAATTTGAATTCAAGTTTGCAAAACTATGTTTTTGCATACCATTGGGCATACATGTGACGCTATTATAACTGAATTTTTAAACAATCCCGATGAGTCGTTTCCAGAAATAAAAGATAGGAGAGGGAGTGCGAGAGCAAATATAGCGAAAAAAGTATGCTTGGAAAACTATGCACAAATTAAGAATCATATTGATTCTTTCCACCCAACTCAATATCGCTATAATTTAGCTCATGCGCCTAATAGAAGATATTTGCCAAGTGTCCTATCAATTTACAAGTTCTAGGAAGAGTTTAAGTCTAAAATTAAACCCGTATCCTACGAAACATATAGAAAAGTTTTTGAGAAAGAGAATATAGATTTTTCCAAACCTTCACAAGACGAATGTCCAACTTGTTTGCTACATAACAACCATATGCGTGAAGAAAACGATAATCAATCGGAACAAACGATCAATACAAACTCCGATCATCCAGAAAGTTGTGAAGTATGTGACCAATACCAGATTCACAAAAAGAAATACACAGCCGCACGAATGTCGTACGAAGATGACGTCTGCAAGATATGGGAAAACACTACTGAATTATTTGCAGTGGATATGCAGAAGGTACTGATTATACCGAAAATGATAACCAAAAACTCTTTTTTTGTAAGTCGCTTGGTATGTTTTAATGAGACATTTGCCAATTTAAGGAAAAATGGCACACATTTTTGTATAATGTGGCATGAAGCAATTAAAGGACGAACAGGACCTGACGTCCTTTCAACATTTTACAATGTTTTAAAGAACTTGGGTGATAATACAAAAAATGTAATTTTTTGGGCAGATAACTGTGCTGCACAAAATAAAAATTGGATTTTGTTTACAAGCTGTGTAATTTTCGTTAATGAGAATTGGGGTCCCGATGAAATAACTTTTAAATATTTTGAATCGGGACATTCATTTATGAAAGCTGACGCTATTCACGGTGCCGTTGGCAAGCAATGGAATAAAGCCAAAGAAGTATTAGATTTTGAAGATCTTCTTAATCTTATTAAAAAATCGTGCCGCAATAACAAAATCATTGAACTTCACGCTGAAGATTTTGCGAGTTTTGAAAATGGATGCCAAGCAAGAAAACAAGGCACAAATACAATTCCATTATTGCATGATGTTAAAGTATGCCAGTTTAGAAAAGGACGCAGGTCTCTCTTTTTCAAAAATTAAATAGATTTCCTTAATTTTAAGGAAGTTAAATTTTTAAAACCAAAATTTAAACATATTTTACCTGAGGTGAAGTTAATCACAGCGGGTAGAGGAATTAACCAGGAAAAAAGGACAAAATAACTAAAGAGTTGCTAGGTCAAATGCCTCCGAAAAAACAAATATTTTGGCGTCAACTTCCCGTATCTAATGCCTCGGAAGATCTTGGCAAAGTTGTGGGAGAGGTTGTAGTAGATTAGTTTTAAATATTTGTGTTTTTTCATTGTAATAATTTTTAATTGTATATAAATATGGCTGCATACCAAGTTTAGAATGTGTATGTAAACTTACTTGTTTTTTTATTTGAATTAAAGACATACTTGGTTCTTTGTTCGTAAAAATGGTGTTTTTTAAATAAAAATCGAATTTAAGTAAGTCTTAAGCATCGTTTATTTTCTTCTCTTTTTTAAAAAAGGTATGCCTCCTGGGGATATCATGTGTTATAAGTATTTGAGGGTCTATACAAAAAACCAAGCTCTCAAGGCAAATACTAATCAAATTAATCAATTTTTAGTGAAATATTTTACAAAAACTTGTTTTCCCAAAACTCGACAATCCTAACTTACTTGGTTTTTGGTTTGTACGGCAGTGCTGTACTTGTGAGGAACTTTCCAACAAAATTAGGTCTAAGGTCCTAAACAACGTTGCTAAACGTGTAGCTGTGGCGGAGAAAATAGTGCACCAAAGAAAAGCCAAACAATTCTATAGCAAGATGAAGTCGATTCAAGAGTTATGCCAAACAGATGCCACGGTAGGAGCAATTTGCGTTGATTATATGCAAAATCTTTCCCTCCCTGTTATTCTGGTTCAAGACACATTTTACCTGCATCAACTAACTGTTAACGTTTTTAATAACCACGACCTTAAAACTGGAAAAACCATGTTTTATGTATACCACGAAGGTATGGGCAAAAAAGGACCAAATGAGGTTTGCTTTTTTATTATGAATTTTATAACCAGGGATATTCCACCTAACATTGAACATTTCCATATTTTTTCTGACGGATGTGGTGGTCAAAATAAGAACCATTCAGTTATTAGAATGTGCTTAAGCCTTGCAGACCTTGGACGATTTCAAAGTATGAACCAGTATTTCCCCATAAGGGGACATTCCTACATGCCTTGTGACAGGGATTTTGCCATGGTAAAGAAGAAAATTAATAAAAATGACAGGGTTTTTCTACTAAAAAATGATGGTTCATTGATTGTCAGTTCAAGCAGTAAAAAAAAATTTTCGGTGTACCTAATGGATGAAGACAATACATTGATCAAAAACTATAAAAAATGGTGGTACATTTACTACAAACAAATTTGTTTATCTACAGCATCTTACGGAAGGGGTGTTAAAAAAAAAGATAAAGTTTCTTTTCTGATTTCGAATTTTATGCACTTTAGCTACAGCAAGGAGGAGAAAGGCGTTGTGACTGCTCGCGACTATATTGATGGCCTAATAAAGCACGAATTTAGGTTGGGAACATCTACTGTTGTAAGATCTTTTCCCGCAGTCGTTGCATACCCTAATATAACAGTCCCAGTGCAAAAAAGATGTTGAATATAAAAAAGTTTAAGAGGTATATCGTAGGAAAAGATGAAGAAATTGAAAACTTTTATAGGCAAATATTTGAATGGCCAACTGTTGGTGGCGACGATGACGATGTTAATGAAGATTGGCCGGGTCTCCTGGTATTTTTTATTGTATTTCATTTTATTTTGACCTAATAAAATATTGTTTAAACAAACTTTGTGTGTTTATTCTAGAAGCCCCACATGTCCACCGCCATTTTAATTTTTTTCTCACAAGACCAAAACATTTTTTTTTTCGTTTTTGCTAAAACCTCTACAGCAAGTACCCATACTTTATATTGGGGTACTTGCTTTTATAGAGTTTTAAGTCGTTTTGAAATAAAACAGTTTTTTTTTTAGCTTTTCTCAAAATTTCGATTTTTGGACATGTGGGGTTTCTCAAGTAAGCGATTCATTTAGGGAAAATGGCAGAAAAAATAAAATAATTTTTTTTGTCTAACAGGAAAGTTTAAAACTATATTTTATGAATTATTATTAGGTTTGTGCCTGGTCAATTGACCGGAGAGATTTTGACCGGGTCAAAATCGGTCAAAAACTTTTAAATCAAGCAGGACCGCGGCGCGGCGCTACCTAGCGTATCGCCCCACCACGATTAAGCTTCATGCGGCTAATAAGTCCAAACGTGTTACGTACGTTGATGTTTTAATTAATGTAATTGTGTCTCTGTGGCTGTGCTTTGATCGTTGAACACGATTGCAACTGTGGAAGATTTGAAGAGCATTTTTAAGCAAAATTTAAGGTAAGTAATGTTCTAGGTAATTCTTTGATAAGACCCCAGCACAATAATTTATATATTTTTTGGTAAATATAAATAAAATATCTTCCAAAATAGATGAATACTTTGAAAATTAATCGTTTAAATTATTGTTTAAAATTCCTTTGGGGTTATACAGGGTGTAACTAAATAAGTGTAAAACATTTAAGGGGGTGATTCCTCATCGAAAAAAAGATAGGATCTTTCATATAAACAAACTTTATTGGAGCATCCCTTATTAAGATACAGCCCCTTAAAGGGGGTACATAAAATTTGTTTAACAATTTTTTTCACAAGCACTAAAAAAGTTACAATATTGAAATTAACCTGACATTTTCTACTACCAAAAAGACACTTAGCCAGTAATTTATTTGGTTTACCCCATGGTTGTAAGGGGTGGAAAACGCAACCCCTAAAATTTATTTCCAATGCAACTTTTTGCCTAATTATTTGTTTACCATTTAAAATTAATTTCCGATAGCCTGTTTCATTCTAAACAAAAAATGTCTCTTGAATTTTTTGCCCAAAATAAACCAGTTCGCAGCAAAAAATTATTTTACGACCAAGATACATATCGCCATAAAACGAAAATACGAAACTAATTTATCTAGTAGTGGTTTGTAAATTTTTGAGATTGAAGTAATACTAAATGTGTATTGTTGGTCTGTTCTTAATTTGTTACTTTAATAATTCACTTGTTATTAAAATGGCATACACAAATGAGGAAATGGCTGATATGCATTACGTTTACGGTCTGTCGCAGGGGAATGGGTTAGAAGCTTCTAGAAGATATGCTGAAATGTATCCTCAACGGCAGCATCCTTCACATAGAATATTTGCCCGACTTCATCAACGATTACGAGAATATGGTTCATTCGACAAAAGAACGCAGGATTGTGGTCGCCATCGAGAAGTAAGAACACCACAGCTTGAGGAGGCAGTACTTAATTTGATTGAAGAACAACCTACTACCAGTACTAGAAAGATTGCTTTCCAGCTAAATGTTGATCATATGACGGTATTTCGAATTTTAAAGGAACAGCTCTTATACCCTTACCATCTGCAACGAGTACAGGCACTGTTACCGCGAGACTTTCCGAACCGTCTTAAATTTTGCAATTGGATGCTGGAAATGATTAGAAGAAATCGTGACTTTCTGAAGACGATCGAATTCACAGACGAATGTAGTTTTTCTCGGGCCAAGATTATTAATTTTCATAATTACCACATATGGGCTGATGAAAACCCTCACGCTAATGTCGAAAGTAACCATCAAGAACAGTTTTCTCTTAACGTGTGGGTCGGAGTTATTGGGGATTATTTAATTGGGCCTCATTTTCTACCTCCTCGATTAAATGGTGATTCATACGTTCAATTTTTAAGAGAAGTGCATCCCGTACTGCTGGAGGAAGTTCCTTTGGGCGTTAGAAGGGATATGTTTTTTATGCATGATGGGGCTCCCGCCCATTTTAGTCAAGTAGCACGTCAGCATTTAACTGAAACATATGCAAATCAGTAGATAGGTCGAGGAGGACCACAGAATTGGCCCGCTCGATCCCCGGATCTCAATCCTCTCGATTTCTCTACTTGGGGCCATTTACAGCATTTGGTTTATCGTACTCCTGTTCGCGATGTAGAGGACTTAAGAAACCGCATCATCGATGCATACAGGGTAATAAGAGAGACTCCAGGAATATTTGAGCGAATACGTGGCTCAATGCGCCGACGTCTAGACGCATGCGTAATGTCTGAAGGTGGACATATTGAACATTTACTATGATTTCTACATGTTGTATGTTTTGTTATTAATAAATTAGTTTTGTTTGTTCCCCTTTCATCATTTAATGCAGGTAGTAACTATAAAATAATAAACCCAGTTCGCATTTATGACGATGTATCTCTGTAGTTGTTCGTAAAATTTTTTGCTGCGAACTGGTTTATTTTGGGCAAAAAATTCAACAGACATTTTTTGTTTAGAATGAAACAGGCTATCGGAAATTAATTTTTAAATGGTAAACAAATAATAAGACAAAAAGTTGCATTGGAAATAAATTTTAGGGGTTGCGTTTTCCACCCCTTACAACCATGGGGTAAACCAAATAAATTACTGGCTAAGTGTCTTTTTGGTAGTAGAAAATGTCAGGTTAATTTCAATATTGTAACTTTTTTGGTGCTTGTGAAAAAAATTGTTAAACAAATTTTATGTACCCCCTTTAAGGGGCTGTCTCTTAATAAGGGATGCTCCAATAAAGTTTGTTTATATGAAAGATCCTATCTTTTTTTCGATGACGAATCACCCCCTTAAATGTTTTACACTTATTTATTTACACCCTGTATATTATATACAGGGTGTCCCAGATAAGAATGCACTCTACAGGGATCTCGTAAACCATAGGAGATACAGAGATGGTTAAATTAGAGAAAAGTTGCGCCCCACTGAATCCTGTAACGTCATGTTTTTAAATATAAAAAAATTCCGAATCCTTCCGAAGATATTTGGATAAAACCGAATTTTCGCGATTTCGTTTAAATTGTTTTATGATTCTATTTGAAGAGATATGTCAAAATACATTTTACATTCTCCTTGCCACTTTTTCTCCCCTACAAGATGGTTTAAGTAAATGTTCGATTCGACGTTTCGTTTATTCGCAACCATCATCAACTTTGTTTTTTTATATAGTCGAAAAATTTTGTTTTATGCTTAATAAATTCTACGTTTTATTCTGAATCTAACGGCGTATCATACTTATCATTTATTAGACGTTTCGGTATAGAAAAACACATCATCAATGAAAATAAGCACATTATTGAAAATATTTTTGTTTTTATTGTTGTATTTAAACATTAGTTGAATTTTAACATTTTGATAAATTTTGACTAATTTTTGAACTTGTATTAAAGTATTATATTTTATATTATACGATTAATATTCATATTATATTGAACTGTTTTAACTTTTAGTGTTCCTGAATATGAGCTCTCAACAGAAGGTGACGAAACCACGGCATAAAATATGGGGTTGTTTCACTGAAGTTAGGGAGCGAAATAAGGTCAAAGGAAAATGTAGATACTGTGGGGCTACATACGTCACACATGTTGATAGAATGCAGAGGCACATTTTAAAACAGTGCAAGAAAATCTCTGAAAATGAGAAACAAAAATATAAAAATGTGAGTACTTCATTAACTGTATACCAGTGTACCTAACCTAAACATTAACATTTTTAATTTTATGTATAATATCGTATAATTAGAATTAATTTGTATATGTATATCTTTTGGGTAGGTCGTCATGGTGAAGAAGATAGCGACAGCGACAGCGACTGCGACCTTCATGATGAAGCTATATTTGCAGATGGAGAGCAAATCAAGAAAAAACGATCAAATTCATATGGTGAAGGTACTGCTGGCCCATCAGGGCAAAGAAATTTAAAGAACCAAAAAGTGGCGAGTTTCTTTGATCGTATAAACCCAGATCAACAGTTGGAATTGACCGAACATTTCTGCAATGCAGTATATTCTTCAAATTGCGCCCTCTCCATGTTCGAAAGTGAATATTGGAAAAAATTCTTTAACTTATGCAGACCGACTTTTAAAATTCCAAATAGAAAACAGATGTCGACTACATATCTAGATGTATCCTATGAAAATATAAGAAACCAAGTAAAATCACAAATTGATCATGAAGCGATGGTTTCGATCGGTGACGGTTGGACAAACATCCGAAATGAAGGCATTACTAACTACCGGGTGAGTCAATAAGAAAGGCGGCCGGCTTTATCTCGGAAGCCGTTAGTCGCACAGCTTGCGGAAGTTTTTTTTTATAATAAAATCGCCGATGAGAGATCGCTGGAAATTATTTTTAAGTTCCTACGACGGCCGCTAGGGGGCGTAACACCCATGGCCAATTAAAAAAGATCATTTATTTCCGGAATTTGACCATTAAAGATGTATTGAAAATATTTCTATCTTAATACTTGGAAAATTTGCAATACATTTTTTTCGGACAATTTTTTTTTTATCTCCTCAAATAAAGTGGTGAGGGAACGTCAATTGTTTTTTGTTATTTTGATTGATAACTTCGGTTTGGCTTAACAGAATTTGACAAACTTAGTCTCGTTGAGAAGAGCTTTCTTTGTTTTATCGGTTAGTTCAGGTTAGTTGGCATTATAAACTATGCCTTAATTATGTTTACAGTGGCCGCTAGAGGGCGCTGTTTGACAACTTAATAGTATTTACGATTTTTATTGGAAATTTTAAATGGTATGGTATGTTTCTTTTTACAGAGTTAAATAGAGGCTAAGAATCCTAGATAACCAGTGAAAACCTCGTTTCCCTAACTCTTTTGTAGCCGGAGATATGGCCAATCAAATTTTAATTGCAACATTTTATCGATGTTAAATCGCCTACCCACCTAAAATACTTATTAATTACAATAATAATAATAGTGGACGATTCGTCCAATAGGTAGGTATTATAAAAATTCTATTAGAAAATATTATTGCAAAAAGCTAAAATCCAAAGCCTGTATTTTTAAATTTAAGTCGTTATTAAGAATTAATATTGAGATTAACAGATAATCTAGTTACCCTAAAATTCAATTTTTGACAAGCAGGCTATGAAAACAAATATCTATTGCTGAATTATTTTGAGAAATTTTGGTGTTGGTCTCCTAAAAATGCCAATTTCAAACCAAGAAGCATTTAATATTCTGGCAATTTATTTTGAGTGTGCGCAAAATCCAAAAGTTTCTGTAAGGGTATATGCCGTAAGACACCCTCAAAGGCACCATTATGATGGGCGAGTTTTTATTCGTCTTGCGTGGCGTCTGCGAACAACAGGAAGTGTCCATCGTCCTGTTTACCGTAGACACGGAACAAGTCGTACTGAAGAAAATGTGATTAACGTTTCGGCGTATGTGGAATTTAATCCGCAAGCCAGCACAAGAATAATTGCAAAAGAATTGGGAATTACTCAGAGTACCGTCCAAAGGATTCTAGCTGAACATAGGTATGACTAATTTGTAAAATAACAGCTTATTATAAAATTATCACTACTTTTTAGTTTGCACCCTTACCATTTAGTAATTCACCAGGCTTTATATATGATATGATACAACGGATAAGGAACGTTATCCAAAATATCCCTGTTGCAGAAATAGAAACTGCTGTTTTATCAACGAGCCAAAGATTACAGCTCTGCATAGACAATGATGGCCGACAATTTAAACATCTGGGACGTCATTAAAAAGGGGAATATTTGGAAATATTCCCAATTATTATTATTGTTTTTAATATTAATATTAATAGTTTATTATTAATATTAATAGTTTAATTGGGTAGACGATTTAACATCGATAAAATGTTGCAATTAAAATTTGATTGGCCATATCTCCGGCTACAAAAGAGTTAGGAAAACGATTTCACTGGTTATCTAGGATTTTCAGCCTCTATTTAACTCTGTAAAAAGAAACATACCATACCATTTAAAATTTCCAATAAAAATCGTAAATACTATTAAGTTGTCAAACAGCGCCCTCTAGCGGCCACTGTAAACATAATTAAGACATAGTTTATAATGCAAACGATAAAACAAAGAAAGCTCTTTTCAACGAGACTAAGTTTGTCAAATTCGGTTAAGCCAAACCGAAGTTATCAATCAAAATAACAAAAAACAATTGACGTTCCCTCACCACTTTATTTGAGGAGAGACAAAAAAAATTGCCCGAAAAAAATGTATTGCAAATTTTCCAAGTATTAAGATAGAAATATTTTCAATACATCTTTATTCGTCAAATTCCGGAAATAAATGATCTTTTTTAATTGGCCATGGGTGTTACGCCCCCTAGCGGCCGTCGTAGGAACTTAAAAATAATTTCCAGCGATTTCTCATCGGCGATTTTATCATAAAAAAAAAATTCCGCAAGCTGTGCGACTAACGGCTTCCGAGATACAGCCGGCTGCCTTTCTTATTGACTCACCCGGTACATGGCTCACACAAGTAAAGGAGACCTATTTTATAACTTCTCATTACCAAAAGCACGAAAGCACACTGGGATTGCTTCGGAGCTCAACAGAATTATCGAAGGGATAGGTGAAAGCAAGATCACTGCCGTTGTTACAGATAACGCGGCTAACATGAGAGCAGCTTGGGCTGAACTGAAGATAAGGTACCTAGGTCATCAATGTATCGGATGTGCTTCTCATGCACTAAATTTGCTAATGAAGGATATGGAGTCCATGAAGACGCTTCGGGATCATGTCACAAATTGTAAAGAAATAGTGAAATTCTTTAAATTAAAACATATTCCAAATGCAGTTTTGGAAGAGAGGCAATGTGGCAACGGCAAATCGTTGAAAATAAATAAATAAATAAATAAATAATGCCTTTATATTACAGGAAAAAAAAAAAGAAGTTACAATTTTATGTTACGTACAATAGAACTTAAATATATATATATATATCTATTGAGGTAGCATGGCGCAGTCTAGCTTTAGTAGCTAGTCTACTGAACCATGCCATAAAATAAGATATTTACATAATATGAAATATAAAATTAATAAAGAAGTAAAACAATGATCATTTGCGAAATTTAAATTAGTTTTATTTTAATAAAAATAACTATTTTAATCGACAGCCTGCCGACAAGCATTGGACAAATTAAACCAGAAAATTCAACATATCTGATTGTACAGGGTTATCCAACCAAGACTAGACAAGGCGATTTTTTGACTTTTCCTGTACTTTTATAAAAAAACTGAAATAGCCATCTTAAGTCATTTTCTCCCGCGAATTCGAATATCTTCAGCAAAAAACAATTGAACATCAAACAAAAGTACTAGGGGTCACTTTGATATTTTTTTAAATGGGATGCCGTATTTTTAATGAGCTTATCCGATTTCTCATATAAATTTTGATCTAAAATGTTGGATTTTTAATTCAAAAACGCCTTTTTTCTTCAGTTTTAAATTCGGAAAATGTTCGTCTACCGTAAGATTAATACCTCATAGATGGATACCCGTTTCACATGTTCACCCTTTAACCTGCTTTAAAGCGTCCGTCAGTTAGACAAAATAATCAAGTTTCAAATTTCTATATATTTTTCACGAATTAATTACAAATAATGAAATATTCTTTAGAAGAACGGCTAAATGTAATAAAATTATATTACAAAAGTGGAGAGAATGCTCGACAAACACAAAGAACATTTTTTGAGAGTTTCCAGAGACACATTTCAGTGGATACAATTCTCAGAATTAAGACCCTATTTGAAGAAAGTAAGACATTGAAAGATAAGCCAAGAAAGATGAAAAGACGGAATATAAGGGATCGAGCTATTGTTCAATATTTTACTATAAATCCGAAGAGTTCTATTCCGCAAGCGGTACGAGAAGTAAGGTATGGTCCAGGGCTCCGGAGAGTAAGCTATGGAACAGTTCACAGAACTTTAAAAAAATGTGGTCTAAAACCATATTGCATCCTTCCCGTTCAATACTTAACACAGCTTCAAAAAGAACTGCGATTTCGATTTGTTGCTTCAATGCTGATGAGAGAGCAAGACGAAGATTATGATTTATATAATAAAATTCTATGGAGTGACGAAGCGTCATTTACAACATCGGGGGTATACAATCGGAAAAATACAAGATACTGGGCAGCAGTTAACCCTCATAGATATGAAATGATAAAGTTTCAAGGTTGGAGCTCACTTAATGTTTGGTGTGGGATGTTAGAAAATCGAATTATTGGACCACTATTTTATCGTGGCTCTTTAACAGGCCAAAGATACCTCCATTTTCTTCATAACGATATCGAGGATTTCTTGGAAAGGTTGCCATTGCAAGCCTACAACAATATCATTTGGCAGCAGGATGGTGCTCCGCCTCATGCAGTTCGAGAAGTGGTAACATACCTAAACGAGCGTTACAATCAGTGGATTGGCCGTAACGGAACAATTCATTGGCCACCAAATAGCCCCGATATCACGCCAATGGATACATTTTTATGGGGTCATTTAAAAAATGTAGTTTATCAACGACCCAACAGAAGTCTGGAGGACATTCAGCAAAAAATTATAAATGAAATTAATAGACTTAACCAGGACCAAAATATTGTAAGAGATTCTTTGGAGAGATTGAAAAGGGGGCATCGGTCATGTTTTGAAAATAATGGAGGACACATAGAACAATTATATTATTGAGATTAAAGTTATTCACTTTAGTTTATAGTTTTTTCTAATATGTCATACTTTTTTTATACGTAAGCAATAATAGATTTGCAAAAACTACTAAATTTGTAATTAATTCGTGAAAAATATATAGAAATTTGAAACTTGATTATTTTGTCTAACTGACGGACGCTTTAAAGCAGGTTAAAGGGTGAACAGGTGAAACGGGTATCCATCTATCAGGTATTAATCTTACAGTAGACGAACATTTTCCGAATTTAAAACTGAAGAAAAAAGGCGTTTTTGAATTAAAAATCCAACATTTTAGATCAAAATTTATATGAGAAATCGGATAAGCTCATTAAAAATACGGCATCCCATTTAAAAAAATATCAAAGTGACCCCTAGTACTTTTGTTTGATGTTCAATTGTTTTTTGCTGAAGATATTCGAATTCGCGGGAGAAAATGACTTAAGATGGCTATTTCAGTTTTTTTATAAAAGTACAGGAAAAGTCAAAAAATCGCCTTGTCCAGTCTTGGTTGGATAACCCTGTACCAAGGTAAAACGGAGTAAACCAAAAAAAAAATTATTAAGCTTGTAAAGCTAAAAGATGCTTTTTATATTTTATTTTAAATAGTTGAACACTTAAACCAATCAAGTTATTAGGTAAGGAGTTATAAGCTTATACAGCATGGTAAGTAAACTAGAAGTTGATGATTGATGGTATCGAATGCTTTCGAAAAGTCTATCACTAGCACGAACTACGTCATCAATTACATTAATTAGAGCTACAGAAGTACTGAAATTTTTTCTAAATCCACATTGGGTATCAGGGATTATTTTATTTTTTATGCAATACTCATACATTTGATGAAATAATAATTTTTCATAAATCTTAGAGAGTGCAGGTAAAATACCAATAATTCTAAGGTCATTAAAGCTTGCAGGATTAGAAATCTTTGGAAGCGGCTTACAATCGATATCTTCCACAGATCAGGAAAATAATTTACTTCCATGCAACAATTTATAATATGAGTAATATATATATCAATAAATGGACTACAATATTTTAACATTAAAGGTGACACCTCATCAACCCCTGTTGCATTAGTCTGAATACTATTTAAAATGTTATGTATATCTGATCCTTCCGCTAAATTGAAACTAAATTTGTCAACATTGTCATTGTATAAGTTATCACTATAAAAATTAACTTTATTACTACAATCAGATACGTTCTGCAAAAATGCCCCAAAAAAATTATAGATATTATTAGGATCAGCCAAACTATTGGGAATAAAAGTTTTTATGAGAAGTAATATTAAAATTCCTTAACGCTCCCCAAGTCTTACGTGGGTTTCTTCCCTCCAAATGTAATGAATCCAAAATGCCTGTAGAAACCAGATAGGGAAGTACGGTGGCTTGCATGGACAGCATTCAGGCCAACAAACAATCGCTTAGAGAGTCTATCATAAATATTGATGTGGAGAGTATTGCTCCTGCTAAAATCAAGACTTCAATTTTATCTGATGATGTGTTCTGAGACCGGAACGAGAAATTTTTAAAACTGCTCTCTCCTGTGGTAAGACTGACTACATTTATGGAAAATACCAATGCGACATTGTCGGACGTGAGACACAAGGTGTACAAGTTGAAAGATCAATTTTCTGCTAAAATGTCGGAAAGTCAGTTTTTGATTGCTGAAAAAACATCTCTTATGAAGAATTTTGAAAAACGGATTGAAATGATCTGTACAGACACCCATAATGCGGCCTATCTGCTGGACCCACGATATAGATATATACGCTAATAAATTAACATTAAGGTTTCGATAGCTTATTGGTTGTCCAAAAAATTGCTTTCCATTTTGAATAACAAAAAACGGGGGTATAGTAACATTGCATAACATTTTTGCATTGGGCTTAAACTCACTGAAGTTCTTTTCTCGCCTTTTTCAAAAAATTCCGACAAAAAGTATAAATCGATTTTATGTTCCAAGAAAAACAATATAGAATGAACTAATATTATTTCCTTATATAAATGAATAGTAATATGGTGCACTGAAAATATATATCAGCTCTTAAAATATAACAATTTCTATGCCATTGCAGCCTATATTAATTTAATTTATAAAATTACAACATAGCCTTGGTAGTACTAGTATTTTTTATTTGTATATTGTAGATTTTTTATAATTACAAATAAAAAAGTACTACATACACCTTTTTTCTTTCCCTTTGCGCCTACCCTGATTTCACCAAACTATATATTCCAATCCTCCAAAAAAAATTGCACATTTAATGTGGTTTACGTGCTTAACAAATTTAGCTTAGTCCAATTCTGATAAATCTGAAATTTAGTACAAGTAACCTACCAACCTACAAAAACAAAATAGACTAGAAGTCGACAGGGTGCCATTAGTGACACGTGACTCGTCCACCATCTTGCGAGACGGTTCAAGAATCCGACTATATAGATGGTGAGCCCCGCCTAGCCTTGATAGACTGTGGGACCGTAGTATCCCTGATAAAACCCGAGATTGCCAAGGGGTTCACAAAGGAGGTAGATATAAACTTGGTTGATATTCAAGGGAATAAGATTCCTACAGCGGGAGTATCAAAGGTTTCAATGATATTTCCAGGAAATATAGTGGTTCAACAGGATTTTGTTATTATGAGAGCCTATAACTTTCAAGCGGATATGCTGCTTGGTATAGACTTTTTACGGCAACACGGAGTTAAAATAGATTGGAGTAATAATTGCATGTATGCGTTTGATAGTGTTATACCCATGATGAAGGAGAGATCTGCGACGGGCCAGAAGGAAAGAATTGCTTGCCTAGAAGATGAAATAAAGGACATGCGAAAAAACTACTTGGGTGCCATAAGAAAAATTCAGGAGAAGTGTGAGGTCATTAGAGACTTTAATCAATCATTCCTCATCACTACCAATGGTGCAGGAGCGCTGTGTTCCGGAGATTGGTAGTCATCGGGATGCTAACGCTAAATTACATCTCGAGCAAAAGAATAAAGAAATTTTAGTGACAACAAAGAAGTCGGCCGCTTCCAAAGAAATAGAGGAAAAGGGTACCCAGACAGAAACCAGCGTAAAAGAAATTAGTGAGCGTTTGAGAGATAAGGACCATGAGGATACGGTCCCAAGCCACTCAGAAAATAGTGTAATGATCTCCATGACTGAAGAGTTCGTAGTTCCTCCGATGACACAGATGATTTGCTCTGCAAATGTGCGAGGACTGGCTAGACTTTCTACACCATTCATGGTTTTAGAACCAAGTGACGACGCACCAAAAGGTCTACTCGTTGCTAGAGTGCCCTGTAAAAGAAGCAAAACCATTCCTCTAAGAGTAGCCAACGTAACCGAAAGTGAAATAGTGTTAAAAGCAAAAATGGTGATAGCAAAAGCATATGAAACTGATCTCGAAGAAAGCAACCAAGAAAATAATGGATGTAATATTCGAACAGTAAGTGAAAAGAACCTAAAAGAGATTTTAGAAATACTACAATTACGTGAGCCAAAAACCTTACAGGACATTAAATTGAGGGACTTAATTGTGGAATATATCGATATTTTTAAAAGTCCTGATCAAAAATTAACGTGTACCTCTAATGTTACGCACAGGATTATTACCGAGAATGTGCCTCCCATTTTAAAACAACCATACAGAGTTCCTTTTCATCGACAAGAGATTATGAAGAAAGAAATACAGAAATTACTCGATGATGGTATCATCAAGGAAAGTCAATCTTCTTGGAGTTTTCCAGCAATTTTATTGGAAAAGAAAAGGCATCCGGGAAAAGACGTAGGGCGTTTGTCCACCACCGCCGTCACCGTCACGTCACCGATAACGAGATGACGGCGCCGAAGTGGCGGTACATACATTTACTTAAGCCGTGTGTCCACCACACATCCGTCACCCGAGCGCCGTCATCCCGGCCGCCGAAAATGCGAGTAGATCGGCGTGACCGCTAGAACGTGGCCCGAGATTTTGACGGGCCGATGTGCCGGCAATACAAAACACGTATGAACTTGTCCACACACTGCCGTCGCCGTCGCACCGTGCACGAGCTCAGTTATTATTTTGTCTGTCATCAATTATCATAATATATCATTGTAATAAAAATGGCCAAAAAATTTAAATACGATATTTATTCATTAATAGAAGTTATAGAAAGTAAAGAATGTTTGTGGGATAAAACCAAGGAAGTGTCCAAAGATAAAATTTTGCGTAGAAATGCATGGCGCGATGTTTGTGCCTTTTTAGAGCCGAACTTTGAGGATATGGACCAGAAAAACAAAGACGAAATTAGTAAGTACATGGTAGTTTATTATTTATGTTTTTAATTAAGTAATTACAAGTTTAGATTTTATTCATCTGCCAAGGTAAGGAGCCTTCTGGGCTTACAAAGAATTCAGCAAAATTATTTCTTATGCCATTAGCGGCACGCCCACCATGCGGTACACCTCCTACCCTTGGTACATCAGTCAGCCCATCGTGCATAATAGACATGAACATATCCTCACCTCTGTAGCCATCTTTTTCACGTACAATATTATGCAAAACGACGCATGCCTTAACTATACTTTTGCTAAGTTTTTTGTTTACATTTGGAGGGCGATGAAATATTCGCCGTTTATTGGCCATAATGCCAAATGCACATTCAACGTATCTTCGTGCACGACAATGTCTATAGTTATAAATACGTTTTTTCACATCTAAATGGTTACCGCCAAAAGGACGTAATAAAAGTTCAGTGAGCTGGAAAGCTTCATCGCCTAGTATAACATGTGGCATTCTGTTATTTTGAGATAAGTGCAGTGGAGCAGGTGGAGGTATACTCAACCTGCCTTTAGTGAGTAGTTCATAGAAGTTTGTACGTTGAAAAATTGCGGAGTCGCAGTCTTTACCGTATGAACCGATATCAACATATACGAATCTGTAATCTGAATCAACTACTGCCAGAAGTACAATTGAGAAATATCCCTTATAATTAAAGTTCATAGTGCCAGATTTCGGAAATTTTTCAATCCGTATGTGTTTTCCATCGACACAACCGATGCAGTTTGGGAAATTAGCTCTTCGTTTAAATCCTTCCGCTATTAATAACCATCGCTCAGTAGTAGGCGCAGCCAAGTGTTCACCACTAAAAATAGTCCATATTTGGTGACATACTTGTGTCACTATTCTGCTTATAGTCTTGATACCCAGTTGGAAGGTATATGACATATCGGTGAAGGTACTTCCACTTTCGAGGTATCTGTATTAAAAGTTAATTGTTAAATTTTATTGTTTCAGCAAGTGCTGTCATTTATAAAGTCCCTTAAGACTAAGTCAGGACAAGCCGCAAAAAAAATACATTTACAGTGATAACCTACAATTTCTACTCAAGACTGTAACACCCGACGAAACTGATTCAAGCATACCAACTGAAAATGATTCTGAAAATCGTCCCGAAAGCCAACAAACATCACATAGTCACCTCGACCAATCAATACCTTCCCCATCCACATCCACATCTACCACGATTCGAAGAGGAACGAAAAGGCTAAATGCGGTCGATGCAGAAATATTAAAAGCTATACAGGCAAATCCCGCGGAATCGGAATCTGAATTAATTGACGATGACCGTGCATTTATGATATCTCTCCTGCCATCCGTCAAAGAATTGAACGACGATGATAGGTTTGACTTTAGAATCGAAGTTATGCAATTGCTTCGCAGATTTAAAAACCGCAGGCGTTTGTCGTGGTCGAGCACCGCTGCACCTAGCGATCATGGTAACTTTCACCACATGATTTCACCCCAGCATAAAACCCAGCAGTTTACACCTCAGGAAGGAGACCAACTGATTTCACTCCAGCATGAAACCCAGCAGTTTACACCTCAGGAAGGAAACCAACTGATTTCACCCCAGCACGAAACCCAGCAGTTTACACCTCAGGAAGGAAACCAACTGATTTCACCCCAGCATGAAACCCAGCAGTTCACACCTCAGCAACAAATACCATCTATTAGAGAATTATTTTGCCAAGATTTTTCTAAAATGTAGGTGTGTAAGTTTAATCTAACTACCTGGGCCCTATTTTATAAAACTACAAGTTACGGGCTACAGGTAAATTACTGGCAACATTGACGGAATCCGCATTCGTTATTGGTGCGTCATTAATGTCAATTTGCCTGTAGAATTGTAACTTGTAGCTTTATAAAATTGGACCCTGTTATTCATACTATCATATAAGGTGACTACCTGTCATTCATACTATTATTCAAATAAATATATTAAAATACAAAAAGTATTACTTCCTACACATCGCCGCAAGTAGAAGACTGACATTACCAACTGTACAGACCTTCCCTACACTAACATGCGTCTTCTAGTTGTGGTGATGGAGTAGTATTTTACTACGTACCTCAACGTTACAGCTAACATTTCAGTTGGTGGTATGCATCTCCTATAGTTCGTGTTTTGGAGTGTGCTGATATCCTTAATATGATATAGGATATGATCGAACGTAGTCGTGGACATCCTATAGTAGTTAAAAAACTTCTTGTCATGCTGCCGCAACTTGGCGTGGTTTACATAAAACGCCCCTGTGATGTATCGTTGACGTATTAGCGGATGAACCCAAAATTCTTTGCATCGCCTGCGCCTTCGAAGGTACAAAAGCAGTAGAAGAAGTTGTCGCCGGTTTAACCTAGCCATCACTTTATTTCTTCGAAAACGCGACTACCACGTATGACAGCTGGAACAAACTAAACCAGCCAAATCGGTCGCGGTGGACAAACGATCGCCGTCACGTCATATTAAACTCGGCCCGAAATAATCTCGTTCTCGGTGACGTGACGGTGACGGCGGTGGTGGACAAACGCCCGTACAGTACAGGCTAGTTATCGATTATCGCGATTTGAATCTAATTACCAAATCGGACTACTTTCCCTTGCCGAATATACATGAAACGATCAATAAACTCTCGGAATCAAGTTTTTTTTAACCATGAATCTAGCATCAGGATATTTCCAAGTACCTGTTCATCCCGATGATCAAGAGAAAACAGCTTTTTCAACTCCAGATAACCATTATCAATTCCTAAGAATGGCCATGGGCCTTAAGAACTCACCTGTGACCTGGAGCAGAATGATGCACCATATACTAGGAAAGTTAACTTATCATGAATGTCTTGTTTAATTGGATGACATCATTGTAGTTTCAAAGGATGTAGATACACACCTTGAACGTTTACGATACGTATTTGATAAAATGAGAGACAGTAATTTAAAATTCAAACCCACAAAGTGTCACTTTATGAAGAAAGAAATAGAATATCTGGGACATCTTATAAAAGAAGGAGGATTTACCACCGATTCAAACAAAACAAAAATAATTGAAACGTATCCCATTCCTCGAAATGTTCGAGAAATTAGAGCTTTTCTTGGACTATGTGGCTTTTATAGAAAGTTCGTTCCAAACTTTGCAAAAACCAGTCAACCATTAACAATGCTTACCAAGAAAAATATAAAATATAATTGGGGACCAGATCAACAGGAAGCATTCGTTAGCCTAAAACGAGCACTTGTTTCCCCTCCTATCTTAAGGTATCCGGATTTTAGCAAGGCTTTCATAGTTAACACTGACGCCAGCGCTTCATCTGTACCTGCCATACTAACACAAACTCATGACGGAGTAGAGCATCCTATCTGCTACTCAAGCCGTACATTAAATGCAGCAGAAAGGCGTTACAGTGCTATTGAGCGAGAATGCTTAGCGGTTGTATTTGCCGTAAGGACCTATCGCAACTATCTAACAGGTACCCATTTTACAATAATGACCGACCACCGTCCTCTAAAATATTTACTAACCATAAAAGATCCCAGTTCAAGGTTAGCAAAATGGGCAATGTACCTAATGCAGTACAGCTTTACAATCGTCTATAGACCTGGAAGACAAAACGATAACGTAGACTCTCTTACACGTCTGAGAACAGAAGAAAGTACTTAGGAGAACCTAGATTCCCTCACCCTTCGGAGAACAGAAGAAAGTAGTCAGGAGAACCTTGTTGCCGTAATAACTGAAGAAAATCAAGATATCACTCCTGGGGTTAATGTAATATGGAGCAAAGAAGAGCTTAGAGAGATACAACATAATGATCCTAGGTTATTGAAAATAATATCATTTTTAGAACCAACATATGAATTACATTATTTGAGCCTAGAGGGATTATTATATCGTCGTAGAGAAGGTAACCAAAGACATGATCCAATACCCGCCCTACCATGGGGAAGAATAAGCCTAGATCTTGTGGGACCTTTGAATAGAACCATGCAAAATAATAAATATCTACTGACATGCGTAGATTATTTAACTCGCTACCCTGTGTGCATACCGTTACCGGATATCAAAGCTGAAACTGTAGCTAGGGCTTTTGTAGAAAATATAATCTGCCAATATGGAACTCCTAGAGAACTTATACCCGATTGTGGCGTACAATTTGTATGCAAAATGTTCTGTGAGATTTGTAAACTACTAGAAATCCGTAAGCTAAAAACAACAACTTACCATCCGAGTGGAAATGCTGTAGTTGAACGATTTCATAAATTAATCAAAACAATGATTGGTCATTTTGTTACTGAATATAAGGACAGTTGGGATTTAGTATTACCTTACTGTTTGATGGCATATAGAAACTTGCCACACGAGGGCACCAAAGAATCGCCATTTTATTTACTTTTTGGACGCGATATGGAAATTCCTGTTCATTTAAGTATACGAGAGCAAAGAGTGAAGTACGATTTAGACGAAAATTATGTGAGTGAATTCATAGCCAGAATGCAAACTGCCCATGCACTTGCTAAAAAGAATCTCGAAGCCAGTATTAAAAAACGATGCGATAAACACAATCTAAAAAAGACTAGGAAAGAGTTTCAGTTGGGAGACTTGGTCTACCTTTACACACCAGCCATCCCTGGAAAGAAACTAGTGTCTAAATTCTACAACAAATGGACGGGACCTTACAGGATCATAGATAAGAAAGGACCAGTAACATTTAAAATTCAAAGAAATAGTCCGCCATTCTCAAAGAGACCTGATTTATATATAATAAATAAAGACACACTAATTTGACTGAGACCGAGACTTAGTGTGTCTTTATTTATTAACATTTAAAATAAAAGTACTTAATAAGAAAAAAGAGCATATGGTCCACGCAGATAGGTTAAAACCTTGTAAAGGAATAGATTATTCTTCAGATAAAGCTACATATACTACTACATACCTACGGATGATAGAGGAAAGAACCACCCGGAACAGCCTGATGAGGATGGCAATATACCATTGCCGTGACTTATACCGGCAGAGGGGTGAAAATCAACCCTGCCACCCAGCTATAGTACCAATAAGAACAACATGGCGCCTTGCTGCACTTGGAGTATCAATCTTTCCGCACTCAGTGGGCAACAGAAGAGGGACAAACCTATGACATACGCACCTGTGATTGTGCCATCTGTAGGCCGCTGCAGCAGGACCTGTTCCAGTTACAACATTACTAGGATACGCTATCGAGGGCCGGAATTCCCACCTGTACATGCCCAGTATGTAGGGCCCAACCACCAGCCTCTTGCCCGATGCAACCAACTACCGAAAATGTACCCGCTTCAGCAGCATCAACCAAACCTCAGCCCAGTACCTCCTGGCAGCCGGGACCCCTTCATCCAAAAGGCGAAACTGTCACCCCTGTGCCTGGACCGTCCCAGGAACCCGAAGAATCGAGCAACTCTTCAAGGGTTCCTACCAACATCCAGCCGGGTGATACCCCTCTATTAAGAAGCGCCCTGACCACTCCGGTACAACGACCCTTGCCGCCTCTGATTCCGATCAGAATGGGACATGGACGTCAACCAGCCTCTCGATCCCGTGGAGCTGTTCGTTAACCTCTGGGGCATGGACGACCCGTTCCCCCTGCCCGTGCCGTAGCTCCCTCCGTTGGTGCCCAGCAGGACTCAGGAGATTTCTACCAGGTACAGATTCCGTCGTCAGAATGAACCAAAATAAAAAAAAAATATTTGTTTACATATTGTTATCTACTTATATATTTATTATAGGATAGTTACCAACAAAAATATACTTTTATAATTTTAATGTTTAGGTTAATAAATGAGTTCTAAACAAGCAGGGTTAAAATTGAATGCTTATAGAAAGCTTAATTTTCAAACAATATATATATTTTTAAATATGTTAGGAAATTAGATAGGTAGTCTCTAGATACACAAAAAAAAATTTTTAGGACTTGCGCGCCTGCAAGGAAAAGAAAACGCAAGTTTAATTTTAAGGTAAGATGATTTTTTTATTTTAAGCGCATTTTTATGTTTAGTGATAGCAGGAACGGTATAGAGTATAAGTCTCCCGCACGGATACTTACAAATTTTCATTGTATGCATAACCATAAATATAAGGTAATAATATTAGCCGTTAACACTATGAAGGTAATCACACTGTGTATTACTACACGTTCTATCGGATTTGGAACCGCACATATTTTCGCATGCCTATTTGAATTTAACAATGTGCCGGTGCGTGGAAGCATCCACCAATTTTATCAAGTGTGTCTAACCCTAGTTAACGTCAAAGTACAATTAGTACAGCGTGGTTTAGCTTGTATTACCACAAATCAAGAAGATTATAATAAAGTCCGTCTTCAAGAAGACTTTATTATCACTGCCAAGGCCGTTACCATACTACCATATCAGATTAGTTCAGTCCTGAATTCGATTGGAAGATTGAAGGTGTATGATCCCACCTACATACCAAGGTGAGCTCGTGATAATCACAAAGCTCATGGCGATATTTTTATACCACAAGCCGAGCAAGTTCACATTTCGAACTTAAGAAACGTGGTTAAATCATTATCAAATCCAGCGACGCCACTGCAATATAGACAGAGATTCTATCAAAATAACCCAATCCCAGGAGCAATGTGGAATGATAACTTGTTACTGAATCCCGATGAAATTATCCTATATTGCCTACTGACAAAGTTTCGCATTTTTATAATCGTAATAAGATGAAACCCCTAGGTATATGTAACCTAGAAGTTATTTATAATGGCATATCCCATAAACTAGATATTTTTGTTGTAAAAAATGGAGCTATTCCCATTTTAGGTCGAGATTTTATGAATATATTTAGATTAAGTATTTTAACTGTACATTTCTCAGATACTGAAATCAGTTATGTTGAACAGATAATGAAAAATTACCACACACTCTTTATCGCAGGCGTAGGAACATTTAATAAGGGTACTATCTCTTTAAAATTGAAAGATCAGTCAGCAACGCCCAAATTTTGTCGTGCTAGGCCATTGCCCTATTGTTTAAGAGATAAGCTCAATGCAGAATTGGATAGATTAGTGGTTTTAGGAGTTTTAAAACCTGTTGATTACTCTCCATGGGCAACACCCATAGTTCCGGTGTTGAAGAAAGATGGATCGGTTCGTATTTGTGGTGATTTTAAAATAACTCTAAACCCGGTTTTAGAGTTTGACCAGTATCCTTTACCACGGATCGATGATCTATTTTCTCAATTACAAGGGGGAGCTATTTTTTCTAAAATCGATTTGTCACAGGCTTATGCGCAGATTTGCTTCGATGAGAAATCGAAAGAACTTGTTAAAATATCTACGCACAAAAGCTTGTTTCAATATCAACGTTTACCCTTTGGCGTGGCCTGTGCATGCGCAAAATCCCAGAAAATTATGGAATCATTATAGCATGGCATAGAGGGTGCTGTGGTGTTTCTTGCAATAAAAGTAAAGGGTCGATCCCAATCCTCCGGCAATAGATAAGCAAACCATAAAGGTGCAGTAAAGGGGCGGACTAAAGAATACAAGTAATGATACTCGTATACTCGGTACTCTGCAATCATAATATATTGATTTAATCACAGGAAAAAAACTCGAAAAATATAAATCTTTAATTATTACCTACTTATATTTATTTATATTGTAACGGTAGTTAATAATTTGTTTCATTAATGCCCGTATTCTCCGTAATGTTTTAAGCTGGCTTAGAAAGAAAGCCGCTTTAAGATGCCGTTTTCTTAAGCACCGTTAACCTTAAGAACCGTAAGTTTACTTAATTTTAAACCCACAATAGTGGAGGCTTAATATCGGGCTTAAGATTTGCATCTGCGCAGTGGTTAGCTTTGATGACAGACATTGAAAGGGTGTTTTCTAACCTCTTAAATTTTGTGGTGTTTGTACTGTATGTGGAATTGTAGTTTGGGGTTATCGTATCACAAAAGTATCGTTGCTGAGTTTCTACGACAATTTTTTTCATTCTAATGGAGTTTGAAGACGAAATTTTCCTAGATGATTTGGACATTTTAGACATCATTGACATGGGATTTCCCAGAAGGATTTATGCACGTCAAAACCCTTTTGAGACGGTCAGTTTTTTTATCTTCTAAAATTCCTCCATACTTTTCGGCGATTAATGTAAATAAAAACGATTTTTCTGCATGAGTAAAATTAGATTATCTCTTTTTCCCATCCATCTTTTTATAAAATTAAAAAAACAAACAGTAAAATTCAAAACTTTTAACAATTTTCAAACACAGCACAAAGTGTAATAATAGATTTTGTAGGCTTTAATTAGCAGAACTTGGCTAAAACTATACTGACATGACAGTGACTTATAAACTAATAAATAGATTACAAACAGGTTACAATATATATAACACGTAAATAGGGTATCAGGTAATATACATAATATACAAGTAATGCATACAGCAATTATATTACACAAAGCACATGAAACGAAAAATAAGGTTACAATGTTACAAATTTCTTCCTCTGTACTCTACCACTTGACGGCCTCAGGCTCTGAGCAAAAAAGAAGAGAAAAATGTGACGTTGCCAAATCTTAAGGAGGCTTAATTAAATCCGACAATAGTTGTTTCGGTGCTTACCTTAAATTAGTTAAGCGAGTTTAAGAAATTAAGTCAACTTTAGTTAAGACAGCTTTTGTACATAACGGAGAATACGGGCATAAGTTATCATTGTTCGGAATCTTATTTCCCTCGTATTTATTGTTTTAACCTTTTATTTGACGTGAAGTCATTATTGACAGATTCATATTTTTGATCCCTTCGTATAACAAACAACTCGCTTAGTTACCGATGACTATAAAAGCGCGCGAAATTTCCAGATTCATTCGTTCGAGATCGAGCTTCGAAGAAAGCAAGAACTTGGAAACATAATAGGACGAATGGATTATTTTGTGCATATTATATCGATGGTCAAGTTCCATACAGCAACAAGTCAAAATTTTACAATTTTTAGATTATTGCAGAAATAAGTTCCAAATTAGTGGTTTTACCGGTTAAATAAGGTAACAACTCGCTAATTTTAAACTTTCCGCTTCGAGAGAAGATATTTCCTTATTGAAATAAAGTAGTTTTATGACTTTACTAGTTTCATACCGCAACAATTTGACTTATTGCTTTTTGTCACATATGTATTTGAATTTCAGCTGCTTCCATACTGCAATATTTCGAGTTGTTGCTTTATGATGCTGGCATATTTTTTAGTTTAAATTTTAAAAATGTCGTTATTTTTGACATTTTGAGGTTAGTTCGGCGTTATTATTTTTACCCGACAGTGTCATCAAGGAAGTTATTGTGTTTTTCTCTAACTTAAGGTGATGGTTGAGATAGAAAATGGGTGATTTTAAATCCAAAAATAATGGAGAAACCAGAACAGAATATATATTACGTTTGACAACTGAAAATAACGACAGGGTAGGTAATTCCATTGAAATTATATTTTGCTGTGTAATATCTTCTCGGTAGGTTTGTTAGTTCCAGTTTTGACCAAAAAAATCACACATATTTGCTTTTTGGTTGGTTTCGACACAACGTAATTCTAAAGATGATAATAATATTAGTATTGCCAAAAATTATCCATCTTTGAGTGAAGGGCGAGAAATATGTTATGAGAGCAACCAGTCAAATGTTATTATTGAGGATGTAACAGAAATAGAATCGAAACATGATTATGATAATATTCAGACTTCCTTAGTGAATAATGATAATAACATTATGCAGGTATTTATCTTTTTTATTTTCACCATTTCTTGTAGATTTCTTTCCAGCAATGGGACTATTTAGGAACAACAAAATTTTTTAAATGGCATTGACAAAATAATTTAAATTTTCAAAAAGTTTATTTTTCTCTTGAAAATTCTTTTATTTATATTCCTCCTAAAATTTCGAATTTGTTTATTTCTAGGACCAATTGGAGATTTTCAATTTGGATTTCAATTGTATGGTTAATATTATGAAATATGACCTTAAATGAATTTGCGGGCGAAATAAACGCCGTTTCATTAACGCCAATAGAATATTCTGCGAAAGACGTTCATTTACAGGTACTAAATTTAATTATTAAACAATATCACCCAATTATGTATTGCTTTATTACTTTTTAGGCATCTAACAATGATTTACCATTACCAGTACACGCATCGACATCAGATACCGAGGATCTGCAATCAATTTATAATAATTCAGATATTGATTCCACATACGTGCCTGATAGTGCTGATAGTGAATCATTGATGCCCGTTGAAGATAACTTACCTGTCTATGAAGAAGCGGAAAAAAATGTGGCTGAATTAGAGAGACAAGAAGAGGAACCTGAAGAAAATCTTCCCGTGAAGCAATCTACAAGAAAACGCTTAACACACCTTTATAAATGGGAAATATCAGTCGCTGCAAAGAAAAGGAATACTGGAGTGCGGTACACCAGTGCTAAGAAGAAACAAGTTGAAGGTCGAAAAGTCAGACCATCTTGTTCCGATAAATGCAGGCTAAAATGCAGCGATCTGTTTTCTCAAGAAGAACGTGAAAAATTACATAAAAGCTTTTGGGACATCGGAGATATTAATCGCCAGAGAAACTATTTTTTGCAATGTCTGGAACAAATAAATCCAAAATATAGAATGCATACTCCTAATAGTAATAGGTCAAAAAATTACGCCTATTATTTTGAGTTAAATGATAAAAAAAACTAGAATATGCAAGTCGTTTTATCTTAAGACATTGGACATAAGCAATAAACTTATTTTTACAACAACTAAGAAAAAGAATGAAAGTGGTATTCTGCAACCAGATATGAGAGGAAAGCATAAAAAAGGCGGAAGAAAAGTAAGTGATGACGTAAAAGAAGACATTCGAGACCACATAAAATGTTTTCCAACAATGCCATCGCATTATTGCCGAGCTCATACAAATAAGCAATACATAGATGGAAGCCTAAATATTGCTTTACTGTACAGATTGTATAAGGTACGTTGCGACGAAAGGGAAAGACCATTTGCTTAACAGAGTATGTATGAAACCATCTTTAATACAGAATTCAACATTGGCTTTTACATTAATAAAAAGACCAATGTATGACTTGTGAATCATTTAAAAATTCTATCCAAGCGGAGAAGGAACTACAAGAAGAAAAGTATGAAAACACATGGAAGAAAAAGGATTGTGTCGACTAGATAAAGAAAATGACATAAAAGCTGCAACACTAGATCCTACTAGACGAGTAGTCTGTTTCGATCTACATGATGTTTTGTCTGTTCCCTGTGGAGATATTAGCGCCTTCTTCTACAAGAGACGACTTGCGACATACAATTTTACTATTTACGATATTGTTGGTAAGCACGGTTTCTGTTTTGGCCGTGCCTCCGCTGCCGGCAACGGCACCCGGAAAAGAAAGGAATGGCTGCCGGCGCCGCACAGAGGTCATTTTGTTTGTTTTAGGAATTAATAAATAAATGAAAAAATGTTCTAAAAAATTTATTTTATGTTATAATATTAAAAAAAACATTCCAAAGAATAATAATTTTGAACGTACTGTTTTTTTTTTAATTCGAATTAGCCATGAAAACAGTTGAAATATTAGTAAATAAGTCTTGACAACTTGGCGTTTAGTTTTTGGACATTATGTTGTGTTGTTTGCAAGGTGTATTTCTGTTTTCTACTTGCAGTCTTTTAATTTTGAATTTTGTTATCTTAGAGAGCAAGGTAAGAGCTTTAATATTTGATATATAGTTACTTGAAAAATATGCGCATACGTAAAAAAGATAATTGAATGTAACTGCATCACTTTTTTTACCATTTTTTAAAATTATATGAATTTTTAAAAGCTGCAAATTGTAATATTAGAAAATATTTGTCATAAAAATATTTTTTATACATAAATTACTTTATTACCTTCTTACTAATTACACATTTGGGTGCCAAGAAGTGCCAAGCGCTTTAAAAAATATTTTTTTAGGGACTATGTCAATAACTAAAAACGAAATGTTTGCCGCCTGGTGCGAGCAGAGCTTACTTGGAGATAAAAATTCGTCTGTTTTTAAATTTGTTTTAAGAAAGCTCAACTTAAATAATGATAGACGTGATAATCAGTACGATATGGTAGCGAAAAAAATTAATAATTTTAACAGCGCTGTTTCCACAATGTGGAAGAATTGCAAACGGTCCCGAAAACTTTTTGAAGCCAGGCATCGTGAATGGCTAAATGAATCCATAATTTTTACTGAAGAGGCAAATGTACCTGAGTCCAGCAGAGGTAGACCAGAAAAGTTTTTTAAAGATCTCGGTGACCAACGAAAAAGACAAAAATTAATGCCATTATTGGATAACTATTCTACGGAACAGCTTACATTTGCTACTCGTACAAGTCTACAATCTTCAGGTCAACGAAATGCTTCAAATATAATTAAAGAAATTACAGAAAATTCACCTGCTAGAGCAACAAAAATGAAAAAAGCAATGAATAAAAAAGAAACCTTGTCTGTAAAGTATTCCGCAGATGAAGCACTTACCCTTTTTCTTGATTGCTCGTTAACCAAAAAAGCTTACATTTTATTGCAACAGGGAGCAAAAGAACATAATGCCCAAATTTACCCTAATTACAATATACTTTTAGAGGCTAAAAAGAAATGTTATCCAAGTGAGAATGATATTCGTATAACAGACATATCCGCTGAGGTTAACCTTCAGGCACTTGTTGACCACACAGTAAAAAGGATAATAGAATCTCAGCAAGATCTTTACAATAACCTACCGCAAAATGTCTCAAAAAATAAAATTACTATTAGATACAAATGGGGATGTGATGGCAGTGCAGGGCACTCACATTACAAGCAAAAGTTTAGCGGGCAACATGATGAATTAAATTCGGATTTAAATTTATTTTCGGTTTGTCTCGTTCCTCTGCAGATGACATCCGACAATGGCACTATACTCTGTCAGAATCCACGGCCATCCTCAACGAGATTCTGCAGACCTATAAAACTGATTTTTCAAAAGGAAACACCTGAATTGTGTAGAAGTGAAATTAAAAATATTGAAGATCAAATATCAGAAATTAAACCTACAGTTGTTGATGATTACCAATTAACTATTACTCATACATTTCAACTAACAATGATTGATGGAAAGATGTTTTCTGTTATTAGCAATTCTTCAACGCAAACCTGTGGGATCTGTGGAGCAACGCCTAAAATTATGAACAACTTGGAAATGTTAATGACACTGCCAATAGATCAAACCTTATATGATTACGGGATTTCCACTTTACATGCATGGATAAGATGCTTGGAATGCTGTCTCCACATTTCCTACAGGCTTGATTTAAAGAAATGGCAGATACGAGACGAAAACGAAAAACAAATTATGAAAGAAAGAAAGAACCATATAATTAAAAGGTTAAAACAAGACTTAAGTTTGTTGGTTGACATCCCTAAACAAGGATATGGCTCAACAAATGACGGAAATACTGCCCGTAGGTTTTTTCAAAACCATTGCCAGGCTGCTTTAATAACAGGTAATTCTTAGCTCATCTTTGTAAACTGTATATCCTTACAAATGGGTTGATTTTGTTGTAGGACTCGACGAAGATTTTCTAAAGCACTTATTTATACTACTTAAGTACAATGTCATCTGGCTATGAAATTAATAAAGAAGCGTTTGCAGAGTACTGCAAAAGCACTGCGACACTATACATTAGGGTGGAGTGAAATTATAGGTTTTTTAACTTTTTTTTAAATTTCACAAAGCTTGGGCGTGCAAAAGTTGATACTAGGTATAGTGTTTTCACCCTTAAAATTTAAAATGATTCGCATTATATCTTCAGGTGCCCCAACGACCTCAAATATTTCAAAAAATAGAAAAAATTTGTGAAATTTTTTTTTTTTAGCTATTGTTTTGAAAACGCTTTTGTTTGATCTTGGGCATTAAGATCAATACTAATGGTAGTAGTAACAACCCAAAAAAATATTTTATCCTAAAACAAACATCTTGAGGTGCCACATGAGCACTCATTTTTAAGTACTTTTGCTACATTTGACGTACTTGAAACTTCTTCTTCACATTGCCAAACAACCTGCTTGGCATTGTGAATAATTGTGAATCAAATTTACCAAGTAGTTTTTTTTGTTTCAGATTGCAATATTTAATTGGATAATTGGAATAAATCATAATGGCAGCACCCCTAACACGTGGACAGGACAGTAACTGTCCATTATTTGGAGTTGGAGCCCCGTTTAATGAAAATGTTTTACCCACATACGGTGACTTACTACGCCAGTATATATTTACAAGAAATGATCTAAAAATGAAGGGACAGTTAAAGGAACCTACATTCTTAGAAGTTGCCAAAATTATTGTCCCTTCTCTTGAGAAACTTTGGCGAAGAGCTTCCCTTCCAATTATATCTAAAGAAAGAATATTTGAAAGGATCCGGGATTATCATTCCAAGTATAGAAATCTATTAAAGCCATTCAAACAACGATGTAAGATCCCCAGTTTTATAAAGAAAACCGAAGAGTTCAAAAAGAATTCGGAGGCCATATTTGACATTGCATCCTGTAAATGCAAAAATTTCGAAAACTGTACATGTGAGAAAAATATGAAAATACCTGTAACGGAGAGAGTATTTTTACATGATCAAAGAAATGATAGAAAAATGATGATCGGAAATATTGACAACAAAACAACAAAACAGCTTGAAGAAAGGGAGAAAAGAAAACTGAGACAGGAAGAGTTACTACATGAAGCTAGTAGTTCTAAAATACAGAAATGTAATAAACCTGATAAAGAAGTAGACATCGCGGAAAAATTACTAGAATTAAGCGATAGCTTGCCAAAGGTTCCGACCTTAGAATCAGACTTTTCTATATTAGATGACGTTACCGTCCCATCTACCTCGTCGGCAATTTCTTTTAACCTCTCAGTTCCATTAATATCTGACCAAATGCGTAAGGCTTTGCCGACATTAGCTCGAGAATGTGATAGATGGGGTCTCTCTGATCGTGGGGCTGCTGCAGTGTCATCTGCATTATTGCAAGATTTAGGTGTTGTGACTGCAGACGATACCTCGTCTGTTATAGATCGCAGCAAAATTAGACGGGAAAGGCAGAAACTTAGAAGTACACTTAAATCTGTTGATGGAGAAAATTGTGTACTAAGATCGATTTATTTTGACGGAAGAAAAGATCCGACCAGAAAAACAATTATTAAAGAGGGAGTACACCATCCTATAATATCTGTGGAAGAACACGTTGTTATCGTTCAAGAACCAAATTCCGAGTACATGGGACATGTAACCCCGTCATCAGGAAGTGCTTTTAATATTTTAAAGGCCATTACCAACTATTGTTTACTGAAACATTATGATACTCAAGAATTGGTCGCAGTTGGATGTGATGGGACAAATGTGAACACAGGTCATGAAAATGGTGTAATCAGAAAGTTAGAAGTTCATTACAACCGCTCTCTTCACTGGTTTGTGTGCTTGTTGCACACAAATGAACTTCCACTAAGGCATCTTATGATTAGTTTGGACGGAGTAACACATGGCCCTAACTCATTCTCTGGACCTATAGGCAAAGCTCTAAAACAGTGCGCCTCACTGCCTATTATAAAATTTTTGCCGATTGAAGGAACACCCTTACCGGAAGTTGATTTTATAGAGCTAAGTAACGACCAAAAATATTTATACAGGATTGTTCTTGCTGTCATGTCTGGTGAATGTACTCAAAATCTGATAAATATTCAGCCAGGACCAATCTCACACTCCCGCTGGCTAACTACAGCTAGCCGCATATTGCGTTTATATGTCTCTACATGCAATCATTCTTCAAGTCTTGTAACTTTAGCAACGTATGTGGTAAAAGTTTACGCACCGGTCTGGTTTACTATTAAAGTGGAATCAGCTTGTTGGGAAGGTCCGAGACATTTATGGAAACTTATCTATTTAACTAGGTATCTTCCAAAGCATTTGAAAGATGTGGTGGATCCTGTAATTCAAAGGAATGCCTACTTCGCTCACCCGGAGAACGTCTTATTAGCAATGATTACCGATAAAAAACCAAGCATTAGAAAGCTTGCACTTTGTCGAATAATACGTTCTAGGCAGCAAGACGGAAGCTCAAATGCAATAAGACAATTTAAAGTTCCTAAGCTAAATTTCGATGCCCAAGAATACTACGAAATGATAAGCTATGAGTCTTTTCAAAATGTTGAACCCCCTCTAACAAGATCTATGACGACAGACGAACTTGAAAGTTACATTGCTGACAGCGGCAAAATGGTAACTTTTCCAAAATATGTTTGTCACACGCAAGCTGTCGAGCGCTGCATACGTTTGGTTACTGAAGCTGCGGCAGCTGTAGGAGAATCCGAAAGAGACGGTTACATTAGAACAAGGTTGAAGTCAAGATCGATTATGCCACAATTCAACAAAAAATCTCAGTACAAACTTATGTAGCTTCAGCTTGTTTAAATATTAGTACCTTTAAAATATATAATCACACACATTGGTTAAAATTAATATTTTATTTTATGTTCTCAACGGTAGAAAATATGTGTACGCCACTGGGATAATTTTTTTGTTGTTTCTTATAGTTTTTAATAAATAGTATAAGCGCAGTATTAGCTAATATTAACGCAAATAAAACTTTATGAAAATTGAACGTATTTTTCCAAATTTTTTTTTTAAAACTAAATTTGAATGGCCCTGTGGCACCTCAAGATGAAAAGACTGAGTCCTAATTTTTTGTTTGTGTTTTTTTCTTAACCTTATTAATGTATTTTTGGCTCAAGGTAAGCTGATTTGAATATTAAAATTCATTTCAATTTCATTAAAAAAAAACAAATATATTAAGCTTTTACACTTATTGTCAAATTTTGGACTCCACTGGGGCACCTTCAAAAATTGTTAAAATTTAGAAAAAAATTAATGGCATTCTACAGACATATAGTAGCAAGTTTTGAACACCCAAGCTTATTGATATTAAAAAAAAAAAAAATTCGCTCCACACTACTATACATAGATCTGTATTCATGGTACTATATGCCAGCGAGTCTTCACAGGATACTTATTCACGGGCCAGAAATTATTAAGGCTGTGCCTCTTCCGATAGGCATGTTTTCAGAGGAGGCCCTTGAATCTAAAAACAAAGACTTTCGGAAATATCGAGAATTATACTCCAGAAAATTTTCAAGGGAGGAAACTATGAAAGATGTATTTTGTAGGTTACTGCTTTCGTCTGACCCTCTCATATCATCGTTATCCAAGTGTATAGGTACTCGCTCCAATAAGCAACCCTTAAACAAAGAAGTTTTAAAATTGCTTCAAGAGCCTAATTTGTCACATAAAATGTATAAAAATGAAAACATTAGTGACTCCGAAAATTCTAATTAATAGATTGTGCGATAAAATGTGATTTTTTGGTTAGTTTAAGTATAATTATTACCTAGTTAATGTTGCGGTTCTTTATATTAACTTGTTAATATACTTATATTGAATTTAAATAAATAATATTATAGTTAAAAAAAAACTAAAAAACACACTATTACCACGCACTAAAACTTAAAAAAATAATTTGCTATTTAGTTATTAGTAAACTTATTACCTCTTTTATGTCCTATGGTTAAATCAAAAAGCGTGGGGTGCTTTTTGATTATGTTTACTTTTAATTAATTTATACAAAGGGCTCCACACTTTTTGAATTAGTCATTGGACATAAAAGGGGTGATAAGTTTACTAATAACTACCTAGCAAATTATTTTTCAATTTTTAGTACGTGATAAACGCGTATTATTTAGTTTTTTTTAAACTATAATACTTAATTTTATACTTTCTCGTATTCTTCTCTTCATTTGATACCCATATCATGATGGTAGATAGGAAAATTTTGTCCGCCATCTTGGGGCGTCCGCCATATTGAATTTAGTGGGACGCCGTTTTATTTTTCGTATTCTTCTTAGCAAACCCTTTTATTTGATACCCATATCATGGGAGTGCATAAAAAATAATTACTCCGCCATCTTTGGAAGTCCGCCATATTCAATTTAAAATGACGTCACTTAGCTAACCATGCTTTGTCATCCAAACTAAACGTGTATGCAAAATTTTAGCTCAATCGGAAACCGCGAAGTGGGCCAAATTTACCTTCCAAGATTTTTTTACATAGTTAGTTACAGGTGAAGCTAATAAAAGCGTGATAATTAACAAAACACGCTGTTTATCAAATCTGATTAAAAATAATGGATAACGTCATTTGATTTACACACAAATATAAATCTTTTTAATTACGTTTATCAACTAGAAACATTTTAGCGGATTACTTACTTAATATATTATAATTAATAATAATACTGAACTATTTATAAACACTCTGTATATAGGCAAGACCTAAAATAGAACAACTTTAAAAAATTAGTTAATTAACGTATTTAAAGCTATTTACATAACTTAAGCACAGCTAAAACCTAATATTTTTATATTTGTATTTATTACCGCCTAATTTACCACAAATGACCTCTGTGCGCCGGTTGCCCGTTCAATGTTCGCTCGGCTGCCGGCAATGGCGTCCTGAAAATAGATCTCATGCTGACGATTTTCGTATTGTAGTAGGCGTTGCCGGTAATCGACTACATAAATCGAATTCGGAAAAATGCTTGAATACGTAAATTTTTATTTTCATTTGCGCATTTTTTGACGTAAAAGTTTAGTATACAGGGTGACACATGTTAAAGATATGACGTAATTTGTTATTTTTTCTTATGGAACACCCCGTATATTTTTCGATTTTTCAATTCTAGTAAACATTCTAAACATATCTGGTATAGCATTGTGACGAAGTCACTTTATAACCGGTTAAATTCGCGTATAAATAATTAAGTTACGCGCTGTGTAAATTAATTGAGCTAGCAAGTCAGCTAATTACTCTCCCAGACCGTGCAAAAATGACGTAGGCAGCAAACCACTATGCGCCTACGCGCAGCCAACCGTAGGCTTCTTTTCCCCGGAGTAGGATATTACTAGTGGGGGAATCGAAGCCCAGCTCGAACTCAAGGAGAGAATCAAAAAGAGACTTGGCGCTTGACCTCCAGCCAGAACAGTCAGCCAGAAAGACCGAACAAGTAAGTAGCCCTGCCTGAGTGTCTTGGGAGTAGCAATTGTATTAAGAGCCGAGACCGATAATAAAAAGGGGAAATACAGGGTGATGTGTTTTGACCCGGACCCTGTGTTAACCTACAAATAAATTATCCGTCCCGGACAATATAAGTGCGTGTTGAATAGGTGAAACCGCCGACGAAGGGAGACCTACCGGGTGATGTGTTCTGACGCGGACCCTGTAACAACCCAATAACGTTGTGTTTTCCTTTTGGAAAAACCGGCGAGTGCATGAAAGAGGCATGACCGAGTCTAGTGACAAAGGGGACCTACCGGGTGATGTGTTCTGACGCGGACCCGGTAACAATCTAAGTAGGTTTTGCGAATAAAGCACCCGGCATTCTTCGCAAAACTAGGACTGGCAATGTACGAACCGACCGAATGAATGTGTTAAAGACCGAAGATACTCCCACGGCAGCCACCAGGTTTTCTTTTGTTAAAATTGCTTACTTGCACTTACCGCTTGCTTGCTTACCGCTGTAGAGTGACCGCTGGAGCCGTTCCCTATTACCGTATTGCTTCACCCGCTATAAATTATAACCCGCACCTTTTCAACCGCTTTCTGCTTAAGTTAAAAGAAAACCGCTTTTGCTGGCCAAATTACCTTAATTTCGTCGCATGCCGCCCCGGTGCTCCGCACCCCCATAACTCCGCAATTTACCACCGTTCATAATATATTAGTATGCTTTCCCGTATAAACTAACGATAGGAAAAATTAATATTAAGGCTGTTCATATCACCTCTGCCCGTTATTTCTTTTCTTTTTATACTTAAAAGAAGTATTTAATCCCGTACAATTAGAGATAGGAAAAATTAGTATTAAGGCTGTTCATATCACCTCTACCCGTTATTTCTTTTCTGTTTTATATTAATAGAAGTATTTAACTGAAACTTACTTGTTTTATTCCGAACGGAACGTTTCGGAATCATCCAAAATTAGGGAACCCGACTGCACATGCGCAAATACGACCCCTGGCATTATTTTCTCCTCTGTCTAAAAGCTACCCGTAGGTCAAGGTGATTCTCTGTTACACCCCGAACAACAGAGTGGCGCTCGAGAAACCCGCTAAATACCGTCGTTAGGCCCGAAAAATGACGCCTGACTAGAGGATATAAAACACCCCGTAGAAAGAGCGTCACAAAATGGCGCCTGAGCAAATTTCTTTTTGCGCATGCGTAGCATGAAAACCCCGTGCAAATTTTTAATACCATTTTTTATTTCTCTGGAGTTTCCGTTAAAACAGAATTTTTAATACAAATTTTCGTAACCATTTCTCAAAAAACCCGAAAAATAGGAAACCAGATTTTTAAAGAATAAACCGATATTTTAAATGGGCCGCAGGGAAATAAAAATTTTGAAATAAATAATATTTCTAAAAACAGCATTTTAGTGATACCGATCGAGTGAATCAAAGATAAGACCGATATTGACAAGTTTTTTTTTGGATGAAAAAAAAAAAACCGAAACCCGTTCCATTCCGATAATTAAAAAAAATGTGTATATAAATAGATAGTTTATTTAGGTGTACCGTGCACATGGATGTCGCTTATATGGTTAAATTTTAAATAAAATTTAAATAGTCCGGTAAAACTAGGATGAAGTTTTTAACAAATGTTCCGAATGTATAAAACATATTACTTAAGATAGGCCGTAGTAAAGATTAGGTAAATAGAATAAATATCCCGAAAGGTCTAAGTACCTATTAGTTAAGTTAGGCCGTAGTAAAGACTAGGTAGTTAAATTAAATATCCCGAAGGTCTAAGTACCTATTAGTTAGGTTAGGCCGTAGTAAAGATTAGGTAGTTAAATTAATATCCCGAAGGTTTAGGTACCGACTAGTCAAGGTAGGCCGTAATATATAGTAGGTATTTAAATAATTATTCCTTAAGTTTAAATACAGACCGTAGTAAACACTTAGATTATTTATAGTTTTAAATAACCGGATATGGAGATACCATAGTAGGCTAGTAAATATAGCTTGGTATATAGTAACCAAAAATCTAGACACCGTGTTAGTCCAGGCAAAAGTTTTTTTTGGAAAAGTAAAATGGCGACCGTAACCGTTAATAGTGCAGTAAGCACTGGTGTTACACAGACTACAGGAAGTTTAGTAGTACCACCTGCACCGCCGTTACCCCCGCCCCCTCCAGTAGGACGTGTGGATGCCAGAACAGGCTGGATCTACCTTCTAAAGAAAGCAGAATTAACCGATGAATTACAAAAGTTCGGCTTAATGGCCACCGGACCTGTGGACGCATTGCGTAAGCGCCTAATAGGCTTTATTCGAAATGGACCTGCCACCCCACAACCGTCAACACAACCGTCAACACAAACCTTTGTGTTTCCGATAACGCTGTCAACCAGCATATGCAGCACAACGACGACAGCTCAGTCAGTACCGACATCCGTGGTGTTAGCAGCCAATACCAGACCCACCCCAACGATAATTTGTACCCCTGCTATACAAGGGATACCGGCGACTACGACCGTAAGCCACACAGCAATCCAGCTGACAAGCAACCCCGTAGTTAATACCACGACACCCTGTGTACATAACACCCCTACTATCCCCGTGTATATAATGCCCCTATTACTGCCCCCTGTGTATATAACGCCCCTACTACTACACCCTGTGGATATACCACCCCTACTACCACCGCCTATGGTTATTTACCCCCCGCTGGAGGTTACCAGGCACCGGCTAGCAATACCCAAGCACCACCGTTTATAATGAACCCCATACCGCATGGAGTACAACCAATGACAGGACAGGGAGGTACACCACCCCCTACCGCTAATAACACCGTACGATATGAAAACCCCTCCGAACTACATGTGCATAAGTGGAATATACACTTCGACGATAGAAACGACCCCGCAACTTTCCTAGAAAGAATAGATGAAATCTGCATAGCTAACCGAATGAATCCTGACTTGCTGCTACTGCACCTGCCCGAGTTGTTACAAGGAAATGCGGCATTGTGGTGCCGCAATAATAAACAAAATTGGCAAAACTGGGACGACTTCAGGAGAGCCTTCCGAATATTTTTCTTCCAGTAAATTATGAGGTAGACTTGGAAGCCGAGATCAGCCGAAGGGTGCAGCGATGTAACGAACCCGTTAACCGTTACGTAACCGAATTACAGACTTTAGTACGTCGGCATGGGAAAATGAGCCAAGAGCAAGAACTGCAATGGCTTTACCGCAACTTACTTCCCGAATACCGACAAAACATCCGAAGAACCGAATTTCACGACGTACTATCGTTTTCCGCAGCTGTCAGGGAGTACGAAATTTTGTTACAAGAATTAGAGAGAGACAAACCAAAAGAAACGGTGACAAGCCAAATGACGCCCACCCGTTACGTCACACAAACCGAAGGATGGCGCAGGGTGACAACACCACCGGCACTAGCTCCGACACAACAAAGAAGACCACCGACCGGACAAAACCAAACAACCCGACCACAGAACTCGACCGAAGTAAATCATCACAGATCTGGAATAACGCCCCCGGCCGTCACCTGCTGGCGTTGTGGACAAACCAAACACATGCGCAGTGAATGCAATGGACCAGGTAAAATATTTTGCTCAAGATGTGGCAAGACGGATGTCATGTCCCGAGACTGCCCTTGTTCAAGGGAGAAAATCCGTTACCGTTCATAAATGCGATCCTGGACAAACTTAGAAAAGCGAAGTACATCTCAAGCATCGATCTTAAACAAGGGTACTGGCAGGTACCTTTATCCGAAGAAAGCAAACAGATCACTGCATTTACCGTACCCGGCAGAGGTTTGTTTCACTTCAAAGTAATGCCTTTTGGATTACATTCGGCACCTGCTACGTTCCAAAGGCTGATGGACCGCATCATCGGACCCGAACTGGACCCGTTCTGTTTTGCTTATCTCGATGATATCATAATCTTAGGAGAAATTTTCGAGGAACACCTACAAAACCTCAAACTCGTTTTTCAAAAGCTTAGGGCCGCAAACCTCCGAATTAATCCCGATAAGTGTCAGTTTGGCCGTAGATCCCTAAAATATTTGGGGCACATGCACCGACCCAGAAAAGGTAGCGTCCATAACCCAGTACGCAGCACCGACAAACGTAAGAGGAGTGCGACGATTCCTAGGAATGGTCTCCTGGTATCGACGCTTTGTACCTGGATTTTCACCAATTGCAGCACCATTAAACCTGTTATTAAAGAAGGGCCGACGGTGGAACTGGTGACCCGAGCAACAGCTCGCTTTCGAAAAACTGAAAGCCACCCTAACCATCGCCCCCGTACTGGCATGTCCTGACTTTACCCGAAAGTTTACGCTGCAAACCGACGCCGCAGACAATGGACTAGGAGTAGCCCTCACCCAACACAATGACGACGGAGGAGACCATATTATTGCCTATGCTAGCCGCACCCTGACAGGAGCCGAGAAAGCCTACTCTACCACCGAAAAAGAATGCTTGACCATAGTATATGGCATTGAAAAAATGAGACCATACCTCGAAGGTTATCATTTCACCGTCTTAACCGATCACCAACCATTACGCTGGCTACAGTCACTCAAATCATCATCCGGACGTCTAGCTCGCTGGCAAATGTACCTCCAACAATTCGATCGCGACAACCGATACCCGGTTCTTACGAAGACACAGAAACCGACGAACTCGCTGAGTTAACACTCATAGCAGAAGACGAACAGTGTCCCTGGTATGCTAAGAAATTAAAGGATGTGCAAAGTCACCCCGAAGCAAACCCGACGTACTGTGTACGAGAAGGAAACTTGTATCGACACTTCTGGAGTTCGTCGGACATGACCGAACCTGAAATGATAGACCCGTGGAAACTCTGTGTTCCTAAGACTTCAAGGAGAAGAGTACTGGAGGAAACCCACAATTCTCCGACTGCCGGACACACGGGAATATCAAAAATCACCGCCCGTATCACGTTGAGGTACTATTGGCCTGGCATGTTCCGCGACATAACCCGTTACGTGCGCCAGTGCACCTGCTGCCAACAGAACAAACCGTCTCAACAACAAGTACCGAGAAAAATGCAGCCATCTAAAAACTATGCACCATGGGAAGCCGTTAGTACTGATCTAATAGGACCACTACCGAGGTCCTCTAAGGGTAATTCGTATGTGGTGATGTTCCAGGACCGCTTTACTAAGTGGGTCCAGTGCCGTGCAATATGGAAAGCAACATCACGCGCCGTCAGTTAAGCCCTGTACGAATTAGTACTAACACAATTTGGCCGCCCGAAAACCGTAATTTCCGACAATGGAACGCAATATACCGGAAACATTTTTAGAGACATTCTAAAAGAGTACGGCATAAACCACCGATTAACACCGCCATACACCCCGCAAACAAACCCCGTAGAAAGAGCAAACCGAACCATGAAAACCATGATTGCTTAGTTTTGTGGAGATAACCATAGAACGTGGGATGCGAACTTACCCGACCTGACTTTTGCCTTTAATACCACCCGTAGCGACTCAACCGGATTTACCCCTGCATTTTTAAATTTTGGACGAGAGTTGGAACCACCAAAGTCTTGTTATCAGGACCAACAACCGCAATCAGGTGGATCTACCGAACCGAACGACGAACAACTTATTCAGCGGACCGACCGTGTAAATAAGTTGAATGACGTATATGAGCTAGTCAGAGTCAATCTGGCCAAAGCTTTCACTACACAAAGTCACCACTACAACCTGCGTCGTAGGGAATGGCAATGCCATGTTGGCGAGAGTGTAATAAAACAAGAACACGTCCTGTCTTCGGCCGAAAAAGGTTTCGATCAGAAAACCGACTAAAATGCCGAGAGTAGCAGGAGAACCGCCGCTTGGAGCGAAAGCTCTGGAGGTGACCCGTCCCGCCATAGACTACCAGTTTCGAATCATGCTTACACAACAGAGGTTGGCAGAAGAAAAACGGTTGCTGCCAAGGTTTCAAGAAATCCGGAAGCCAAAGCCGAAGCCAAAGATAATAATCCTGCAGAATATTATTTTAGTTCCGGCCCGTCTGCCTCCTCCAAAATCAGACGTCGCCCAGAATGCCGACCCAGACCTCTTTCGCTGGCTAGACGCAGGAGAGGCAGTCGATAAAACCTGCGAGGAGAGGCCAGTTTTGGGACCTAGCCACGATCCGACGCCCGCTCGACGATGGCCTGAGGCCTCATTAGCAGAGAAATTAATTTTGGAACGCCGACCAGAATACTGGAGCACCGAAGTTCGCCGGGCTCTCATCACCTACCGACCCCACAGTACACCCGACAATTTTCGCGTCCGTCGCACATTTAGGACCACAGATGGACGGAAGATCACAATTAATATTCCCCCGTTAGCTAAACTTGTGAACTAAACAAATATAGAATAGAGGCCGGCCGTTAAACAAAAACTAGTATTATAGTTTAATTGTAAATATGTAAATAAGTAGCTTTAACATTAGCAAGTAAGATAACTACTACCGACCGGAAAACAAACGAAGAAAATGCCAATTACCGTATACGGAGGCGCCTATACAAAGCATGATCAATCCCGTATGTACCAATTAAGTACCGCCCGATTTACTATGATATAAAACCAGCCAAGCCCGCCACGAGCCGGTCACTCGATTTTGGTTCAGCCCACCTAAGGTACATACGCTAATGAATTCTTAATTTTAGACAATGGCAAGTCCGGTACTACAAATTGATACCTCACCATTAGAAACAAGCTTCGACGAACCAGAAGTGGATCAGTCAGCAAGACAAAATACGGCCGAAAGAGAAATTCCGAGTCACACCCCGTTCGATGGAGAACTTGTGCCACCCTACACCGGCCCGACGCCACAAACCATTTTAAGGGCCCGTGCACGAGAAACCCGTGCGGTCCAGGTAATGACTGATCCGGCCAGAAAAATCGTCCGATTTACGTCAGAAAATATATTAATCGCGAACGATCTGGGCTGGCGATGCGGCCACCAATGGCACCGACGAGCCGCCTGCATGCGAAGGCCAATATTATTCTGTTCCCGCTGCGGAAAAATCGGAACATTGTCAAGAGATTGCCACTGCCGAAACCCCTTTTCCCGCACCACCGGTGACGCCGGAAGAATAATACCAGTCGTCTGTTCAACACACCACCAGTGCTGTTGCACCAGGGTCGGCCGGCCAGGAACCCGCCGTAATTAATAAACCCGAAGATAATAAGCGGCGTAGGCGGTTATCCCCTACGCGCACCGTGGGACCGGAGACATCATATCGGCGTAGGCGGTTATCCCCTACGCGCAACGAGGGACAGGAGATTTTAGAGGATGGGCCGTTACCACATAATACCGGAGTGAATAGAAGAAGACATTGTGTTTCATTATTATTTTAATTTCTTTTTAGGATCTGTTTAGGTATAAGTTTGTATATGGTATAACTTTAGGGTAAACTATAGTGTACTCTTTCAATTATAGATATAAAAAAAAAAAAATCTAGCTATGCTTAGATTTTTTTTTTCCGCAAGTAGGTGGGGTGTGTGACGAAGTCACTTTATAACCGGTTAAATTTGCGTATAAATAATTAAGTTACGCGCCTTGTAAATTAATTGAGCTAGCAAGTCAGCTAATTACTCTCCCAGACCGTGCAAAAATGACGTAGGCAGCAAACCACTATGCGCCTACGCGCAGCCAACCGCAGGCTTCTTTTCCCCGGAGTAGGATATTACTAGTGGGGGAATCGAAGCCCAGCTGGAACTCCAGGAGAGAATCAAAAAGAGACTTGGCGCTTGACCTCCAGCCAGAACAGTCAGCCAGAAAGACCGAACAAGTAAGTAGCCCTGCCTGAGTGTCTTGGGAGTAGCAATTGTATTAAGAGCCGAGACCGATAATAAAAAGGGGACATACAGGGTGATGTGTTTTGACGCGGACCCTGTGTTAACCTACAAATAAATTATCCTTCCCGGACAATATGGGTGCGTGTTGAATGAGTGAAACCGCCGACGAAGGGAGACCTACCGGGTGATGTGTTCTGACGCGGACCCTGTAACAACCCAATAACGTTGTGTTTTTCCCAAAGAAAACTCTTTTATAAAAACCGGCGAGTGCATGAAAGAGGCATGACCGAGTCTAGTGACAAAGGGGACCTACCGGGTGATGTGTTCTGACGCGGACCCGGTAACAACCTAAGTAGGTTTTGCGAATAAAGCACCCGGCATTCTTCGCAAAACTAGGACTGGCAATGTACGAACCGACCGAATGAATGTGTTAAAGACCGAAGATACTCCCACGGCAGCCACCAGGTTTTCTTTTGTTAAAATTGTTTACTTGCACTTACCGCTGTAGAGTGACCGCTGGAGCCGTTCCCTATTACCGTATTGCTTCACCCGCTATAAATCATAACCCGCACCTTTTCAACCGCTTTCTGCTTAAGTTAAAAGAAAACCGCTTTTGCTGGCCAAATTACCTTAATTTCGTCGCATGCCGCCCCGGTGCTCCGCACCCCCATAACTCCGCAATTTACCACCGTTCATAATTTATTAGTATGCTTTCCCGTATAAATTAACGATAGGAAAAATTAATATTAAGGCTGTTCATATCACCTCTACCCGTTATTTATTTTCTGTTTTATATTAATAGAAGTATTTAACTGAAACTTACTTGTTTTATTCCGAACGGAACGTTTCGGAATCATCCAAAATTAGGGAACCCGACTGCACATGCGCAAATACGACCCCTGGCATTATTTTCTCCTCTGTCTAAAAGCTACCCGTAGGTCAAGCTGATTCTCTGTTACACCCCGAACAACAGAGTGGCGCTCGAGAAACCCGCTAAATACCGTCGTTAGGCCCGAAAAATGACGCCTGACTAGAGGATATAAAACAACCCGTAGAAAGAGCGTTACAGCATACCCTATGTCTAAAGTGAAAGATTATCGAGAAATTTTCGATTGAATTATAGTATTTTTAAAGTCACCTTGAGTTTTATTATTTAAATAGGTATAGACCAGTCCTTCAAATGTGTTGTCATTAGTTGTCAGTTTATAGCTGACAGCTATCAAGTAACATTTAAGTAATCTTGTCTCATGCAGCATTTCGTACTACTTAACTAAATAAAATTGAAATTTCACAAAAGAAAATGGTTAAATTGACTAAAACTCAGAGAATAGATGTTTTAATTATGATAGGATGTGGTGATCGTATTAGGACTCAAAGGGAAGTTTGTGAACTATTTAATATAAAATATCAAGACATTCAGATATCTCAGTCCAACGTAAGCAGAATCGAGAAGAGATTTAGAGAAACGGGACAGGTACGAGATCTTCCTAGGTCCGGTCGGCCTTCAATTTCAGAAGATAAACAATTAAACGTTATATTATCCATTGAAGAAAATCCACATAAACCTACTCAAGAGCTAGCATTGGATAACGAAAAATCATCTGTAAAAAGAATTTTAAAAAAAGAGAAATATCATCCATATAGAATAAAATTAATCCACGAGCTTAACGAAGATGATCCAGATCGTCGCTTAGAGTTTTGCGAAACTCTAATGAATATTTGCAATAATGATATTTTTTTTGCACGTAGGATTATATTTTCTGACGAGTCGACCTTCTGTCTGAATGGGGTGATGAATAGACAACACTGTCGCTACTGGTCTTCTACTAATCCACACTGGGCTGTTGAAGCTCACACCCAGTATAAACAGTATGGTAATGTTTGGGCGGGTATTGTGGGCGACAGAGTCATAGGACCGTATTTCTTCGATGGCACGCTAACAGGTCAACGTTACTTGGAGTTTTTAAGAAACGAATTGATCCACGCCTTATGCCGTTTGTTTCCAAATGCGAACAACCCTAATATTCCTGGACATTTTGTTTGATTTCAACAAGATGGCGCGCCTCCGCACTTTAGTAGGGAAGTCCGCGAATATTTAAATTACGTATTTCCGGGTCGTTGGATAGAGCGAAGAGGGCAAATAGAGTGGCCTGCTAGGTCGCCGGACCTAACTCCAATGGACTTCTCTATAGGGGGCTATCTTAAACATAAAGTGTATATGAACAAACCCAACAATATCGAAGAATTAAAAAATAAGATCAGATATGAAACTCAATTAATAACCCGTGAAATGATTCATAACATTTCTGAAGAGTTTGAACTGCGGCTTGCTTGCTGTCAGGAAGTCAATGGAGCACAGTTCGAACATTTACTAAATTAATGATTAGAGTACTTTTTAATATTTGAAGCTTTGATACCTCCAATTTAATAAATATTTTTATAACTTAGTCTTTTTTATTCAATCGAAAATTTCTCGATAATCTTTCACTTTAGACATAGGGTATGCTATACCAGATATGTTTAGAATGTTTACTAGAATTGATAAATCGAAAAATATACGGGGTGTTCCATAAGAAAAAATAACAAATTACGTCATATCTTTAACATGTGTCACCCTGTATACTAAACTTTCACGTCAAAAAATGCGCAAATAAAAATAAAAATGTACGTATTCAAGCATTTTTCCGAAAAATGCATCACTAATTTTTTATCGAATTTATGCAGGACTTCTGGTCCTCACTGTATAAAAAAAGTGTTAATAATGAATTTTGGATTAGAGATGCTAGAACAATTGAAAATTAACGAAAACGAGCACACCAAAGCGTTGGCAACGTTAATGAATGTCTCAAGTATTATCATATGCGATTAGCATGCGTTAAAGGTGGCAGAGCTTTTAAATCAAAAAATGAAAATTCCCAAAGGAAATGTACCACTTATAAAGAAGATTGTGAGGCAACAATTTTTGTGCGTGTTAGTGCCTGCAAGCAATATCTGACTGTACTAGAATTAAAAGATAACCACAACCATACATCTTCTAAAATATATTTTACAACCCTTTCCCAACAAAGACTCAAACTTCCAGAAAGTGTCAAATATTGTGCAAGGGAATCGTTGAGAGCCGGAGCAAATAAAAAGATTGTGCTGGATAAAATTAGAGCAGAGACCGGCCGTAAGGTTATACTTAAAGATCTTACTAACATCAGCAGGAGAAGTTCAGAAAGAAAAAACTTTGAAGAATGTATTAATATGCTCAAGAACACATATGACTGTAGGGATATTCAATTGTTACTGAATGAAGATAAAGTTTTTAAAGGACTGTATTTTCAAGATGAAAGAATGAAAAAATACTTAGAGGCATTTCCGGAAATGTTGTTTATTGATGGCACATACTGCTTAGTTGACCTTAAAACAGCCACATATATAATAATGGTAGAAGATGGCTGTGGTTTTAGTGAGATAGTAGCAGTATGCTTACTAGTTGATGAAGATGAACCGTCCATTAATTTTTTTATAGAAACATTTAAAGATCGAAATCCTGCTTGGAAAAAAGTACAAGTTGTCATGTCCGACAAGGATAAACCAGAACGAAAAATTTTTAAAAAGCATTTTCCGGATGCAAAATTAATGATTTGCCTTTTTCATGTATTCCAAATATTCAACAGAGAGGTTTTAGTTAAAAAAATGGGCATAACTGCAGATGAACTGAAGGTCAGCAAAGAATATTTACAAAAACTGGCTAATGCCTTATCGGAATCCGATTACGATAATATTTACAATGAAATGGACACAAATGTTCCCACAATAATTGTAAAAGAATATTACGATTCTAATTGGGGCTGCATTACCGATCAATGGGTTCCCTATTTAACTTTGCAAAATTTATGTTTTGCAAATAAAACAAATAATCGTTTGGAATCTATAAATAATAAGTTAAAAAGTGTAATAAACATGTACAGTCCATTGGAAGACTTCATAAAACATTTATTTGCTTACATCAACAGTGTTCGAGTTGGAAAGGATGTGAAGAACTCTCAGATGCTAAATACAAAGTTAGTAAAACCATATGAAAAAAACTCTGCAGAATAATAATATCGGGAACATTTAACAACGTTCGCCTTTGAAAAAGTGCAGACCCTACTGAACGTTGTCAAACGATCTAATTACAAAGAATTTAATAGCATTGGTAACGATGTTTTTTTGGTAGTAACTTCTGAAGGTTTAATACAAGTAACCCCCCTGGACTGTCAATGTCTTTTCAGAAAATCTACACAGCTGCCTTGCAGACATATTTTTAACTGTAGGTCCAAATTATCATTGCCCTTATTCGATGTTAATTTCTGTCTAAGTAGATGGAGCCGATCCTATTGTGCAAATATTTTGGAAGAATTTGGAATCAGTAATAATGGAAGTGACCAAGAGCTGGAAGCGGAAAATACGTTCGTAGCTGATTATAATAAAGAAGGCATAAAAGTAGTACAATTAAAAGATGCAAGACCCAAATATATTACCAATCACGCTAAATTTAAGCTTATGGATGATCAAGGTAAAAAAATGGCACAGTTATGTAGCGAGGTATCCACCCCTATATTTCCTGAGAGATTGAAAATTATTCAATCTATCATAAAACATTGGCAAGAAGGGCAAGATAAAATATTGAAGGACATTTTTAAAGACAATTTTTCGGAGAGTAACGAATACAGTGATGATAATATTCCAACGAATCGTGATGAGCAAGAAATAGAACAAAGTGAAAGTGCAATGGTAACTAGTATTAATCAAATTCAAGTTGAGGAAAGCAGTGATGTTCCAAAAAGCAATGATGAAATTCAAAATGAAAGAGAAAATAATGGAGCTCTCTCTAAAAGTGCAATGATTTCTGTTACTAACCTTCAAGGAAAAGAAACTACTGATGTCCCACAGAGCAGTTTTATCCAAGTTTCAAAGGAAGTAGTTATTGAATTTATTGGATTTACAAATGATGAAGTAAATGAAATAAAAAGTGTTCACGACGAAGATGAAGAAGTAAATGAAGTAAGAAATGTTCATTACGAAGAGGAATTTCAGCCTAGCGATATTGGTAATTTTTGGTATTAACAATTATTTACTAATATACACGGATTATTTATTTTAATTTTTAATTTTCTTTTTGTAGCTCAACAGATTGGAAAAATTGATACATCCACTCAAGAAGGTTATGCAACAAGTGAGGATAATATTCTTCAGAACATCAAAATGTCGGCCAAGATTAAAAAACGTGGGCGTCCAAAGGGATATGGTAACACAGTAATTGGCCTTAAAAGAAAAAAATTAAAGAAAACATAAGCGCAAGCATCTATTTTACATCTATTTTATGTACCTACTTACTACCTATTTACTAGTATTTATATCGTTAGGTACCGTTGTAAGTTTTCTGCATGTTGAATTATAATAATTAATGTGATTTTTTTTTGTTTTATGATGTATTTTATTATACTTACTTTTGTTCCTAAAATACTAATTGTGTTATTAGAATGAATTTGAATTTATTAATATATTGTATTATTAGTATTATAGTATAAATTAGCTCAGAATGTTGCATGTTCATGACACCTTGAAATTTTTAGAAAAGTAGATCAGCGGCAATACCTAAGAAATAATTCAATTAAGTCGTGTGCCATTGCCGGCGGCTTAATCGGGTGTCGTTGCCGGCGGCGGAGGCACGGCCTTCTGTTTTACATGGCATGAAGGTCTAGGCAAACGTGGAGCGAATGACATCGGATGCTGTTTGTATGTATTCCTAAAATATCACACAAGTAAAAATATAATTCTGTACTCGATGTACGATAACTGCGCTAGACAGAACAAAAACAAATTTATTGTGAGCCTACTGTTATATTGTGCAAATTCAATCACAAGCATTGACGAAATTACGTACACATCTTTAGAGGTGGGCCACACACAAAATGAGGGCGATGCGATGCACGCTTTAATTGAAAGAGAAAAAAAGCCATGTCTTAGAAGTGGGCCTATTTACACCCCTGCCCAATTAATTCCAATCATTAGAATGACAAAGAAAACTGGTAATGCGTATAAATGCATTGAAATGAACTACGTCGATTTCTTTGATATAAAGTCATTGCAATTGGAAATTGGAAAAAATTTTAATCAAGACATTACCGGAGAAAAAATTATTTGGAATGAAATTTGTATGATAAAATTAACAAAAAGTCATCCTTATACCATCTTTTTTAAAAAATCCTATGATGAAATTGAATACAAACAAATTGATGTACGGTATAAAACTAGAATGAGTATTAATCCAGAAACTATGCAACTTGAAAAGCTTTACACAAATCCAGTTAAAATATTGCAAGCCAAAAAAAAAGACTTAGTAGATTTGTGCCACAGCAAGGCTATTCCTAGTCAATACTGGAATTTTTACAAAGAGCTTCCCTGCACAACAACAAGGGCTGAAGATAGTGATAATGAATAAATTTATATTTATGTTAATTTAAGCAGGTATTCATATATAGATTTACTTTCATTTTGTATTTAGTTAAAAATAAGTAATAAAAACAAATTAATAGACATTTTGTTTTCTTTATAAAGACCAGTATTATAATAGTAAATTATTATGCAAAAATGGAAAATAAAATTGCGAAGAACTGTAATTATCAGTTTCATGTGGCAATAAGTCACAAAAGTTAAAAAATATCACTAAAAATTAAAAGAATATTCTATTTTTGCATTTTAATATTGCTAGAGCATCCTTCATTATCAATTACTGCCAAAAAAATCAAAATAAATCCATAACTAGACATTTATACCTCTGGAACTATAATGAATAAACTTAAATAATCAATTTCTCGAAAACAATCATATTCGAATTGTTGCTGTATGGAACTGAACCATCGATATTCAAAATCATTGGCTAGACTTGTCAAGGTTACATTACAGGTTATTGGGCATGTGCACGTGACGTCATCAGTCAAATTTGACAGACGCTCTGAGGAAAAACAAAACCTGTTTTTACAGTTAGTTTGAAGGTGTTTTTGATGTTGTTTGACAGACGCTCTGAGGAAAAACAAAACCTGTTTTTACAGTTAGTTTGAAGGTGTTTTTGATGTTGTGGTCCTTTATTCTGGGGTTTGGATGTTCTTTAGTGTTTTTTTGGTAGTTTTTCTGTGCGAATAATAAGTATAATTATTGTACCCATTATCAAACTTTTGGATTTTGTTTTATAAAGAATATATTCGGTTCGCTACAGTACTTACAAGGTTGTACAAAGTAGTTTAACCTACAACATGGACAAAAGCAACTATTATAATACCCTTCCAAAAGAAGTTCAAGAACGCTATTTGGCCAAACTGGCCCTAACAAATACAATTGACCCATATCTTTTAAAATTTAGCCAGTGCAGTACAGTATTAAAGGATTTTCCCAGAGTTACATTTTTTGACACAATCAATTATCTTGTTTCAAAAAGAGTGCCTATACTGAAAAAGAGTTTTGTGCTTATAAGTCTTTGGATGCTTATAATTTCTTTATATGTGAATGGGTGAAGAAATTAGCAGTGAAACCTATTTCCAATTCTGAGAGGATCCTTATAATTTCTCAAGTAAGTATCTGCCATTATTTTTCAGCATAGGTAGTTTTAAAATGAAGTTATTCAAAAATTAACAAATTAAACAAATAATTTTCTTCTTTGTTGCAGGTAATGCACTCTCAACGACTTAATCTACCTCCCTTAAACGTATGGATTGTCGCTCTTAAAGAGGGAGAAATTTTATTTGCACATTGTGATTGTGTCGCTGGGCTTGGTGAGGCCTGTAGCCATGTTGGAGCTACTCTGTTTGCTGTTGAAGATGCAGCCCGAAATTACAGTGAGGCCAGTATGACCGACACAAAAGCATATTGGATGCCTCCTAGTACACGGCTTGGTGCTCCTTCCAAGGTGTCACAGGTTGATTATACAGTACATCCTTCTAAAATTCTTGATATAATGGAGGAAGATCTTGAAGGTGATAGCAGCCTTGACCTTCCCGAGCCTTCCAAAGAAGACAAGTGTAGATTTTTGAATGCCCTGTTTGCATTAGATAAGCCAAGTGCAGTTTTGTCAATGTTTCAGACCTATGCAAATAAATTACATGAAGCAGCCCCAAGTGGGTCGAAGGGCGTATTAGTTGATTTACTTAGTGAAGAAAATGCACATTTATCACTTCAGGAGTTAATTATTCAAGGAAAGAACATTGATTGTAGTGTGAATGTAACCGAGGTGGAAGATGTTACAAGAAAACAAGCCCAGTGTAAAGATTGGTTCTCTTATAGAAGGGGCAGGATAACGGCTTCAAATCTAAAATCTGTATGCCACACTCAAATAGAACAACCAAGTGTAAGTTTATTGAAAAAAATATGTTATCCTCATGAAGCCAGATTCAAATCAGTTTATACTCAATATGGATGTGATCATGAAAAAGGGCTCTTAATGATTTTGTGCTACATTATTTAAAATCAAAACACACCAACTTGGAAGTTTCTAAAGTAGGATTACTAATTGATGAAAATAGTCCATGCCTCGGTGCTAGTCCCGATCTAATGGTTTCCTGTGACTGTTGTGGGAAGGGCTGCATTGAAATTAAGTGTCCGTATTGTGTGAAAGATACAACCATCGAAGAAATTATTAAGCGACAACAATCTTTTCTTAAGCACAATGAAACAGAATTGATACTAAGCATACTTATTATTACCAAGTGCAAATGCAGATGGACATCTCAAATACAAAATATTATTATTTTGTGGCATGGACTGCAAAGAATATTTTTTATGAAAAAATTACTTTTAATGATGAATTTTGGAGTAAGAAAAAAGTAAAAGATATATTGTTTTATGAAAATGTTGTGATGCCAGAATTGTTAGGTAAACATTTTACTAAAAAACAAAGGTCCCAAACTCAAGGTGTGTCTCAACCAGGTACATCGCACACATCACAGGGAATCGTAGGACAACTCCCTGAGAACACTATTTGGTGTACATGCAAAATGCCAGAAAGTGGAAGAAAAATGGTGATGTGTAGTAACTATTTCTGCAATATTAAGTGGTTTTACTTGAGTTGTGTAAAATTAAAAGTGGTACCAAAAGGAATCTGGTATTGTAAAACATGTGAATCGGTTAATTTTAATAAAAATAAATAAAAGGATATCAAAAACAACCATTTTTTTGACGAGCTACAAAAATGTAGAAAATATAGTTGATGAGTTCTTTCAAGACAATTTTAATTAGGTACCTTTTTATATTCGTTTTATTGTGATAAATTAAGATAAGTAGCCGTGTATTAATATATCGTATATTAAAAATAATAAATGTCTTTTATGTATATAAATAAAATATTTTTTTAACTATTTTTTGTTTCAATTAAACTAAGTAATCAGTAGTAAACAAATATAATTTTCAAGCAGGGAATATATAATAATTATTAATACAAATTAAATTACAGAAGGGCATATGTTAACTAAGGCACAACACACCGTTACAATCTTATTTATCATACACAAATTATTACTTTTTTTTTAACAAAGATATAGGTACAACCTGTGCCAGGATATTATATTTTTGCCTTAACTGACTTATTACACGCTCAACGTGTATTCTAACATTGGCCAAAGTACGAGTTTCTTCAATATGTTTAGGCAACAGTTGTTTAGCACCTTTTAAAAATGCAGGCATCTGCACTTCTGCATAGCACTGTCTTACCTTATCATGAATTAAAAACCCACGATCAGCTAAAATTAAATCTCCAGGGATTAAATTTTTTAAAAAATTTGAATTTTCTACTACAAGTTTATAACTACACCGACCTGTAAATGCTTCGGATATAAAAATAATACTTCCTTGTGGTGACAAACCTATTAAAATTTTAATGGTGTTATTGGAGAAGTGCTGTGATGCAGCATTTTTATTTAAAGGTGTCTCGGTGAATATTTCGAAGCAGTCAATGATAATGGTTACTTTCTTTCCAAAATTTTCCAGAAAACACTGTGGGAAATTTTTTTGTAAACAGTCTCTTTCAGGCCAATGTATTAAAAATTTTAATTTATTATACGTAATGTGAAGAACTGAGAAAAAGGTTCTGCTAGCCGAATAACGACTTACTTGAAATCTGTATCCCAAGTCCTTAAACCATAGGTTTAATCGTAACTTCATAAGTGTTAACATGATCATTTCGACCCTGGTTAAAGACATCGATTAGCGAGTGAACAAATCTGGTTCTATAAAATTATACACTACATTAAAATACTGAAAGTCTAAACCCGTATAGAATCGACATTGTTCTGTGTCATTTTTTAAACTATTTAAATCAAATTTATATTTTTGCACTGCCCCTCTTAGTTCATAAATCTGACTATTTGCATACATTAGATCTTTGTTTAAATCTGGATTAGTTATATTTTGATCTTCAGCCTGCTCCTGGGCTTCATCTACCTCCATGTTATCAACATTACATGGTGCAACATTATCTACTTCTTCCTACAAACCAAATAAATAATTGTCAACTTTGTAGGAGTAGGTGTAATGCTTCAAGTACTTACTCTTATTTTAGTACGTTTCTTAATTCTTTGACGACGAATCAGCTTTTCTTTTGTGGCTAAAGTAGAACTTGTATATCCCATGTTTTGATTTGGTACCCAATCAATTTCGTCTTTCTCAAATAACTTACTGGGTTTTCCTACAAATATTGACTTTAAAAAAGATTTTAAAAAAGAAAAAGGTCATGACTTTACCTCCAATAAAGTGTTTAGAACATATAAATCCGTATTTGATTTTCTTTTCTGTTAAATCCGCTCTTCGGAGGGCCTGGATCCACTTTTCTCTCCGTTCTTGGGCCAAGGAAACCACCCTTCCATTGTTATCAAAAATGGAAAGAAATTTGTGAAACGAAATTTTGTCTTTTGAATTATTGCTACCACAATTGACCACTGAGCAAAATCTAGGCATATCTTAGGGTAATTACCTAATAGTTATCACAAAAAGAATTAATAAAAATCCGATAACAGCATTAACCTTAATGTAAATAATAATATGTATTTCCTCAGGGCGACTGTCATAAGAATCAACTGTCAGGTTGTGCACATGCCCTATATCCATATTTGAAATTGACAAAGTCACCGGAAGAGGTTAATCCTATTTGAAGTTGACAGAAGTTGGCAAAGTCATCCGAAGAGGTTAATCTTATTTGAAGTTGACAGAAGTTTTAGGAAGAGATTAATCAGCAGGCGGATTCCGTTACTCGATTCGAGTCGAATCGGCCATCTTTATTCGATTTCAGCGATTCCATGATCAAAACTCGATTTGAAACTCGATTCTTAAATTCGACTGCTGACGAGCTGTCGAATTACTCGATCTAACCTCAATCTGCTATCTTGGGCTTCCTTGGCTTCCATAATCTTTCATCCAAAGCCCGAAGAGAAAGCATCTAAATATTTTCGTAGTTGTTAAATCGTTATCGATTCGTTATTCGATTTCAGCGATTCCATGATCAAAACTCGATTTGAAACTCGATTCTTAAATTCGACTGCTGACGAGCTGTCGAATTACTCGATCTAACCTCAATCTGCTATCTTGGGCTTCCTTGGCTTCCATAATCTTTCATCCAAAGCCCGAAGAGAAAGCATCTAAATATTTTCGTAGTTGTTAAATCGCAATAAGAATTATACTACATAATGTCATTTAAATTAAGAGAGGAGCATTGTGAGGTGATGATTTTCTTTTTTGAGGAAAATAAAGAATTGGTCGTGGGGCGCTTAACAGGACTAAATGGTCGGGAAAAGTCAAAGAAACTTTGGAACGAATTAACCCTAAAATTATATTCAATGGAATTTGAAGAGAGAACGGCAGAAAAATGGCAGAAGGTATGTATTTGAAATTCAAAACATTGTTATAATTATACATTACACCTTATGTGACTTGAAATGTAAAGTGTTTTTATTTTAAACCACATATTTTTCAGACTTGGACTGATTTGAAATATTTATTAAAAAAGAAAGGGGCAAATGTTAAGAAATAGCAGGCAGGCACTGGAGGGGGACCTTCCCCAGAAATACCTTTTAATCAGTTTGAGCTACGTTTACTTGCTATACTGGGATATTCATTTTATCAGGGTGTTGGTAAACCAGAGATAGCACACATATGATAAGTTGATGCAAAAATAACTATAATAATATAGAGTAATATTACTGAGGACACAACATGAAATTAAATGAACATAACATATCTATGTCTACCACACTACTTTTATCATAATCACTTACATGGTTATTTTAGAGCACTGCAGGTCCTTCATCAGATCACATGGAAAAGGTACCATTTCGAGTACAAGTACAAAGGACTTCTGAGGAAAATATTTCGAAACATGAAGATCATGATTATACCTATTTACCGGCTCCAAAGAGAAGAAAGGCAGGTTTAATAGAGGATGCTTATAAAGAGACAGTGACTATTTCAAAAGATATAAAGGAAGTGATAGACAGACGATTAGAGGAAATTTCTGGTGGGATTCAAGATATTAAAAATGCCATTAAAGATACCCCGTGGGATAGGAATATCTAAAACCAATCTTTTTTGCTGTAATATTTTTCTGTTTCCTGCAAAATTTTTGCATTGTGATCTAGTTATTTTAGCTTTCATTAATATTTAGGGAAATGTTATTTTGTTGTTTGTAGTTATTTGTGTTGTTTCGGTTCTCAAAAGCACATATACATATTAAGGAGTATCTCTAAAAGATGCTTGTTTATCCGAAATTAAATTTAGGCCTGATACCAATTCACATATTATCTGCATATCTGCCCTTCTTTGCACGAAGCAGGTAAATAAGTGCCTAAATTTAGACCTTTGCGCTAATGTAGAGATTATGAAAATTGTTTAGTTAAACGCGTCGATTGTTAGAAACTTTTGTTTTAAGTGCCACTTACTTCGGGTTTACGGTCGCTTCAAAGCAAGTTTAGGGACGTATTATATGGACGTTCCGGGTTTACAATTAAACTTATTTCTGAGAAATTTTCAAACGAATATGTATATTTTAATGGTATTGCAAAGACACGTACACATACAGAGTGGGCCAATTAAACTGAAACAAGCCCGCTTTTTCATATCTGTCGCCGTTTGAAAAAGACGCTTTGACATATTTACTTTATTTCGAATATTGAAACCTTTTGCATATCCTGCTGAGTGAGTCCCTAAGTCCATTTCATTGGACACGCAGTTTTTATTTTTTATTTCATCGATACTTAAATTTGCCGCTGTAAGGCCCTCGGTCCATTTAAATGGACCCATATGGCAACGCGAAAACAGCGCGACACTTGGATTTAAGCAAGTTATAACGTATTTGTGGTTAGGAGTGCAATATACAGGGTGATTTCTAAGGTGATACTTTTTTTCAACTGTATATACAACTACTTAAAAGAAACAACTTTCTCAAATAACTTTTTTTTAAATAACTCAAAAATAAAGGAGATACGCAAATGTAAAAAGCCTACGATACGAATGCTCATAATTTTTTTTGTTGGTGTTTATATTTTTTATGCCAAGCAGTGAAATCTCAATTTGTTGTCAGTTTATCGCGTGATAAATTTCAGTTAGTTTGGGAGTGTTTAAAAATCAAAATGGCTTATGCGTATGAAAATAATGAACTCGTGGATATGCTGTTGAGTTATGGGGAGTGTCGTCAAATTGCGGCTGCGGCAACAAGGTTATACGCGGAACGCTTTCCCTTAAGACTCCATTCCACACCCCGTAGTTTTATAAATCTCGTTCAGAAGGCAAGGGATACTGGTGATTTGAAAGAACATCATGGAGGGTATGTAGGAAGGCCGAGACAATGTGGAAATGTGCAGAATAAAGAACTTATTTTAAATCTTATTGAGAGAAAGATTTATCGACAAGTACTAGGGAAATTGCAACGCAGGTCGAATTAAGCCAAACAAAGGTAAAACATTGCGGGAAAATCAGTTGTACCCATTTCACGTTCAACGTGTACACGCGCTACTTCCTGAAGACCATCCCCGTAGAGTTGAGTTCTGTGCATGGCTCTTACAAAACAATGCAAATGATAGAAATTATACAAGAAAAATTTTGTCTGTGGACAAGGCAATATTCACCAGAAATGGAATTAACAATTACCGCAACACTCATGTTTGGTCTGTTGAGAATCCCCATGCTGTTCGAAGATTAAATTTTTAACAAAGATTTTCCGTTAATGTGTGGGCTGGAATTGTGGGTGGAACACTCACTGGTCCGTACATTTTTACCAGACGGTTTAACGGGCGAAGTTTATTTATACTTTTTGCAAAATCATCTGCCTAATCTGCTAGAGAAGTGCTATTAGCTATAAGACAAAACATGTGGCTTGTGCAAGACGGAGCACCTCCTCATTTTAGACGGGAAGTGCAGGAGTTCTTGGATAATACTTTTTCAAACGGGTGGATTGGTCGAAATGGGCCACTTGTGTGGCCACCTCGCTCACCAGACCTTACACCATGTGATTTTTTTTGTGGGGTTACATAAAGAGCTTAGTTTTTAAAACACCTGTAAACACGCGGGAAGAATTGATTGAGCGCCTAGAACAGGCTGCAGCAACAATTAGAGGGAAACGAATTTCGTTATTACGTGCTGTCACCGAACAGTGGTTGCGTCGCACACAGCGTTGTGTAGAAGAAATGCTGACAACATTAAACACGTCATTTAAAATGGAACTGAATTGCTTTTTTTTTATACCAGAATATCTCCTTTATTTTTGAGTTATTTAAAAGAAGTTATTTGAAAAAGTTGTTTCTTTTAAGTAGTTGTATACACAGTTGAAAAAAAGTATCACCTTAGAGATCACCCTGTATAAACATGTCGGTGCCGCGGGGAAATGCATTGGATGGTAAGAATGGGTTTTATTATGATATTATGTCAAACTATTATGTGTAGTAGTGGTTTAGAGTGCAACTCATATGTTGGAGCATTAACTTGAGTCTAGCTGATTTTGGAAAAGAAATGGATGTTAGTTTAACCCAATTAGTTATTAAGCAGCTAATAGGGCAGAAAACAAAAGAATAAAATTAATGAATGGGAGCAGAATGTAAGAAAACGTAATAGAGATGCTGGAAATTCTTACGTTTCATCTAGAAAAGTACCCAAAGAAGCTGTAGGACGCCCAGATGAAGTAAGTTAAGTTCTTATAATCTATTTGATATTTTGTAACCTAACTTTTTTTAGAGGCGTGCCTATAAGTGTCGACAGTCTGGTAAAGGGTGTTGTGCCGAATCCTTAGTGGGCAAGCACATAAAATATTTAACCTAAGCTATTTCGTTGCAAGAGCCAAATAGAAGAAGGGTTGACGAAGCAATATCTCGCCGCCATTGTACCGTAAAATATACAGTAGATAACATACAAGTATGTAAAGTAACACTATGCTATATATTTTCTATCACTCCTAGAAGGCTTCAGTATCTTATCGATAAACTGAAATCTGGTGCAGATGTTAATGATCAACGTGGCAGGCATGTTAATCGCCCAAAAAAGCTTAAATCAACAGATGCAGACAAAGTATGCGAACATATTGCGTCCTTCGCGCACCAGGAAAATCATTATAGCAGAAATTATTCCTCCAAGAGTTGCCTTTCGGCTGATTTAAGCATCTCGAAAATGTATAGACTGTTTTTAGAAAAAACCCCGATATTAAAACATCACTACGGACATATCGTAACATATTTAAAAGCAAGTTCAACTTGGGTTTTGGACGACCACGAGCAGACACTTGTTCATACTGTGACAAACTTTTTAATAAACTTTGTTCAACCAACGATGAACGTGAAAGAAAAGAGATTGAAAATGAAAGTAGAATTTATCATATGCGAGCGGAAGCAGGTTACCAAACATTAAGACAAGATACTGCAATGGCTAAGATAAATCCTTATTATGTTGTTTTATGTACAGATTTGCAGCAAGTACTATTTTGCCCTAATTTGACTCATTCATCGATCTTCTATCAAAGGCAATTTTCTACTTAAAACTATGCTGTTCATAACATGGGAAACAATATTGCTACGATGATGGTATTGCATGAAGTAATGGCACATCGAGGATCCACTGAGATAGCATCGGCATTGTTATTTCACATTACAGAAAATTTTCACCGTCTTGGTCCAGGAGAGGAAAGAAAGCTTGTTGTTTGGTCGGATTGATGTGTCGGTCTAAATAACAATTGGAAGATGATAACATTACTTCGACTGTTGGTACTAGAAAAATACTTCACCCAAGTAGAGCAGAAGTTCTTGACTAGCGTACACAGCTTTTTGTCGTATGATAGAGACTTTGCCCTAATAGAACGCAACAAAAAACTTCCACGGTTTATATCCCATTTCAATGGACAGATATCATAGCAAAATCAAAAGTTAATAATCCCTTTAGGGTTATTTACATGCATCAACGTTTTTTTAAAAATGTTGCTAAAGCAGAAAATTCAATTTGGAAACATCCTAAGTGCAAAATAACCCAGACAGTGTGGATACAAATTACCACAGATGACCCAGATACTATCCAAGTACGAAAAACCCACAATATGTTGGGTATTTAATAATTTAATAATTAAGAGGGAGAAACAATCGCTTTTGTGTATTAAGCGTATAATCTTCAAAACATTATTAAAGAGCATAGCGCTTTCGGCCTTAGGCCATCATTAGTGCTTCTTTGTCAGGAAACAGGAACACTTCATGGATAAAAAATTCTTTATTCTCTAAGTAAGCCATCAACACCACAATGCAAAAACTGATTACATAAAACATTTAACACGTAAAATTATAAACGACAAACATCTGGGACGAACCACTTTTTAAAATTTCAACCCATTATTAACATTTTTCTTTTTGTTTCCACGTAGATCGAAAATGAAAAGGAAAAAAGCAAAATGTTAATAATTGGTTGAAATTTTAAAAATTGGTTCGTCCCAGATGTTTGTCGTTTACAATTTTACGTGTTAACTGTTTTATGTAATCAGTTTTTGCATGGTGTTGATGGCCACTTAGAGAAAAAAGATTTTTTATCGATGAAGTGTTCCTGTTTCCTGACAAAGAAGCACTGATGATATTCTAACGCCGAAAGCTCTCTGCTCTTTAATAATTTTTAGAAGATTATATACTTAATACACAAAAACGATTGTTTCTCCCTCTTAATTATTAAATTATTAAATACCCAACATTTTGTAGAAATACACCAATTTTTTTTTCTGGGGCATTGGTCACTCCTTACTCACCTTACTGGAACCTCGCTTCATATGTTTATCACAAAAATAGTAATGATTTGAAATATTATTACTATTGATGTGCCAAAAGGAAGAGTACTCGAATCGTTTGAATCGACAAGACATGTGATCAAAGTAAGCATAATAATAACTGATTTAAGTGGGAAATAGTTAAAAGTTGTCAATTAAGCATATACCATTCTAAAGGAAAAAATCCGAAGATTAAGATTTTTTTTCCAAAAAGTAGTGGAACATAATCAAAATAGAAAGAAAGGCCTAGAAATCGTGCAAATAAGGTAAATATTCACTCCATTTACATTCGCATGGTAGAAGTAGCGGGGATTAGGACAGGAAAGGGAATCTAATCGCAGACCGCAGAGGACCAAATAATTTGATAGTATCTAGTATCACGTTAAACTTGATGTGCTGCGTTGCTCGGTAATGGTATCGAACGACGAAATTCTCGCATTTCTTAAGACTACCAAACTAGAAAATAAAAAACAGAACGATGATATAAAACAAGAACTATTCGACCTAAGAAATGTTTTATCCAGAGAAATACAACAAATTAAACAATTTACAGATGAAAATCACTCTCTGAAGCAAAAAGTCCTGAACCTCGAAAGGAAAAACAAGAAATTTAACTCAGTAGTTTATGGCTTAAAAGGAAATGATGAAGATTTGACCCAAAACATTCTACACCTGCTAAATAATACTTTAAAAATAAAATGTAACAAAAAGGATTTTAGAGATGTGTACTACTTTGGAAAAAATGTAACCGACAAACCAAGACCTATATCTATTGAATTGCTTTATTATGATCTTAAGATAGAAATACTTAAGAAAGGTTATCTGCTTAAGGGATCTGGAATTTTTGTTGACAACGATTACCCTAAAGAGGACTACGATAAAAGGAGATTTTTGAAAAGTCAAACAACAAACAAAATTGGCAAAGGAAAAAAAATATACTGCAAAAATAAAAAATAACACATTAATTTTAAATGGTGACACATATACATATGAAGAACTAAATGCGAAATCGGAAGAAGATATTAGAGATGAATTTGACCCGAACAACAGTAGTCTGAATAATACTCACCGACAAATGAGCGAAAGCGCCCCATCAACACCGAAACCATTTGACTTTGTTATTCCTAACCTACACATTGGCGAGAAACCTATTTCAGCAGAGAAAGAAATCATAACAGAAAGCCTGAATATTAATCCGAAAAAAAGAGATTTAGAAGAGGCTTCTCCAGACAAGGAAAAACCAGCAGCGAAAAAGGAGAGATCATTAAGTAGAAATCGAGCAAAAAAATAACACATTTCAGTAACTTTGATATTAGGCAAAAATAACGACATTATATTAAAAGAAGTATTATTGTTATTGAATGTAATTTCATGTCAAGTATTAGGAACCTTAATAGAGTTGTATTTTGATAATATAAACATTACTTTTGTTGTGTTCCTATGTTAGGTTGAAAATGGATTATTATTTGCCGCAATATCTAAATAAAAGTACCCATACCTTTATAGTTAAAGATCATTTTGAATTTTGTAGCCTTATAAACGAGCGTGCGGATCCAACGATGCAAAATTTCTCTATTCTCCATAAAAATATAAGAAGTATAACCAAACATTTTAATGAATTTTTGGTTTTTATATCGCAAATACCTCTAAATATTGATTGTATTGTCTTAAGTGAGACATGGAATATACCAGATGTATCATTCTGTCAATTACCGGGGTATCATGTTTTTATAATGGAGGGAAACTTAATAAAAATGATGGAATTGTTGTATATCTTAAAGACGCATTTTCTTATGATTTCAAATTAATAGAATTAACTAACACAATGGAAATTGAAATAACATCAAAAATACATAGCAAATCAATAAAATTATTGGCAGTGTACAAGTCACCTACAATAGATATTACAGATTTTAATGAAGGCCTACAGAGCTATTTACTAAGTGAGAAAAAGGTTGATTATTCGTTGATTGTGGGAGATTTGAATATTGACCTATTTTCTCAGAGTATTTTGGTTCAACAATATCTAGATATTCTATCTGAAAGTGGGTATGTCTCTCAAATAAATAAGGCTACAAGAGAACAGAAACAATCGAGAACATGCATATACCATATTTTATTAAAAACTGGTAATGCTACCACAAATTTAGGGACGAACTTACCGATAATTATACAAAAACCAATATACCTGACCATTATACCGTAATATTGACTGTATCAATAGGTAAAAAATAGACAATATACCGATTAAAAAAGAATATTCTTATATTGATAATAAGGAACTAATAGAAAATATTAAATCTGAATGTTGGAATATCATTTATAATCACAGGGACCCAAACCACTTCTATGAAGCTTTTATTAACAAAATACATACAAATATACTCAAATCAACAACGACTGTTAAATATAAAAGTAAAAATAAAAAACGGAAAGAATGGATTTCACGTGAAATTTTACAGTTGATGAGTCAACGAGATATGCTACACCAACAATGCCTAAGATTGCCACATAACATACCTTTAAAAATCGAATACAAAAAGCTAAGGAATAAAATAAACAACCAAATTAAATATGCAAAAAATAATTATTTAAAAGGGGTGATATATAATGGAAAAATGGATAGTAAAAAATATGGGAAGGAGTAAAAAGAATAACAAATACCTCAAAGCGGGAACAAGAGATTGCAAAAATTTGTTTACAGGGTAAAACGTTTTATAATCCTGATGAAATTGCAAATACATTTAATTCCTATTACATAAATGTAGGTAGTCAACTGGCAAAAAATATTAAAAATGGCGCGTCTTGTACAATTTACGAAAACGAAACAAATATATATATTAATCCTACTAAAGCTTAGAAGTCTTAAAATATATACAGGAGTTAAAAAACGGTAAAGCGGTAGGTAAAGACGGCATAAGGGCTGAGACCATCAAAATAATTCAGGACTAACCTTTGGCTTATATTTTTAATCTAGTTTTTGAACGAGGCGAATATCCCAATTTAATGAAGGAAGCTATAATAAAACCACTATTTAAAACAGGCGATAAATCTCTCATGGAGAATTATCGACCGATCTCTTTGTTATCGAATTTTAATAAAATCTTAGAAAAAATACTCAAAAAAAGAATATCAGACTTTTTAAACAAATTTAAATTAATACCTATCTAAAAACCAATTCGGATTCCAACAACGTAAGTCAACAAACGACGCTATAAAAAGTATTACTTCAAAAATGTATGATGCAATGGATAGTTCTGAACCGGCATTAGTAATATTCTTGGACTTAGCGAAAGCGTTCGATACGGTCGATCATAACAAACTTATTAAAAAGCTGGAGTTAATTGGTTTTAGGGGTCTTAGTCTTAATCTTATGAAGAGTTATCATATAGGTAGAAAACAATATGTCAAGATTTCAAACTATCTCAGCAATAGCGAACTTGTTTGTCCAATATGGGGTACCGCAGGGTACAGTTCTTGGACCATTACTATTTACTTTATATATCGATGACATTCTCAGACAGGAATCCGAGGGAGATGTAGTGTGTTTCGCAGATGACACTGCTATTTTCTACCGAGCCTCTTCGTGGTTAAATTTAAAGAATAAGGTGGAAAGAGATATGCAAAAAATAAAAAAGTATTTCGATAGTAAAATATTAACTATAAATTATGAAAAAACATATTTTTTACCAATAACTTCTTATAATAACAATTTACCAAACTGTCAAACGATTGATATATAAAAACAAAATAATAGTATATACACTGCTCAAAAAAATTAGAGGAACACTTTTGGATAACCCTATAACTTCTTGGCTTGCTGTTATTAACAAATGAAAATTATATTTTCGTAATCGATTTGCATCTTATTTTAGTGATGTGTTAAAAAATACACGTGATTATGCTCATTTATTCGTGATAAGTTTAATTTTCCACAGCAAGTACAAAAAATAAAGTGATTATGAAAATATTCACATTTAGGTTTTATGTTGAGGCAGGCTTAGAGAGCTTCACCGGGCAACGGCATGACAGTTTGTAGTTGTTGAATTCATTATCTGTCAAAATGAGAGATCTTAGCGAGATAGAAGCTGCTCGTGCCATAGCTTTAATTGAAAATGGTGTAAAAATTCGACAAGTAGCAAGAAATGTTAATCGCAGGACGATATAAAAGACGAACCGGACAAGGTCGAAAGCGGAAAACTACACAAATTCAGGACCGATATTTAGTAGTTTCTTCTTTGCGAAAATGAATAGCGACAGCAAAGGACCTTCAAAGTACACTTTTGATGGCTCATCAGGTAACCATTTCTGACCAGACTGTCAGAAACAGGTTACGAGAAGCAGATTTAAAACCTAGAAGACCGGTACGAAAACCTGTTTTAACTCGACATCATAAAACTATGCGATTAAACTTTGCTCGTGATCATTTGGGATGGCAACTTCGACAATGGAAACCAGTACTTTTTACAGACGAATCAAGATTTCGTCTTACTCGTTGTGATGGTCGGGTGCGTGTATACAGACGTCCCAATGAACGATACTCCGCTGCTACTGTACAAGAGGTATCCAGATTTGATGGTTCGGTAATGGTCTGGGGTGGAATAAGTTTGGAGGAAAAAACCGATCTTGTAGTGATGCCAGGAAGTCTTACAGCTGCAAGATATATTGATATCATTCTGTCAGATCACGTTATTCCTGCAGCATATGGTATAGGTCCTGATTTTCTTTTCATGCAGGATAATGCAAGGCCTCATACTGCTGCGATTTCTATACATTTTCTTAACGAGCATGAAATTCGTAAAATGGATTGGCCAGCGATAAGCCCTGACCTTAATCCAATTGAACACTTATGGGATATATTGGACAGACGTATTCGACGTCGTCCAAATCCACCTCAAACCCTTCAGCAACTAACAGAAGCCCTAGTCGAAGAGTGGGACAGTATACCACAGGAAGACATTCGAAGGCTCGTGAGAAGTATGCCAAGAAGATGCCAAGAAGTAATTCGTGCTGCTGGAGGGCATACGCGATACTAAAACACATTGGTTTTCAGATAGCGGAACATTGCCTTTAAAAAATTTTTTCTTTTCATTTTGTTATTCGCACTTTTTTTATAATTGTAAATCTTAGTTTACGAATAAAGGATTAGTTTAAAGTTCTATTAATCGATTTATTAGAAGAAAGATGTGTCTTTTAGAATATAAATGTTCATCTGTATATAACTATCACTTAATAAGTTACAGGGTTATCCAAAAGTGTTCCTTTAATTTTTCTGAGCAGTGTATATATCTATAAAATCAACAAAAAAAATTAAATATCTGGGAATATATATAGATTGTCACTTGCGATGGAATTTTCACATCCAATCAATAATGCAAAAATTGAGAGGATTAGTGTATAAATTTAAACAGCTTAAGCCGATTATGGAAATAAAACATTTGAAAATAATATATACTGCACTAGTAGTTAATTTTAAATTATGGAAATATGGGCTGGGGTGGTGTAAGAAGGGCATACTTAAAATTGCTAGAAAATCTACAAAAAAGAATCTTAAAAATTATTTTTAATAAGAAAAAAATGTTTTCAACCAAACTTTTAATTAAAGAAGCCAATTTATTCTCAATAAGACAACTATATTGCTATAATTTGTTAATTCACCAACATAAAAACAGCGGTTGTCAACCTAATATCACTCATAATTATAACACAAGAAATAAACAATTAGGGCATTTTAAAATTAACTTTAAATCAAAAACAGTAGGTCAAAGACACTTTCTGTACACTGCACCAAAGCTTTATAATTCCCTACCCAAGTAAATTAAGGAGGATATTTTCATTAAAAAATATAAAAAATTAATAAAAACATGGATTTTGGAACTAGGATTAGAGATTTATGAAAAAATGTTTATATAGTAGGTATAATAAATATAATAGGATTAATCGGAGAAATCTGCATCGTCTGTCCGTTTTGTTCTTATAATATTTATAAAATGATTATATTCAGGAATTAACCTGGCTATTGTATGGGTGCCGTACTTTTTGTTGATTGTTTGTTATTAATAATTATATAATGAGGTATGTTTTTTGTATTGTGAATTTAATTAGTTTTACTGTCGATATTATCAAAATAATATAGTGGTGATTTTATGCTAGGAACTCTTTTTTATAGGTTACAATCTTTCTGCCTACAAGTTTTCTCCAATAAACTTAAGCAGTAATATTATTGTATGTATAGGAAAGATGTATTTCTGTATTTTGGTATGTAATATGTAATATCTATTTAATATCTATTGACATATCTATTGAAATAAACTATCTATCATATCTATCAAAACTTTTGAGTATTTTTTTACTTGTAAATAATTTGCTATCGATATGCTTCAGTTAAGGCCATATAAAAAGTGAACTTTTTTATGTGTCACAAAAAAATCATTAAAAAGTATGATATAAATTCTTAAAAACAGGCGCCGTAGTACTGGAATCGTAAAAACGACAAAATAAGGATTTTTGCTCTTTTGGCATCCCCATCTAGACGGACTTTCCGTTTCTGGCGATATAGGTACTATAATTTTGGTACTTTGATACTTTAGTGATATGCAATGACGTAGTCAAATCATAGGAACGGGAAAGGTGGATCAATTTAAGAGAGCGCCTTTGAGATATGAATATTTTAGCCGATATCGATAATTTCCTGGCGGATACCGACAGATATCGGCCAGTTTTTTTTTTAAATGATTTGACACCCAAATTAGGATTATTGCGGCAGAATATAGCGTTTAATAAAGGCTATTATAAGACAAACGACAACACCGCATAACACGCAATACGCATTAAAATTTTTCGGCGATCGAAGATTAGTTCACACAAGGCCGAAGAATTTTATTATTTAATTGGCGAAATGATATGTATGGATAAACAACCATGCAACATTGTGTCCGATACTGGTTTACTCGTCTAATGAAGAAGGCTGTTCCGAATTACCAGATACCAGAGAAAAAACTGTGCCCGACATTTTTACAAAATGTAAGGCACGTATATCTGAAAAAGTTAAGAGCATTGTAGGAAAAGTGTCACATCAGATATTGGGACGTGCCAATATACAAGCAATTATTTTTTTTTATCGCGGACGATTAATTTTTTTGATTGCTCGGATTTAAACCAAAGATCACATTTTAGTCTTGCTTGCAAACATTTCCCAGGATCTTACACGGAAGAAACTATATCGGAAGCATTTAACTCTTTTTTAGCTGAATGGAATTTAACAAGGGATCAAATTCGCCTTGTAGTAGCAGATAATGCTGCTAAAATGAAAAGTGATCTTCGTAGAGCTAAACGAATTATAAAGCATGTTCTGTTCATACTTTACAACTTGTCATACATGATTTAGTTTTCTGATGTCATAGCAAAATCAAGAATAGTTTTTCATTTCAATCATTGGCAAACTGCATGTGACAAACTCGCTAAAATACAAGAACAACTAGACCTTTCAAGACATAAGCTGACTAAAGACATCCAGATTCGCTAGAATCCCAAGTTCTAAATGCTTTCTTGTTTGTTCAAACAAAAAAGAGCAACAAATTTGTACATTATGGTTGGAAGTATTTTAAACTTGCTAAAGCCTTTTGAGGAAATAACAAAAATTTCAAGTTCGTCAGACGATTGCATTTCAGAGGTAATACCATTTATTTTAATGTTTGATGCCTATCTAAATAAAGAGAGTTCCAATTTTGCTGGAGTAGACAACTAATTTGACAAGCCGTTTAAGGGCATTTGTTTAAAAAGTCACTACACTGTTGCAACCTTCTTAGATCCCCTCTTTAAACACCATTTTTTCAAAGACACTCGTACCTGTTATTTCAAGGAAATCAAATACCTTTATATGGTGAAAAAAAAATAGATACTCTATCGCTGTTATATATTTATCTGCACCAGCTGGCAGCGTGTCCAGCGAACAAATGTTTTCGTAGTTGTTAACAACTTGCTTCATTTCAGTCCTCTTAAGGTATATTTTCGATGGTCGCGGCCAATGCGACCCTTGCGACTGATGCGACTATGCGGCCGGTCGTGTCTGTACCGGTTTAATGCATTTACATAAGGCATCCGACCGCGACGAGTGCGACAGATACGATCAACGCGGCCGTACGAATCGACTGCTCGAGATGCAGTCAGGTCGTGTTGATCGCACGCGCTTTTATACTATTTATATTTTATTGTAATTCAAAATGACTCCGTTTGCGATTGAAGACGAAAACAGGTTAATTTTCAATTAGGATGTTATATGAACCTTTACGAGTACTTGGTATGGTTCCTTAATTTCTGTTTTCTTTGTTTCAGTTACTAATGTAAAATTAAATCGTCATCATCTCGTTCCTCTTTCAGTAATAACTTGCAGTACCTTAACTTTTTATGCATTATAATATACTTTTAAAAATCAAACCCTAGAAAGTCGCGAAACAACAGATAATAAATCATAATCGTGCGGCTCGTGACCGCACAAAGTCGCATATCTCGGATAGGGGGTACAGATGCGACAGATCGCATTGGTCGCCAGCCGCAGCCGCGTCCATCGAAACTCTACCTTAACTCGGAAAGGGGGTACAGATGCGACAGATCGCATTGGTCGCCAGCCACAGCCGCATCTAGTCGCAGACACGTCCATCGAAACTCTACCTTAACATTTTTATAATATCTATTTCATATTTTAGAGATAAATTGTAATAAAAATATTGAAACACATTTTTTTTTTGCATTACAATTTTACTATATATTATATCGGCCAGAAAGCCGATATATCTTCCATATGGCTCGATATCGATAATCGACCTTTAGGCCGATATAACCGATATATCGATATCGGTCGACGTCGCTAATTACGAGATTGCAAAAATATATTGATATTGTTAGAATTTCAGAATTATCGTATTTTGTTTACGAAACTTTTGCCTTATTTTATACATTTAGGAAATATATTTTTTAGATTTAATTAATTTAATTTTTTGAAAAGTAGGGCATCGGTTCCTATATGCATTCTTGATTTGTTTTTTGGCTAATTAGATGCTTTCGACTAGTCACAAATATGTTAAGGCACAAAAAAAAATTATTAGTGTAAACATAACCATACGTATATTATAAAGCGATATAAAGGTACAGACGTAAACAAATATACGTATATGCAAATTCATAAGCCCGTTCCTTTTGAATCTGATCACTTGCGCAAAAAAACGATTGACAATCTGAACATTTTTTGTTGCCGTGAATAAAAAAACATTGAAGGCAACCAGTGACTCTTCAACGGAGTTGTTACGTGACCATGGAGACCCGTTTCCAGTTCCCGAAGAAAGTTTCTTCAACATTTCTGGATTTTTTAAAAACAACTCTAGAAAGAAACCATAAAAACCAATTATTTTATCCCTGACAATACAATTTAAGCAAGAGTAAGTATCAATGATTTATTTTATTATTTTCAGATCTATGATAAACCAGATTACATCAGCCTTATTTCTAACAAATTTAAAAATACAAACATAACAATATATGGCGTAACGATGGCAATTAGATCAAATTATAAATAAGTAGGTACCGAAAACGACCTGATATAGCATCAACACGTGTTCAATAATTAAAATTAATTAAATAAAATTTTTAACAAAAAAAGGAAGTGGTTAGAGAGCTAGTTTAGTCATTTATTCGAACTTAATATAATTTTTAACAATTTATCAAATACGGGATTTCCGGGGTAATTGTGACCCAGCTCGCCCAGGAATTGTATACCTGAAGAGGAAGGGGTACTATAGTGTGAACGTGCAAATGATAACACATTTTTCAATATTTCTTAATCAAAAAATATGCAAATAACGTTAACAAAGATATCCTTTTAACATCATTTTTGATAAAGTGATCAGAATTTTAGGTGTGTGATGCAAATTTAAAAATCTTAAATTGCAATGCACGGTATCCTGGATCATCTCACGACTCGACAAGTTTGGCGTTAAGCACCGTGAGAAATCATTTACAGGAAAATTACATGAATGGCGTAGTAGATATACAAAATTACACGATTAATGATACAAAATGAAATATAAATGTACTTCAGGTGACTCTGGATATCCGTTAGAGCAGCGGTTCTCAAACTTTTTTGGGAAGCAAAATACTTGATGGAACCCTACAATAAAACAATAGTTTTTAAAAGTGTATTCTTTATTAATAAGCATAATAAAAGTACAATGTAACAGTTACTAATTATTACTTACTTTACCACATGGCAAGTACAATAATAGAAGATATTAAAAAAAGAAAAAATCTAACTAATGGGAGGTATGAAACTGTTTTTTATTTTTCATCAATTGGTTGATATCAGGTTTGATAGAAGACAGTTGAAGTCTCATATCAGGTTCGGCGTCCAGTCTATTGCGATATTTTGTTTTCGTGGCTGCATAGGTTGAGAATCCTGTTTCGCACAAATATGTTGTTGGGAACGGGAGAAGAATATTCAGAGCCATTTTGCCAAGCATTGGATATTCATCACGGATTCTGCACCAAAAATCGTTGAGAGGCGTCGTTTTGAACAGTGACTCCATACTTGTGTCTGATGACATTTCTAAAAGAGATTCATATATCTCGTTTGACATACTTTCGGGCTTTTCCAAGTTGGGTAAAAAAGGATTATGAATCCATGAATTCAGTTTCATTTTTGTTCTCTGTTCTTCGGGAAAATACTTTTCAAAAGATGCGCGCATCGAACTGAGATATTGGACCAATTCTTCAAACACATCATCTTGAAACATTTCTGAGTCGTTATCGCTAACAAACTCACTGAGTGACGTAAAGCTTTCTATTTCTTTCTTACCAACGCAAATAATCCAAAAATCTAATTTTCTTTTGAAGGCAGTTATTTTATTATTGGCCTGAAACACTGTTGTCTGTTTACCTTGCAATGATAAATTCAATTCGTTCAGTTTTTGAAAGATATCCGCCATAAAAGACAATCGGAACAACCAAGTTTTATCATACAAACGGTCCTTCAAATTAAAAGAAGTATCTGCTGAAAGAAACATTTGTAACTCGGCTCTAAGTTCAAATAGCCTTGTTAAAGTTTTACCCCGAGACAGCCATCGCACTTCTGTATGGAGCAGCAGTGTTTTATGTTTGCTGCCATAATCTTCACACAATAATGAGAACAATCGGGATTGTAGTGGTCGTGATTTGATAAAATTAATTATTTTTACCGCTTCATCCATAACTAATTTTAGATTTGACGGCATTAGAAGATGTTGTTGCAACACGTTTAACACCTTTAAGCCAACGTTCCATTCTTCCTTATTTATAATGTTACACGTCAGGATGGTGGGGTCTAAATAATGCACAATCGTTACTGCGTATAAGAGACTAAGTTTAGTACAATGAAGAAATGTATAAAACTGAGACAACAGAATACAGCAGGCAGTAGAACAATGAACACTAGTTTCTCGCTAGCGAGCTTGTAAGTAGGTAGGTAGGAACTTATCGCTCCGAACGCTAATCGTCAACTGACTGACGAGGCGCGACGCGCGATCGCCGCTTTTATACTTAGTCCTAGACTCGATCTCGAATATTCTCGAAAATACTCGAGTCGGCGCCTTTGATAAACAAAAAGCAAAAATAAAAAGAGAAATATAAAAATTGCGTTGTAAACAATTCAGAGGCGGCTTTTATCAAAGGGACTGCGCGCTCACAAGTATACAAGTATACATGTTGATACCAAACTTATGAGATATTGTACCAGCTATTGTAACACATGTTTATACAAATACAAATAAATAAATAAATATACCTACGCGCGGCCGCGGAGTCAAAACGTTCGACCAGAGAGAGGTGCTTTGATTTTTTTTCTAAATTCTTGAGGAACCCCTACAGAGGTATCGCGGAACCCTAGGGTTCCGCGGAACATACTTAGAGTATAGCTGCGTTAGAGCCTCAATTGAAGGTGTCATCAAAACCCGATTTGGGTGTTTACTAAAGCACCGCACTCTCCATTATTGCCCTGTAAGAGCTCATACATAAATATATGTGTTATATTACAGATGAAGGATCACGAATATTTATCGGCACTAGCCTTTACATCTGAACGCCCGCAGCAAGATAACCGTTTTAGTAAGGTTGACAAAAAGTTTGTCAACGAACGTCAACGTCAAATGACACCTTACGTTAGAGAACACGTCTCTAATGTTGGGAAGTCGGAGAAAAATGACAAATATAAGTGTTACAATTGCGGACAAAGAGGGCATATAGCTAAAAACTGCCGTAGCGCTAAGATTGAATGTTCTATTTGTAAGAAGTTAGGTCATTTAGCGAATAATTGCTACAGAAATAGACCATCTACCTCTAAATCAGTTTTAACCTGCCAAACGACAAATAAAAACTCTGAGGAGTGTTATCAAGTAACATGCAAAGTAAATGACGTTTCTTGCGATGAATTGATAGATACAGGGTGTGCTGTGGTTACAATACGTGTAACTACTGCTGACCAATGTAATATTAAATGGCAACCCTGTGATGTAAAAATAAGTGGCTATGCTGGTGGTACAACACTCGCATTAGGTACTGCAAAAGTGAAAATGGAAGTGGATTTAATTGAGGTAACTGTGCCTGCCCTTATTGTTTCCGACGATGTACAGTGTGTATCCGTCATGATTGGGCAAACTGTTTTGAACCACCCGGATGTAGTTTTAGTGGTAAAAGATGGTCAATTGCGGCTTTTTAAGTCGGATTTGTTGCCATTACCTGAAGTGGATAGCCTTCCTCCAAGTAAAATAAAGATGTGTGTGAATAATAAAGTAACCATTCCTCCAAATCACATAGGTTATGTGACCTTTATTGCGGATGGAAATTATCAAGGGGAACTCTTCGTAGATTTTCAGCGTCGTATGGTACCTTCGGCGGAATACTCTATTCCTAGTTGTGTAGTATCTACCGAGAGTGGAGTTTTACCCGTCTTCAACATGTCTCATCGGGATTTGACCTTCAACGACTCTCAAGTACTAGCAAGAGGCAAGGCGTGCGTTCCGAAGAACGTCTCTTTAAATCAAAAAACGATTAAAAATGTATATCCCCTCCCCCGCGTTGACGACCATCTTGAAAGATTAAAGAACAGCGCATATTTTACTACACTTGACATGGCCAGTGGTTATCATCAAATACCCATGGCAGAAGATTCCATTGCAAAGACTGCCTTCGTCACACCTGATGGGCATTACGAATATAAAAGGATGCCATTTGGACTTGTAAATGCGCCCGCAGTCTTTCAAAGGGCTGTAAATCAAATTTTGGGGTCCCTACGGTTTACTACCGCTCTTGCATACTTGGACGACATTTTAATTCCCTCCACTGACGTTTCATTGGGCTTAAGGGCCCTTGAAACCATTTTGCAACTATTTCAACGTGTTGGCTTAACCTTGCGACTATCGAAGTGTCATTTCTTTAAACAAACTATTGAATATTTGGGCCATGAAATTAACAAAGAAGGTGTGCGCCCAGCTCCTGCAAAAATTTCAGCAGTCAAGAAGTTTCCAGTCCCGAAAAATGTACATGAAATCAGACAATTCTTGGGACTAGCCAGTTACTTTCGGAAATATGTTAAAAATTTTGCAGTGATTGCAAGGCCGCTTACACAACTTACAAGAAAAGATGTAGTGTTCGATTGGCAAGATCAACAGCAAGAAGCCTTCGCCTGTTTGAAAGATATTCTTTGTACCAGACCTGTGCTTGTAATTTACCACCCGAAGTACGAGACCGAACTGCACACTGATGCATCCAAATATGGAGTTGCTGGAATCTTACTGCAAAAACAGTCAGATTCTAAGTTGAAACCTGTTCTCTATTTCAGTAGACAAACTAGTAAAGAGGAACAACGATATCACTCTTACGAGTTGGAAACAATGGCTGTAATAAATTCCATGCAGAGGTTTCGTGTTTATTTGTTGGGTATACCTTTCAAAGTTCTTATACCAACATACCAACGTACTTATACCATACGGATCTTATACCAAGAATTGGACGTTGGTGGATGATTACTCAGGAATTTAACTTTACCATAGAGTATCGTCCTGGAATAAGAATGAATCATGTGGACGCTTTAAGCAGAAATCCCATAGAGAACAATTCGTACGATGAAAATGTACAAATTTTAACCATACAAATATCTGAAAGTGATTGGGTTTTGACGGCACAGCTTTAAGATGAACGTTGCCGGTATTTGAATGATGTACTTTTAAGAGCTCCAGCCGATAAGGAAGAATGTCAAATTCACAAAGAGTATGAGTTTAAACATGGAAGAATATATCGAAAAACTAGTGACGGTTTAAAATGGGTGGTACCTAAGACAGCCCGACATACCGTTACTTCTTACGTCCACGATCAAGCAGGACATCTGGCAGTTGACAAAACGTTGTCGCAGATTAAGCAAAATTATTGATTCCCACGATTACGGAAATACGTAACGAGATACATACGTTGTTGTCTAGGGCGTCTATATAATAAAAGTAGTGGTGGGCCACAAGCTGGATTGCTACACCCTATACCTAAAAATCCTGTTCCAATGGATACAATTCATATAGACCACCTAGGCCCTTTTGTGAAGAGTAAACAAGGCAACATATACCTCATAGTTTCTGTGGATGCTTTCACAAAATACTTATTTTTGAAGGCAGTAAAAAGTACCAAAACTTTACCCGTAATTTTATTTCTGAAAGAAATCTTCAATACTTTTGGAGTAGTCAGGAGGATAATTTGTGACCAAGGAACTGCATTTACGAGTAAAGACTTCAAGGAATATACGTCTGAACTCGGAATACAAATTGTATACAATGCTACTGCAACACCAAGAGCCAATGGACAAGTCGAACGTTAAAACAGAACAATTCTTTCCGCACTAGCAGCTTCTACAGACAATGAAGCCACCAGGGATCGACACATACATGACATCAAGTTAGGAATTAATTCGGCTGTTAATAAAACTACGGGGAAAAGTCCTCATGAGTTGCTTTTTGGATATAAATTAAGGGGAATTAAGGACGCTTTTTTAACTTCGGAAGTTTCTTTAGACGGTCCAATCGTTAATTTACAAGATAATAGGCGAGAAGCAGCCAACGAAATTGCGATCAGTCAAAGAAAACAAAAAGATCGTTTCGATGCGAAAAGAAAAAAAGTGGAATTTGAAATCAACGATTTAGTACTTATTCAAAAAAAGCTTAACAATAACGATGGAAGGAGTAAGAAACTACTACCAAAGTTTGATGGTCCATATGTGGTCAAAAAAGTCTTGGATCACGATCGTTACTTAATCGAAAGTTTGCCAAGAGAAAATGGTCGAGGAAGAAGTTACAGCGGTATTTGGGCTGTAGACAAGATGAAGCTTTACGAGGCTCGACTAGATTATGATATTGCTTCTGAAGAAGAATCGGGACCAGAAATCGTAACTGATCAATCACCACCAAGGGCCGAAAGTCGTTCCTTGTCAAGAAGTTCATTAGCGAAAAAGTTAGCTGATGTTTCAGGCGAAAAGTCGCCGGACAAAAGTTGTCCCTTTTCAGGAAGTTTATCAGCGAAAAAGTTAGCTGGTGTTTCAAGCGAAAAGTCGCTGGGTAGAAGTTGCCCAACAGAAAACGACCTATCAACGCAAAGTGCTGTTGGTAGTCAAGGTGAACCGTCACCCGGAGGTAAAAGTAGCCTTGAAACGCGGGAAAAGTCCACGCAAAGTAAGCATTCTTGCTGCATAAGCAGGACCGTGAAATTCGGAGAAAATGCTGACCGGGATTATTATATTTAGATTATTGTTTTATAAACATAATTTTGCAGAGGAAATGTTTGGCGAGATAAGATGATGAATATTTCAAGTGGGTAGTCTTAAAAGCTTGTCGGTTGATAGCATATCATATAATTAACCAATAAGTATTGCAAGTGTTATTTTTTAAATGTATTTTTGAGTTAACTTAATAAATCTTTATACAAACAATAAGTAGAGTGGTGTGTTTCTTTTACAACTAAATTCAACTTTTTTAGCACTACTGCATTTTACAAAGCAATTACAGAACTGCAATGATCTTATACGCTTCGACAACACTGCTGCCATAACCTATGCCAATCGAATGGGTAGTGTACAACACCCCAGGTTAAACAATTTATGAAGAAAGATATAAGTGGTGTGAAAAAGGAAATATTTGGCCGTTTCCTTCATATCTCAGCACTCACAAAAGTTTGGACACTGATTATGAATCTCGACGGTTACCATCCGAAAATGAATGGTTTTTGTCATCTTTGGCGCATCATCAAGTTATAAGATCATATTATGGTAAACCCAAAATTGACTTGTTCACTTCAAGCGACAAATATAAATTCGCAAAATATGTATCTTGGTTACCAGATCCAGAGGCATTCGCGGTTGGAAAACCAATAATATTTAAGCCAAATATTAATTTACTATATTCTCCTTACAGCAGGACTCAACATCCGCTTGCTTATGAGCTTACCCTGGTGGTCACGACACTATTAAGTTAGCACTCATAATAAAGAAAACTGCCGAATGTTGTACGTATAAACTAGGATCGATTTTTGGCTGTGAAAGAATCATTTCTCCGCTTCAAAAAATTATTAGATGATGGGCCCAATATATATGCATAGGTCGTAGTCGTCCTTGATACATTGGGATAACATGAGAGAAACCCCTTTAATAAAAAGGTTAATGAAAGGAGTTTTTAGGTTAAAACCACCGAAACCGCGCTATATAAGTTTACGTGGGACCTGAAAGTTGTTTTAACTTATTTAGAAAAATTACCAGAAAATTCTTTAAAAAATAGTCTGATATTAGCCTAAACCAGTCAAAAGGAAATAAAAAAAATAAACAATAATTAAAAAATGTGTTAATTCTTTAAGTATTGGCATATAACATCATTAATGTATTCTGCAAAATAAGACTTAATAAATAAATAAATAATGGACAGAAGCAACAAGATATACTTTAAAAGATAACATTACTCAAATCCGAGAACCGTCCCAACTAATGCGATTTTACGGTACAAAACCTTATCAAAGGTATTATTTCCACACGGTATATTTTTATGCTGAATGAATATTAGGTATTATTGCGTTGCCTTATCTACGTCTCCTAATAGATAACAACAAGAAAAAGAAACGAAAATAAAGTTATAAACGGTGTATATATCAATAACTCAAAACGTGTAAACGTATTCAGCTGCAAAGTATTTTATATTGTCACTTGTCATCAGATCTAAATATTCCTATAATTCACACAACTCCATTTCCGAACAATTTTTCGTTCCTTTATGTACCCTCTTTGCAAATAAATGACGAGTTTAAAGATTTTCTTTTTGAAATAGAAGTGAAAATCCTTAGATGCTGAAAATTTACATATCAAAATGCACATTCAACATTTTTATAGCGCAGCTTGGTAACAGACAGCTTCATTTTGCTTGCCTGCATATTTATGTACACATTCCAGGCAGTTTATCCATATAATAATATCAAATATGAAGTTTAAAATGTCATGTCTCGACGCGTAAAAATTAGGTAATCACGTCGTTAGAAGTTATAATGGCATTTTGATCTTGAGCGTCTTTTTATTTAATGTGATTTAAACATAAACAATTGCAAAACTATTTTATAAACAAAAGAAACACAACCACGGGGGAAATTTATTACAAAACTGTCTTTAGTATCATGAATAAAGTCCGCATGGGAATTTTTTTTATTAATAACATAAAATCAGTCTTTTATCCGGTCTTAGCTTCCGTTTAAAACAGTAATATCAAAAAATGCCTAACGTAATTTATATCTATCTAATTTTTCTTCAGACACCCCCTCAAGCACAATATTTTCTCACACTCTCATTGTACAGTTGTATTCATTAAAAAAGCGTACAATAATTAGAATGAGAGGTAAGTTTTGTCATATTGGCATAAAACCGGCTTGTCTAAATGATTGTTTATTGGAGGTTATCACACGTCATAGATTATCAAAAATGCAAAGCAGTAGCGTCGGTGTAATTAATTTTGAAACTGCATGGTGGTAACGTTTGATCAACTTTGACAGAAGAACATAAAAATGCCTCGTCAGTTGCCTGAAGTTGAAAAGGCTCAAATTGTATCAAGAATCGAAGAAGGATGGTCAATCCGTGCTGTAGCGCAGTTGTATAATAGAAATAAAAAAACTATATTGAAAATTAAGCAACGCTGGGAACAAGAAGAATCCCTAAAGAGGAAAATTGGTTCAGGTCGTCCCAAACGTTCTAACCCTGAACAGGATGCTGCTTTTTTGGGATATTTAAGAAATAATCCATTTGCAACTGCAAGAGATGTTGTTATTGATACAGCATTTCCTGCCTCCCAACCTACCGCTAGCAGGAGAGTCAAGGAATCTGAACTAAAATGTCGCCCAGCTGCGAAAAAAATGTTTCTTACTGAAGAACAGCGACAATCAAGAATTATTTTTGCTTTAAATTATATATACCGCAATCCTAAATTTTGGAACAGGGTCATTTTTACTAATGAAAAGACGTTCCAGTCGACTTATAATGGACAAATTCGTGTATACCGTCGAAACAATACCAGATTTGAAGCGCGATATACTAACCCCCTCACTTCTAGACATGGGCGTTTCTCTGTAAATGTATGGGGCTGGATAAGTGTTCATGGACCTTGTGTTTGCTGGCAAATAGAGGGAAGATTTAATGCCGGAAATCACATTAACATTTTAGAAAACATATTGTTACCATCTGCTGAGCAAATATATCCCAATAATACTTTCATATTTCAACAAGATAATTGTCCAGTCCACACTGCCAATGCTGTAACCCACTGGCTTCAAACCCATAATGTGGAAGTGCTGCCTTGGGTCGCTTATAGTCCCGATATAAATCCAATCAAAAATATTTGGGGTATAATCGTAAAAAAAATTTATATTCGAAATATTAGGCCACAAAATTCAGAAAATGTATGGGAAATAATACATGCGTGCTGGGAAGAGCTTGATCCAAATATTGTATCAAATATAATTCAGTCAATTCCGAATAGACTGGCTCAAGTAATAGAAAAACAGGGATATATGACCAAATATTAGATTTTATTTATTCTTGTTAAACGTTTTTTGTTTCTATTGTAATTTTTATTAAAACTGTTAAAATATATAATAAAATAAAAACATTAATTTTTGTTATTTTATTGAACTAACGCCCAACGCCATTGCTTTGCATTTTTAATAACCTTTAACATGCGACAAGCCGGTTTTACGCAAATATGGTTAAGGTTTCCTCTCATTCTAATTCGTGTACGCTTTTTTTATGAATAGAACTGTACTATAGATCAACGACCTTTTAGAAAACAATGGAAAATTTAATATAGGTAGGTACAGTGTGTTCCCGGATCGATGCACCAATAAGTAACTAAAAATCTTACAACCTCTGCATTAATTTGGCGAACTATATGTCTTAATGGAATAAAGGCATAGATGGGAGGGACGGCACGAGATATCTTCCTGTTTGTTCCATGTCTTAAACAACAGTAACCCAAGGAATAGAAAACACCTTACTGTATGGAGCGATAACTGCAACTAGTCAGTGGACAATTATTTCTACAGTGTGACCACGATTTTGCACTTTCTGAAAAACAAAAGCGAAAATGCAAAACCATGGTTCCCAGCAGATCTACGCAGCAAGGTTATTGAAAGTAGAACGAATTTCGGAAAATTTCCAGCTGAGGATGCTGAACGATTTTTTAATATCCAAGCTCTGCTGACTGTCAAATATTCAGGGATGCTGTTGTGCAAAGACTATTTTTCTGATTTAATGAAATACAAGAAACTTTTAGTATTAAAAAAGGGTAAAACTATTGCGCTAGAAGAGCTACCTCGTCAGAATCACATTAGTGTCAACAAGAAAAAGTTTTTGGAATCCATGATTCCTTTTATGGAAGAAAGACAACATGCATGTTTCTACCGAAACATAATCCGACAATTCTTTTGGCACTCAGCACGTTAACTAAGTATGTAACACTTAGACCGTCTCCATTTTTTTCTGTTTTGTTTTTATTTTCAATTTTTTTTTGTACTTAATTCTAGACATTGAGATATTGAAGTCCTGTTTAGAGTACTTTAGAATATGTATTTATTTTGTAACAATTTTGTATTTTAAGAAATAAACGTTTAATACATATTATCCTGATTAACTCAACCTTGTGATTTTGACATGTAGCTCTTTGATATTTCCACTCTTCAAATATGTAGTGTGATACATTTTGTACAGACCTTTTAGAGACACCCTGAAAAATGAATAATGTAAAGGAAGGCAACGACAAGTTTCAGTACGCAATAAAACATATAAATTTAATTATCTCAAAGACTGGGTATACCTTTTTTGAACAAAAGATGCCTCGGAATAAAAATTTATTATTACCAATTTAGAACACTAAGGCACAAAAAGTTATGAAGGATTAAATTTAAGCGAAATAAACGCACAAATAGCACAGATGCTGTGAATCGCCTTTTCATGAGCTATGCCGAGACATTTCGAAAGTTTTCTATAGAACACTAAAAGTTGAAATGGCAAACTTATTTCCCGATGCAGAACTTCAAGAATATAGTTGCAATCATATTCAATCACCAGTGTATTCAGTTATAATCTTTGGTTCTGAATACGACTCTAGATTTACAACAGAAAATTCTTGCGTAAAATCAGCAGAAAATGTCGCCACCACCTACTATGTTTCACAAACATCGTTATCGTCACCTGTAAATTTAAGCAGTTTACAGCAAATAACCACTCTATTGGACATCAATGCAAGCACTGCATCGCAAATCACTACTGCAGTGGATATCCATAATTGACAACAAAACGAAATTACTTATCTTGCAAACCAAGTTACGCAATAAGTTTTTGTAGCTTTTTTTTCATATTGTGTGTTTATGTGCAAAATACCATTTTGCATTGTTCATTCAATTATTTAAACAAATACATACTTTCTCGACTGCCAATCGAACGCCCCCAGTAAGTATCCCGTTTTGTTATTTCAAGTCCCAATATTTCATGTAGATCTTCAAAGCTAGCTTTAGACATCCGAAAATAGATGTGAAACCGATCTTCACGGGATTCAAGCTTCTTACAGAGCCTATAATATTATCCATGTTCTTGACGTTTCTTTCATATTTATTTCATGAACCCAAATTCTTCGTTTTTTTTTCCTGTTTTTTATTAATATCGGACAATATCGTCATTAGAATCTGTTCCACTCCACATTTTCACAGCGAGTAAAACTAGCCGGCCACCTCAGTTCGCTTTTGTGTCGGTTCGTTTTGCCCACGGGTTTTGTGTGACCTCTCCTCCCCGCTTTCGTCTCGGTTCGTTTTCCCCACGCGTCTTGTGTGTATTGTCTCCCCATTGCATTCGCCTCGGTTCGCTGTCGCCACGCTTTTGCTTCGCTTTCTGTGTGGCGAGACCTTAAGGTAGTTTAGCTGATCTGTGCTTGTGGCAACGAATTTTAAAGAGAAAAATTTTCTCGGTTGGTAATGCAGGTTCCTCTTTTAACACTTCACCTTTGCTTTTCGTGCTTTAATGGTCACACGTAAGTGTAAAACACGTAATACAAATTCGATTTTTTTTACCATTCCAGGGTTTCTTTTAGCAAGAATGGAGAGCACAGGTTCCAACGAGCTCGAAGAGCGATTGGCCAAACTAGAAAGGACTTTGGCACGTTAAGAAAGTAGCTGTGCAACCCGTTCGTCATCACCAGGGCATTCGCGTTCTCACTCGCGATATAGACGCAAACGACGTAGATCGAAATCAAATTCTCTACGTTTACGTAGGGCACGATCTGATAGTTCTAATGCTATACCTACAGGTATAATTCCTTTAAAAGGAAGAAAGCAACCAAACAATCGCCTTGGATAGAGGTAAGGGAAAATCACTGCCACGTGGTTGTGATCATAGCAATGTGGAAAGCTCTGATTTACCAGGCAGATCGACAATTGAAGATGAAGACACAATCATCATTGATGACCAGCAAGTTTTCAACGAGAAGTTATTAGAATTGCTAGGAGAAAATGCGGCACATAGTACCAAAGATCCTTATGTGTTGCACGATGCTATATCATGTAGATGGTCACATATCCTACTAAATGGATTATCAGACGACAGGAAAAATAGCCTAATTGCAAAGTATGTCTTGTCAACAAACTGCATTAATCTTAAGGGTCCACCAAAACTGAATGAAGAACTACGTCCTCGTTTTTAATTTTCAATTCTTACAAGGGATAAGACACTATCGTCCTGGCAAGACCAGATAAGAGTTGGTTTTTCTGTATTGGGTGAGGTGTTTAATAAAATTTTAGTTGATAGCTAAAAGAAGGGCACAGACACGATACACAGACTGAGTGAGCAGGCCGCTTATATGTGATCTCATGATCTGCATCAAGAAATCAGCATTGAAAGAAAGAGGTCCATCATACTAACCTTAAATCGGTAAAGTAGACTATGCCCCTGGATGAATATCTTTTTAGTAAGGATTTTTCAGAAAAACTAAAAACTTTGAAAGGTTAAACCAGGACTTGAAACAGCCTGTCTGACCCACATTCAGAGGACCTTCAACATCCACACAATCACATAGATCCTAGAGTTATTGAGCGTTTTTTTATGCCCTTAAATAACTTGCTCCTACATGAGATCAGTCGACATTTTGCTAAGGGTCAGAAACAGAGTATGAATAATTTTTTGGACTTATTCGCAACAAAATTAAACGCAAAACGCGCAGAATATATCTCGTGGCTTCCAGCCCCGGAATCATGTACAATCGATGTATTTACAGTTAAATGGAAAAACACTTTTTGTGCATTCCCACCTTCTTGCCTTGTATTGCGCACTTTAAATAAGATTGTTGTGGGTAAAGTCCAAGGGATAGTGGTGGTTTCAAAATGGACAACACAGCCACACATTTCCTTTTAGCGAAACAACCAATCAGTGTTCCCTGGTGGCAGGACTATCATAAGGAAAGCATTAATAAATAATAAAAAAGGGAAACCCGGGTCTTACTACAGTCTCTGTCAAGTTTACCATAAGGCAATACGAAGCAGCTTATAAGCACTGGTGGAGGTTCTGCAACGAAAATAAATGCCACATGTTTGATGCAACAGATAATAAAATTTTTAAGTAAACAGTTTCTTACCAGTCAAATTTTTTTGTGACCGTTTCAATAGTTACCGTTCAGCACTAACCTTAATATTAAGAATTGACCTGGCAAAATGCATTAATATACGAAGATTTTTAAAAGGGAAGAAACGTTATAGCTTTACATGTAAACTACAGGTTATGTTGGCTCATTTAAGTACGAAATTTTCTGATTAAACCCTGTCATTAAACGTATTAACAAAAAACAACTACCCTGCTAGCATTAATTACAGGATACAGAATCCAAACACTTTCCCGGATTAGAGTAGACAATATTATTAGTATTAAGTAGAGGGAATTCAGATTCTAATTCCAAACCACCTTAGAACTACACCAAGAAGTAGGGAACAACTGTGCTTACAGGTGCCACACTTTAGACATAGACCTGAAATTTGTGTGCAGCCTCGGCCTAAGAAGCATATGTCACCATAACCTTCACCATTAGAAATGAGCAGCAAAAACTTTTGTTTTTGACAACTAGACCGCTTCATCACACTGCAACTACAGCAGGTGGATCAAGGAAGGGGCGGACATTGATACAAAAACCTTCTTAGCATATTCTATTCGACATGCTGCCACTTAAGCAGCGCATAGAAACGGAGTGACCCTGAACGTTATTCGAAAAACAGCAGACTGGTCCAGAAATTCAGAGATTTTTACAAAATTGTATAATAGGCCACTAAAAGACCTCACGAATTTTGCCAATGCAATTGTTGATAATACTACCTAGAGTATCTTGTTTTTACATTAGTTGTTAGCGTTGTCAATTCTCGCCAAAATGGTTTCTTTATGCGAACAGCGTGGTGTTACTTTAGTTAGGTATTTATAAATATACAGTCACTGCTATGGGAAAACACCATCTTTAAATAGCTAGCTTAGTTGTTTAGTAAAATTAATATTAAAGCCGGCTTCGCATTTTCTAAAATATTGCCTCAATTATAGATTTTATTTAAATTTGCAATGGGAGAAAATACGAGTGGAATTCTATCGCATTAGAAAGTAGAAAAAAAAATTATCGTATGTTATCGACATTATGACACCGGTGGAATTTTAGAATTACGTTTTAGATTAAACCGTTTGAAACATTTTAAGTGCGGAAATACAAACCAACAGCATTTTCCGGCAATTGCAGTATATTGTAGAGTTACTGTGAAGTTAATTCCATCTACCACATTTTGACTGAGAACTTGCGTATAAATTTCTTGCAACCAGAAGGAAGCTGAGTGGAAGGTAATTACTACAGAATTTAATAAGGATAGAGACCAAGAAAGAAACGCCGAGACACAAGGGTAAATATAGCAATAAAAAAAAGGCAGAACAACGTTTTGAGATGTTTCGGACTGGTGGTGGGCTTCCCGAAAATGGTATAATAACAAAATTCGGTGAAGATATTAAGGATCTGTGTCTGGTAAAATAACATATTATCAGACAATAATTTACCATTACCAACAGCTATTACAAATGTTATATAATATTAATATATGTATAACAAAATAGTAAATAATAAGGCACTTTGACTTGTAATTTCTGATTACTGAATAATTAATACTTATGAATGCCCAAAATATTCATCAATTAAATTCTTTCTTACTCTTACACAATTTGACTAATGGGAATATAGGTACGTTTTCTGGCAATTTTCGAGGCTCTTCACAAGGATCAGCCAGAGACTTCATCATTTATATTAATAGTCATATTGTGAAGAACTACTGTGGGAATACTTACTGTTAAAGTGGTGCTCAACTTCAATTGTGGTTCCAATTATAATACAGGAGATCTTCTCTTCCAAACACCATATTAACGCTCAACGACGTTTTTAGTACGAATTTGTTATTCGATACATAACATTTCTGCCCTAGAGTATTTACTAAAGGAATGATTATATGCCCTGATAATGTTATCCTGAATCTCCTAGTAAGAAACTGTTATCAAAATGACCTTGCTCCAATAGTGCCGTAAATCTTGAGTAAATATTGTTCAAACATTATTTGTTGGTCCAGGCCAATGAGCCACTATATTAGTTTTAGGACTAACATCTGAAACAGTTTGCACATTTGTGGAAAAGTAGCGTTTTCTATTCATAACATTCTCAGTATTGTCAATTGTAGAAAAAATTTATTTTGTGTAAAAAGCATACCTACCAAACATGTACTCTAAATAATTATCCATATAGGGGTTTGCTAGTTCTTCTAATTATTGCTAATATGAACAATGTTATTACCTACCTGGTGATTGAATTCTCACATATCTACAGCTCCCAGAGCACCTCCAATGTATTTTTGATTATCTGTATTTCTTTAGGGGTTTCTGTTAAATGAATATATATGTAGTGTGTGAATAAAGTCTGGAAACGGCTGAATAAAGGTACGCGCACATACACCGGCATCGGACGAACGGCACGGATCGGAAAAAAATAATTTCAATGAAATTAAATGGAGCAGCGCACATATGTGCGGACGGTAGGCATCGAATTTTAAAAATCCAGCAAGAAGTCAGGAACTAGAATTAAAATCCGGCCGATGCGTGCCATGCGTGCCGATACCGATGTGTGTGCGATGCGAATCGGAAATTGTCGCGGCATCGTCGTCATTTTGCAAGTGTCTGCCTGTCTGTCTGCAGTTCATTTAGGGTACAGGTGGCTATAATAATAGGCAGAAAAATGAGTTTTCATGAAAATTTAATTGTGCGAGTTCAAAATTACCAAGAACTATATGACTTAAGTAATAGTTATTATAGTAACCACCAAAGAAAGGAAGAAATATGGTGGGAAATAGCAGAGCAAATTGGAGAAACAAGTAAGTATTTTTCAAATATTGTTGTGTCTTCCACCTCGTACTTCTTGTAACTGCCAATCGAGAGCGCCTTCTGGGGAAGTGAAATAATTTTTGAACTGTTCTCTGACTTGTAAAGCTTGTTGGGCAATATTACCCCCAATACCAAGTAGAGGACGAAATACTTCTGATGCAACACGTACTTCACCTTGGTCGTCTTCAGTCCAATAGCAAGTGTCTTCTCTTAAATAATTATGTAGCACACATGTTGCTTTAACGACAACATTAACATGCTCTGGCATCATATTTATCGTTCGCTCATATGTTCTAAATTTTTTAACTAATAACCCGAACGCATTTTCGCTTACTCGACGAGCTCTACTAAGTCTATAATTAAAAATCCGATTTTCTTCATCATTGGCTGTTTGATGTCCTGGGTATGGTCTCATAAGATTTACTGAAAGGGGAAACGCTTCGTCACCTACTATTACATGAGGCAAAACTATATTGGTTCCTGGTAGAGCTTTATCAAAAGGTATTTGCAATTGTCTGCTTCGCAATAATTGTCCAAATGCCGATGAAGAAAATATGGCACCATCTGAATTTTTTCCATACGAGCCGACATCAATAACGATAAATTTGTAGTCAGCTGATACTAAGGCTAGTAACACAACGCTAAACGATTTTTTGTACGAAAAGTACAATGAACCGGTATTTGGTGGAGCTTGGATAATTACGTGTTTTACGTCAATGGCCCCAATTAAATTTGGAAAATTCCAACGTTGCCAAAATTTTTTTTCTATTTCTTTCCACATTTGTTCTGACTGTTCCATCATTTCCGTGGGCTGTAATTGATCCCATATAGCTTCACAGGTTTTATAAACAATTTTTCGGACAGTGCTTTCCCCTATGCGGAACGTGTAGGCCATCGATTTAAATGAATTGCCAGTCGCTAAGAACCTAAAACAAAAATATATTAAAGTATTTGTTCCAGGTGATGTCTGTAAAGAAACTTGGAGAAAATTAAGGGATAAGTATAGGAAGGCCAAACAATTGAGGAGAACTAAAAGTGACCAAGGTGCAATAAAGATCAAGGCAATAAAATTCGAAAAAGAATTGGCATTCCTAAACCCTTATTTGCAACAACCACAGGAATTGCAAACAAGTAATTTATCGGTCCCTAGTTCTGATAATGAGGATGAAGCTGACGATTCTATCCAGCAATTCACGGAAACCGTTTCCGAACCTGCAACCCCTGATTCATTGACAAGCTTTTCGAATGTCTCGACGTCGCGTCTAAGTAGCAGGTTGAAACGAAAACGTGAACATGTACAGCAATCGCCAATGCAGGAATATCTGCAATTTAAACGTGAGCAGCAGCCAAACGGACATCCTCTCGATATATTTTTTTCATCAATGGCTGCAACAGTAAAAACGTTTCCAGCGTCAATACAACTGAAAGTGAAACAGCAGATCTTCCAACTTGTAACAGACATTAAAGCAACAGTAATAAATCCCGCACCACCAGAAAATGCTGTTCCAGGGCCTTCCCAATAAGATGTCCAAGCTAAAACGTCCGCACCATCACTACATAAAAATAAAGTCATATATTTTACCCCAGGACCTTCCCGATCTGCTGGTCAAACTATAAGTTCCGTAACAGCATTACACCTCTCTGACACCCCAGCACCTTTCGGATATGCTGGCCAAATTACAAATGAGAACCAATTATTAAATCTTGATGATTACCAGACATCAGCACAGAGCTATTACCACAATGCCCCACATCATTTTTCGAAATGAATTTTGAGGTCGAATTAATTTTCAGTTTTGCGTTTTGCTTGTTCCTATTTTGTAGTAATATAAAAATAAAGTTGAATGATTTTGAAGTTATATTTAGATGTTACTTAGACTAAAGAATACTTACTATGTTTCTGTTATACGTTTCAAATAAATTTATATTTATATACTTACAGGGTGTTTCTACTGAATGTGGACAACATAATAGAAGTTTAAAATATGGTTAACACTAACACTTTTTCAATAATTATAATAAAAGTTACCTACTTACCTTAAGCATACCATCAGCCTTTCTTCTGCTCCAATAGGTTTGCGAGACAGACACTTTTCTTCAGTAATGGCCTCTCTTATGGATTCCAATAAGGAATGAAATTTAATACGCGTCATTCTAAAGTAATTAAAGAACTTTCTTTCGTCGTTTATTAAGTCCGGAAATAAATGTACATATTCCCCAAAAACACTCCTTCTTTCGCATATTTCATGAATCCATACTCGTCTACGCTTTCTTCGTTTTTGACAATTTTCTTCTTCCAGAACAATGGCTAGTTCCTCGCCACTCGAAGACATATTCGCAACTGATTTTTAATTCTTCCGGTGATGCCGATAAGATATGTGCGATATCCTAATATAAAATCCGTAGAACACCGCCCGTTCCCTTCGTGCCGTTCGTTCGATGCCGTTACAGTTATGTAAGAGAATCTGACGCAACGATATTGGCGCTGTTGCCAGCTTTTTAGTTTGTGTGGAATTCGAACGAACTTTATATTTTTAAATATACCCTGTGTATTTTTTCATTTATAGTTTTTACTTTAAATTTGTTACACTTTTAGTATAACATACTTTGTAGTTTTCGAAATAACGTGTACAATTTAGAAAAAATATATTTTTTATATTAAATGTTAAAACTGTTTTCCCTGTACAGGGTGTCCCACATTCGAGCCTCATCATGGGGATCTCAGAAACTATAAGAGATACAGCATCGGTCAAATTATGGCAAAGTTGCGGAATTTGGTGCCCAGTAATACGGTAAAAAAATATCTGAGCTATCTTTTTTAGTTTTAGAAATATTAAAAAAAAACAAAAATATTGAATTTTGGTTTTTTTAAATTGGACGACTTATTTTATCCGCTACAAAAAAAACAAACACAACAATGTTAAGGCAACTTTTTTCGCTCCATATCGTGGTGTTCTTAGAATTTCGTTTCAACGTTTCGTTTTCGTGGAACTATTATCAACTTTAATTTTTTAAATACGGACCTGCATTTTTTATTTTATTTTTTGAAATCTCTATAAGCCCTGAATTCAACCATTACATCATCAGGAATGTGATAATTAATTTTAAATTAATACGGCCCTGGTGTTACTTATTTTTTTTACCAAATACAACATATAAGTGGAGCCAGAATTTATTAGTTATAAAGAATTAATTTCGTATAATAATATATAACATATATTTTAGTTTTTATAATAACAAAGTATAAAGTAAAACTAAAAAAAAAAACAAAGGTGGCTTAGACGTCAACTTTATGCTTACTTGATTGTGTGGCTTAATTATGTTGACAATTGTCACCATATTTTTATGTTGAATATTTCAGCAATATTATGTTTTCTGCTTTAGAAAAACGCGACATGTTACGAGTTTATTATTCTTCCAATAGGAATTCACAAATTTCTTGTCAGCGTTATTTTCAGGACTATCCTGAACGCTTACAGCCTCATTATACTTATTTTGCTACACTTGATAGAAATTTAGCCGAGTATGGTAGTTTCAATAAACCAAGAGTAAACTATGGAACACGTATGGAACCGGAAGAACAACAAAATATTATCAATTCGGTAAGTTTTAATTTATTTTAAAAAATTACCAAATTTTCTATTTAGAAAATTTTATTTAAGGTTAATTATGCCCCTCGCGCTTCAACTAGGCATTTCTGCAACGAACTAGAAAAACCGAGGATGAGGATCTGGAGAACCTTAAATTCTCATGGATACAAACCATACAAAATTCATATCAGTCAAACGCTTAGGCCTGGTGATTCAGAAAGAAGACTTGAATTTTGTAATTGGCTTAGCTTCAAACTAAATGAAGATGATAATTTTTTAAACAAAGTCATTTGGACTGATGAATGCAATTTTACAACCAATGGATTATTTAATAGACACAATGAACATTATTGGTCTGTGGAAAATCCCAGACAAAATCAGGAAGTAAGACCTCAAGGACGACTTTCTTTTAATGTGTGGGTTGGAATGTGGAACAATAAAATTATTGGACCCTTTATTTATGAAGGCAACCTCAACTCGCGAAGATATTTGGATATAATAAATAATAATATTTTGGACGCATTAGATCTCGAGCCTTTGGAGACTTTAAGACACTTATGGTGGCAGCAAGATGGCGCTCCGCCTCATAATGGAAGAGAAGTAACCGAGTTACTAAACGAAATTTTTCCAAATAAATGGATTGGAAATCGTGGATTTATACGATGGCCAGCAAGAAGTCCTGATTTAAATCCGTTGGATTATTTTCTTTGGCGGTACCTACAAAATCGTCTGTACCGTAATACGCCACGCGATATTAATGTTTTACGAGGAAATTTAATCCGAGAAGTCAGGGCAATCCCCGTACGGGTTATTCAACGGGCGATATTTAAATTAAGGAGGCTTACTCAAAAATGTATTCGAGAGGAAGGGCACTTGTTTAAACACTTAATATAATCAGTTTTTTACTTTTTGTTTCTGTTATTTTCCGTTTTTATTTATTTCCTACATAATATATTATTCATTTATAAATGTGTTATAAGATTTCTTCATTTTTCATTTACTCTCTTTTATTTAAAAAATTTATATTATTCATATTATAATATCCTCTTGTGAGTAAAACAAATTAAACAAAAATATCTTGAGAGGTGTCTTAAACAATTTGTTAAATACCTGTTTGACAATAAGACATCATTATTTCTAGATAACCGAAAATCAGGCTTGAGTTGGCGAATGCCAAGATATTGGCGTTCAATAAATTGGTTAATGGGCTATTGTTTGCTCCAAAAGTTGGCTACTATTACATGGCATGCAAATGCATTTTTTTTCTTTAAAAAAATACTTTAAATAAATTCCAGGGTCGTATTTATTTAAAAATTAATTATCACATTCCTGATGATGTAATAATGGCATCAAAACGTCTAGATATAATTAAGTGCGCTACATGGTTGAATTCAGGGCTTAAAGAGATTTCAAAAAAATAAAATAAAAAATGCAGGTCCGTATTTAAAAAATTAAAGTTGATAATAGTTCCACGAAAACGAAACGTTGAAACGAAATTCTAAGAACACCACGATATGGAGCGAAAAAAGTTGCCTTAACAATATTGTGTTTGTTTTTTTGTAGCGGATAAAATAAGTCGTCCAATTTAAAAAAACCAAAATTCAATATTTTTGTTTTTTTTTAATATTTCTAAAACTAAAAAAGATAGCTCAGATATTTTTTTACCATATTACTGGGCACCAAATTCCGCAACTTTGCCATAATTTGACCGATGCTGTATCTCTTATAGTTTCCGAGATCCCCATGATGAGGCTCGAATGTGGGACACCCTGTACAGCTTGACAGTGTGCTAATTGAAAACAAAATTTTTCAATTGTGTTGTAAATCACTTCTGGCGTTATTAATTCAAATTCGTTCAAAATTCGACGCTGCAAATCGGCCAAATCTTGAGGTTTTATATATAAAAATAAAGTAGTCGTTAGGCGACAAATCAGGGGACCTAAGTGGCCACTCGATTGTACGCCCTCTACCGATCCACCTATTCAAAATTTGTTGAAAAATTCGCGCACGTTTCGACCAAAATGGGGAGGAGCTCCATCCTGTTGGAAGAATGTACTTGCATAATTTGGAACCATCACATTTCGTATAGTAGGCACTATTTGCGTTTCCAAGAGCTGAAGGTAAAGTTGTGATGTCAAATTTCCATCAATAAAAAATGGACCGATCTTGTGGTTACCCAGAAGCCCAGCCCACATTTCATTTTCATTTGCCCAAAACCTACAGTTGTGTCTATTGACTTTATCATTTAACATAAATGTTGCTTCGTCTGAAAATACTATAAGTTTGAAAAACTGGTTATTTTGGTCAAACCTTGACATGATAATATCACAAAATTCAATTTTCCGCTCATAATTATCTTCTGATAACTCTTGAACTACATGTATTTTAAAAGGGTGATATTTATGTTTTATTAAAACATTATGGACGGATTTGAAGCAGATGGCACTTACTTGAGAAATTTTCTTAATGAAGAAACAGGGGTTTCAACAACATGTGCTAAAATTTCTAAACTTTTCTCTTCATCTACTACTGCTGGTCGTCCTGATCGTCGCCTATTTCTAAAATTTCCAGTTTCTTCGAACCGTCGGACAGTTTTTAGAACAGTTGCTTTTGAAATTGGATTGCAGTTTGGAAATGCATCATTAAATAGATTTTTAACCTCTTCGTAAGACCTGACCCTATCGCCATATCCTCTCATCATAAGAATTGTAATTCTTTCACTTTCAGTTAAAGACATTTTTGCATGTAAAAATGACAGCTTTTATGACTTTACATCAAAACTGAACTGGTGTTTTATTTATTAATAAATAAAACACAATTTGTTCATATTTTCAAAACACGTCGTTATTTCGAAAACTACTGATATTAGGAACAAAGTATGTTATACCAAAAGTGTAACAAATTTAAAGTAAAAACTATAAATGAAAAAATATACAGGGTGTTACATTTAAAAATATAAAATTCGTTCGACTTCTAGACAAACTAAAAAGCTGGCAACAACGCCAATATCGTCATTCGGTGCGTCAGATCCTCTTAAACAACTGTACCAAATTTGGTTTAAATTAGCCAATAGATTGTGATGTTATTAAGCCGTTTTCAGACTTTATACACACACTGTATAAGAGCTAAACTAGGTATCGCTCTGGATACTTTCTTTAGAATTAAGGAAACTCCAGCAAAGTCTCCTATAACCTTTTCGAAATTGCTTGTTGCGTAAAGCCTTAAAGTAACAAGCCATTGCGCCATTGAATCGAGAACATGGTTCCTATAATAAAAAAATATTTTGCTATTTAGACAAGCGAAACCTTTGCAGAAACGATTAATCGTCCCAGTATTCGATATGGTTTATTCGTTCGCGTTCGCGATATGTTCGAGGTGTTCTTTCAATGTCAACTAAGTTGAAGAAATATTGCTCTTCATCGCTGTCTATTTCCTCATATATCGCGAATGTCGTTCAATATTTCATTATTTGCATTCGGCAAAATTCAAGAATTTGAGCATGTTGACATTTTTGACAATAATTATCATAATTCCTAGTTTAAACCATAGGCTATGGTTTATCTAGTACTCCTTATCAAGGTTAAATTTAGGTTTAGGCAGTTTGGTGAATATGTTTGGGAAAAATCCATGGTTAATGGTTAACTATACATCGAAAAAGTCCCCCTAGTGATATCTACGGACGAGGCGCTTCATATAATTACGATTTAACCTCACAGGTAAGTTCGTTTAGGATAATTGCCTGGGAGATTAATAGTACATTATGATATTAGGAGAATAAGAGATACTTTATGTGCTGAGCGTGGAAAGTTTGTCTGACGAACGTAGTGAGTCAGACAATCCATGCGAGGTAGTAGAGGCAGCTAGAGCTAGCTCTCAGCACTATCCAACATCACTACTAATACTAGTATTTCTCACTCTACACAACAACTTACAAAAAACGCTATCATCGCTACACCCACCACTAACGATACATAAAACACAACCTTAATTTCAGATACCAAGATGCTCTCCGATAAAGACATCACCGAACACTTTCACTTTCCAACCAGTAAAATCTACCATAAAACGATTCAACAATATTGCAGCTACCAACAACAAAGTCCTGAAGAAACATTTCAATAATAACATCGAGTTTTGCTGATCTATCTAAATCCGGCCGTGTGTGTAGCCACCCACCAACCCACGCTTATTCCACGAAATTCTTTTACAACTGACAAAGCTACAGAGGGAACCCTAAAAAACTGCGGGTCACAAGCTATGATGATGTGACAAGCTATTTCAAAGTCCACAAAGTTGACTTCAGAAAATCCAATAGTGTTGAGGGAGGTGTAAAGATCCACCCCTTATAACTATTTTTAAGATCGTTAAGGCCATCAAAACCTAAAAAAAAATTAAAAGCTATTTAATTTTTGTCACAGTGTAAAGCCATATTTATATCCTAAACACTTTGTGAACCCTTTCTACCCCCATCTAAGTAGTGCTTAGCATTTAAATGGGTCAAGATCCCAGACTAGGGGAAAATGAGGGTCTGGTTAGATTAAAAGAAAAAGAATCGCAAACTTTTTATTGTATAAAAAGATTAATCTTTTCCGCATAATATTAGATAAGTATGTAGACATATTAGAGAACAAAGCAATAGATAGAGTGAGGGCCGGTAGTTTGGGTACTGATTAACTTATTTGATAGATGATTAACTTATCATAGTTTTTAATGAGCCAAAACCTGCGAATTTATATTGACTTTGACACATTCAAAACCCGGATTATTATAATCAGTTACCAAATGAGGTAATGAGAACTCACAGTATCGGCCCTGAGTGTTCAAGAAAAGAAAAAAAATGTGGCAAAAAAACAAAGAAAATTTTGATGCAACATCAACTGTTAAAATATATAGACAGAGATTGCCTTAAACGGTTATACGAAAATCGAAAAAGAGAAGTTAGAAAACTGAAAGGAATATAGATGCAGGAAATAATAAGCACGGTGGTGATAGTGGAACTCCTGGAAAAATTATAATTGATGTAGCAGATGAACTTCTACTTAAAATAATTAACCTCAAGACAGGCTGCCAAATGAGTTTGATGATTCTGATGTTCCCAAAAATAGATTGCCAAGCTTAAAAAAGGAAGATAAAGTTTTTGTCCATAAGCCACCTGAAAGAAATAATATTTTGGTTTAGGTACCATAATTTGTCTGAGGTTTTTTTTTTTGGTTTTCCCTTATTTTTTGCTCGGTTCTCCTAAATATTTAAAAAGTAGTTTTAAAAATTATTCTTCTGAAAGTTTAGATACAAATAACTAAATATACTAACTGTAATAATTCATTTTATTATGTTTTATTTAGAATTTGCAGTTAGATAACATCGAAATCTGGGGGACTACAGACTTGGAGTTGAAAGGTAATGGACTGTGATGTTAATTAATTATAGAAAATCTCTTTGTAAAAGATTTTTAAACTTAGCTCACTTATGTTTTGAGAGGAAGGAAATAATCCAAATACTCAAGTAGAAACTTCAATGTCTTTATTCAAAAAGGCTAATGATTTTAAACGGCCAAAAGATCTAGCTTTAACGCCATCCTATTTGCAGTAAAAGTTTCATTTTTATTAACACTATATAGCCTGGAACTTGAAGTGAGGAAAGTTTAGGAAACAAAATTCCTATTTTCTTTATTCTTGCGAATTCTAAAGAAAGTAAGTGCAAAAATGTGTACAAACCCGGGTACTAAGGTATTTCTTTTTTTAATTCCCTAGCAGTGTAAAATTTCATGTGGGGATCAAAAGATACACTTGATGAATGATATAATATTTATAAATTTAGGAAAAATCGGCCACAAAACGCAGATCTGCTACACGTGGAGCACTAAGAATTAGTGTAAGTATGTACCTAGAGTCAGAAGCAGACACATTAAACGATATTTTAATATTCCACCTTTATTTCACCTTGTTCTTGACCATTCAAATGTTTTTGAGGTGTCTGTTGCAATATTTTAGATCCTATTTGGATAAAATAGTATTGTATTATATTTATTTATAACACCCCTCTTTTGAATTGGTAAATAAAAGTAATACTTAAAAGTTGAATTTTTCAAAAAACTTTCAGACTGATTTTTAAACCAAAAGAGTAATTTTCTTTTCTTGTTATTTGTAGTAACATATGAGAAGGTCGTTCGTTCAAATACTGGCTTGTTCTTATATAGCCAAAATATGATGAATTGATTGATCGACGGCTAGTGCTTATGGAGACGCAAATCCAACTTGCAAATCAGAAAATAGTTACCCAGAAAACAAAAAATGAGCTGGAAATGAAAGTTTTTGTGCTGAAAGCAAAACAGGCTAATAAGGAATCTGAATAATTTGTCACCTAAATTAGTTTCTGTCTGGTATTTCAGCAACACCATTTTAATGCTGGTCTTACTCGCTTAGTTCTAAAGATGATTAAAAGCCTCTGCACACGACCCAATCTGCAGGATCCAATCTGCAGGGACCCTACAAATTGGGTAGTGTGTAGGCATGTCGGACCGACAATATCTGACTAACCAAGTTACCAACGTTTCCTAAAAGTACCCGCTATTTAATTATATAGTTAACATTCAAGTTTTAATGGAGAAATAGTGTAGTAATAATTATAAATTTTATATGTGCGCGTGGCTAAAGAAGTGGAGTTTGTGTTCTTGTAAAATGATTACACCATCGGTTTTAAATCAATTAATTAACAACGGTTAAATACCTGACTATTTTACAGTGACAACATAAAAAAAGTGAATATCTTATCAGCCCCAACGGATATTCAACCACAAAAAATTAGGCCTACTATTGAGACTGTCCGGAAGGTTTGTCATACTTTCGATCAAACACGCATGTAAACAACGAGATAGGCCGGATTATAATAATTCGGGCAATATTGCAAAATGTACTGTTGATTGGCGTGTTGATTGTGATCCTTTGATTGGGATTATGGCATGTGAGCAATGAAACTTTAACAGAGTTTTCTGTGCTCTGAACCGGTGGGCATAATTAACAGTATACTTCTCGAGTGCTAACAATATTCTTTCTTCTCAGTTTACGAGAATTTTGGGGTGGATCGCTTTCAGTGAGTTTTCGGACTATTAACGTTAACATCTCTCTCTAGTCACACACCATGGCTTTTAATTGTTCAGTCTGCCAAAGTGTCTGCATGTTTAAACGACGCCAACTTGTTAAGGAGGGTGAGCGTTTTGGGGTCGATTGCGACTTGTGCAAACTTTGTTTTTGTAAGGATTGTGCAAATCTAACCACTACAGAATCTGATGCTCTAATAGTCCATAACCGCACCATATTATATTTCTGCAATGGTTGTAGGGGTGGTATTCCTGTGAGTGATCTCCCATCGGAAAACTACGCTCAACTCAAAACTCCACTACTTCAAAAAGACAGCTACATTAATACACTTGAGACTGATCTTGAAGATCTTAAATCGTCTTTAAGGAAAGAACTGGACAGACTTAGAAGGGACAACAAAAGTAAAGACGACCACATAAGGAGACTTGAAAGGAGAACGCAAACCCTGGACGATGAAGTGTTTGAAGCTGAAAAAAGCTATGAGAATACCATTTAATTGCAAAAAGTTGAACTAGGTCGCTCCCTCAAAGACATATCTAACCTTCAGAAAACCAATGCCGAACTTACCGATAAAATAGGACTACTTCTAATCCAAATCAATAACTTTGAAATTATACTGGCGGAACTACATCAAGATAAAAATACGTTGCTTAACGCAAATTCTTCACTTAATAAAATTAACGATCAAAACCTCCAATACATAATAGATCTGAAGGATGAGTTGAATTTAAATAAGCAAAATCAAATCACCGATTGTGTGGATAGTTTCTCGCAGACCGAGCCAGTTTCCCTACAGTGCACAGGTGGACGTGGCACTGACATTGAAAAACCGGTTGCCTTGATTTCCTGCGAGGGTGACGCACTGGGTAGTGAGAACATTCTAAATGACAGTTTGTCTAGTAATAATAACCCTAGGATTAGTCGTCCAATTTCAAGTAATAAACGCATTCTTATATTATGTGACCAAATGGGTAGGGGCCTGGACAAAAAATTGAGAGATAGACTTGGGAATCGGTTTTCTATTGAAATTCTTATTAAACCATTTGCGCTTTTTGAGGATATATGGGATAACTTAGGGGAGATGACCAGGGATTTTGGAAAGGATGATTACTTAATTCTCTTTGGGGGCTATAACAGCTTTTGTAAGAATCTCTACCCGAAATCCCAGTTTATACTAAATAAGTTAAGGTTGTGTATTCATACTAATGTTATTGTTTTATCTACACCTATATGTTTCAGGTATTTAATTAAGTGTTATAATTTTAATAATAAGCTAAGTAATCTAGTGTTTCGCCTTGAGAAATTTTCAATGAATAAGTTATCATATCTCAGCAGTTGTAATGCGATGGGCAAGAGGCATGCAAATATGAAGTTAGCGGAATCAATTACCCATATCATAAATTTTACTTCTGTTAAGAATTTAACGCATATTAGACTGGATAGTAATCATATGGATATGCATGATCATGCCCTTTATGGTTCCGTCTCTGCCCACCAAAGCGCCGAAAGCATTTCTTCGACTTCAAATGAGAGTGAATTTATTCCTGCCACCTATGAGAATGTAAACTGGTCCGACAGTGGTGTTGTTTCGTATACCGATTCTCCTATTAATTATACAGTTGTAAATAATAACTTTTGCTTGAATTCTTCTCTTCAAAATGTTGATTCTTTGGCTTTTGAAATGTCCTCGATCGACATCAACGTTTCTAATATAAATTTTCAACCGGAACGCCACGAATTTGCAATTCCTTAAACAATGCTATTTCATTTCTTTATCAAAACTGCAGAGGAGTCAAAAGTAAATTAAGCAAACTTAAACATAATTTGTTGATCAATGATTGCGATATAATAGTAATAACTGAGACGTGGTTAAATGATTCGGTTAGCAACGCAGAATTCAGCTTTAATAACAGGGTCATCTTTAGAAGGGATAGGGACAGGGATGTGACTAACAAAACTCAGGGTGGGGGAGTGCTGATTGCAGTGAAGAGTGGTATTTCTGCTGCTGAGGAGAAAATTTTTGACCATGATCAGGAGGCAATATGCATTAAGCTGAAACTCCAAAGGAATCTGTTTTTATATGTAATAGTTGTTTATTTTGTCCCTAATAGTACGAGTGATTTGTATGAACGTTTCTTCGAGTTAATTGAGTCTAAGTTGAGTCATAAAACTAATTATGAATATATTATATTGGGGGATTTCAATATCCCTAGCTACGTAAACCATCTATCATGTAATGAGTCTCTTAATACGCTAAGGTCATTTCTGTCTTTTAATGATCTTTATCAAACAAATGAAATAAAAAACCATAATGGTGTACTTCTCGATCTCGTCATCTCATCTTTCGATGGTGTCCAAGTTGATGAATCAGTGGAAGCCCTACTTCCGATTGATAAGAACCACCCTTGTCTTGGTATTAGCCTCAAAACTAAAGAACGGATTGAACATTGTAAGGTTGTATCTGCCCCCAAGTTTAATTTTAGGAAAGCTGATTTTCAGCTGATGGCCAGACTCTTTGCTGAGCAAAGCTGGCAGTACTTTGAGAACTATTCGAATGTAAACATGGCCACCGATTTTCTCTATACAACACTTAACAATATGTTTGAGAAGTGCGTCCCGCGGTCAATTCAGTCAGATAGGAAATACCCGGTGTGGTTCAATAAACAGATCATTAAGCTTCTTAGGCAAAAACACAATCTCTTTCTAAAATCGAGAAAACTTAAATCACCCTATTGGAGACACAGGTATACTACCCTTAGGACCATTATTAAAAATAAAGTTAAGTTGGCTTATAATAGGTACTTAAATGACGTAGAGACCAGTCTGAGGATTAATCCGAAGGTGTTCTGGTCTTTTTTGAAGAGTTTGAGGGATTCTTCTGATATAATGGAGGAGATGGCTTTCGACGGCGAGGCATATATAGGTTCTCAAAAGGTCGCTGATGGATTTGCTGCATTTTTTAAGTCCGTATACATTAATGACAATGAGATTGACTGCCACCCATCATATCCAATGAACTTTTTCTGCGAAAACATGATTTCTAGCAATGAAATAATGGCTGCGGTCAATAAGCTCAAGCCAAACAAAGCAATTCGTCCAGATGGAATTCCAGCATACATAGTCAAAGGCTGTCGTGATTACCTACTAAAACCTCTACAATATTTGTTCAATTTAATACTTAGGACCTCAGTTTATCCAGATAGGTGGAAGGTAAGCAAAATGGTTCCTATTCATAAGTCAGGTCCCAAAAATCAAATAAGGAACTACCGTCCAATAAGTATTATGAGTTCAGTATCTAAAGTTTTTGAACTTATAGTCTATGAGAGACTCTTCAAAGAGATATCGGGTAAATTGACTTTATGCCAACACGGCTTTTTACCAAAAAAATCAACCTTTACCAATATGACCACTTTCTGCCAGTACATCCACGAAGCCATGAATAGTAAAGCCCAGGTGGATGTCATATATACCGATATGGAAAAGGCGTTTGATAGGGTTCGACACTGTGTTATTCTCAGGTCATTATCGGATATGAATGTTTCTTCGTATATCATTCAATTAATCCAGTCCTACTTGAGTCACAGATTTCAGTTTGTTGAGGTTAAGGGCTGCAAATCAACCATTTTCAAGAGCACCTCAGGGGTTCCCCAAGGATCCAATCTGGGGCCTCTTTTGTTTCTGGCAGCTATTAATAATATAATCGGCAATATTGAGAATGTGGTGGGACTACTATTTGCTGATGATTTTAAATGTTTCTTTCAAATCAACTCGATCGAAGATTGTCAATCTCTTCAGGATGATTTTTCAAATGTGACCAATTGGTGTAACTCAAATGACTTTAAATTGAATGAAGGGAAATGTTCTTGCATGTCTTTTACCCTCAATCAAAACATAATTACCTACGATTATACCATAAATGGTACTAAATTAACAAGAGTAAATCAGCAAAAGGACTTGGGAGTAATCTTTGACCCAACTCTGTCTTTTTCCAATCATATTTTGTCAAAAATAGAAAGCGCACAGAGAATAGCCGGGTTTATTGTTAGAAACACAAAAGAGTTTAATATTGAAGTGAGCCTTCATCTTTTTGATAGCCTTGTGCTGCCAGTTTTAGAATATGCTAGTATAATTTGGTCTCCTCAGTATAATGTTTGGGTCACGATCATTGAGAGAGTGCAGAGGCGGTTCTTGAAGTGTATGTATTTTAGAAAATTTGGTATGTATCCCCAGAGAGGCTGCGACAATGAACACCTTCTGGGAGTATTTGGTAGGCTGTCTCTTCACAAAAGAAGAATTAAAATTTTATTGTGCACCATGTTTCGAATTCTAAAGGGTAGTATCGATTGTCCTGACATTCTAAGCAAACTACCGTTTGCGATTAATAGAATCGGATCTCGTTGTCCAAGTGTATTTTATCTTGCTTATCCGCGCACAAATCTTTATAAAAACTCACCAATATATAAGTTGTGCCACTACTTCAATTTGTATGCGTCGGACATCGACATTGATATAACTAGTCTTAGTAAATTTAAGAGGATAGTTGAGGCTAAGTTGGGATTGGGCAATTGATGTTAACTTCTCAATATGTGAAAATTTTATCTGATAATTGACTTAAGTATGTACTTGATACCTATTACTTTATTTCTCTGTTGTCTGTTTTTTGTGTCTATTTTAGTATTTTTGTAGAACTGTGTATCTTGCTGGTTCCCCTGTACCTTTTCTTTTTTTTCAGGGTAGATTTAAGAACTATCTGTAATTGGCTTAGCTGTTGATACTAGTTAACAATAAATAAATAAATAAATAAATAAAATAAATAAAAAATCCAGATCGGGCGGTTGGTTGAGCACGGTTGGGTCGATTTCAATATTTGACGGGCACGTCATATTTTAATTCTGACAGATTTGCCACAGATTTTTTGTATCTTGAATCGAAAATGTCTGAAAGGAAGAAGCAAACTTGGAGAGAGATTTTTTAACCTATATAGGGATATGCCCTGCCTGTGGGATAATTGCAACGCCTAATATTTAAATAGAGACATGCGAAGCCAAGGAATGGAAATTTTGCTGGACAAATACAAATTATCACTTGATGAAAACTCCACCATTCCCAGTTTCAAGAAGAAATTAGAAAACATGCGGACTTCATACAAGCGGGAGTTAAAAAAAGGTAAGTAAACGGTTTAAACCTAAAAAGTGTAAACCATATTGGCTGTGGCTACTCTCAGAATAGTGTAATTTGTTATCAAATAGATACAGTAGGTTCGGGTAATAGTGACAACAGGTTAATAGTGACACTAGCCTACAAAATTTGAATATGCCGCCAAAACGTCGTCTCTCTCAGACAGGAAGTTGAGTACCGCTGCACTTGACAAGACCATAAAGTATAAATCGACATCGCGTGCTAGTGGAAGCTGCAAACGGTAAGTAAATATATTCTTTTGTTTTGTTAATTGTGTAGGGTATTTGTAAAAGTATCATGAAGAACATATATTGTGTATTTTAATTTTTATGTATTCGATCATAGATTCTTAAAGACATGTTTTAACAATATTCGGCGAGTGATACAAACAGGTGGCCATTCAAGGTTATAGACCCAGGTGTCACAATTACCCTCATCAATTTGAAAGTGTGGTTAATAGTGACATTTAATAAAACGGTTTTTGAAGTGATTAGATATGATTTGTATGGTTTAAAATTTGTGGTGACAAGCACAGTAATGAGTCCCGGTTGATACACATGATGTCACTATTAGCCGACATTGAAAGCAGTCAATACTGATATTGTGAAATTCAAAAAATTTTCTAGTATTTTCAGACTTAACAATGCCTAAGGGAAAAAATAAAAATGGACCTACAAAGAAATATTCTGAAATTGATTTAGTTAATGCCATAGAAGCATGTGAAAATGGCTTAATGAACCAAATGGCTGCCGCAAAGCGCTTTAATATTCCCCGAAGCACTTTAGTTTTGCAGTTGAAAGGTTGGAAAGGGCGTCAAAAATCAACTTCGACAAAAGTAGGCCGTCCCACAGAACTAAGTCAAGATGTCGAAAGAGACCTTGTTGAAAACATCAATACCATGAACAAATGAGGATACGGCCTTTCAAGGAAGGAGGTTTTAAATGTGGTTTCCAACTACGTTGCATCAAATGAGGTTGAAACAACACGATTCAAGGATCAAAAGCCTGGTAAAGACTGGTTCATATCGTTTCAAAATAGATGGCAGTTGTCTTGTTAAAAACCTATTAAACGTGAAAAGGCTAGAGTAGAACAAACGACACCAGAAATTATCTACGGCTTCTACGATGACTACAGCCGATTGTTAAATAAACTAAACTTATTGGATAAACCCAATCAGGTTTTTAACGTGGATGAGACCTCGTTCTGCCATGATCCAAGCAATACAAAAGTTGTAGCAAGTATGTTCATATTTGTTTTAATGCAAATAAATATTTTTTATTAATTTTCTTTTTTATTTCACTAGGTAGAGGAAGGCACGTTTTTAGCCGCACAAGTGCAACAGGCAGAACCAACACGTCAGTTCTATGCTGCGTTTCAGCATCTGGTAATAAGTTACCGCCCTACATTATTTTTAAAGGGAAAAGTATGTGGCCATCATGGATATCACGCGACGCGTTTCCAAATACAGGCTATGCTGTCACACAAAATGGGTGGATGACTGTGGACGCATTTTACTCCTGGTTTAAATTGCATTTTCTGAAGCACTGTCCTAAGGAACTTCCACTTCTCGTCATTTTTGACGGACATACTTCTCACATTTCACCGCAACTAATAAAACTGGCCATAAAAGAAAATGTGACACTTTTAAAACTTCCACCACATACCACGCATCTACTGCAGCCGTTAGATAGCACAGCTTTCAAATCATTAAGGGTATCATGGGATGAGAATCTAACTATATGGCAAAGAGAAAACCAAGGTCAATCATTGGGCAAGCAGAACTTTTCAAAACTAATGGGAAACGTTTGGGCTGCTCTTCCAGTTACTGTTATTCAAAAAGGATTTGCATTAACAGGTCTTTATGATGGCAGTCGTCCCAAAAATCCTGTCAACAAAGATGCCATCAAAAATTCTGAGTTTTCCAATGAAGATTTGCCTAACTATCAGAAAAAGCATAAACAGACAGATCAGGTGGCTGGCTGTAGCCATGATGCTACGGAAATCCAAAACATCCCTATAAATAATGATGTCGTAGAAAAGGAAACAGCTGCCGACCTTGAACAACAGCCGGGTACTAGTAAGAGCGGTGATTCAAAGGAAAGAAAATCATTTGAAAACTTGTTGCTAGAGAAAGTTGGAATGTCTATATATCTGCACTTGACAAAAGAAAAAAAATCGCAAAATTTGCCGAAGTTATCACTAGGGAAGAATACTTACATAATCTGGAAACGTATGAAAAAGAAAAAAGAATAAAACAACAAAAAAAACATCAAAGAAAACAAAACCCGTCAAGAAACATGTCGCTAGTGACAGCAGCGATACGTCCGGTGACGTAGTAGAATACATGGAAGATTCCGACTCGCCGATGGAATTTAACGATGAAGATTTATTGATGCCGAGTGAAGTTTCAGAAGAATTAAACGTAGACGAAAATGTCGAAAGCGATTGCAGTTCTATTGATTCTAATTAACCATTAAGTACTTATGTAAAGAGTCGTAAAAACATTGAAAATTACAATGAAAGTTCTCTCGAAGTTGGACAGTGGGTCATTGTTTCATATCCTTCCAAAAAAATACTAAAAAGATTTGTGGAACTAATAATCGTCAAATCGGAAGAACATGTTACCGTAACATTTCTTAAGAGAAATATGTATGGCTACTTTATTTGGCCAGAGAACGAAGACGTAGATACAGTGCCCCACAATGGCATTTTTCGATTTATTCCTGAGCCACTTTTTGACCGTAGGGGCAGATCTACATTAGAAAATATTGATTGTAGTGAACTATGTATTTGTTAACTCTTAACCTAGTATAAGTTTAAAGTGTTTCGTTTATAGCATTAAAACGTTTCATTTTAGTTTTTCACGAAGTTGTTAAATTATGATATTTTCTTTTTTTTCATAATAAACAGTCCAAACTTAAATACAGAACGTCACTATTTTACTGCCCTTAGTTGCTATTGTTTTAACAGGGTGTGTCACTTTTAGCCTTCATATGTTTATTCCATTGCATTACCATTTATGTTCTGTATGCATAAAATTTTAGTATCAATCTCACTTTTTATGTCACTATTACAACTTTACGTTTATGCATTTTCAAAGCTAAGTTTCAGCCAGTGTCACTATTAACCGCCAAAATGTGTGACAATTTGCCCACTATGGAGGGTAATAGTGACTCTTACATTAGATTATAAATATATATATATATAAATATATATAAAGTGGGAAGGTAGTCTTGATCGACTAGTTAAACAGAAAATCCTAATATTGGGGGATCGATCTGGGTTTGGACGGTTTGAAGAAAAACTCTTTTCTACTACGCCGAGCTTTCGGAATTATTTTATTCCTTTTTCAAGGCTGCAATACAGAACAAGATCTTATTTTTTAAATTTATTTTATACAATTTTAAAGACTTACGTGTAAAGTGAGTTATTTTTAAAGAAAACTGGCATTTTTAATTCGTCGTAGGTGTCATCGAAGGAAACTTTGAAATTTATTTGTTTTATTTGTTACATATTTTTGATTTTAATAACTATGGGATAACACCATGTGGCCGCGAACATGTCTGTTTGATTTTCACTTTAGAAAATGGCGGGATACCTGCCTTCGCGTTGCATGAATCTGAGGGAGACGACTGAAGGAGAGAGAGGGAATAATGTTGGCAGTGCGCTGCTTCCACCAGGTACCTCCTGACTCACGTAATGCGTGCGCATATTCCAGTGGTGGCGTTGTTTATTCATGGAATTATTTGGAGTTAGGAATCAGTAATAAATATTTTATTTAATTTGATTATTTGATTGTACTTAAGTGTGTGTCTGTCTGTCACACAAAAGTTTTTTATTTATTTTAGTTGTTAAGCTGATTTTCTTTATTACCAGTCTTTTTTGTTAGAGAGTTAAGGGATAGTGAAAATTTGTCAATGTGACCTATGGAGAAGCCGGAAAATATAGGTTGAAATAATGTGAAAGAACGTAAGACTTGGGAGGACAGAGAAACTCCTGTGGGGGGCGTTAGTGGCTAGCCCATATAGCACAAGATACCACCTGTCACTTGGCATCAGGAGCCATGATGGATGCATCGCTATAGGGTGGAATATTTTAATTTTAAATTTTAATTTTTAATTTTTAAGTGTGGTCTGGTCGTCATTCCTGACCTGTCACGTAAGGGCGACAACAAGACTTTTTTATGCTAATCATAAGCATCACAGTGCCGACATAAGCGCCTTCGCCTGTCACTCAAAGGAATACCCAGCGGAAAGGGAGTGCCATGGTAGCCGTATGTTTATATGTTGTTTTTGAAGTACAAGAGAATCTCTGAAACATCCCCACTGGCACACAGACGCCACATCTTTCACTTGAGGGTCAGTGGGACAGTGTGTCGTCATTACGCATAGTATGAATTATTTTTGAATGGTGATTTTGTAATAGAAAAGGATATACTTTAAGTAATTTTTAAATTTAGTTTCTTTGACTATGTAAAAAAAAAATTATTTGATGGCTGGTAATTTTAATTTATCTTTATTAGCAATTCCTATATAACACCCGTCGGGCACATACACTCGTGCCAAAGTGCATCTGTCACATGACCAGGGCAGGAGTCATAGGTGTCCACAAGTATCAATCTGGGATCTAATGGAAGCAACGTTAGTCTCCGTCTATTGGAAGAGTGATAGTCCATCGGTGAAGGTTTTAGAAGGAGTTTTTTTAAAATTTAAATTGTGTTATTTGTGTTTAGACAGCCTAAGAGTATTTTTAATCAGATCGAATCATTGTTAAGTGATATATTGTTAGAATTTTTATTGTTATCCAGATGTAGGAGATAAGAATATATAGCACTGAGGTCATCTTTATCTTTCTTTTTGTTAATAGTTGATTTGTCAAGGTGTATCTCCACCATCTCCAAAAAAATTCTTTTATGTAAGTTCTTTTCGGTGAGAAGAACTTTTGATTCATTGAAATTGAACTCATGTCCGGTTTCACAAGTGTGTTGAGAGAGAGCACAGGTTAGTTTTTGGTTACGGCAATCACTTTTGTGTTGCGTAATCCTATCTTTCAGTACGCGACCGGTTTGTCCGATGTAAGTTTTGTCACAGTCTAAACAAGGGATACTATACACGACCTCTGCTTTTTTTAACGTGGGGTCTTTGTCTTTTAGTTTGGTATATGTGTGACCCACAGTTTTCGAATACTTAGGTACTATCTTGATGTTGCGTTCATCTTTATAAATTTTTATTATTTGTGTTGTTACATCTTTTATGTAAGGAATTGAAAAATAAAAAGTTTGTATACATGTGAGAACTTTGTTCTCAAGCCACTTGCTGAGACCTTATACAATAAGGATTAACCAAATTATGCTAAAACAGCTATTCTCTGGGCTACATGCCCCAACGAGCGCTGAATTAAATAGCACAATTTGGCGTATTTTGACTAACACTGTTAGTACTAAAATACAGACTCAGATTGCAGAAACTACCGGGAAAGAAAAGAATGAATCTTTATTTCCAATGATAGGTTGCTACGCTGCTGCCACCTGTAGACCGGTTTCGAACTCTTTGGTTCTCGTCAGTACAGGGCAAGCATGACAAGCGAGCACACCTACCATTGGAAAATTAAAACACCCTATAGCCACAATATTGTTCTGCCTAGGCAGTACAATACAGGTGGCGCCATCCTCCAGCAGTTTCTAGCAATCTGATGTGAAAGATACCGTATGGTACTATAACACAATAAATAGTAAGAGAATACTACTTGGCAAGTGGTAATCATAATATGACATATAAATATGTATACATGTACAGCAAGTGGCTTGAGAACAAAGTTCTCACATGTATACATATTTATATGTCATATTATGATTACCACTTGCCAAGTAGTATTCTCTTACTATTTATTGTAATAAAAAGTTTGTTGATTTTGTGTCAAGAAGGCACTAATGTCTGGTGACACTATACCTCCATCGCCCCTCTGTACATTATCACGAGCTGTGGTGTTATAAATTAGTTTTTTTAAAAGGGGAGGTGGGTAAGAATTATCTAGGAGTGTATTGTATAGTCTTTTTATATTTTTGTCTTTATATGTGGGATGGGAAATCTTCTCTATGCGACTTTTCAATGCTAGTACCAGGTTGATCTTGATTTTCTCTGTGTGATAAGAGTGATAGTTTATGTATCTGCCCGAGTTGGTAGGTTTGACGTACCAATCGAGGATTACTTTGTTGTTGTTATCTCTTATCAATTTTGTGTCAAGAAACGGAACACTTCGTTCATGTTCTTTCTCGATCGTAAATTGTATGTACTGGTTGTAGCTGTTGAATGTGCTGAGAGTTATTTCATGTTGACCTGTCGGGATAGAACATATCAGGTCGTCAACATATTTTTTGATGAACGGGAGTTGAAAAGGAAGTTTTGGGATACACTCGTCTAAGAGGTCGTCCATAATGTACTGAGCAGCAATGGGTGATATTGTTGCTCCCATTGGTGTGTTTGTGTCTTACAAACAAAATGAGTGATTCAAGTGGAAGCCAATCTGATGATAACATCTTACAGAGAAAGCGGAAGAAAGGAATTTTGAATACGGATAGTTATAAGTCAAATGTAGTAAAAAGAGCCAAATACAAAGGAATTCAATATGTTAATCATGTCAGAAACAGTGTTAATGCCAGGATAACAGGTCCGGTCTGCAGGTAAAAGTTTAAAAATTATAAAACATTATATTTTTGTATACGTTTCTTCTGGTTTTTGTAGGTGCAAAATGAAATGTTCCAGCAAGTTTAGTGAGGACCGAAAAAAGAAAATTATAGATAAGGTTAATAGTTTTGATGACAAGGACGCACAAGATACCTTTCTTCAAAGTCTGATCGAAGGTAGTCCCGTCAAAAGAAGAAGTAGAGTATCTGCCAGTGACAAGCACAAACCCAAGGCTTTTACTTTCTCTTATAATATCTCTTTAGAAGGTCAACGCATCAATGTATGTAAATCGGGCAAGGGCCTAGCGACACCTAAAGCACCGGTTCCCGTCAGATCACCGAAGTTAAGCGGTGTCGAGCGCGGCTAGTACTTGGATGGGTGACCGCTTGGGAAACACCGCGTGCTGTTGTCTTAGGGAAGAGTGTAAAATGAATCGACATCAAAAACCATCCTATTCACGCCGGACAGGCCGGATGAGATCGGATATCTCGTAGGATGAAGGTGCCGTTTCACACTCCCCAGTCGGTAGACCGCACGATTAAAAACCGTACGGTCGATGACCGGCTCCAGATGGCCTCAGATACGCCGACGAACCGTAAAAAAGTAAAATTAAAAAAAAAAAAAAAAATACGCGTTTGTTAATTTACTAGGAATTACAATGAAAAAAGCAAGACGTCTAAGTTTACTCTCAGCATCCGATACCACACCAAAAGATAAAATATTATACCAATGTTTTTTTTTTTAATATTTGAGTAATCTGTTTTATATTTAATTTTAAAGTCATGTATTGTATAATATCTTGATTTTCGTTAGAAATTTTTCTTCTGCCACTTCCAGCCCTTCTGTCCAATGATTCTGTATTTTCGCATTTAGTTCTGAGGCTTTGTATAGTGCTTCTTGGTTTCCCAACTTGCTCAACTATCTAGGAATACTTTCTTCGAATAAATAATTTTATATATAGCCTTTTCTCTATCATTACTGAAATAAGAAACGCAAGGTATAGAGGTGAGATAATTGTAAAAAGCCTAGTTTACCAAAATATTGAAAAATGGCATAAAATGTTAACCTCAGTGTACGAAATTTTATTTCCGTCACTGTACATTTTTCACAAAATCTACAGTCAAATTTATCAAATACAATAAATTGTGCATATTGTAGTCTTTCAGGGCACAGAATTTCAAGGTGTTCTATTTATCTTAACTTGCCACATTCAGACAAACAAACTAACATAAAAAGAAACTTCCCTTGTTCAAACTGTTTAGGTAACAATCACCGTTTCTCTGACTGTCGCTCACCTGGATGTACAATATGTCAAAATAAACATCATTCTAGCTTACATATTTACAGAGCCAATAATACATTTAATGGAAGTCCTAACTTAAACCCAAGAAATCCATCGCCACGCAATTATCCACATACTCCTCAAAATGTTGCTTTCTCAAGCTCAAGCACTACACAATTTCAGCCACGGGCCCAAGTAAACGCACACAATAATTTTCAAAATTCAAACAATTCAACTTCAAATTCTACTTCTACTCACATACCTAGCACGTCAAATTTGAGAAATGTACAAGCTCCACTTACACAAAATCAAACTTCAACACAGGAAGTTGTAAATCAACATACACATACTAAGCAAGTTCTTTTTACACTTTTAGCGAGTGGAAAATCACTCTTAGCCACAGCTCAAGTGGCTTTGTATACAGTAGACCAAACTCCAATTAAAGTAAAGGCAGTTATTGACACATGTTCCACTACCTAGCTAATGACAGAAGTGTTAGTAGAAAGGCTTAAACTTAAAACCAAGCATGCCCAAGTTAGCATTAATGGCATTGCAACAATCTCAAATAAAATTTTAAAAAATATTGATATTTACTCAAATATAAATAACAACTACAAATTTACTATAAACTGTACAGTTGTTAAACAAATAACTACAAAATTACCACAATTTAACTCACAAATTAATAAAATACCCATACCTACACACATTACATTGGCTGACTCTGAATTTCATATACCATCAAATATAGATATCTTACTCGGGGCTGATATTTATTACTCACTTTTAAAAGGAGGAATTATAAGAATGCAGAAAAAGTTTTTGACACTTTTAGATACCCGTTTAGGATACATAGTAGGAGGCGCGGTCCCTACGCAAGTTATCTCGCGTTATACACGTGAAACAGACACTGAACAAACACTGGACACTTGTCTCTTTTTACAAAATTCTGATGACCATTTCTTACAAAAATTTTGGTCAACTGAGGAGCTACCCTCAAATTTAAAAACCTATTTAACACCTGAAAATGAACTTTCAGAACACATATTTACTGACACTACTAAAATTTTAGACAACGGATCTTTTCAAGTCAACTTACCATTAAAATCTATAGACGAACATTCAAAATAAGGAGATTCTTTTCATATAGCGAAAAAACGATTTTTTAACCTTGAAAGGCGTTTTGAAAATAATACCGAGTTATTCTCCCAGTATAAAAATTTTATTGACGAATATATTACTTTAGATCACGGAAGACATATTCCATTAAGCCTAAAAAACGACAATAATGAAAACAAATATTTTTTACTTCACTGTGTGATCAAACCAGACTCCACGACAACAAAACTACGCGTAGTGTTTGACGCGTCAGCTAAAAGTTCTTCAGGCTATTCTCTAAACGATATTATGCTGAAGGGCTATACGGTTTAACCTGAACTTTTCGACATTTTGTGTAGGTTTCGCTGTTTTAAATTTGTTTTAATTCTTGACATTAAAAAAATGTATAGACAGATAAGAGTCAACCCTGAACAGACATACTTACAAAACATTCTTTGGAGGGACAACCCCAACGATAACTTACGGTGCGTACAACTTCTAACGGTAACTTATGGCACTAACAGTGCTTCCTATCTAGCGACAAGAACTTTAAACGAACTTGCTTACAAAAACCAACAAGACTTTCCACTGGCTGCCGAGGCAGTTCTACGACAATGTTACGTAGATGACATACTATGTGGCAGTGATTCCCTGACTGGACTTACAGACCTTTACATACAGTTAATTGAACTTTTTGCCTCCGCAAATTTTGACCTACACAAATGGTGTTCTAATTCAACTCACTTCTTAAACACTATTTTTCAAGACACGTCACAAGAAAGTTATGATATTAAAATAGAAAACATATCTAACAAGAAGAAATAGTCCATACTCAAGTTGTGTTTGTCTCCCTATTCATCTTTAAGGGTATATAAATCAAAGATTTTTATTTTATTTTTTTAACAAATTTTAATGTTTATTCTTTGTTCAAACGTCAATTAACTGCCCTAAACAATGGGATTGATATAACTACGGGAAACTGGACCTTAGGTCTCCAGTACCCCGAACACAAAAATTTTCTAACAACATGTCCTAAAAATTTTACAAAATGGAATTTTTACTTAATTGATAACAGACGCCTTCTTTGTTTCTCCCTTTCTTTTAATACAAATTCATAATATGAATTAGAACTTCGAAAGTCTTCTTTATGTATCCTTACTTGAACCTGAATAAGAAGAACATGTATTTCTTTATGACCTTCTAAATTTCACAATTATCTTTGAATTTATTACCTCTATTAACAAAATTTCTTGTCAGTATGTTGATTGCATTCACTAGTTGACACATTTTCAAAAAAAAAATTTTAAAGCTCTATCAACGTCACCTTCCACCTACAATTTTCTTTATACTGCTAATATTAACTGCAGCACTATTTTTTGTCTCCTGAAGATGAAGGTTACTACCTTCGAAACATGTAGACGCGCTTTCATAAAACTGAGCCTCTGATTGCTCTTATTAAATTAGTGGAGAAGTACTTTTTGACTTTCTTTCCTTTCCCTATATCTAACAAGGTTTTACGGATCAGTTGGAACCCAAACTCAGATCTTTTTTCAGTTTCTTTACCTCAAAATACTAATATAAATTTGAACACCAAACGCGACGTGCTTTCAAGAATTGCACAAATGTTTGACCCATTGGGCTTTATAGGTCCAGTGATAGTAGTGGCCTAAATAATTATGCAAAATGGATTGACAAATTGGGTTGGGATGATACTTTACAAAATAACTTATTAAAACAATGGACACATTTTTTTGACAATATTCATAAACTTTCTTCTTTAACTATTTCGAGGTATCTTTTTTGTGACAAAGCTATTCAATTTACTGAACTTCATGGATTTGCTGATGCAAGTCTAAAGGCCTACGGAGCCTGCTTGTATATTCGTAGAGTTTATACAGACAATACAGTGTCATCAAAATTAGCAGTCTCAAAAAGTAGAGTAGCACCAATTAAAACGGTAACCTTGCCCAGACTAGAGCTTTGCGCAGCCGTATTCTTGTCAAATTTAATTTTTATAGTAAAATCTACGATAAACTTATATTTAACAGCATAAACTTATGAAGTGACTCTCAAATTACACTTTCTTGGTTAAAATCCCATCCTTCACGTTGGACAATTTTTGTCTCAAATAGGGTCGCAGAAATTCAAAATTTAACTTCGGGCTGTAAATGGCGATACATTAAATCGGCTAAAAATCCAGGAGACTGTTTATCAAGGGGATTGACCCCCGATGAAATTTTAAATTCAACTCTTTGGTGACACAGAACACAGTTTTAAACTAAGTCAAAACTTGACTCAAAAACGTATGAGTTAGATATGCATATTGACCAACTACCTGTATAAAGAAAAACGGAAACTATACTCGTTAATGTGACAGTCAATTTTAGGCAAACTTTATTTGCAAAATTTTCGTCGTTTGTTCGGTTACAACGAACTGTTGCTTATATTCTTAGATTTATCAATAACTTAAAACCAAACGTTGAAAAAAGAACAAATGACAGTCTTACAGTGCAGGAATTACAAAACTCTTCAAACGTTATAATAAAAACTTTACAAAAAATACATTTTTCACAAGAAATAACTTTAAATAAAATACTCTCGAATCGAGCTATTTTACAACTTTTTCCGTTTATTGACGACTTAGGACTCTTAAGGGTTGGCGGACGTTTATCATACTCCAACTTGCAATTTAATCAGAAACACCCGCTTTTACTTCCATCCAAAAACCATGTTATCGCTCTGTTGTTAAAAAGAGAACACATAATCATAATACTCGGACATGCTGGACCTCAAAATGTGTTAGCAAACTTTAAACTTAAGTTTTGGCCTATTAACGGTTTGGAAGAGAAAAAAGGATTATTTAAAATTGTTTAACGTGTTACAGATTTAAGGCACAAATGTGTCAACAAATTATGTCAAATATACCGAAAGACCGTCCAAAACCAGCTAGGCCGTTTTCCAAGGTTGGAGTCGACTTTGGAGGACCATTTCTAGTTAAGACAACAAAAATACGACGAGCACCACCAATTAAATCTTACATCGCAATTTCTGTGTATATGGTAACGAAGGCTGTACAGGGTGTTGCACTATAAATGGACCCCCCCCCTCCCTTTAACTTTTTTATCCAATATTAGAAAAAATGGTAAATACGAAAGTTCTAGGGTACAACGTAAACTTTTTTATGAAATAGTTTAAATATATATAGGGTGTTGCAGAAAGACGTAGCAAACAAAAATATAGTTTTTTTCTTATGGATTAATTGTACTTGTAGCAGGCCATGGATTAAGCATGGCGCTTTCAATTATTATTTGGATATTATGTTTGACAACTTGTCAGAATTATCTGATTATAATAGTAAACGTTTTAAAATGATTTATACAGTGCAAGAAAAATTTAAAATATCGTGTTTATACATTAAAAATCATAAGAATAGACATGTTGCCAGACGAGAATATATGATTCTACATGACAACAGACGCGCGCCAGCTTTAAATACATTTAAGCGTGTATATGAACTACTAAGGAATACTAACGCTTTAAATAGAAGAAACAGGACTGTTACTATAAATGAAGATGAAGAATTAGAAGTCCTTTTATATTTTCAAGGTATGTTTATTTAACTAAAAATCTTTAAAAACCCTTACTTGTCAGATGGAGTAGAATAAATATATATACTAATTAGGAAAATATTTCCTAGCCATCTGATGTAAAAACCTTATACTATAAGGTGGTATTTGGCTATCACTGTTAGCGCTACAATACTAAATTGATTGCTTAAAACTACCAAGAAAGGAAGACCTTTCTGTTGGTAGGATGCTGCTACCTATGGACCGGTTTCGAACTTATTGGTTCTCGTCAACATAGGGTAAGCGCAGACAGTGGTAGTTTTAAGCAATCAATTTAGTATTGTAGCGCTAACAGTGTTAGCCAAATACGACCTTATAGTATAAGGTTTTTACATCAGATGGCTAGGAAATATTTTCCTAATTAGTATATATATGTATGTTTATTTATCGATTTATATAAAAAAAAAATCATAAATGCACAACTATCAATAATAATGCTGCATTATTAATTCTTGAGTATCCTGCTAATTCAATAAGAGATGGTGCCAAAGGTCTTGAGAAAAGTGTATGGAAAATTTATAGAACTTTGAAAAAACACAAGTTCCACCCGTTTAAGCCGACAAAAGTCCAACATTTAACTGAAACTAACAAACAGAATCGTTTGGAATTCTGCAGAATTATGCTAGAGTACGGAATAACTAGGCGTATAAGATATTAAAAATGATTGCCTCTCCCCGTCCTGTTTAAAACATACCCTATTTAAAACAGCCTTGCTTAAAACAGCCCTGCTTAAAACAGCCCTGCTTAAAACAGACCCTGTTTAAAACAGATCCCGTTTGAAACAGCGCTGTTTAGAATAGCCCTGTTTAGAACAGCCCTGTTTAGAACAAACCCTGTGTAAAACAGACTGTTTAAAATAGACATATTAGAAAAAGCGTCCAGGGCTGTTTTAAACAGGGTCTGCTTTTTTAATATCTCATACGCCTAATAATTACCTACTTGCTAGAAACTCTTAAAAGTATCCAAATTTCTTTTACAAAATAATGTGGAGTGATGAATAATGTTTCAGCACGGCAGGAATTCCGAATAGAAAAACATACATTATTGGTCTACCGACAATCCCGAAAAGTTTTTTGAAGTAAAATATTCTGGTCGCCGATCTGTAAATGTTAGGTGTGGGATAAAAGACTTTAGGATTTTGGGTCCGATCTTTTTCAACCATTCTCTGACTGGTATACGTTACCTTGGCATGCTTCAAAACGACGTCGAAGATTTGTTTCATGATTTACCCCTAAATGAAGCGCAAGGTTTTGTTTTCCAACAAGATGGGGCACCAGCCCATAATGTATGACTTATTGAAAGCACAAATTCGAAATCAAATCAATACTATAAATAGAAATCAACACTGGGTAGTCAAAGCTATCCTTAAATTAAAAAAAGCATATCGTCTTTGTATAGAGATGAACGGCGGTCATTCCCAGCACCTTAATGAATTTCAATAGAAATATGTGTTCTTAATTCTACTATGTTTTAGTTTTTTTAATGTTCCTTATAAAAAAATTTTGTTAAAAAATTATGCATTATCAGTATGTTATGTATTAAAAAATCAATTTTTATTTCTTTTGTAGTAATTTTGAAAGATATTTACACAATGGAAAGTGCCTTTTTCAATCCATGGCCTACTACAAGTACAATTTAAATATCCGTTTTTTGACTGTAACATAATAATAAGTATAACAAATTATATATCATTTTTATCAGGAAGACCAGCCCTATCATTTAAGAGTATTATATACAGGGTGTTCCGTAAGAAAAAACTATATTTTTGTTTGCAACGTCTTCCTGCAACACCCTAAATATATTTAAACTATTTCACAAAAAACCTTACGTTGTACCCTACAACTTTTGTATTTACCATTTTTTCTAATACCATCGGATAAAAAAGTTAAAGGGCAGGGGGGGGGGGGGTCCATTTATAGTGCAACACCCTGTACACATTGAACTAGTATCCGATCTTTCCATAGACAATTTTATTCTTACTCTAAAACGGTTTATAGCCCGTAGAGATGTTCCATCTATTATTTTTAGTGATAATGCCACACATTTTTTGGGATCCAAGAACCAGTTAAAGAACGTTCACGATTTCTTCAAAAACAAAGATAATATTAATAAAATGGAACATTTTTTAACTCAAAAGGAAACTGAATGAAAATTTATTCCACCCAGAAGACTTTGGGAAGCCGCAATAAAAAGCACTAAATACCATCTCTACCGCATTATAGCCGAATCACACTTAACCTTTGAAGAATTTACCACCATCTTAGCCCTAATTGAGGCAATACTAAATTCACGACCATTATTACCCATATCTTAAGACTAGAATATCAGAACATAAACGTAGTGTTAGACCCAATAATCTCATTAATACAAAAAACAAAACAGCATTAGCGGAACATTTTGATCAAGGGCAACATATTTTTAATTACGACAATATTACCATTGTAGGTCAACAACAAAATTATAGAAAGAGGTTAGTTAATGAGATGATTGAAATTAAAAAACACCCCACTAACATTAATAAAAAACAAGATGTTGAAAAACTTAGTGTAGCATACCATAACATTCTCAAATGTAAACAACACCCTGTATTGCAACATTTATAATTATTTATTTTATTTTGTTAAGTATTTTATCGTCCTACGTATTACTACCAATGGTGAGAATCACAAGTCCAGTTTTTTTAAATAAGGAAAAAATAAATAGTATTATTGATTTGTGATAACCTTAAACTGGCCAGGCTCGAATGCTGGCGTTAGTTTGCAATTGGGACTTCAATCCCAACGTCTCGTTTGATGTTTTTTGAACGCATTTATAGCATGTATTCTAGTTTTTTTAAAAAATTTACCCTGGAGTGTTTATTTGGATGTGAGTATTGCTCTGTAATAGAAACTATTAACAAAACTAGAGTTGATTAAAAAAAAAAAAAAAAAAAAATGCTTTTCTCATCACACATGATATCTATATATACCTGTTTTGTTGATCGGTTTTATTTTTGTTTTGTAATTGTATGTTTCCCTATAAATATTGTAGATTAAGTTTATTGTATTGTTTTTATCAATAATGTTTGTTGTTAAATTTTAAATTTCTATGTTACAAAGAAAAGAGAATTATTACACCTTTACTATATATTGGTTCCCCTCTAATGTATACGAATCCTATGTTTTAGTGCCCTGAGGATGGCCTAATTTTAGGCCGAAACGTTGGCAAATACAATCTATTCATTCCTACGATTGCTTTTCATTTGACCTAAATCCAACCAAATATCAACTATTATTACCCATGTCCACTGATCCGTGTGACTTGATTTGTCTGACACCCGGCCATTTTTTAATCGGCGACAGTATGACATATCTTCCTGAACTAGACACGACAGAAACTCCTGAAAATCGTTTAACTAGGTGGGGTAGATGCACTAAAATTCAACAACTTTTTTGGAAAAAGTGGTCAAAGGATTATTTAAACCGATTACAAAATAAACCTAAATGGTTAAAACCTCAGTCAAACTTAAAATTAAACGATTTAGTACTACTAAAAGAAGATAATACACCGTCTTTAAAGTGGTCTAGAGCTAGAATTATAGAACTTATGTCAGGTAAGGATCAAAGGGTTTGCGTTGTTAAAGTTAAAACAGCGGTTGGAACCCTCACTAGATCAATTACAAAAATTTGTCCATTACCAGAATATGTAATATAACATTTCATTTAAGAATTTTTTTTACGCTTTTAATTTTTTTGAAGTTACAAAACTTCAACGCGGGGCAGTATGTTCAAAATTCAATTTCTCTCATTATTTTTTCTCACGCTAGTTTTAGGACATTGTAAAACGTCCCTGTTGTAAAACATAACATTATTATAATATTTTCCTTGAACTATAATAAAAGGAAATCCCAGTGATAAATAAGTTTATAACTTTTAATAATTTTAAAAGTTAATAGCCTTCGGCAGGGGATATTTATTTTTATGATATGTTGGTACCTATTATGACCAGAGGGTCAAACTTTTAAAAGGGACAATACAGAGATCCACCCGGACAGTCGGGAAAAACAAGTTTAACTCGAACAGTTTTTTGTTTATTTTACTTTTTCGCCCTGTACTACGGGATACAGATACTTAACAGTTTTACGTTGTACTCACTGTACAATTTACACCACAATTTATAGTGCTTCCTTTTTCTTTTTACAACTACAACTTAATATTTTATAAAGAACTACATTTGTTAAAACAGTTACTAGAGTCGCGACCGAGGCAACCTTTCGGCAGGCACTCTGTAACGAAATAATTAAGCTACCTTGAGGCAGTGATGATGTTATAAATAAATAATTTATTTACTGTTACTAACAAAATTGTTTTCACTAATATTCCAAACGCCACCCAAAACCTATGAAGATACAATTTGCAACTAATTAAAAAGTTGCTGGTCCTTCGAAACTAAAGATTGCTGCTGGGCATTCCCCATGAAACTGCATATTATTTTCTCAAGAAGTTGCTTCCTTGCCATCTCATACTTTTCTTCATTCGTGCTAAAGTTGTTTAAAAAACCAAAAAGCTCGTAGTCCCAACGACTCCTGGGTATAAAAGGTACACTGACTGATCGCATGGATGCATACATACCGAAGGCAACAGCTTGTCGGATTTATGGGGGATATGTAAAATTATAGGGCTGCAATATTTTAACCACTTTCAATCAATATCAATCAATAATATTTATTTGTTCAATAGATGCTTACATGTACTATAAACACAATATAAAAAAAATCCAATAGAGACTGTTAAACAATGTCCGGAGAGATTTTTTGTAGATAACTATTTTATATTTGTAATTACAATTAGACAATGACATTTTTGATAAAATTACACATGCTTTCTTAAGGCTTGGTTCCGCTAGTGCGTCGGACGTCTGCAGCAGTCGCACACAGCGGCCGCAGCGTCGATCGCACGCAGTGTGAGTGGTTTCGCTTATGCAGTCACAGTAAAGTTGAAGGCATCAAGGGGTGAAAATGGAACTTGCTCTAGCTTTGTTCTTGATTGAAGAGGAAAAAGTCGAATCTATTATTCGTCTGACCCATACAAGAGTTCCCAGGAGACCAATACATAAGATTTTTACAGCTAGAAAGCGAGAAGGTGCCTTTTTTAATTTACTAACAAGGCACCTTCTGGACGACGAAGTAAAATTTCATGCCTTTTTTCGTTTAACAAGAAACCAGTTTGACTTTGGATTATCAGCGATTAAAGCGGACATAGTAAAAGCAGCAACTAGCATGATTCAGCGGCCGATAACACCTGAAGAAAAATTAGGCATATCTTTGAGGTAAGTAAATTTATTTATTTGTATACTCATAAACACTTTTATTTTAAACAATTATCATTGTTCCAATAAACTAGACAAAAATGGCAGGAACTGCGTATAGAAACAAACCGATAGTTTAATGTAAAGTCAACTACAACGAAAACATAAGTGGAAGTTGCGTTTCAGAATTGCTTACAAGTAGCTCAGTACTAGGCAATTGGTATTGTTCCTGGATTCTAGTAAACTGAGGAGCAGATGATGACTGCGGTACCGAAGATGCACTTTTTAACTGATTTGCTTGATGCTGCAAGTTATTTATTATTTGTAAATGTTGTAGTTTCGCTTGAGAAATAAGCGATGCTTTGTAAAATAGATCTACATCGTCGTCTTCTGGAACTTGAGCATTTCTTTCGGTGAACGCTGCAATTATTTTTTCCCGTGCTCTTTTATTATCGTGCAGTATGTCAGCAATATTATCATCAATATTTTTTTTTTTTTTTTAACCCTCTTGAAACAAAAGTAGTGGCAGATGTACTGGCAGAGGTACTTGCTACACTCAATGGCGATGTTATAGAATCATAATCATCTAAGTCTTGAACATTGTCGCATTATCGTACCTTATCTGTGTCCTCAAGTGATTCATCCAGGCTATCCTGGCTATCCTCGTGCATATTAGACGTAGTTCTGAAAATAAACAAAATAATAAAATCCAGCTCTTGATAATATTTGTTTAAATTCATGTCACTTATGAGAATGTCGCGTTGAGACAGAAATAATTGTCGTAAATGTTTATTTTTAACAACAAAAAATTAGTCTTATTTTATATATTACCTCCTCTCTTCTGGACAATTTTGAAGAAATGATAGGTAATTTGCTAAAGGCCACTTGCTACGCTTATTTGCAGCTGACCCAGTCCCTAGCTTTCCCCGTCCTGTTTAAAACATACCCTATTTAAAACAGCCTTGCTTAAAACAGCCCTGCTTAAAACAGCCCTGCTTAAAACAGACCCTGTTTAAAACAGATCCCGTTTGAAACAGCGCTGTTTAGAATAGCCCTGTTTAGAACAGCCCTGTTTAGAACAAACCCTGTGTAAAACAGACTGTTTAAAATAGACATATTAGAAAAAGCGTCCAGGGCTGTTTTAAACAGGGTCTGCTTTTTTAATATCTCATACGCCTAATAATTACCTACTTGCTAGAAACTCTTAAAAGTATCCAAATTTCTTTTACAAAATAATGTGGAGTGATGAATAATGTTTCAGCACGGCAGGAATTCCGAATAGAAAAACATACATTATTGGTCTACCGACAATCCCGAAAAGTTTTTTGAAGTAAAATATTCTGGTCGCCGATCTGTAAATGTTAGGTGTGGGATAAAAGACTTTAGGATTTTGGGTCCGATCTTTTTCAACCATTCTCTGACTGGTATACGTTACCTTGGCATGCTTCAAAACGACGTCGAAGATTTGTTTCATGATTTACCCCTAAATGAAGCGCAAGGTTTTGTTTTCCAACAAGATGGGGCACCAGCCCATAATGTATGACTTATTGAAAGCACAAATTCGAAATCAAATCAATACTATAAATAGAAATCAACACTGGGTAGTCAAAGCTATCCTTAAATTAAAAAAAGCATATCGTCTTTGTATAGAGATGAACGGCGGTCATTCCCAGCACCTTAATGAATTTCAATAGAAATATGTGTTCTTAATTCTACTATGTTTTAGTTTTTTTAATGTTCCTTATAAAAAAATTTTGTTAAAAAATTATGCATTATCAGTATGTTATGTATTAAAAAATCAATTTTTATTTCTTTTGTAGTAATTTTGAAAGATATTTACACAATGGAAAGTGCCTTTTTCAATCCATGGCCTACTACAAGTACAATTTAAATATCCGTTTTTTGACTGTAACATAATAATAAGTATAACAAATTATATATCATTTTTATCAGGAAGACCAGCCCTATCATTTAAGAGTATTATATACAGGGTGTTCCGTAAGAAAAAACTATATTTTTGTTTGCAACGTCTTCCTGCAACACCCTAAATATATTTAAACTATTTCACAAAAAACCTTACGTTGTACCCTACAACTTTTGTATTTACCATTTTTTCTAATACCATCGGATAAAAAAGTTAAAGGGCAGGGGGGGGGGGGTCCATTTATAGTGCAACACCCTGTACACATTGAACTAGTATCCGATCTTTCCATAGACAATTTTATTCTTACTCTAAAACGGTTTATAGCCCGTAGAGATGTTCCATCTATTATTTTTAGTGATAATGCCACAAATTTTTTGGGATCCAAGAACCAGTTAAAGAACGTTCACGATTTCTTCAAAAACAAAGATAATATTAATAAAATGGAACATTTTTTAACTCAAAAGGAAACTGAATGAAAATTTATTCCACCCAGAAGACTTTGGGAAGCCGCAATAAAAAGCACTAAATACCATCTCTACCGCATTATAGCCGAATCACACTTAACCTTTGAAGAATTTACCACCATCTTAGCCCTAATTGAGGCAATACTAAATTCACGACCATTATTACCCATATCTTAAGACTAGAATATCAGAACATAAACGTAGTGTTAGACCCAATAATCTCATTAATACAAAAAACAAAACAGCATTAGCGGAACATTTTGATCAAGGGCAACATATTTTTAATTACGACAATATTACCATTGTAGGTCAACAACAAAATTATAGAAAGAGGTTAGTTAATGAGATGATTGAAATTAAAAAACACCCCACTAACATTAATAAAAAACAAGATGTTGAAAAACTTAGTGTAGCATACCATAACATTCTCAAATGTAAACAACACCCTGTATTGCAACATTTATAATTATTTATTTTATTTTGTTAAGTATTTTATCGTCCTACGTATTACTACCAATGGTGAGAAGCACAAGTCCAGTTTTTTTAAATAAGGAAAAAATAAATAGTATTATTGATTTGTGATAACCTTAAACTGGCCAGGCTCGAATGCTGGCGTTAGTTTGCAATTGGGACTTCAATCCCAACGTCTGGTTTGATGTTTTTTGAACGCATTTATAGCATGTATTCTAGTTTTTTTAAAAAATTTACCCTGGAGTGTTTATTTGGATGTGAGTATTGCTCTGTAATAGAAACTATTAACAAAACTAGAGTTGATTAAAAAAAAAAAAAAAAAAAAATGCTTTTCTCATCACACATGATATCTATATATACCTGTTTTGTTGATCGGTTTTATTTTTGTTTTGTAATTGTATGTTTCCCTATAAATATTGTAGATTAAGTTTATTGTATTGTTTTTATCAATAATGTTTGTTGTTAAATTTTAAATTTCTATGTTACAAAGAAAAGAGAATTATTACACCTTTACTATATATTGGTTCCCCTCTAATGTATACGAATCCTATGTTTTAGTGCCCTGAGGATGGCCTAATTTTAGGCCGAAACGTTGGCAAATACAATCTATTCATTCCTACGATTGCTTTTCATTTGACCTAAATCCAACCAAATATCAACTATTATTACCCATGTCCACTGATCCGTGTGACTTGATTTGTCTGACACCCGGCCATTTTTTAATCGGCGACAGTATGACATATCTTCCTGAACTAGACACGACAGAAACTCCTGAAAATCGTTTAACTAGGTGGGGTAGATGCACTAAAATTCAACAACTTTTTTGGAAAAAGTGGTCAAAGGATTATTTAAACCGATTACAAAATAAACCTAAATGGTTAAAACCTCAGTCAAACTTAAAATTAAACGATTTAGTACTACTAAAAGAAGATAATACACCGTCTTTAAAGTGGTCTAGAGCTAGAATTATAGAACTTATGTCAGGTAAGGATCAAAGGGTTTGCGTTGTTAAAGTTAAAACAGCGGTTGGAACCCTCACTAGATCAATTACAAAAATTTGTCCATTACCAGAATATGTAATATAACATTTCATTTAAGAATTTTTTTTACGCTTTTAATTTTTTTGAAGTTACAAAACTTCAACGCGGGGCAGTATGTTCAAAATTCAATTTCTCTCATTATTTTTTCTCACGCTAGTTTTAGGACATTGTAAAACGTCCCTGTTGTAAAACATAACATTATTATAATATTTTCCTTGAACTATAATAAAAGGAAATCCCAGTGATAAATAAGTTTATAACTTTTAATAATTTTAAAAGTTAATAGCCTTCGGCAGGGGATATTTATTTTTATGATATGTTGGTACCTATTATGACCAGAGGGTCAAACTTTTAAAAGGGACAATACAGAGATCCACCCGGACAGTCGGGAAAAACAAGTTTAACTCGAACAGTTTTTTGTTTATTTTACTTTTTCGCCCTGTACTACGGGATACAGATACTTAACAGTTTTACGTTGTACTCACTGTACAATTTACACCACAATTTATAGTGCTTCCTTTTTCTTTTTACAACTACAACTTAATATTTTATAAAGAACTACATTTGTTAAAACAGTTACTAGAGTCGCGACCGAGGCAACCTTTCGGCAGGCACTCTGTAACGAAATAATTAAGCTACCTTGAGGCAGTGATGATGTTATAAATAAATAATTTATTTACTGTTACTAACAAAATTGTTTTCACTAATATTCCAAACGCCACCCAAAACCTATGAAGATACAATTTGCAACTAATTAAAAAGTTGCTGGTCCTTCGAAACTAAAGATTGCTGCTGGGCATTCCCCATGAAACTGCATATTATTTTCTCAAGAAGTTGCTTCCTTGCCATCTCATACTTTTCTTCATTCGTGCTAAAGTTGTTTAAAAAACCAAAAAGCTCGTAGTCCCAACGACTCCTGGGTATAAAAGGTACACTGACTGATCGCATGGATGCATACATACCGAAGGCAACAGCTTGTCGGATTTATGGGGGATATGTAAAATTATAGGGCTGCAATATTTTAACCACTTTCAATCAATATCAATCAATAATATTTATTTGTTCAATAGATGCTTACATGTACTATAAACACAATATAAAAAAAATCCAATAGAGACTGTTAAACAATGTCCGGAGAGATTTTTTGTAGATAACTATTTTATATTTGTAATTACAATTAGACAATGACATTTTTGATAAAATTACACATGCTTTCTTAAGGCTTGGTTCCGCTAGTGCGTCGGACGTCTGCAGCAGTCGCACACAGCGGCCGCAGCGTCGATCGCACGCAGTGTGAGTGGTTTCGCTTATGCAGTCACAGTAAAGTTGAAGGCATCAAGGGGTGAAAATGGAACTTGCTCTAGCTTTGTTCTTGATTGAAGAGGAAAAAGTCGAATCTATTATTCGTCTGACCCATACAAGAGTTCCCAGGAGACCAATACATAAGATTTTTACAGCTAGAAAGCGAGAAGGTGCCTTTTTTAATTTACTAACAAGGCACCTTCTGGACGACGAAGTAAAATTTCATGCCTTTTTTCGTTTAACAAGAAACCAGTTTGACTTTGGATTATCAGCGATTAAAGCGGACATAGTAAAAGCAGCAACTAGCATGATTCAGCGGCCGATAACACCTGAAGAAAAATTAGGCATATCTTTGAGGTAAGTAAATTTATTTATTTGTATACTCATAAACACTTTTATTTTAAACAATTATCATTGTTCCAATAAACTAGACAAAAATGGCAGGAACTGCGTATAGAAACAAACCGATAGTTTAATGTAAAGTCAACTACAACGAAAACATAAGTGGAAGTTGCGTTTCAGAATTGCTTACAAGTAGCTCAGTACTAGGCAATTGGTATTGTTCCTGGATTCTAGTAAACTGAGGAGCAGATGATGACTGCGGTACCGAAGATGCACTTTTTAACTGATTTGCTTGATGCTGCAAGTTATTTATTATTTGTAAATGTTGTAGTTTCGCTTGAGAAATAAGCGATGCTTTGTAAAATAGATCTACATCGTCGTCTTCTGGAACTTGAGCATTTCTTTCGGTGAACGCTGCAATTATTTTTTCCCGTGCTCTTTTATTATCGTGCAGTATGTCAGCAATATTATCATCAATATTTTTTTTTTTTTTTTAACCCTCTTGAAACAAAAGTAGTGGCAGATGTACTGGCAGAGGTACTTGCTACACTCAATGGCGATGTTATAGAATCATAATCATCTAAGTCTTGAACATTGTCGCATTATCGTACCTTATCTGTGTCCTCAAGTGATTCATCCAGGCTATCCTGGCTATCCTCGTGCATATTAGACGTAGTTCTGAAAATAAACAAAATAATAAAATCCAGCTCTTGATAATATTTGTTTAAATTCATGTCACTTATGAGAATGTCGCGTTGAGACAGAAATAATTGTCGTAAATGTTTATTTTTAACAACAAAAAATTAGTCTTATTTTATATATTACCTCCTCTCTTCTGGACAATTTTGAAGAAATGATAGGTAATTTGCTAAAGGCCACTTGCTACGCTTATTTGCAGCTGACCCAGTCCCTAGCTTTCCCTCCCTCTTCATTCTTTTATAAGTATCACGGATTGACCGCCACCTTTTTTTGCAGTCATCACCTGTAAAATAAATTACTTTTTTTTATTTCAGTTTCTACAGTTTTACTTGCAACTTTTGTGTAATAATAATATAGTTGGTTACTATTGAGATCAAGGTATTGATTTTAGTGTGTAGGGATTACCAGAGTTTTTTTTTATATGTAGAGGAAAGCATGGAAAGCATTCGAGTTATATTAAATGATGGTATTAATTTCTTTCAGATACCTAGCGACTGGAGAATCACTTAGATCACTTGCTCTTGGATTTCGTATTTCACATTGCCATATCTCTAGGATCTTAAGGATGGATATGGCAGCAGTATGTAAAAGGCTGGTGCCTATTTTTTGCCCTCTTCCACTGCAAATGATTGTAGGCGGATATCGACTGAATTTTGGGAAATATGGCAATTTCCTAACTGTATTGGGGCTATAGATGGGAAACATGTCCGTATTACATGTCCAGGAAAAAGTGGTTCTCTTTTTTTCAATTATAAGGATTATTTTTCCATCGTTCTATTAGCTATTGTCGATGCCAGATATAAATTTGTAGCTGTAGACATTGGATCACATGGTAAAGAGGGAGATAGCGGAATATTTGCTAAATCTGTTATGGGCAAACGAATTTACAGCGAAACCTACAGTTTTCCTCCAGACAATGAGCTACCGAATTCACAAAGAAATTTACCATACGTTATCGTAGGAGATGAAGCATTTCGACTTCACAAACATATTATGAAACCATACAGCAGAAATCAAGCCAAACAATGTTGTGAAAAGGCAGTGTTTAACTACAGATTAAGCAGAGCCAGGCGAGTTTCCGAAAATGCCTTTGGATTGTTATGCCAAACATTTAGAATATTCTTTACTCCGATTGCACTTAAATCAAGTACTGTTGATTTGATAATAATGTCTACGGTATGTTTACATAACCTTATCAGAAGCGAATATGAGAGTATAAGACAAAGTGCTCATGAAAATGATGCCAATTTAATAGCACCGGAAAGAAGAATTATGATACCTTTAGCAAGAGGTGAAGGATACGCAAATGCAGAAGGATTTGTAGTAAGAGAGAGTTTCAAACATTTTTTTGTTGAAGAGGGAAAAGTGGATTGGCAAGATACCACCGTTTCTAGAACTTAAATGTGTTTTATATTTCTTTTTTTATTACAGTAACTTGTATATTGTATATTTACTATAAATAAATAATAATATTACTAAAATCATGCATAAACTTACCATTTTTACCCACAAATAGAGAAGATATCTCGTTCCAAATATTGTCTTTTAGAATAATATCTGTGTAGTCCTTATGGGAAGATTCGTATAAACATTTATACGACGATACACACTCAATTAAGGACATTTCTTCCTCACGGTTGAATTTATCTCCACTCATTCTGGAAAATTAACACAAACCCGTTGTTTAATCGCACTGCGTCGGCTGCTTGACTGGTCCGGCTACCAGTCTATGCAGCCGACGCTTGCGATACATTGCTGCCGACGTACAAAGGGAACCACTTCTGAAGAAACCCATTAAATCAGTCAGTGCGGCAGACGCGGCGGCCGCTGCATGCGACTGCTGCAGACGTCCGACGCACTAGCGGAACCAAGCCTTTAATATGTTTGTATTGTGTGGAACTATACAAGTTCATTGACCTCGACTAACTTCGAGAAATGACTGCTGGCGTTTTTTAAGATAATATGTTCTTATTGATTCCTATAAACTAAAGGATTCTGCAGTCATTTCAAAAAGTAGATAGCTTAAAATTACATTAGTTCTGTTACACCTAACCGAAAATATTAGAAAAATAGTTATTTATGATGTGAGTGTTAAAAGTGATGTTTTATTTTGTGAGTGAAAAAGTTTGTGAAATAAGCGGAGCGAATTGAAAAATTTCACGAACAAAATAAAATTACTTTTAACACAAATATCATACAATGTTTTTTGTATAACTGCCCTATTTCGGTAATAAAATAGGGGAATTTGGAATGACATTAAACTTCAAAATGCATTTTAATATTTAAATAATCACAAGGTTGTTGTGAATGACAAACGTTGCCAACGCTATGGTTACTAACAAATGCTTGTTTACAAATAAAAAAGATGCTGTCATTTAAATAATTGCGTTCTTGTCCAATTTTTGTCTTTGGTTCTTGACTGGTTAATACGTTTGTCGATAGTGGAATAACAAAAGTGTTGATTTGGTTGTTCCTGTAGATATTGAAGAGTCTGCAAGAAAAGCAACTTTGGAACTCCTAAAATTATTATTATAATTTTATTCGATTTCATCATAAGAAAATGTAGTGTTAAAAATATTTTTAACACGCTTCCAAGTAAACAATCACTTTAAACACTGTTGACTGTCATTAAAAGTGTCACTTTTAATGGCAGTTGTACAAAAACCATATTTTTTGTAGAATTGCTGTGGCTGAGCTTCCTGTGTACAAAAACGTATTTCGTATTTTTATAATCATAGCTAGGTATGCCGACGAAACCTCAAAGCAGTATAATTTAAATCAAAAAGTAAGGTTAGATAAAATATGTAGAGTGTGCCTAAATCGTACCACTATCGAGGTTCCTAAATCGTACCGGTACGATTTAGACACCTTAACAGAAGTTTTTCTTTGCAGATGGAGGAAACTGCCCTTAAAAAAAAGAAGTATTATAAATGGACTGAAGCGGAAATGTCAGCTGCCATATTGGCTTTCCAGTCTGAGAAATTGGGATTCAATGAATGCTGCAACTGTAAACGATACAATATACCAAAACCAACTTTGAAAAACGTCTTAAAAAGTTAAACAAAAAAGCTGAAGGAAGTGATCAATATAAAGGGCGTCCAACTGTTTTTGAAGCAAAAATTGAGTCCGACCTAAAAATACACATAATGGAAGTACACATGTTTGGCTTAACAAAAACAAAAGTTCAAGAACAAGCGTACCAACTAGCTGAAAAAAATTGAATAAAGCACAACTTTATTCATGACAAAAAAATGGCCGGTCAAAAATGGTATAATGGCTTTATGAAAAGCAACCCGGACTTGTCCCTTCGAAAACCAGAAGCCACATCAATGTCCAGAATTTGGGGTTTTAATAAGAAGAATGTTTACGACTTCTTTGACCTTTATGAAAGGATTGTTGAGAAGCACAATTTTTAACTGTGATGAGTCTGGATTCTCGACTGTCCAAAAAAGAAATAAAAAGTAGTCGCCAAAAAAGGACAGAGGCAAGTTGACTGCGCTGTAAGTGGTGAGCCAGGAACTAACACTACAATTACGTGTTGCTCTAATCCTGTAGGATTTTTTGTTCCACCGTTGATAACCTTTAAGAGGATAAGGATGCATGAAGCATTAAAAAAAGGGGCACCACTAGGAAGCATCATTATATTATCTGAAACCGGCTATATGACGTCAGAAATATTTGCTCAATTTTTGCATTTTATCGATCATGTAAAACCTACCGTGGACGATAAGGTATTGTTACTGCTGGACGGTCACACCACACATTCCAAAAACGTTGAGGCAATTCAGTTAGTTAAGATAAACGGTGTCATAATGCTGCAACTTCCAGGCCACACCACCCACCGGTTACAACCTTTAGACATTGGATGTTTTTCTCCAATAGAGGTGTATTATCAGCAAGCTGCAGAAACCTGGCTAAAAACAAATCCTTCATCAGTCATCACGCAATTTGAAGTTTCAGAGTTATTATGTAAAGCTTACAGCCGGGTAGCTAATCTTGCTTATGTTATGGGTTCATTCAGGGGTGCAGGAATATGGTCAATCGATAGATTTATTTTTAAATAATCTGATTTTGCAGCAGAGGCTTTGATTGTAGCTCATATCCCAGAAAACATAAATATTGAAGAAGCAATAATTGTTCCTAAAGCAACAGATCATAAAATAGACGATATCCAGACCGCTGATTTAAACCAACCAACCAATGTAGCAGATATGTCACAGAGTATGTCACGAACAGAGCAAAATAGAAAAGTTAGAAAAACTAACCCCGACATACAGAATTTATATTTTAGTCCTGAAGTATTAAAGCCTTTGCCATCAGCATCTGATAAGAAAAAGCGATCTCAACCAGCACAAAGCGCCGTCGAACTTACCTCTCTACACCATATAAAGACGATCTTTAAGAGAAAAAAGAGAGAGTCCAACAAAAAAACCTTAAATCCAATAAAAACGAGTTTTCGAAAATAAAGAAAATAAAAAAAAATATCAAAAAACGTAGAACTACTACGAAAACTGTAAATATCGATTCAAAACCTTCGACATCTAAAGCTAATGCAACCACGAGTAAACCAATAATAGAAGTGAACCTTCATGAATGGTACTGTTTTATTTGTGACAAAAAATTGATAGAAGACATGATTAAGTGCTGTCAGTGTCAAATATGGGTTCATTCGTCTTGTTCTGGAGAGGATGATACAAGCAGTCAAGTTTACATATGCGACCGATGTTCGGCAAACTCATATTTCTAGTTTCTTGAGCATATGTAATTTTTGTTTATTTAGAAGTTAGGTACCATGTTTATGATGAACTTTGCAATAGTTTAGTCTTTTTTCTTTGTTTTAAGAAGAAACAGTATTTTGTTGTTTATGTTTGTGACTTATTTATTCGTATTAGTAAAAGAAGTTTTCCAGTCTTCCTATTTTTCATTTAAATTACACTACAATTTAGGTGGTACGATTTAGGGGTACTGGATCCTAAATCGTACCTTTTACAGGGGTTTCTTTAAGACTTAATAAAAAATATTTCTGACACCTTTTTTCTTGCCAGCTGTTGAGGACTCTTGTAGAAATAAACAAGGTTGAACTTAATGACGAATTTTAAAAAGTTTTGTTAGAAAATTTCTGAAACATTGGAGTTTCTGTCTAAACTGGTACGATATAGGGGACTCTCTCCTACCATTTAAAATTCCGCATAACACTTGCTACATGCGATAAATATGAACTTCTGTTAAAGTCAGTTAACGATGTACACAAAAAAATTAAAAACCATAATCTGTTAGTTATAAGCTTTATAAGCTCGACCTACAAGTGTTCACCGACACTCTAAAACCCAGCATATCATTCTATAAACGAAGAATCTGGACACTAAATCTTACTATCTAAGCAACACAGGGAAATACTTATTCCGCCAAATGTTATCTAGAAAATAAGACAACGTGTTTTGTATACAATAGTTAACAATATTCCGCATTATATCAATCAAATCATTATATGCAGTAATTGTTGCCCTGAACAAAATAAGAATATTTTGAGATCCATAATGCTTATCCTCATGGAAAAATTCAATACTTCATGACCTGAACCAAGGGAAAACTATTTAAAATGAGTTTATATATTAGACAAGACAAAATAGCATCCTGGCCGAAAGTTGACCAACATGGGGACAACATTTCAACACGAGCAACGACTTAAAAATTTAATCAAGCCATATTTTTAAAATAAGCAACAATAAATCTTACTTAGGTCATGGTATTATGAACGCGAGAAACAAAGATAAAATATAAAAATTAATTTAAGTTAGACGCGGAGATGTTCATCTTAAAGTGTAAATCTAGAAAGTTTCCTATTTGAAATGAAACTTTTGACTTTATATTGCCTCTTAACGTAACTTATTAATAATTCTCTCATGCGCTTTCTACTTGGCTTGAAGTTGATGTCAGTTTAAAAATGTGGTCTTCATAATAACATGCCTTTTATTAGTAATATCCACCTGGAAAGCAAGAGAGATTAATAGGAATACAAATTACCTGTTTTATAATCATAGTTTATACAAGTAGTATACAGGGTGTCCCGAAATTAAGGGCGGCAATACGTTACCACCATATTCTCCGGCTAAAAGTAATGGATTTTTTTTCATATAAAATAAATTTTTGTTTTAATTTGCTTTCAGGATACTCTGTTTGATTTATGTTGGAAATGGGTTGTTTCAATCAGCTTTATCGTAACATTAATTAGTAGAGTATTTTCGTTCTGATATACCTATGCGCTTTACATTACATTAATTAGTATTTGAAGCATTAATCTAAAATAAATTATCAAAGTACAAGGAGTGCCATTTCGTTTCAATCTATGTTAAAATAATTTGTGTTTTAAGATGCTTTTCAACATTTTTTTTATAAAGATGTGGAAATATGGTTGTACACCAAAATTTGTTCTAGCAGTAATAATAATAGCATTCAAATATCAAGTAACAAATTATTTACATCATGAAAGGTCTATAACACAATACATTAGGTGGAAAACAATTTACCAAACTTTTACTCTTAATCTAAGACAATTTAATATCATAATATCCTAAAATTAATATCAATGTCACATAGCTTTGAAACCTGCCTATAAAATCATAACCATTATCTACAATAATCAAGCAGAAGAACCACTAAACTAGGTCTCGATTCATATATTATATTAGTTACTAAAAACTAAAATCGTTTGAAAGAATAATATAATGTAACAGATTGACAGAATGTACAAATGCTACAATATTAGTTAGGTTAAAAATGTGTAATTTTTAAAGCAATGCTAATATTTTTGTGGCATGCCTTGTCCTTACTTTCTTCTGAAAGTTATTTTAACAAATTCGCATTTTGGTCATTTTAGATCGGCTACTATATCTACAAATACAAAGGTTATTTAAAATCAAGTTTGAAAGAAAGTTGACAATTAACACCTTTACATTTGGTATACATTTTTCAAACGATATTCTATTATATATTTATTATTTTAATTTAAAATTTATATAAAAGTACAGTTAAATAATCCCTTTTCAACATATATTGGAGTAGCTTTTGGATATGGTTCATAAATTAAGAAAAAATAGTGGTACTAAAACAGCAAAAAATGTCAAAAATACAGTGTCAAAAAATATAAAGGTAAAAACACCAGAATCGATTAAAGGGAAGAATATAACAAATTTGGAACAAGCAAAAGGAAATAATGCCCACTTCAACAGTGAAGATGAGTACTTGCCTCTAAAATACTCACAACATGATAAGTTTAAGGATTATATTAAAACATTCAAAATTCTAAGTCAGGATTTAAAATAAGCGGGTATTTCTACTTCATTAGAAGATAAAGGATTAAATTCAACTTAGGATTCTAAATCAATTATAAATTCAAAAAATATTTACGCTAAACTCAGAGATAATGAAAAAATTTTAAGCAATAACCCAGTGTGATCTGTTTGTAATAAGATTATTAAAAGTAACCATATAACCTAAAATGTAATGGTCTCTATAAAGAAACATTTCATATATCATGTGCTTACCTAACAAAACGTGAATTTAATCTACTCAAGAAGGTTTAAACTATTGCACATTGGTTTTGCAGTCCTTGTAATAAAATTTTGAAGAAAAATGGTAATATTGATTCAATTACTTGTAAAATTCAAGATATTCAAGATCAATTAGATTCTATAAAATTACTATTAGTTAAAATAAAATCTAACATTAATCCAGAGAAAATAATCAAGAATAGAAATAATGAAAAAGATGCTGCTTCAAATCTTAATTCAAGGATCATCAAAAAGAAGATAAAAGAAGTACCGAACAATGAAAATGCAAGACATATTATTCATTTAGTCAAACCAGATTTAGAGAATATCTCCAACAAAATAGATGAAAATTTGCCCCATAACCTGTAGGAAAAAGTTATACCAAGGATGGAATAAATACGAAAAATCGATTCAAGTCCGATAATAAAAGAAATTTATTAATCTTATGTGATGATTATGGCAGGTATATTCAGGATCAACTTAAGCTAAATTCAAAATTTCAAAACGATAATTAAACCAGGAGCTTTTTTTAATAACATTATTAAAAATATTAATGTGCCTATAAAATTTTTTAATCAATATGATTTTGTTGTTGGTATAGCAGGTTCTAATGATTTTAAAAATCAACAAACTCCAGATATCAAAAACATATGGGATAATATTAAATTATCGTTAAATATAAATTTTATTTTTTTGTCTTGTCCAATAATTTCTAAATATAAACAAAATATTATTTCTTGCTTTAGTCTTAACCTTAATAAATTTCTAAAAAAAATAAATAATTGTGTTGAGAATTTAATTTCATTTATGAACATTGATTGTTTCAATTATATAAATTTAAATAATAAATTTTTAATTAATATTTTAGCAAATGAAGTAAGTTTAAACAAAACAAATTTTAACACGCTGTCATTTGTAAAACCTAATATAAATGTTTTTCCAAAAATCAATGTTTTAATAAGTAATAAATAGTCAAATGTTTCATTGGATCATTCTTTTTTAGACAAAACTATTCAGAAAGTAACTTTTCCTTGATATTACTAAATATACAATCTTTTAGAAATAAAATGAATGAACTATATTTATTTTTAAATAATCATAACTACCCAGAGTTAGTTATACTAACAGAACACTCGTTAAATATCCAAGAAGCTGTTTTTATGCCAAATTATATTGTTGTTTCTAAATTTTGTAGAGCAAGTTCTTTACATGGCGGCACAATGGTTTTTATTAAAAGAGAATCTATTAAATATATGGAATTTTCTAATGTGACTAAATTTGATTGTTTCTTGGTTGATATAGATTTTGAATTTTCTATAATATTCTTCAAAAAAAGCAATTTTTATATAATTTGTTTATACTGTTCGCCGTTGTCTAATACTAACATTTTTCTTATAAGACTTGAGAATCTTTTATCACAACTGCCCCCCTTATCATATTGCATTGTGTGTGGAGAGAAGATTTAAATAGCTGTTACACTATAAATTTGAAAAATTTACTACTATCATTTAATCTTTTTTATTTTTTTTATTTTACTATTTTTACGGTTCGTCGGCGTATCTGAGGCCATCTTGAACCGGTCATCGACCGTACGCCGTACGGTTTTTAATCGTGCGGTCTACCGACTGGGGAGTGTGAAACGGCACCTTTATCCTACGAGATATCCGATCTCATCCGGCCTGTCCGGCGTGAATAGCATTGTTTTGATGTCGATTCATTTTACACTCTTCCTTAAGACAAGAGCACGCGGTGTTTCCCAAGCGGTCACCCATCCAAGTACTAAAAAGCCAAGGAAAATTATTTTGAAAATCGTATTAGTAAATAATTAAATCCGCGAAAAGAATGTTGGAAAATTATTAATGATTTGAGAGGGGAAAACAACATAATACCTATAAATACTTTATTTTACAGTATTTCAAGTTTTCTTGGACTTTGTTATATATTTTTTATGCACTGAGGTTCTTGGGGATTAGGTCCTTGTGTAAAATCAAAACAGTGAAAAAATGTCACATTGTATATTAACGTTTCGGCCTACGCTATGGCCTTCATCAGAATGGCAACATAAAAGTTAATTAGCTTGATGAGCTGAGTTTCCAATTCACGGATAGGTAATAGGTACTAATTTAAAAAGGCAGTGATCGGCCTACATTTATTACACAATAACACGGACAACAAATTAATAGAACGTGAAAAACACAAATTACACTACATGTAGTGTTTCCACAAATTACACTACATGTAGTGTAATTTGTGTTTTTCACGTTCTATTAATTTGTTGTCCGTGTTATTGTGTAATAAATGTAGGCCGATCACTGCCTTTTTAAATTAGTACCTATTACCTATCCGTGAATTGGAAACTCAGCTCATCAAGCTAATTAACTTTTATGTTGCCATTCTGATGAAGGCCATAGCGTAGGCCGAAACGTTAATATACAATGTGACATTTTTTCACTGTTTTGATTTTACACAAGGGCCTAATCCCCAAGAACCTCAGTGCATAATAAATACTTTATTATCTTCTGACGAGCTGAACCATTTTTACTGTTCGGTTGGTTTAAATCTTTCTAAAAATATTCATCCATGCATTGATCCACTTTCATACATGAAGAATTTTAAAATTAAGGATACATTCTTCTTTAGTCCAACCCATGTTCAAGAAATAAAATTAATCATTTTGGAGATAAAAGTAAAAATTGTGCTGGATGGGATAATTTATCAATAAATTTTTTTTCACAACCATCTATTCCTGCTTTAGAGCTTTAGCGGAGGCAATAAATGTTTCTTTTGAAAATGGAATATTTCCACAATGCCTTAAATCAGCTATTGTTATTCCAATTCATAAAGGAGGTGATTGTGAATCTGCTTCTAATTTTCGACCAATTTCTTTAATTCCAACACTTTCTAAAATTATTGAAGAACTTGTTAAAAATAAAATGATTTATTTTTAAATAAAAACAATATTTTAAATACAAACCAATTTGCATTTCAAAAAAATAAAAATACCAGTGATGCTATTTTTTTATTTCTTGAACCTTTTATTTTAAATTAAATGAAGGATATTTTGCTGCAGCAATATTTTGTGATATTTCTAAAGCTTTTGATTGTGTTAACCATGATATATTATTAAAAAAGCTTGAGCTTTATGGCTTTAGAGGTATGTATATCATTTAAATGGTTTAAATCATATTTATCTGAAAGATCTCAAGTAGTATTGTTAAATGGTAAGAAATCAGAAAGTAATAAAACTGATTGTAGAGTACCTCAAGGTTTAGTTCTCGGTCCATTACCATTATATTTCAGCGTCCATTCCTCTATATCACTTTACCACGTAGTACGCTACTGTCGTGCTTATGCTCACTAAGTTGAAAGTTTGTTTTCGTACCCCGGGTCCCTCGGTTCCTGCTATAATTTCTCATTCGCCTTTTAGTGCTTACCGCTTCTAGCACCGGATCAAATTTCTTCGAAATTGATACGCGTGAATCAGACCGCTGATTATAGACTGTGTGTGGGTGTGTTATTCAAGGTGTGTTTTTTTTGTTTTTTGGATACTTATCCTTGTTTCGACATCAGGAAATGTAAGTACACTAACTACACTTGTTTTTTTCTTTTGGCATTTTAGCACACTATCAAAATGGGTTCTAAATCAAGTGATTCAGACAATGAAATTTCCAAAAAGCAATTATTAAGGAAAATTAAAAAGCTGGAACAAAAAATGCACAAAAAGGAACGTAGGCACAGACGACGCTCAAGGTCCAGTGATCGTAGATCAAGACACAGAGATAGATCGACATCTACCATAAGATCTCGATCACGCAGTTTGAGGCGACATTCCCTAACCTCAAAATTTCAAAGAGATAATCGTAGCCGGAGAGGCTCGGGATCTCGCAACACCAGTGCAGATCGAATCTCTCAAGATTCGGCGAGTCACATATTGGACGGGGATGATCACATTCCACGAGATGTGGCTTCCCCTGAACCCCCTATATATGACCGTACCATAGAATCGTCTCCAGTATTACAAATTCATAACGATAAGAAGTTATCAGACAACCTCATAAAGATTCTGGGCAAGGATCCAGAACAAAGTTCGAACACAAAGGTGGTCATCCACTCAGCATTAATTTCTAGATGGAACCATCTATTACTTAACGGTTTAGAAAAGGAGGAGAAAATAACATTATTAAACAAATATAGGCTTCCTTCAAACTGTGACGCCATGACCTCACCAGAAATAAATCCAGAAATTAAAACCATTTTGTCCAATCCAAATTTAAATAGAGATAAAAATTTACAAGCTCAACAAACCCAGTTATCAAAAAGCCTCGTAGCGCTCTCAAAGGGAATAGAATTTCTCTTAACATACAAAATAGATTTCCCAAAAGAGCTAAAAGAAAACCTTTTAGAATGTTTAAGCGACTCTGGTCGTATCCTGACCGATTTACAATATACCATAACGATGGTCAGACGAAACCCCAGTTTTGAGTAAATCCGTCAACTGTGACGAAAACCAAACCCATAAATTTTTTGTTTGGTACCGAACTAACAGAAAAGGTCAAAGAGGCAAAACATTTGAGCGAAAAAGTAAAGACCTACGACCAGTACCTACACCATCTCAAACCAAATATACCCCTACGACATCGACATATACCAAATACCCCAAAAAAAGGGGGGGGGGGGGAGCAACACCAATTATACCGCCAACAGAGCTTTAAACAGGGCTCGCCCGTCCTATCGACGACGAGAGGTGATGCGATCAAAAAAGGGCCACTTCTCGAACCCAGATCACAAACAATACCGGAAGAGGAACTAACCGTAAGTAATACAGGTCGCCTCTAATATTTTTGGAAAGAGTGGCAAACCGTTACACCAAGCAAATTATTATTGTCTTGGTTGAAAGGTTATACCATCCCTCTCACCAAGCCTCCTCACCAACACAAAATTCCTATACAAAAATTTACATTACACGACCAGCATTTTATACCAATTGCCATAGACGACTTACTAGCTATGGGGGCTATAAAACCATGTCTCAAAACAAATAATCAATTCCTCTCTCCATTTTTTCTTAGAAACAAATCAAATGGGGGAAAACGGTTCATTTTAAATCTTCGTGCATTCAACACATACATACATGCATCACATTTTAAAATGGAAGATTTTCGAACAGCTATGAAATTACTGCAAAATGGTTGTTTTATGTCAACTATAGATTTAAAAGATGCCTATTTTTTATTGTCCGTTAACAAAAATCACAGAAAATATCTGAGATTTTCATATAAAAATCAACTATATGAGTTTACTTGTCTCCCATTCGGTTCGTCTTCCGCACCTTATTGTTTCACCAAATTACTAAAACCCATTATCAAAAGCATCAAAAAACAACACATATGTTGTGTAAATTACTTAGATGATTTTTTGATATTTGGAAATACATCTAAGGACTGTAAAATATTAATACTAATAGTGCCCTGGTGGCCTAGCCAACCATGGTATCCCCTTTTCGAAAAACTTAAACAAAAAGAGATATATTTGGGACCTAGTGATAACATTCTTTTCTCTCCTTTCAGAGATCAACACCCTCTGGCAAAAAGCCTTATCCTGGTGGCTGCAAAATTATCTCCGAGGGATTTAAACTAAAGCAAATACCAGAATGTGCAATTAATACAATGTTAAAATCAATATCGCTCTCAACCATAAAGCAATATGAATCCACATATAAACTTTGGTGGGAATTCTGTGAAGTAAACAAAATATCATTATACAATCCTACAATCACATATGTTATACAATTTTTTCAAAACATTTTCGAAACAAAAAATTACCGCTACGGTACTATGCACTCACATAAATCTGCTTTAAACCTTATTTTGCCAGATCATATTCAAACCGACTCAAGAATATCACGTTTCCTCAAAGCATTCTCAAAAATTAACCCACCAGCACCAAAATACAATAACACTTGGGACCCAGCACAGGTCATAAATTATTATACAGACCTGGGCCCAAACGCAAGGCTAACTGTTAAACAGTTGTCATATAAATTAATCACACTTTTATCTCTCGTGACGGGTCACCGAATACAAACAATATCTTTAATACGAATATCAAATATTATCGAAAATTCAGCAGGATTGCAGATTTTTATTTCTGACCCCATAAAAACTTTCGGCATAAATAAAATTCAACCATGTTTACAAATACCGTTTTTCACGGATAATCCTATTCTTTGTGCGGCATCAACATTATTGGCCTACAAAGAGAAAACTATTGGCTATCGAAAACAAAATGAAGATTTTTTATTTTTAACATACAAAAGCCCACATAGAGTTGCAACAAAACAATCACTTAGCCGCTGGATTAAAGAATCGCTGAAACAAGCTGGTATAGATACCAACAAATTTAAACCCCATTCAGTTCGACACGCTTCTACGTCAAGTGCGCATAGACAAGGGCTTTCTGTTCAATGCATCATGCAAACAGCGAGATGGACGGAACAAACAATATTCACCAAGTTTTATAATAAACCAGTATGCGTTAATTCTCAATTTGCAAAAACAATTTTTTTCCTCCTCACAGAAATAACATTTTTAAAAAGTAATTAGTTTTTCGTTTCTTATTACCATAAAATATAGCGTAGTTTTAATATGTTATGTAGATACCATTTACTGTTATAACATTACAAAACAATGTACCTATAAGTTGAGAAATTAAAAGTTTTGATACATTTAATAACAACTTTTAATACCTACTATGAAAATACAAATCCATACAAACACATGGACATGTGTTGATAATCGCAACCAATACTCTAAACAACTACGTGGTAAAGTGATATAGAGGAATGGACGCTGAAGTATAATTAATAATCAAACGAACTTACCTGAAGTGAAGTTCGATGTTAATTATATGAAGCGTCCATTCCGAAGATATCACTTCCCACCCTCCCTTTTCTCCCCTTGTACTTTGCGATTATCATTAAAAATCTGAAAAATGAGAAATTATAGCAGGAACCGAGGGACCCGGGGTACGAAAACAAACTTTCAACTTAGTGAGCATAAGCACGACAGTGGCGTACTACGTGGTAAAGTGATATCTTCGGAATAGACGCTTCATATAATTAACATCGAACTTCACTTCAGGAAAGTTCGTTTGATTATTAATTTTTAATATATATGTATAAATGACCTTGCGTCAATTTTTATAAATGGTAAATTTACCATATTTGCTGATGAAACAACAATACTTTGGCATAGTAAATATTGTATTAAATTAATTAAAATAATTAATGAAGATTTAATAAATGCTAAAAAGTGGTGTGACTCTAATCTACTCTCATTTATTATCACTAAAACAAATATATTAACTTTTAAATGTTCACTTAATAATATAATTTTTGACAATCTCATAATTAACAACCCCAAATTTATAAAATTTTTAGGAATCTACATTACTCTAAATCTTTCTTTTAATGAACATATTAAAAAGTTATGTAGAAAATTAGCTTCAGGATGTTATGCCCTGAGAGTACTTTCTCATGAAATGAATATGGCGGTTCTTCGAAATGTTTATTTTGCATTAATAGAACCTCTTTTGAGATATGGAATTTGTTTCTGGAGAAATTCAAGCCAATCTCACAATAAATTTTAACACTAACTTCAATTTTAATATTGGAAACAGTTTGTTTGATTCATAAAAAGCATAGAAATAGTATTAATTTACATACTTATAATACAAGACAAACCTTTAATATATGTTTACCTATTCCTTCTTCGAGTCTTGTAAAAAAATTCATAATTTATGATTCTAAAAAAATTTTTAATTATCTTCCAAATTTTATTAAGAAAATGTCAAATTTTATAATGTTAAAAATTTAATATTGGAAACTCTAGATCAGCGGTTCTCAAACTTTTTTGGTGACGGAACCCTTTTGGGAAGCAAAATACTTGATGGAACCCTACAATAAAACAATAGTTTTTAAAAGTGTATTCTTTATTAATAAGCATAATAAAAGTACAATGTAACAGTTACTAATTATTACTTACTTTACCACATGGCAAGTACAATAATAGAAGATATTAAAAAAGAAAAAATCTAACTAATGGGAGGTATGAAACTGTTTTTTATTTTTCATCAATTGGTTGATATCAGGTTTGATAGAAGACAGTTGAAGTCTCATATCAGGTTCGGCGTCCAGTCTATTGCGATATTTTGTTTTCGTGGCTGCATAGGTTGAGAATCCTGTTTCGCACAAATATGTTGTTGGGAACGGGAGAAGAATATTCAGAGCCATTTTGCCAAGCATTGGATATTCATCACGGATTCTGCACCAAAAATCGTTGAGAGGCGTCGTTTTGAACAGTGACTCCACACTTGTGTCTGATGACATTTCTAAAAGAGATTCATATATCTCGTTTGACATACTTTCGGGCTTTTCCAAGTTGGGTAAAAAAGGATTATGAATCCATGAATTCAGTTTCATTTTTGTATTCTGTTCTTCGGGAAAATACTTTTCAAAAGATGCGCGCATCGAACTGAGATATTGGACCAATTCTTCAAACACATCATCATGAAACATTTCTGAGTCGTTATCGCTAACAAACTCACTGAGTGACGTAAAGCTTTCTATTTCTTCCTTACCAACGCAAATAATCCAAAAATATAATTTTCTTTTGAAGGCAGTTATTTTATTATTGGCCTAAAACACTGTTGTCTGTTTACCTTGCAATGATAAATTCAATTCGTTCAGTTTTTGAAAGATATCCGCCATAAAAGACAATCGGAACAACCAAGTTTTATCATACAAACGGTCCTTCAAATTAAAAGAAGTGTCTGTTGAAAGAAACATTTGTAACTCGGCTCTAAGTTCAAATAGCCTTGTTAAAGTTTTACCCCGAGACAGCCATCGCACTTCTGTATGGAGCAGCAGTGTTTTATGTTTGCTGCCATAATCTTCACACAATAATGAGAACAATCGGGATTGTAGTGGTCGTGATTTGATAAAATTAATTATTTTTACCGCTTCATCCATAACTAATTTTAGATTTGACGGCATTTGCTTCATCGCAAGTGCTTGTCTATGCAGAATACAATGGCTGGAACTACAATTAGGCGCTTTATTTTTTATTCGTGACACTGCTCCTGCTGTTTTACCTGTCATCGCCTTGGCCCCATCTGTACAAATGTCAATGCAATTGTTCCAACTGAGATTATTTTCTTCAAAAAATATATTTATTTTATTAAAAATTTCTTCCCCGGTAGTGTTTGTGAGCAGCGGTGAACACATAAGCATGTCTTCTTCAAAATAACTTTCATATGGATATCTCACGATAACCAGCAAGATAGCCAAACTAGCGACATCAGTTGACTCGTCCATTTGCAAGGCGAATCGTGTTTTTTGTAGACGTGTAACTAGTTCTTGTTTGACGTAGCTTGCCAGATCATGGATTCGCCGTGAAACAGTATCGTTTGATAGCGGCATAGTAGAAAGATGCTTTGCAGATTTTTCATCGAGCATACATTTTGTTATGTCTAATACACATGGCTTTATTAAATTCTCAGCGATAGTGTGCGCTTCACCTGCCTGTGCAATGCGATAGCTAACTAAATATGATGCCTCCGTGGCCTTTTCGTTGATAGTTTTTGTTACATGCATCATATTTTTTTGACTTTCCAATAACTGATCTTTTTTACGAACAAAAAATTCTTTATTCTTGTCTTTAGACTCGGGGTGTACAGTTTGTAAATGTCGGCGCAATTTGGCAGGTGCCATGGAACTATTAGGAAGCAGTTTACTACATAGCATGCAGAGAGGTGAGCCGTTGGAATCAACAAATCCGAAACTGATATATGATTCATCATACTTCCTTTTTTTCATCTTTGAAACCGTCGAGCTTGACGTCGTGGCATCATCGTCTGGATCGGTGATTGCTATATTCTCCGCGCGTACTGCTTTTGAACATTCAGCGTCATTAGAAGATGTTGTTGCAACACGTTTAACACCTTTAAGCCAACGTTCCATTCTTCTTTATTTATAATGTTACACGTCAGGATGGTGGGGTCTAAATAATGCACAATCGTTACTGCGTATAAGAGACTAAGTTTAGTACAATGAAGAAATGTATAAAACTGAGACAACAGAATACAGCAGGCAGTAGAACAATGAACACTAGTTTCTCGCTAGCGAGCTTGTAAGTAGGTAGGTAGGAACTTATCGCTCCGAACGCTAATCGTCAACTGACTGACGAGGCGCGACGCGCGATCGCCGCTTTTACACTTAGTCCTAGACTCGATCTCGAATATTCTCGAAAATACTCGAGTCGGCGCCTTTGATAAACAAAAAGCAAAAATAAAAAGAGAAATATAAAAATTGCGTTGTAAACAATTCAGAGGCGGTTTTATCAAAGAGAAAAAACAATACATCCGAGCCACCAACCACCTCTCCATCCCCTTACGACGCTCTAATCAATAGTCCAGCTCTCTCCCCAACACAACACAATTCAGGATCGCTCTCCTCACCCCATCTCACAACCACCCTTCCATTCTCAGCCCAACACAAGGATGGCAGGTCGGTCCCTAGGTGGTAGATCCAGCCACTCAAGAGAATCAACAGCTATTAGATATGCACAAGCCAGCATTAGAATCCAACTCCAGCTAGCCTCCACGATTCTAGATTACAGAAAGGAAGATGTGTACATATATGACAAGGCAAGATTTTTCCAGACCGCTACATCATTGCTGATTGAACAGATCAGAGCCAAATATAAACAAGGCAAAATTGCTGTGTTGAGTGAAGCGGCCCAGACTGCTCTAACGGAGGAGGAGTATAAATTGTTGGCTACAAATCGAACAATTTTTTCAGACGACATAGGGTTGTATTTGAAGTATAACCATATCTCTCAATCACAATCCATCCTCCTCAATCACATGACATACAAAGCCCCTGGACCCACTCCAGATAAGACCATCAACACTTAACCTGTGTCATCCATCTAGTCAGAGCCAACCCTGTATTTTACTAGATATAGAAAAAAAAAAAAAAACATGTTTAAACAAATAAGTAAAATTATGGATATAAAGAGTCTACGTAGTATCTATTATTCCCTGGTACAACCATTGCTCTCTTACGGCATTATAGGTTGGGGCGCAGCATACAAAGTAACAATAAAACCGCTTCAGATTGTACAAAATCGCATCCTTAAAATCATGTATGGCTTAAACATTTTCTTCCCGTCCGACCAACTCTTTGAAGAATGCAAAATTCTTAATTTAAAGAATCTGTACTACAAAGCTGCATTCATGTATTTGTTTAAAACAGAATTCTTTAATGCAAACACAGACAGAGTATATCGAACAAGGCACACAAATCGTAACAACATCATATTACCACGTTTACACACTACTATAGGACAAAAAAGTTTTTTCTATATAGGACAAAAGCTTTATAATCTAATACCGGCCGAAATCAAAAACAAAATGAAACAGTCAAACTTTAAAATTATTTTGTCTAACTGGTTAATTTTCAATCATCCAAACATGTAAAATGTAATAAGCTACCTTCTCTTTACGCTACATATTAGAATTAGTCACTTTTATTTTATTTATTTATAAATATATGTATGTTCTTAAAATGGTCTCTCTCCTCTGCATCAATCCCTTCATTAGGATTATTGTTATATTTAGGTAACTTATATTACGATCAGTTTATACAGTTTTGTTGTTTATTTGTTTATTTGTTTATTTATTTATTATATTATATTTATTATAGTCTAATGATTTATATTATTCATTCATTTATGCTGAAGAAGTGATAAATAGACATAAGGGTATACTAGATAATGTTATATATTATATACCGTATAGAGCTATCACCTCACCGGACAAGCAAACGCTTTGGTGAATTGATAAAGCTTCTTCTCTAGAAATTCTACTCCAAAAGAATACATAGACATTACTACATTATATTTATTTACCATTTTTTTTTTAAACACGATATTTTTTTTTTTTAATTTTGTAAAGATTGTGGAAATAAATATTTTTGAATTTGAATTTGAATTTGAATTTGACTGCGCGCTCACAAGTATACAAGTATACATGTTGATACCAAACTTATGAGATATTGTACCAGCTATTGTAACACATGTTTATACAAATACAAATAAATAAATAAATATACCTACGCGCGGCCGCGGAGTCAAAACGTTCGACCAGAGAGAGGTGCTTTGATTTTTTTTCTAAATTCTTGAGGAACCCCTACAGAGGTATCGCGGAACCCTAGGGTTCCGCGGAACACACTTAGAGTATAGCTGCTCTAGATGAATATTTTGGTGATACTCTGTCATAATTATTCGCTTTTTTTTTATTTCGATATTTTAAGTTTTACTATGTTATTATATTTTATTGTTAATTTAATTACAAAAAAAGGCTTTGTCGATAAAAATAATACTTTATAGGCGTTTACGGAAACTGTGATCTTAGATCAGTTCGATTAGTATCAGCTGATTTAAGATTAGTGAACGATCCGGGTAGTTTTCGTTTACTTTCCGGACAGCCGGATCACTAGGCACTACGCACTCCGTAACATAACCTCAAAGTTTGACATTTATTTTAATTTTTTTATTAAGTTTATTAAGTTAAGTCTCGCGATTTCACCGGATTAAATTTATATTTTTAAAGTTTTATGTTTTTAAGTAAATTTATTCTAAGCGCAGCCGACGATTTATTTTTTTCGACAGACACGGATGATTTGGAGTTACCAATTATATTCGCAGTTTTAAATAGAAAAGACAAAATTGAGCAAGCTAGAGTGTCCATCGCAAATTATTTTGAAGTTGTAATACCCAGATATACGGATTACGGTAAGGGTTTGTTCAATGTCCTGAAATTATTAGTATTTATATTGGGTTTTTCTGTAGATTTTAAATCACATTTTCGGGTAACAAGAACAACAATGGAGGTAATAGCTGCTCTTGTGGGACCTGATTTGCCAGCCGATACTGGCAGGTCACAGTGTGATTTAAACAAGCAAATATTAATACTTTATGGTATTTAGGCAACCAGGAAACTTTTAGGTAAGTTCTGAAAAATTATTATTGTGGTTTGTTGATACTATTGTAGTAAATATTGGAAAAGTAACGAGTGTTAATTTTAGATGCCTAGCTGACCGGTTTAACATGAGCAAAAGTTCTATAAGGGAAGTTGTGTATAGGATAATAGATATTCTTATTTCAAACAGAAATTAATTTATTAAATGGCCAACACTTCAAGAAGCTAAAGGAACTACCTCATATTTTAAGAGAAAAAGTGGTTTTCCTGGCATTATCGGCTGTATTGATGGTAGCCACATTCCAATTTCCAAGCCATCACAGCAACACGAGGGATATATCAATAGGAAGGGTTTTCATTCCTTGATACTGCAAGGAGTATGCAATGAACAAAGGAAATTTATTGACGTTGAATGTGGTAATTAATACATACCATTATTTTTAAAACAGAGTGTTTAAAAAGTAATTTTCTATACAACAATACTTTATATAAATATACAAAGTGACTTTTTAATGTGTAATTCCTCGATATCTCCTTAACTATTCAAAATTTTAAAAATATTTTTATATAAAAGTTGTTTGTTTGCAAGTTGCAAAATTTGAAAATATTTGTAACTGTACGGGGTGTTTTATAAAAGTTTGACAGCCATAAGTTTGTGTTATTTTTTTTTATAAAAGCTAGGTACATAGGGGAGACTGTTGTATACTGGGACAGGTTGCATACTGGGACAATTCAAATTTCCCGCAAAATAAGTTAAGGAAAAATTCGAATTAATTAGAGTGACATTTACGTGTACTGCCCTCTGTTATCAGTTAAAAATATTATCAGCAAATTGTTTAGTTTGTCTGAAACCGGCGAGCATCTAATTTCTCAGAAGCAAAGTTTCTAATTTCGTGTCGATATCGAGTCGAATATCGGAGTTCCTGGTTCTTCAATGTTTTTTTACGTCAGGAGAAACTCCTTTAACATCTATTGATTAGTCGTTATTACTATTTAGCTGTATGGTTTGTAAAAATTTGTAATTAGCTGCTTGCTTGGATGTTTGTGCTTCTTGCGGATTTAATTTAGAAGTTATGTTGCAAAAATTTTGGCGCCTTTTTGTTAAATATACAATATTTGTTCATGTCAATTTTAGTGCCTCCCTACTATTGTGGGATGGGATTTGGACCAACAGGGAGCCAGTCTTTAGGTAACTTGTACGTCCCGATTTGTCTTGATCTTGTATGTGAGTCGGTAATAAGTTGGTTTGTCGATACGTCTGTACGTCCGTAATAATTTCTAATAGTTTTCAAGAAAAAGTCGTTAATTGTCAACATCTGAAAGTCATTATGTAACACTACATTCATAATGTATCTCGGAGCGTTCGCGATGATTTTTAGCGCCTTGTTCTGAATCACCTGGAACTTATTAAGCTCCGTTCTGCTTATGTTGCACCACGTAGGTGCACCATAAGTTAGAACCGGCCTGACCAATACCTTGTAGAGGTTGACCTTAGTCCTATTAGCAAGTCTACTCCGCCTGTGAAGCAGGGGGTAGATAAAGCCTAACTGTCGCAATGCAAGCTTTATTCTATTAATTGAATTTTGCCTCCAATTCAGCCTTTTGTCAAAAATAAGTCCCAGGTGTTTCACCTCCTGGCACCAGTTCACTTGGACTCCACTGACCCGTAGCCTTGTTTCAGGCCTGCGGACGGTGCTTTTTGAAAAGAAGATGACCTTCGTCTTGGCGGGATTCAAGCGAATCTTCCAAGCCGAAAGCCATTTTTCCAGCTCGATTATGTGACGCTGTATCCGACTGACGACAATTCGCGGTGATTTAGTAGTAGAAGTAATTGCTGTATCGTCAGCGAAAAGATAGAGCTGCGTAAATCTATTTCGCGGAATATCGTGAGTATAAATGTTATATAACATCGGAGAGAGAGGTGAGCCTTGCGGCACTCCCGCCCTGATGTGTTTATTCAAAGAGAGTGCGTTCTCTGACGAGACCGCAAAACTTCTATTCTCTAAAAAGGAAGCTACCACCTTGATTAAGTAGTTCGGAGCACCAAGCCTTATCAATTTTAACAAGAGGCCATTGTGCCAGACCTTGTCGAATGCTTTGCTTACGTCAAAGAAAACTGCTCCCGTATGCGCCCTCTTGTTAAAGCCTTTAATACTGTTTGCAGTGAGTCGCGTGGTCTGCCTGACTGTGCAATGTTCAGGCCGAAACCCAAACTGTTCGGCAGGCAGAACATTGCGCGTAAAAACAAAGTCGTTGAGCCTACTTAAGATTATCTTTTCGGCAATTTTTCCTAGGCTCGACAGCAGGCTGATCGGCCTATAGCTAGCCGGCACCGTAGGGTCTTCGCCTTTCTTATAAATAAGAATGACTTTAGCGCGTTTCCAGGCAGTTGGAAAGTGGCCTTCTCTGATTATCGCCTGGGATAAGCTTACTATGTTCCCCAAAGCTCGATCTGGTAGATTTCGCAATGCCATATTCTTTAAACCGTCAAAACCGGGGACTTTTTTAACATTCAAGACGCTTATTAGGGACTTAACCTCGTTTAAGGTGACTTGGGGAAAGGCCTGAAACGGGTAATTGATGGTTTTGTAAATCTGTATCGTCCTTGAGACCCTCTCATCTCTTAACGCGTCATTGGTCGGGTTTTCACTGAATTGGTCGCAGAGTTTGTCTGCGAGCAATTCAGCTTTATCCTTGGCATCGATTAGAACCGCACCTGTTTCCTGGTTTTTCAGGTGGGACATGGGTGCTCGTGCGCCTCTGGTCAAGGCCCTAGTCATTCTATAAATGGAATTATCCGCTATAGACAGACCTTGGACCTTGTCGTCCCACAGGTTCGATTGTCTTTCGCTCAACAAATCCCTGATTACCTGGGCTTCCCGATTTGCCTCCGCCTTAATTTGAGGATCACCAGTACGATACGCCCTATTCTTTAACCGGTTTTTAATTCTAATGCGGTTCTTAATTTCATCGCTTAAAGTCCCGTATTTTGAAAATCCGGACACTTTTGTGATAGATGCTTGAGCCAAAGCTGCGTTAATGTCATCTGTAATCTTGCTCACTGCGTTATCAATGTCCAATGGACTACGGGTAAGATCGGTAAGGAGGATTTCCTGAAACCACATGTGGGCAGTTACAGCCTTCATGACATATCAAATGATAACGGTTTGAGACTAGGCGGCCTAGCAACAGCTAATAATATGATGGTAAAGTCTACTATGTTTGACCATAAGAACATACACAAACAAACATGGATGTCAAATGACGGAATCACAAGGAACCAGATTGACCACATTTTGATTAATGCTAGACACGGGAACAACATCACGGACGTAAGAAGCCTTAGAGGAATAGATGGAGACACTGACCACTTTTTGGTGCGTGCCAAGGTTACGGAGCGAATATCAAGCACAAGGAAGGAAAATACCACTTCTGCAATAAAATGGGACACGGAAAAACTACGAGAACCTATCCATAAACAAGCATACCAGGACCATATAACCAACCTCCTGAGTAGAATTGAACATCGAGAAGAAGTAGAGTATTCCTGGACATGTATCAGGGACGCGGTGAAGAGCGCAGCAAGTGCCACACTAGGAACAAAACCAAAGAGTAAACGGAAAGAATGGTTTGATGAGGAGTGCAGAAGAGTACTGGAACTTCGTAATCAGGCAAGAGGGTTAATGCTGCAAGATCCGACAGAACCAAACAGGAGATGTTATAGAGAACAAAGAACTGAAGCAAGGACAACATTGAGACGGAAGAAAAAAGATCATGAACTGCAGAAATTCCAAGAACTGGAAAAGGAACGCCTAAACAACCGTCCAAGAAAATTCTATCAAGAATTGTCAAATATCAAAAAAGGTTTCCAGCCTAGAGGAGAAACAATGATCAGGAAGGAGGACGGCAACTTAACAAGCGACAATAATGAATTGCTTCGAGAATGGAAACAGTATTTTGATGCACTTCTAAACATTAACAACGACAGTGGTCATAGCCCATCAATATACCACTCAGCAGAACCGCTCATGGAAGACCCTTCATACGAGGAGGTGACAAAAGCCATAAATAAGCTTAAAAACAATAAAGCCCCCGGAAATGATATGATCCCTTCCGAGTGTATCAAAAATGGGGGAGAGACATTGTACAGACACCTGCACAGACTCATCCTATCGATATGGGAAGAAGAAATAATACCAAATGAATGGAAGGAAAGTATAATCGTCCCTATACACAAAAAAGGAGATAAAAAGAAGTGCAGTAACTACAGAGGAATCTCTCTCATAAGCACTACATATAAAATTCTAGCCAACATAGTCCTGGAGCGCCTAAAACCAATTGCAGAAGACAGTATTAGAGACTATCAGTGCGGCTTCCGAAGAAGCAGATCAACAGTTGATCAAATTTTTACCATAAGGCAATTACTAGAAAAATTCTGGGAGTTCAATCGAGACGTACACCATCTTTTCGTGGACTTTAGACAAGCATACGACAGCATATTGCGTGTGAAACTATGGGATGCAATGGTGGAAATAGGAACTCCTAAGAAACTTGTAAATATAACCAGGATGTGTGTAAACGGTTCCCGAAGTAGAGTACGAATCGGTGATGTACTCTCCGACCCTTTTGAGGTAAACAGCGGGCTTCGGCAGGGGGACGCGATATCTCCAATTTTATTCAACATTGCTCTCGACAAAGTATTAAGAACCGCTGAAATAAGCGTTGAACTTTTTGGTCGGGATGGCCCAAGACTATTGCTAGCCTTTGCCGATGATATCGACGTAGTGGGTAACTCCGTACTGACAGTGAAAGACCTCTTTTCGAGAGTAGAAACCCAGGCTGAGCAAATAGGGCTCAGAATAAACGAAGAAAAAACCAAGTATATGTACACCAGCAGAACGGAGCGTAGAGATAGAGTGGGCCAGAATGTCACCATGGGGGAATACAATTTCGAGAGGGTCGCAACTTTTAAGTATTTAGGAGCCACAATTGTCCAGGATAACAATCTGACGGAAGAAATTAAGGTACGAATTCAGAGTGGAAACAAATGTCTCTATGCACTGAAGTCAGTGCTAGCATCGAAAAACATCTCGCGAAGAACAAAAATCACAATTTATAAAACCGTCATACGACCGACTGTTATGTATGCTAGCGAAACCTGGACCCTAACCAAAGACAATGAACGGAAATTGAGAGTTTTTGAAAGAAAAGTCCTACGCAAGATTTTTGGGCCGCTACATAGCCCAGTAACACAACAGTACCGGATAAGAACCAACCAGGAAATATCAGATTTATACAAAGACCCAGATATTGTCAAAGAGATAAAGGCAAGAAGGCTGCAATGGGCGGGACATGTGCAAAGACAGCCTGACACACGGATGTTAAAATTGGCTTGGGAAGGAGCACCAATGGGACGAAGGCCTTTGGGGCGCCCCCGAATGAGGTGGCGTGACAACATCAGAGCGGACCTAAGGACCATTGGAATAGAATACGACCCAGCAGTGATGGAAGATCGGCAACAATGGAGGCGAATAGTACAGTCGGCCAAGACCCACCCCGGGTTGTAGAGCCATGGAGTAAGTAAGTAATGGACTACGGGGGGGTTGTAATACCTCCACATTTTTCAAAATATTGTTAAACCTAGGCCAGTTCGTCGAGGTGCGGGTAACATAACCTCTACCTTTTTCAAGCGGATTACCCACTTCTATGACGACCGGTACATGATCAGAGGTCAAATCACAGATGACTGATGGCTGTGATAATTGAACAGCATTTTTGATAACAAAAATGTCTAGGATCTCCGGAAGACCCCGTGCAAAGCAATGCGTAGGTTCCTCCGGCGGTAGAATATGGTAATTTAGCGCTTCAGAGAATTCATACAGGGTGCGACCCCTTTGGTTCGTAGATCTACATCCCCAAATCCTGTTTTTCGCGTTGAGGTCGCCCCCAATAATCGTTCTATTATTATTATCGAAAATTTTTCGTAAGCAGTTGCCCGAAAAACCTACCGACGGGCTACAGTAAACAGATCCCAGGTATACGCGTTGACCATTTTTGAATCTAATAGAAATGAATGTCCCTTCAATATGGGCACAATTGTCAGGACCTGGCACAACTTGAGCTGAAATGTGTTTCTTAACCAGAATCATAGTTCCGCCCGCTGGTCTACCGAGGCGATCGTTTCTGAATATAGTGTAATTCGGGAACGAAAACCTATCTCCCTTTAACCATGTTTCCTGGATAAGAAACACATCTATCTCATTTCTCTCGACAAACTCGATAAGTTCAAGTCTCCGATGCTTTATTGAGTTTACGTTCAACGTTGCTAGTTTAATATATGCCGTTTCCGGTTGCGCCGTCATTTAACCTGCGGTTTTCTGAAAAGCACTCATCATGTTTTTTAACTGAGTCTCCATTACTTTCGTAAACTGGACTAGGAAGCTTTGCATCGTTAATTGCAAAGCCGCTTCCATACCGTTCGGTGCTGCTTTTTGATCTTGCGACGTATTTGTTGCTTTCGCATTGCCATCGCCTGCCAATTTACTAACATCTTGCTGTCCCCATCGGAAATTACTTCTGGGCGCAATATTTGCATTATTATTATTATTATTTGTATTTTTGCTTGCCGCATTTTTGTTCAGATTGCTTGGGTGCCTTGGACAGCCCATATAGTTAGCAGGGTGGTCACCCTCACAATTTGAACATTTAGCTTTCTCCTCCTTAGGCTTAGTGCACTGAAACGAAAAGTGTTCAGCTGCACATTTTAAACATTTAACAGGTGCAGTGCACCGAAATTGCGAATGACCAAACAACTGGCAGCGGTGGCATTGCGAAATTGTTGCACGCGCGCGTTGTGTCTCTACTTTAATTGACATGGAGTCTAAATTTCTTAAATCAAAAATCGTTTTTTCGGAACGCGGCAAGAAAACCAGTACCAAGGGTAATGGTGCCCCGCTGCGACTATGCCACCTGATTACCCTTGACGGAATAAAACCCAATTCCTTCAAGTCATCTTTGATTTTGACTTTGATTTTATTATCTTATGATAATCCACTGGCGTTGGTGGATGGATTTTAACGCCTTCTGGCACGGTCACAGCGCGACCAAAATCAATTTTTGCTTTACGCAGGTACTCCGAAATTTCATTATACTTGGCCTTATCCCTGATGACGATCGGAGGGACCCTCAATTTCGGTGTCCCGGTCTCAGAAGCGTCATCAGTGACAACGTTTATTGTCTTTTTAACTTGAAGCGCGGGTATCTCTGCGCGGCTACCCGATGCCACCTGGCTGGATTGAGACACCTTTTGTGTCAGGTGTTTGTTCAATGACAAGTTATTTGATTTAGGTAGGTTCGGCCACGCAGAAATACCGGCCACTTTCTTGTTATTGACATTATTGTCTGGTTCAGTATTTTTATTAGTGCGCTTTCTTGTGCGTCTAGTCATTTGAGTCGACCACCGTTCGCTATCCTCATCGGATTCAGAAACAGAGCCAATCTCCATATCTGAACCTGCATTAATTACTTTTATTTCGTCAACATTAACCTGTACACTGTTTAGTTTTCGAACGGTAGCCGTATCTTTATTGTTACCTTCGGTCTTTGTACCTGTCTTTACAATTTTGTCAGTGGATGTCAATGATCCGTCAAAAATTTTGTCTATTTTCGCATTTAAATTTAAATCAATTGAATTATTATGTAAGCATGTCAAGTTAGTATTTGATTTGTACCTACTAATCTCGTCGGTTAACTCCCTGATAGTTTTACCCATTTCTTGAAGCTCGATTGACTTTTTTAAACTTTTTTAAACTTTCCTCCTTCATCTGCTTTGTTTTATTCAACCATTCCATGTTACAATCATTTAGCATTTTCCTCCATTTTGCTTCCATGCGTTTTTCGCTTTCCTTAATACGCTCGTCTATCGTTGGCTGTACTTCCATCGTGGCCATAGGTTCGTCATCTGAATTTGGCAACTTTGCCTCAGTAAAGCGGGAGGCATTCCCCCCGCTTTGGGCCTCCATAGAAATGATTAAAAGATTAAATTAAATTAGACTTTGTATGACACTTGAATAAAAGCTCGATATTTCAAAAATATCGGGAGAACTTTTCTGTCACTGTCAACAACCTCACTAATATCGGAGTTATTTACTAAAAGATATATGTGAAAATTTCTCTACATACCGCCTAAAGTGTTTACAAGGTAAGCTGAGATTAATATTGGTCATATTTACGTTTCTGTTGGCAACATAAATTAATAACCTAAAAAAGGTCTAGGGTTGTATATTGGGACACAATTATGGTGTGCATACTGGGACTGTCCCACTATAAACCCTACTGTTTATAATGGCAAATTAATTGAATTGTGCATAGTGGGACTGCAATGGACAGTAATTATTTTGATCAAACAATTGTATTATATTTAAATAATGTTTTATGGTTTGACTAGGTATAATGCTAAATTGAAGAAAAAAAGCAAAAAGAAGCAGAGAAAATAGCCAAAGGAATCAAAAAAACACAGAAGGTAAAGGTAAAGGCTGTCACAAAAAATTTATTTGCAGACTCCAGTGACAGCGACGTGTCAATTAAAGATTTGTATGATGACAGTTCCGATATATCGGACGAATTTACAACGGAAGCAGATTATGATATAAATATGCATGACTTTGTTATTGTGAAATAAGTACCCATTGAAGAAGAGAATTAAATATTATGTTGGGCAAGTTGATAAAATTAATACGGCAGAGTATGTCGTCAATTATCTAAAAAAGACTGCCAATGATAAATTTTTCTTCCCAGAAAAAAGGGACGAAGATTTGATTACGAGAGAGGATATTGTTATTAAACTTCCTGTTCCCTTTATTTCTGGAGGGACCGAACGAGCTTCCAAGCTGTGGTGTTTTAATTATGACTTTTCTCCTTATAATATAGAATAATATTCGTATTTGTTTAAATTCGTTTCTTGTTTGTTCCTTTCATTTTATATCATTTGTTTTTTTATAGTTTAGTTACCAATGTTTAGCCATGATAGCAATATTTTTTTAATGTTTTTGAATAAAATATAAATTTGTATCATTTTTCTGGCTCACATTTATTTTATTTCAACTTAACCCCATTATTATCAGATTGTCCCAGTATGTAACGGTCCTAGTCCCACTATGAAACAGGGGTAGGTTGTATAGTGGGACTTGGGTGTATAGTGGGACAAGCCTATTCTAATCCGGCCTTTCACTTTTTTCATTGTCTTAATTATTTTTAAATAATACTTTTATGTTTCCAATATAATGATTAGCTGAGAATCTGATTCAAGATTAAAATAAATAATTTATGATCATTTGAAAAATATTGTCCCAGTATACAACAGTTTCCCCTATATGAAATTTTACATTTTTTAAATCTACATAAAGTTCTGAGTATAACTACAAACCATTTGTTAAAATTGTATTTATTTTTATATTCTTAAATTTATTCACTCTATTTCTAGCTTTTTTGTCACAAGAAAGTCATTTTATTAGCTAAAATGCTGATATTTAACTATCTAGGCACAACTTGTAAGAAATCAAAGATTATAGTAAGTGATGTGTCATACTAATTACCTAGGAACTTCAATTTGAATCCACAAATACAATAATTTATTGGATATTTCATTGAAAAAAAAAATATTTTGGTACCACACTTGTGTAGTTTCAAATATTTTTAAATTGTGCAATTTTTGAAACCAAACAACTTTTCTACACACTATTTTTTATATTCATTTATAACTAAGGAGATATCAAAGCAGTTGACATATCCTATACAGTGCGTCCATAAAGTCTTGCACAAATTCATTTAAAATTCAGGTATTTACTTTTTAAAAACGCTCGGACACGTCAATTAGTACTTTTGTTTGCGCATTTTTTAACGTAAAATGTTTTTATACAGGGTGTCGCACGTATGAGGTACGAGGTCATCAATAAATGTGTTTAAAATAAATTTTCAAACGTCAATATTTCGGAAACCGTGATTTCCAGAGGTGTTAAGTGTTCATCATAGAATTCAAAATTGATATAATATACAGGGTGTTCCATTAAAAAAAATCCTTGATGACCTCATACCTCATACGTGCGACACCCTGTATAAAAACATTTTACGTTAAAAAATGCGCAAACAAAAGTACTAATTGACGTGTCCGAGCGTTTTTAAAAAAAGTAAGCCCCTGAATTTTAAATGAATTTGTGCAAGACTTTATGGACGCAGTGTATAAGTGCATTGTTTACCTAAAATTCTGCTTAAAAATTGTAGGTTATCCTGGTAGTATGCATGATGCGAGGGTACTGAGAAGAACGTTCATAAGAAACATGCTGCAGAACAACCCAGAAGAATTAATATTCTCAAATGAGATGCATTTATTAGCAGATTCAGCATACCCCTTAACCAATTATATATTAACGCCATACCGGGACAATGGAAACTTAAGTATTGTGCAGAAACATTTCAATTATAAATTATCGTCACACCGAATAAGGATAGAACATTCATTTGGTATTCTAAAAGAACGATTTAGAATACTGAAATATGTTAATGTAAAGAATACTATAAATATCCCTAAAATAATATTAGGGTGGTGTATACTACATAATTTATGTATCAATGCAAATGATGAGTTTCTAGAGCCTGAACCTGAAGAAGATCGTCATTATGAAGGGTTAGATGGCGGAGACAGAATAGGAAATTTTAAGCGTGACTATATTGCCTCTTTATTGTAGAATTATGTTTGAAGTTTGTATAATCACCATGTTCTTAAAATAAGTATACTAGTCAAATATTTGTTTGTTCGTATTTTATTTTAGGGTTTAGGTTAGTTTAATTTTTTTTTACTACTTTTTTACCACTATTTTTATGTCTGTGGAAATTAAAGATGTAATAAATAAATGAATGAATCGAGGAATGAATAGTAGACAGTGGTAATGTTTTTATATATATTCAAAAAATCGTCCCGTAGTTGCTTTAGGCATTTATTCAAATCGAAATGTAACAATAAAAAAAGTTTTACAAACTCAAACTCAAGTTTTTAAAAAATCCTGGCCCATAAACAAAAAAACATTTAGATGTTTTTACATGAAAATACATTTTTTGTAAAATTTTTAGATAAAATTTATGAAAAATGTACATCCACGTAAAACAGCACTTTTCCAAATAACATTCTATGAATAACAATAACAAAAATAAATAATTCTTAAGCTGCAACGTCTAACATAAACTACAAAAAACAAAAAATGCAGTTTCAAATATCCTACTTAAGAGGTACCCTGTGCTATTCATATAGGAACTATCTAAATTTTTCTTGCTCTTGAAATGTTTTTTAAAATAATACAGTATGTATAATGTATTATTATTCTTTCGATTTGGAAATCCATTCCTTAAAGAGATCTAGAAATTGTTGTTGTTTCTCCATTCTTTCCCTGTGATGCTGGGCCGACTCGGTGCGAAACTCTTTTACCCATTCTGGTTCTGACGTTTCTGTTTTGCTAGTAGCCTTCCTTTTTTGGGTGGTACTATTACTATTATTTAACCTTGATGGCCCAGCCTCAGCTTGATCTTTAGCATTATATTTGGGTATCTTTGCGAATGGAGTTTCAGAATCACTATCTGAATTCGCTAAAGAATCTTTTATTGAATTTTGTTCAAAGCCTGCTCTATTTGAGGCAATACTTAAAGGGTTATTTTCAGGCTTATTGCCCAGGATTTCTTGCATACAATCAAAGTATGGCCATGTTATTCTCCCTCTTCCTGTTTTCTTGCTATTATCTAGTATACTTTTGTAGGTTTTTTTTAAGTTTTTTATTTTACTTTCTATTTGGTAAGAATTAAATCTTTCAAAATGTTTGGCTATTTGTATATAAATTAATTTTGCCTTATATTTTCTATCATGCAGTTTTTCAAAGTTTTCTTTATATAATTCTATTAATTTTTTTGTCTCCCTGTCACTCCAACGCTGAGATGCTAATAAAAATGTAAAAATTAGTAATAAGAATAAAAAACTTGCATAGTTACGAATGCCTACTTACAATTTGAATCATTTTTGTCCGATTCTTGATCCGACATATTTGTCGTATCATCATTTGTTAAATTATTTGTTTCTATATCATTGCTTGTTCTATTTATGGATTTAGTAATCGGTACTAAAAAAAAAGCTGTAAAAATTTTTATAAAAAATACCAGAGTTACAAAACCCTTACGTTGCACTATGTTTGATTTTTTTTTCCCAACAACATGAACATCTGGTTCTTTTAGCAAAAGCTGATATGCCATTAATCTATTTTTCCTTTCTATTTCTTTTTGTAAATATTTATTTGCTAGTTCATAATCTAAAATATACATTTATTCTATGACGTTTATTAATACATTAATTAGTACAAGCTTTACCTCCGGAAGTTATTTTGTTATAATCTTCTTCAGAAACTTGCACATGGTACTCTTCACTCCCCTCGTGATCCTGAAGGGTAACAGTAAAACTCATTTTTATTTTATTTTTTAATATTAAAAAGATGTTCCTTTAAACTGGCACTTACTTCGTTTTTCGAAGAAATAATAAATAAACAAAAAAGTAAGGTTAAGAAAAACAGCTGATCACATTTACCCTCAAATTTTTTGGGTCGTTCCGATCCAACCATATGATACTAATCGGGCTAACCCGTTCACTTTCCGTACAACAATGAACTGATCTTAGATCACTTTCCGAACGTAAGGATCAGTAATCTTTGTGATCGGGTTAACCCGATCAGTGTTTCCGTATAGTCCAATAAACGGAACGCTTAAAAAGGAATTTCAGTTAGAAAGCTGCTTTTTTGGTGAAAGGTACATTTTAATGTTTGAAAAGACACTTCGGTATTATTTTGTATTCAACCCTTGCAAAAGGGATGGAAAATTACCTTAAAATATTTCTTTGACCCCTAGCTTCAAAACAACAAACACTAGAAAAAAAGGTTTTAGACAAAAGTTGTAGAGCATTTAAATCTGCATAAAAACGTATATTATCATTTTTACGATATCTCTAATAGTTGTGACCTTAAAATCATCTGAACTTTGAGGGTTAGTCGGCGTCTTCGAAACTTCACATCCGCATTAAATTTTCAACCTGGCAACACTGCCCATCGTCTGGCAATCATTTGGCATCTAAAAACCCGATAAATACTGCACTAGACGCTGTAACTCTTATCCAAAGGCGACAGTGATGCCATATCGATATTTAGGTCCCATTTATTAAAGACTTGACCAAAAATTGTTTTTGAAATTTGCGAACCTCTTATGGCTTTTAGATTTATAGATTAGACAAAAGTAGTAATAATAAAGTAGTAATAAACTTTTTTTCATATTATTTCTCATTTAAAAGTTATAACCCAAAAATATATTTTCAACCCCAATTGAAGGGTTTTTTAACTCTCGTGCAAGGACTGGACACAAAATAAAACTGAAGTGTCTTTTCAAACATTAAAATGTACCTTCCACCGAAAAAGCAGCTTTCTAACTAAAATTCCTTTTTAAGCGTTCCGTTTATTGGACTACGTAAACGCCTTATGACAATAAAGCATATTTTGATTTGATTTGATTTTACCATAACAAACTTTGCAAGTACAAAATCATCAAATTTGATAAAGTTTGACTACTCTAAACTTAATTTTTTTATTGATGGCATATTTAAAACTAAATTCAATAATTTAAATTAACAAAAAACACAAATTTCATTTATCGGCACAATCCTGTAATTAGGACAGTTCATAAAAATATAAGTGAATTTAATGCGGCCACAACTCTGCCATCAATTGCAAAACCGAGTTCGGTAATTCCACTGATTGCAATGCTAATGATTTTCAGGGCTTTATTGAAGCCATTATCATATATGATTAGCATCCCTCGGATATACATAAAGGATAAACATACAGTTCAAACAGTTTGATTTACATTTATATTCAAGCTTACGCCGAAAAAGCAGTGAGAGATTTTAATAAAGCAACGCTGTATTGTTGTTTGTTCAGTTAAAAAGAGACATTTTTATTATTTTTTTTAGATTGGGCAAAAAATTAATTTCAAATATAAGCAACAAGATACAAAGAAATAGGGTATTTCCAACACCTTTCCAAACTAAAAGATATGCGGCGTGTGGTATAAAAATATAAAGCCGGAAGAACCGGAATTTGAAAATGGACCAAAGCACAGTGAAAAAAGTAGGCCTGGAAAATATTCAAATTTACATTTTTACAGCTGAAATTATCGGGCAAAGAAATATTAATTCTATTATAACGTCAATCCAATGCCAGAGGCGCAAAAATTAATTTTGTGTGGGAAATATATCAAAATTCGCTAAATTCTACAATGCCAGAGCTACGAAAGGCAATCCTAATATAAATAATTTAAGGTTATAACGTTAATTCACGAATGCACAAGTTTCAAAATAATTCCTAGTAGGTTGGCATGGTAAAAATTTAAAGCAAATAGGCTAATTCATTTTTATGACCAAATCATTTCAAAACCAACGCAAAGTACGACTGCTCTTCATATTTCCTGAATTCTAAACGTTTATGTATTAATATCAACTAAAACGATCAACTTTCTTTTTCAGATAGGTAATTTTATGCCAGAAGAGAATTCCGACATACCTCATTCTATTGCTGACAATCAAATTAATATAATAGGAGGTAACGAAAAGCAAACCATTTGCTTTTTTCCAACATCAAAGGATCACACAGTCATTGATGCATCAGGACCATAAATCCCGTCAAACGAGTGATGAACACATTTCGGGGCAATCTTACGACTTCGATGAGCAATATGAGGAATCATCAGAGGAATATTTACCTTCCAGTTTCAACTCGGACTCCGAAGAAAACAAAAATGATGATGAAAACCATTTACCATTAAAACGTAAGGAAAATTAAGAAACCTGGAAGAAGAAAATTAGAAAACGTGCAGGAATAAGTGGCAAGCCTTATATTGGTTTCCGTAACATTCCAAAACCTAGTCGCCAAATCTTACCTTCATCCTGTGCCAGTAAGCAGAAACATTTGTGCTCAACAAACGTGAACGAACAACGAAGAGGGCAGATTTATACCTAATTTAGAAGACTCAGCAATCTGGATGAACAGACGCCGTTTATAAATTGCCACGTTAAACAAACATTTCAAAAAAGCAACTAGAAATTTGGAAAATTCAAGAAAAAGCTTCACACCCCATTATTCCTTAACTGTAGGAGGCCGGAAAAAAAACTGCTTGTAGAGAATTTTTCATGGCCACTTTAAACGTGACCGATGCTATGATACGATATCCTCTTTAAAAAAAAAAGTAAGCTGCAATGGAGTGGCACAAAAGGATTTACGGGGCAAGAATATTCCTTATAATAAGTTGAACACTGACGATGAAAACTTTTTGAAATCCCACATGACTTCATTTTCTACAATGAAATCCCACTATTGTAGAAAGTCTTAAAAAAAAAATATTCAGATGTGTCCCCAAATTAAGTATTTTTTTTCAGAATAAAATCTCAGCTAGTTCTCGAGATACTTCTAATAGACCACTTCATTTGGTGTATCCTGTATAATCAAAGACTCAGATCTGTGATTTGTGCAAGTGTTTGATAGACGCTCTGCATATTATCTGTTTTTTTGGTGAAATAATAGTATAATAGTATATTTAAACAAACAAGACTATGGGTGATAACAGTGATGGTAATAAACATGGTGTACGTAAAAAGAAAACTGCTTTAGATAACACAGCCATAAAAAAACTAAGAAGTTATTCAGTGTCCACCATGGATTTAGATGATAAAGAAACACCAACACAAATAAATACATATTTGGGTAAGTTTAACAAAGAACTAGGTACGATAAAAACATATCAATAACGAACATATAGGGGGATAATTGCATCGATGAAATGTTGACTACGCACAAAAGTATGGTGGCAAAAATTGATGAACACGCAGAAAAAAGAATAAAATCATGTAAAGGTTGTACTTTGAAAGAAGAGAAATTCCGACGGACTATGGATAGACGTCGCTATTAATTTTATGGGACCATTACCAAGTGGTGATCACATTTTTAAAATTATTGACTATTTTAGTAGGTACAAGGAAATTAATATAATGAGGAATATAACTTCAGGAAATACAATAAATGGCTCAAAGAAATATTTGTAGACTTGAATTTCTGGTTTCTATTACAGCCGATAATGGACAATTTATTAGCGAAGAAATGAAACATTTAAGCAAATAAAATGGCATCAAAATATATTACACGGTAACATACTGGCCACAAATGAATGGTGAAGTCGAACGCCAAAATAGAGCTACCCTAAAAAAAAAGAAAATCAGACAAGGATTAAAAAACAACTGGCAACAGGACTTGTATGATTACCAAATGATGTATAATAAATGGAACAAACGACTTACCTGTAAGGAAGTTCGTTCCATATTATATGAATAGTCTTTTCCAAATACTTGAACACCCCAGTACCTTCTCTGCGTGTTACGTACTCCACACATTTTAGCTGATGAATGAGCCGTTTTTTTTACTTACGTGGCCCTCCTATCGAACCTCGCAACGGGACATATTCAGAACACGAAATTGTGTGTCCTTAATAATCGCTTTGAGGGGTATGTCCTTGCTTGGTGGAGGGTGGGAGTGAAGTATTTGGAAAAGACTATTCATATAATATGGAACGAACTTCCTTACAGGTAAGTCGTTTATTTCATTTATTATATTTCACGACAGTCTTTTCCAAATACTTGAACACCCTGTAGATGTTTAACCAAAAAACACAAAGCGATCGGCGGCAAAAAAAAAATATTTCCTGGATATATTTTTGTGGTCACTAGTGGCAACAAGAAATAATAAATATAACTTAACCCATTATGACCTAGCGTTATATATACAGGGTCGTTGGTATGTATGGAAACGGTCGATTATTTCTTAAAGTGTAACAGTTATCAAAAAATATTTTAGATAAAAGTTTTAGGGTTTTTCAGGGTGTATTAGATTTTTTAAAAAAATAGTATACAGGATGAGTCAGAAAACCGTAGGGAAGCAAAGTTACCTTTTTTTTAATGGAACACCCTATATCTTCGAATATTTTTGGATTTAACATAAAATAACAATTATTTTTTAATAAGTGCATTATAAGTCTAAACCTAATAGTTTCCGAGATATCGACTTTTAAATAATTACATTTTTGAACTTTGACAGCTTCTAGCTTTCTAACGGTACGTTTTAGAGTAAAACGGCTTACATGTCCCTATCTTACTTCTTTATGATCTACCCAAAAACATCAACTTCCGGTTAAACCGGAAGTACTGTATTTCCGGCTTTTGAGTTACATCCGGTTTAACCGGAAGTTGATGTTTTTGGGAAGACAATAAAAAAGTAAGATAGGGACATGTAAGCCGTTTTATTCTAAAAGGTACCGTTAGAGAGCTAGAAGCTGTCAAAGTTCAAAAATGTCATTTTTTAAAAGTCGATATCTCGGAAACTATTAAGTTTAGAGTTATAATGCACGTATTAAAAAATAATTGTTGTTTTATGTAAAATCCAAAAATGTTCGAAGATATAGCATGTTCAATTTAAAAAAAAGTAACTTTGTTTCTCTACGGTTTTCTGACTCAACCTGTATACTTATTTTTTTAAAATTCTAATACACATTTAAAAACCCTAAAACTTTTATCTGAAATATTTTTTGCTGACTGTTTTACTTTAAGAAATAATCGACCGTTTCCATACATACCAACGACCCTGTATGTAACGGGCGCATATGTTTACCAAAGCCAGGCCCCAGTGGCGTGAAGCGAGTGTCCCCGTGCATATTCCTATGTCATGTACCCTGCCTACCTTATTTCAATATAAGCTTTTGAGTAATCATATTTTAACTTTTATATAATAACAATAATATATTCTGCTGTGGCTAAATGAGCAATGCTCAAGGCCAAAAGAAGAAGAAAAAAAAAAATGTTTACCAAAGCCGGTCCTGTGTTTTCATTTCTAAATATTTTAAGTAGGTGGCGCAGGTTAAGTTGTGTCAAACAGTTCCGTCCTTTGCTGACGTTTCTTATTTAGTCCATTTGTGTTGATTAGTGACATAGCAACAGCATTTATTTGAACTAAAATGAATCACTCTGAGGAGCATGGTGTCCAATTTGTGTAAGTAATTTATAAAATATGTAAAATTATAAAAAATTAAATTTATTCACAAAATCTGTTAGGAAATATTTGTAATTTGTATGGAGAATTTATAATTTTTGAGTATTAGTTAGATTTAAGGACCTTTCAAATCAGCGTTACATATATGTAACGCTAGGACTTGAAGTGGTCAAAAATGTCAAATTATTATAAAACTGTATTTTTTTAAATAGGCTTGGTCTCACTCTTCAAGAATCCTTAGAAATGGCCTATATTGATCAAGCCGAGGAAATTTTTATTAAACCTCCAGATAGCAACGTTCTTACAGATGAGGACTCTGCAGATGAGGACGATGGAGGTACTCTTGATAATCTAAGTGGAAACCAGCTTAGATCTAAGGTAGAAATAAAATTATGTAACTCAGAGAGAATTATTTCTGACGGTAATGGAGTTGCCAGTAATTTGAATAAAGCCAGTGTGGGAGAAAAAATCGTTGAAATTTAGAAGAAACAAAGCAATGTATCAGAGAAAATAAATCTCTCTGACAAAATTTCCTGGATAGAAGACGCAGATTTAGTTGATTATCCAAAAACGGTTTTTCCAAATCGGACGTATGACTTATACCGTAATATGTCATGTGTCGAAATGTTTGAACAATTTATAGACACTGATGTAATTCAACTACTTGTCAGTGAGACGCGAAAATATGCTCTTTTTCTAAACTGTCCCCATCCTCAAATTACTACCGACGAGATACGATGTTTTATTGCCATTTTGATTGTCACCGGGTATGACCCAAAGCCCAGTAAGGAACATTATTGGGACTCTATCGGCGACTTAAAAAACGTAATGGTTAGCAACTCCATGAGATGCGATAGGTTTATTCAAATTATGAAGTTTATTCACTGTGCTGATAACACCTTGATGGACCGATCGGATAAACTATATAAACTAAGGCCCTTTATGAGCAAGTTAAAACAGAACTTTTTGAAACATTTTGTTCCTGTCGAGCATCTAGACTTTGATGAATCTATGATCAAGTACTATGGGAGGCATGGATGTAAGCAATTTATTAGGGACAAGCCTATATGTTTCGGCTTCAAAATGTGGTCCCTTAATACCAGTTGGTTAATTGTGACTTATACCAAGGAAAACAAGCAGACTCTAATGAATTGTATGAACAGACCTTTGGGAAATGTACAGCACCATTCGTAAAAATGGTGGACGAAATACCTCATCCGGAATATCCATACAAATTCTACCTTGATAACCTATTTACAGGTATAAATTTATTAAATCATCTTCGCGAAAGAGGCTACGGTGGAACCGGAACTTTGCGAGACAACAGACTTCCAAAAAACTGTCCTGTAGTAACGAAAAAAACCATGAAAAAAAATGAGAGAGGTAGTTATGTTTTAGCTGTTGATATAGATCACGGCATCATATTTGTGAGGTGGTCTGACAACAATGTCGTTACCGCAGGATCAACTTGTCATGGCGTTAGACCAGTAGGATATGTTAAAAGATACAGCAAGGCCGATAAAAAGTACATCCAAGTTTGAAGACCACATTTAATTGGAGAATATAACCACCATATGGGTGGTACGGATTTAATGGACGAGAATATCTCTACTTATCGAATTGGAGTAAGGTCTAAGAAGTGGTGGTGGTGTATATTCACGTGGCTAATTGACGCTTCGATAAGTAATGCATGGATCTTGTTTAGAAAATCGCAAGGAAACCAAACATCCCAACTTGATTTTAGAAGAAGTATTGCACAAACCTATTTGAAGAGATATGAAAATGTTCCTAAAGCAGCAGGAAGACCTTCAACTTCAAAGTCCAGTCTGCCCATGAATAGAGTTTCTGACGATCTTCGGTACGACGGCTTAAATCATCTTGACTTGTAAAAATACTTTGTATGCTATTACCAATAAATTACTCTACTCTACTCTACTCTACTCTACTCTTAGTGTCTATACCTGACAAGAAGACGCGTCGTTGTGCCGGTGAAGGTTGCTCATCCAGCACCAGAACGATGTGCGTAAATTGTGATGTTGGTATATGCATCGAATGTAACTACATATTTCATACCAAAACAAGAGGGTATCCTATTTAGTAACTTCCAAAAATAGGCAGCCGAATGTCCTAGCGTTACATATATGTAACACCCTTTTTTTTGTTCAAAATCAAAAAATTTCAAAAAAATCCTTTATAATGGTTTTATTTAACATCAATTTTACCCAAAACTCGAAAACTTACTAATAAACTAAAAAAATAAAAATGCCGGCCTTAATGTGTTAATATCTATGTAACTCTTACATTAATGGTAAGAAATAATAACTTACATTAAAATAGTAATTGGGAAAACCATAATATAGATCTTCTCTTCTTACGTACGTTGTATTAGCATAAACATAATATTTAAAGATTATATCTATTTTTTAAGATTCCCAAGTACAGCTTTTGCAAATTGGTTTGAATCAGTGTGAAGTGGTCTACAGTAAAATTTTGCGAAACAGAGAGATTTTTCGGTCCATCCAGCTGTTTTTTATAATGCGATCCACGCTGACGCCTGCCCTACTTGCTGCGGATGTGAAAGCGTGCCTCGCTAAATGACTTTTAAAAAGAGTAGTATTTATGCCGCTTTTTTATAGAACTGATTTAAGCCAGCGACTTAATGTTTGAGTAGTGGCTATTGTATGAGGTGGTTTAATTGTCAGGAATAGATCCAGCAATAATGATGCTACACATAGCTTTTTATTTTCTTCAAAATTGTTTAAATTGAATAAGGGTTGAGCTCTTCTAGGATTGGACGTCTTGATTATGTCCGTGATTTTAATTTGCAGAGGAGTTTTTAGTTATGTGACTTATTTTTATTTTGGAGATTGTTTGAATTCTCTGTGCAGTTGTCAATGCTAAAAGACCCAACAATTTTTTGGTGAGATTTTCTAAATTTAGATTTTCAAAGGGGTAAAAAGTTTCTAAATATGAAAGAACAATTGCGGGATCCCCAGTTAAAGGGGAAAACATCGGTTCCGAGAGAATAAGGGTCCTGAAACCACGGAATATAGTCTTTACACTTTGCATTTGAGTGGATTGCAAACAGATCTATCGTTGGAGTTCCTAATTGTTTTATTAGATCAGCGGTTCTCAAACTTTTTTGGTGACGGAACCCTTTTGGGAAGCAAAATACTTGATGGAACCCTACAATAAAACAATAGTTTTTAAAAGTGTATTCTTTATTAATAAGCATAATAAAAGTACAATGTAACAGTTACTAATTATTACTTACTTTACCACATGGCAAGTACAATAATAGAAGATATTAAAAAAGAAAAAATCTAACTAATGGGAGGTATGAAACTGTTTTTTATTTTTCATCAATTGGTTGATATCAGGTTTGATAGAAGACAGTTGAAGTCTCATATCAGGTTCGGCGTCCAGTCTATTGCGATATTTTGTTTTCGTGGCTGCATAGGTTGAGAATCCTGTTTCGCACAAATATGTTGTTGGGAACGGGAGAAGAATATTCAGAGCCATTTTGCCAAGCATTGGATATTCATCACGGATTCTGCACCAAAAATCGTTGAGAGGCGTCGTTTTGAACAGTGACTCCACACTTGTGTCTGATGACATTTCTAAAAGAGATTCATATATCTCGTTTGACATACTTTCGGGCTTTTCCAAGTTGGGTAAAAAAGGATTATGAATCCATGAATTCAGTTTCATTTTTGTATTCTGTTCTTCGGGAAAATACTTTTCAAAAGATGCGCGCATCGAACTGAGATATTGGACCAATTCTTCAAACACATCATCATGAAACATTTCTGAGTCGTTATCGCTAACAAACTCACTGAGTGACGTAAAGCTTTCTATTTCTTCCTTACCAACGCAAATAATCCAAAAATCTAATTTTCTTTTGAAGGCAGTTATTTTATTATTGGCCTAAAACACTGTTGTCTGTTTACCTTGCAATGATAAATTCAATTCGTTCAGTTTTTGAAAGATATCCGCCATAAAAGACAATCGGAACAACCAAGTTTTATCATACAAACGGTCCTTCAAATTAAAAGAAGTGTCTGCTGAAAGAAACATTTGTAACTCGGCTCTAAGTTCAAATAGCCTTGTTAAAGTTTTACCCCGAGACAGCCATCGCACTTCTGTATGGAGCAGCAGTGTTTTATGTTTGCTGCCATAATCTTCACACAATAATGAGAACAATCGGGATTGTAGTGGTCGTGATTTGATAAAATTAATTATTTTTACCGCTTCATCCATAACTAATTTTAGATTTGACGGCATTTGCTTCATCGCAAGTGCTTGTCTATGCAGAATACAATGGCTGGAACTACAATTAGGCGCTTTATTTTTTATTCGTGACACTGCTCCTGCTGTTTTACCTGTCATCGCCTTGGCCCCATCTGTACAAATGTCAATGCAATTGTTCCAACTGAGATTATTTTCTTCAAAAAATATATTTATTTTATTAAAAATTTCTTCCCCGGTAGTGTTTGTGAGCAGCGGTGAACACATAAGCATGTCTTCTTCAAAATAACTTTCATATGGATATCTCACGATAACCAGCAAGATAGCCAAATTAGCGACATCAGTTGACTCGTCCATTTGCAAGGCGAATCGTGTTTTTTGTAGACGTGTAACTAGTTCTTGTTTGACGTAGCTTGCCAGATCATGGATTCGCCGTGAAACAGTATCGTTTGATAGCGGCACAGTAGAAAGATGCTTTGCAGATTTTTCATCGAGCATACATTTTGTTATGTCTAATACACATGGCTTTATTAAATTCTCAGCGATAGTGTGCGCTTCACCTGCCTGTGCAATGCGATAGCTAACTAAATATGATGCCTCCGTGGCCTTTTCGTTGATAGTTTTTGTTACATGCATCATATTTTTTTGACTTTCCAATAACTGATCTTTTTTACGAACAAAAAATTCTTTATTCTTGTCTTTAGACTCGGGGTGTACAGTTTGTAAATGTCGGCGCAATTTGGCAGGTGCCATGGAACTATTAGGAAGCAGTTTACTACATAGCATGCAGAGAGGTGAGCCGTTGGAATCAACAAATCCGAAACTGATATATGATTCATCATACTTCCTTTTTTTCATCTTTGAAACCGTCGAGCTTGACGTCGTGGCATCATCGTCTGGATCGGTGATTGCTATATTCTCCGCGCGTACTGCTTTTGAACATTCAGCGTCATTAGAAGATGTTGTTGCAACACGTTTAACACCTTTAAGCCAACGTTCCATTCTTCTTTATTTATAATGTTACACGTCAGGATGGTGGGGTCTAAATAATGCACAATCGTTACTGCGTATAAGAGACTAAGTTTAGTACAATGAAGAAATGTATAAAACTGAGACAACAGAATACAGCAGGCAGTAGAACAATGAACACTAGTTTCTCGCTAGCGAGCTTGTAAGTAGGTAGGTAGGAACTTATCGCTCCGAACGCTAATCGTCAACTGACTGACGAGGCGCGACGCGCGATCGCCGCTTTTACACTTAGTCCTAGACTCGATCTCGAATATTCTCGAAAATACTCGAGTCGGCGCCTTTGATAAACAAAAAGCAAAAATAAAAAGAGAAATATAAAAATTGCGTTGTAAACAATTCAGAGGCGGTTTTATCAAAGAGAAAGAACAATACATCCGAGCCACCAACCACCTCTCCATCCCCTTACGACGCTCTAATCAATAGTCCAGCTCTCTCTCCAACACAACACAATTCAGGATCGCTCTCCTCACCCCATCTCACAACCACCCTTCCATTCTCAGCCCAACACAAGGATGGCAGGTCGATCCCTAGGTGGTAGATCCAGCCACTCAAGAGAATCAACAGCTATTAGATATGCACAAGCCAGCATTAGAATCCAACTCCAGCTAGCCTCCACGATTCTAGATTACAGAAAGGAAGATGTGTACATATATGACAAGGCAAGATTTTTCCAGACCGCTACATCATTGCTGATTGAACAGATCAGAGCCAAATATAAACAAGGCAAAATTGCTGTGTTGAGTGAAGCGGCCCAGACTGCTCTAACGGAGGAGGAGTATAAATTGTTGGCTACAAATCGAACAATTTTTTCAGACGACATAGGGTTGTATTTGAAGTATAACCATATCTCTCAATCACAATCCATCCTCCTCAATCACATGACATACAAAGCCCCTGGACCCACTCCAGATAAGACCATCAACACTTAACCTGTGTCATCCATCTAGTCAGAGCCAACCCTGTATTTTACTAGATATAGAAAAAAAAAAAAAAAACATGTTTAAACAAATAAGTAAAATTATGGATATAAAGAGTCTACGTAGTATCTATTATTCCCTGGTACAACCATTGCTCTCTTACGGCATTATAGGTTGGGGCGCAGCATACAAAGTAACAATAAAACCGCTTCAGATTGTACAAAATCGCATCCTTAAAATCATGTATGGCTTAAACATTTTCTTCCCGTCCGACCAACTCTTTGAAGAATGCAAAATTCTTAATTTAAAGAATCTGTACTACAAAGCTGCATTCATGTATTTGTTTAAAACAGAATTCTTTAATGCAAACACAGACAGAGTATATCGAACAAGGCACACAAATCGTAACAACATCATATTACCACGTTTACACACTACTATAGGACAAAAAAGTTTTTTCTATATAGGACAAAAGCTTTATAATCTAATACCGGCCGAAATCAAAAACAAAATGAAACAGTCAAACTTTAAAATTATTTTGTCTAACTGGTTAATTTTCAATCATCCAAACATGTAAAATGTAATAAGCTACCTTCTCTTTACGCTACATATTAGAATTAGTCACTTTTATTTTATTTATTTATAAATATATGTATGTTCTTAAAATGGTCTCTCTCCTCTGCATCAATCCCTTCATTAGGATTATTGTTATATTTAGGTAACTTATATTACGATCAGTTTATACAGTTTTGTTGTTTATTTGTTTATTTGTTTATTTATTTATTATATTATATTTATTATAGTCTAATGATTTATATTATTCATTCATTTATGCTGAAGAAGTGATAAATAGACATAAGGGTATACTAGATAATGTTATATATTATATACCGTATAGAGCTATCACCTCACCGGACAAGCAAACGCTTTGGTGAATTGATAAAGCTTCTTCTCTAGAAATTCTACTCCAAAAGAATACATAGACATTACTACATTATATTTATTTACCATTTTTTTTTTAAACACGATATTTTTTTTTTTTAATTTTGTAAAGATTGTGGAAATAAATATTTTTGAATTTGAATTTGAATTTGAATTTGACTGCGCGCTCACAAGTATACAAGTATACATGTTGATACTGTTTTGGCACTCAAATTGCCTATAAATAGCCGACAATTTTAGTTTACATTCAGTCATTCACGGGGGTCCAAAGTAATAAGATCAAATTAGCTGCAGTCATCATATGACGTCATAACTCGAGTTGATGAGTTATTTTCACAAGATTTAATTGTAATACGTAGTTTCAGTGGAAAGTTCCTAAAGCATAATCTGGGACTTTCTTGGGTGTTGTCCAAATAATTATCGGACCAATAAAATAATTGTTAAAGTTACGAAGTTGTTTAATTTTGTGTTTTTAAGTTGAATAAATACTTAGACATAAAAAGTGTTATTAGTCAGATATTATAAAGGGTCAGAATAAGACCATTATAATATACCGAGTTAGGGAAAAGTTTTAAAACATTTTATTCACGTTTTAACAAGGCTGTTGTGATTCAGACACATGGCCTTAAATTACGCAGCAGTCTTTAGTAGAATGCAAGACGTGTTGCTACCTTCTTCGCCGAGCGGCTTCCTGGAGGCCTGGATCAATGATGCCCTGGCCGCATACTCGCCCAATAGTCAAACAGACCTCCAGGAAGTACGCTACGACTTTTCCGTCAACGATACGGAGGTGGCGAAGGGCCCAGACCGAGATGCCACGTCTGCACCTGGTGTCCAGGACCTGTTAGGGTTCCCTAAACCTCCGCCCGGCTGCCGGCCGAGTGGCAAAGAAGTGGCAAGCGACCCAAACCCCGTGGGTGACTCACCGCAGGCAATAACAACTAAGCCTGAAGAAGAGGATCTCTGGTCGTGGTGTGAAGATGTACAGCCGTGGGGAATGCTGGGTGAAAACGAAGCTAAAGAAGTATATATTGAACTGGCAGATCGCCAGCGAATTTTAAACTGGAGTGCACATGCGTCGGAGCTACCTGGGAACGTAGACGCATCTGTTCGCTTCATGGCGCCCGAGCAAAAGACCGTTAAAGGCAAGGAAGACTTAAAGCCCTTCGATGCGCCTAGGTCGAAGACCCAATTAACATCAAAAGAGGAAATAAAGAAATGTGACGTGCCTGAAGTGGTGTCCCATCAAACAGGAGTAGATGCGGAGACAGTCTTGTGGCTACATGGCAAGTTGGAGGAGGAGGCCCCAGGAGATGGGCGGTGGATAACCGCACTCCTAGGGATCGTGGGGGCGCAAGCAAGCGACCCGGTTGCCAGGGACCTACGGGACGCAATCAAGGAAGATGCGAGGGTGCCGCTGGTAGATCGGTTCGGCGTTGTGGGGCGTCAAGGAGACGACGGAGTGGCGGTGTGGTGTCCGAGGAACCACAGGAAGAATATCCTCAACTTGGCTCATGGAATACGCCACAATACTAGACAAGGAATGGAAGAGATTATCAAGAAGTGGTTATGGTGGCCGTCGATAGAAAAGGATGTGGACACGCACTTTAGACAATGTTTGTGTTGTCAGCATTTCAAAGAGGATGACCTGTGCCACGGAATGTTAAAACCGTGGGGCACAGTAATAATTACGATCATTGAAGATTTACCAAAGACTAGACACAGCAGATTTACAGCACTCTACTGTGCAGTTGATGTATTCAGTGGCTTTGTAGAAGCAAGACCACATAGAAGTATTCACCCAGCTTCGCTGATAGAATTTATACAAGCCGAAGTGATTAGCAGATGGGGAACACCCACTTTGTTGATGCTAGCGCCGGATGTGGCGAAGTATAGAGAAAAGATAGCCCATGCAACCAACATAACAACGGTTGGCACGGCAGAGAAATCAATGATGTCTACGATGATACCATTTGAGAAAATGAAGACACGAATTTTAATGATGACCAGAGACGAATGGCCTCTACAGTTGCAGTCCTTGCTGAACCAAGCCAGGAGCCGCAGAGACGAGTTCAACGGAGCCACAGCCAGAGAAGTGGTGATGAACATCAAGACGATCCTCCAGACCCGAACGTTCTAAAGCGTAGCATAGAGTAGAAATGGAGCTACGGCCAGAGGGATGGCGATCAACACCAGGAGAATCCTCAAGAAACAGATGAAGAAAAGTGAATTTTAGATAAGTAGGAATCGTAACTGTAAATATTTGTTGTTGTTGTTTATTCGACGACAACTAATTTGATCTCTTCAGGGGGGTGGTGTTTTGGCACTCAAATTGCCTATAAATAGCCGACAATTTTAGTTTACATTCAGTCATTCACGGGGGTCCAAAGTAATAAGATCAAATTAGCTGCAGTCATCATATGACGTCATAACTCGAGTTGATGAGTTATTTTCACAAGATTTAATTGTAATACGTAGTTTCAGTGGAAAGTTCCTAAAGCATAATCTGGGACTTTCTTGGGTGTTGTCCAAATAATTATCGGACCAATAAAATAATTGTTAAAGTTACGAAGTTGTTTAATTTTGTGTTTTTAAGTTGAATAAATACTTAGACATAAAAAGTGTTATTAGTCAGATATTATAAAGGGTCAGAATAAGACCATTATAATATACCGAGTTAGGGAAAAGTTTTAAAACATTTTATTCACGTTTTAACAAGGCTGTTGTGATTCAGACACATGGCCTTAAATTACGCAGCAGTCTTTAGTAGAATGCAAGACGTGTTGCTACCTTCTTCGCCGAGCGGCTTCCTGGAGGCCTGGATCAATGATGCCCTGGCCGCATACTCGCCCAATAGTCAAACAGACCTCCAGGAAGTACGCTACGACTTTTCCGTCAACGATACGGAGGTGGCGAAGGGCCCAGACCGAGATGCCACGTCTGCACCTGGTGTCCAGGACCTGTTAGGGTTCCCTAAACCTCCGCCCGGCTGCCGGCCGAGTGGCAAAGAAGTGGCAAGCGACCCAAACTCCGTGGGTGACTCACCGCAGGCAATAACAACTAAGCCTGAAGAAGAGGATCTCTGGTCGTGGTGTGAAGATGTACAGCCGTGGGGAATGCTGGGTGAAAACGAAGCTAAAGAAGTATATATTGAACTGGCAGATCGCCAGCGAATTTTAAACTGGAGTGCACATGCGTCGGAGCTACCTGGGAACGTAGACGCATCTGTTCGCTTCAATACCAAACTTATGAGATATTGTACCAGCTATTGTAACACATGTTTATACAAATACAAATAAATAAATAAATATACCTACGCGCGGCCGCGGAGTCAAAACGTTCGACCAGAGAGAGGTGCTTTGATTTTTTTTCTAAATTCTTGAGGAACCCCTACAGAGGTATCGCGGAACCCTAGGGTTCCGCGGAACACACTTAGAGTATAGCTGTATTAGATATTCAAAAACTTTGTGATTGAGACTATATTCCGTGTCAATCTTTAGGACTCTTGATTCCCTGTCAGCTTTATAATTGTCAGCCGAGCTAATATACGATGCATAAATGATTATATTTCTCTCTTCGCAGTATTGCCAAATGTTCTCGGTAACTGAATTAAGGTTTTTAAGTTTTATTCCTCCCCATTTTATTAATATGGGATATAGCTGTTGTGTTGTCTATGCGCAAGAGAATATGACAACCCGATATATTTTTGGTAAACGACTTCAAGCCATGAAAAGCTGCAAGTAAGCTCTAAGTGGTTAATATGGAAATTAGGTTCGTTATGTTTCCAAAATCTCCGGGCAACTTTGCCCCCACAAATAGCTCCCCAGCCTGTTTTAGATGCGTGACTATTGATTTCCATTTTGAAATCAGGAGCTTTAATATAATTTCTACTGGTAGGCAAGGTTCTCAGCCACTAATCTATGTCTACTTTAAGGGATGACGGAATTAAGATCTTTGCATTATAATTATTGACATTTTGATTTAAGGATAGATACTTCAATCTCTCAAATTTTGTCCCCCGCCGTAAGAAACTGCTGGGAAGGCAGCTACCAAGGTTACGGTAATTTTTGCAATATCTCTAATTTTTGTCGATTTGGTAGTTTTTAATGCGTGAAGCTTGGACATTATGTTCTGTTTTTTTTCTTCAAAGTTAAAGAGAGAGCCATTCTTTTCGTATTATATAGGAAGCCTAAAAAGGTGCACGTTGGACTTGGATTTAGCTGACTTTTCTCAAAATTTATTAAAAACCCGAGAGACTGAAGCAGTCGTATTGTACAGTTTATATTTTTACTGCATTGTTCAACACTTTTCCCTAGAATCAAAATATCGTCCAAATAAATTACACAAACTATTTCCTTACTTCTAAGATAGGCTATTATTGGTTTAAATAGTTAACACATGTGGAGCTTATTTTCAAAACGCAATTTATGAAAAAAAACATTTTTTGATGTTTTGATGGAATACGGACTTAAATGGTAGACTCGATCGATTTCAATATTAAATTATAATCAAACTGCTATTTTTGCCGCTTAAAATGTATAGTTCTTTTAAGGTTTTTTTTCAAAATGCAATATCTACAAAAATTTTTTTTTTCAAACCGTAATTTCTACATTTTTCCTGGCCTTTTCCATGTCTAATGTAATTATGGTTAATTGTGGGCATAATAAGTATATACCAATAATGGGAAACTGGCCCGAGGGTACCGAGGATTTTGATAATCGGAGTATCGGTTATTTTTAATTCGAATTATCCCATCGCTAATTGTGGTTATAAAGGTAAATTTATAACTCCGGTTACCCGTACAAGAGACACGAACTATTTGTATGTATTTAGATTTGAAGTGTAGTTAAAGTGTTTTTTCTTATATCTAAGTACCGGCTTATAAGGAAAATGGAAACTGACATAGATAGCGTTGCTGTTGCGGAAAAAAATGAAGGTACAAGAAAGAGAAAAAGGGGCAGGAATAAAAGACAGAGGCAGAAAGAACTGAGGTAAATTAACCATAAACATAATGTTGGGTTAGGTTTTTAGTTTTTGTGTTTATTACTTTTAGATATGGAGATCATTTGAAGGATGACTTTATCCAGAGTTTTGAAAGGCCTTGTAATCATAGTAAGAAGTCTTTAAGTTGTAATAATATTACTAACGAGGATTTAGTTCGGGCAAGAAAAAAGTTTTTTCATGTGCCCGACAAAATAGTACAGAATAGAAAGTTATCACAGTTGCTTTTAGTTTCCACGCCTAAGCGAAGAGTTTCGAAATATAAACCAACAGCTCGGAATCAAAAACACTCTAAACAAATTAAATATAAAATGAGGAAACTTGATGGGAAAATAGTAAACGTTTGTCAAAAATTTTTTACGTCTTGTTTTGGTGTAACTGCTAGAAGGGTTCATACAATTGCCACCTATATTAAACAGGGCAAGGATATTGAAGAGGGAAGAGGTGGTGATCATAAATCGGCGAAAAATGAAAATAAAAAGATTAGAGTACAACAATTCATAGGAAGCCTTAGGGCTAGAGAAAGTCATTACAATCGACAAAAATCTAAACGTTTGTATCTAACGCCGGAATTAAGTGTTGCCAAATTATGTAAACTCTATAATGAAAAAAATCCTGTTATGACAGTAAACTATGGTTACTTTTACAAAATTTTTTGCACTAATTTTAACATTGGATTTGGTAGACCAGCTACCGATGTGTGCAGCCTATGTTTTAGGCTTAAAAATAAATTGCAAATGTTCAAAAAAGAAAATAAACCGATAGTTCCTATTTTAAGTGACCTTCGTATCCATAAGCTTAGAGCCAAACAATTAACTCTTTTTATGAACACAGAAGTCGAAAATTCACTTTCTTACTGTTTCGATATGCAACAAATACAGCCACTACCAAAATTGCCGATAGGTGAGGCATACTACTTACGTCAATTATCTTTTTACAACTTCTGCATTACAGATTTAAAATGTAAAACTCCTGTATTCTACACGTGGTCTAAAAACCAAGCCGGCAGAGGAGCAAATGAAGTTTCATCGGCTCTAGGGGATTTTTTAAGTGAATTGCAGATACCCGAATTTTGCACAAGCCTACGATTTTTTGCTGACGGGTGTGCGGGGCAAAATAAGAACTGTTACGTTATTCATGCTCTGTGTTTCTGGTTATATCACGACGCTCCTGAAAACCTTAACAATATTACTGTTATATTTCCAGTTAGAGGGCACTCTTTTATGCCAGCAGACCGCGTATTTGGTCTAGTAGAAAAAAAGTACAGAACACAGAGTGTAATACTGCACAAAGAAAGTTATGAAAAAATATTAGAAGAAGTGGGAACGGTTAGAAAGCTTGGAACCGAATGGGATCTTTACGATGTTAAGAAAATGAGTGATGATAATTGCAAAAAACTTACAGGAATTAGTCAGATAAAAAGAATTTTTATCAAAAAAGAAAGAAGTGCTAAGACTAAAAATAAAGTCATTACCGTTAAAATGGAGGAAAACTACCGGAACAACGACCCATCCAAAAACTTTACAACAATTTTAAAGAAGGGAGTTCAAATCAGCAACGTAGAACTTCAAGAGTTGCCTTTGGTAAATAATATCAAGGAACTGAAATTAAAAAATATCGACACCTTATTAAAACTGTATGACGAAGAATGGAAAAGCGATGAAAAATTTATTTTTTACAAAAACTTGTTAGACAAAGAAACTTCCGCCAGTGTAAACGACAGTATTGCAGCAGAAAACGAAGATTCAGAAGATGAAAAAAATAATTGTCAATGCATGGAGGAAGATTGCGGTGTCAAAATATAAAAAAAAAATTGTTAGTTTTGTATTTTTATTTCAAAACGAAATATATACCTACATTTATTTTCAAAATGCTCTAAAACCCATTTTTATTTTCAAAGTGCATTATCTTTTTTTCTTTTTATGTTTTTCTATAATATAAAAAATAATTTTTAGCAAATTTTATCAATTAATTTGTTCTAAACGCTAACAAAAAACTCAATAATAGCACTTGCATAAAATAAATGCGCACATTTACTTTTTTGCAGAAAATAGGCAATAACTCAAAAAATGTTTTTTTTCATAAATTGCGTTTTGAAAATAAGCTCCACACATATAGCCTGTACAAAGACAAAATGGTAGAACTCTGTACTCGTAAATCTTTGCTTTAAACTTAAACCGTAAAAATCTTCTGCTATTCTTGTTAATTGGGATCATATAATAAGCATTCCTAAGGTCAATTGTTGCCAAGTAGTCATTTTTTGAGATAAGGTAATTAACAGTCTTATAATTTTCAAGTTTAAAATGAGGTGGGTCTTTATTTTTCCATTTAATCCATTTAGGATAAAACGAGGGCTGCCATTTTGGTTTTTGACGCAAAAAATATGACGACAAAAACTGATCTTTATAGTAGTAGCAGTACATTCAGCGATTGCGCCCTTAGTAATTAACCTAGCAATAGCGCTTTTTAGCAGTAAGAAGTTATTTTTACTGCGCGAAATTGAGGGTTCCCTTCGCTGCACTGGATGTGGATGTCTTTTAAATTTAATTTTGTACCCTTTAATCCACTTAAGCATAGTGGTATTTTTCGTTATAATTGACCAGTTTTTATAAAAATATTTTAGGCGACCACTATAGTATTTTACCTCCTGTAGGTCCTGCGATAGTTCTGGCGAGCTTCTATTACTTGCCCCCTCCCCTCCTTCTTGGTAGCAAATCGACTTTCTTGGTGAAATCTGGATGGGTAGGGGCGTCGGGAGTTTAAATTCGTTGCTGACGTTGGTTCTGGCCTTTGGGAATATGTGGGCTTCTTCTTCAAAAAATCCTTTTTTCGAAATGGTCCTTTTTTCTGCGCCTTAAGGTCATTTGCAGTTTTTCTGTATTTTGTACTGTCTTTAAATCCTCCATTAACTTATCCCCACACAGCAGGGTAGTTGGTTTACTGCTGGAAATAAGTTTTTTAACAGTGGGGGAGACCAATGGGTAAATATGAAATTTCCTATGGGTTGATAACATGTTGACAGTATCTGCTGTTATCCGTCCTGCATCCATGAGCAATGGAAGTATTTCTTCTTTAAAAGAATTTGGTACTTCCTGCGCAAAGTTGTCTGCCATCTTTGTTAGTATACTTAAGGCCATTCCAAGGCCTGGATTGAATTTTTTGTAAGTACTTATCTTTTCGTTGGTCGATTTCAGACAGAAAACTTAGAATTTCTGGGTTCATGGGCGGCGCTTGAAAAGAACAATTTTTGGGTATGGTATACTTTTTGTCCAGGTCGTCACGTTTCTCTACATCGTCGCCATTTTGGATATAATGATTCCATCTCTTAGCGATTGAGTCATGGATCTCATTCGAATTTAATTGTGAGGCAATAGATGGATCTTCCCCAAGTAATTGCAAAGTTCGTTGGTCCAATTCTGGAAACGCAACAAAAGGGTCAGAATTCTGTGGCAAGCGAACGGCGCGCGGTGGCCAAAAGAGATTCACATTCTGACGAGTCACTATCCGTGGAAGACACCAGCCTTCTTATTCTTTTGTATTTTGTGGAGCGAACTAAAAATAAAAAATCAAGAGTTGGGGCGATTGGGATACTTAGTCAAAGAAAACAAGTTTATCCTTATGACTAACTGTTATTCCCTAAGGTCATGTTACGGTGAAGGCGAGGAATTTGTGGTTAAGGCTTATACCACGTAGAAATAACTTCCAATATTGCTTTTACGTGGTTGAAACTTATACCACAGCATTTCCTGCATGGAGTGCCTTACTGGGGTTGAAACTTATACCCCGGCATTTCAGGTGTATAGTGCCTTAATGTGGTTAAAACTTATACCACAGCATTTCCTGCATAGAGTGCCTTAATGGGGTTGAAACTTATACCCCGGCATTTCAGGTGTATAGTGCCTTAATGTGGTTAAAACTTATACCACAGCATTTCCTGCATAGAGTGCCTTGATGGGGTTAAAACTTATTCCCCGGCATTTCAGGTGTATAGTGCCTTAATGTGGTTAAAACTTATACCACAGCATTTCCTGCATAGAGTGCCTTGATGGGGTTGAAACTTATACACCGGCATTTCAGGTGTATAGTGCCTTAATGTGGTTAAAACTTATACCACAGCATTTCCTGCATCAAGTGCCTTGATGAGGTTGAAACTTATACCCCGGCATTTCAGGTGTATAGTGCCTTAATGTGGTAAAAACTTATACCACGACATCCGATCCTTAAATGGTTTACCCTTGAAATATATAAGGATTAAAACTTATACCTTCTGTATGCTAGATAAAAACTTATATTTCTTAGGTAAGATTAATCTTTGGTTCAAATAATTACCGATAATCAAATAAAACAACGGCAGTCTACCTCCACAATATGTATTTCAATGTATATGTTTATATCCTACATGTTTCGGACATAGAAATGTCCATCATCAGGGATACTAAAAGAAATTTACATGTAAGTTAAACGTTTTAAGTAAAATGAGAGGACTTACCAGTAGTCGATTACGACAGCTCTATCTTGCATAAGCGACGATCAAAAGTATGTTAAAATTGAAAATTGTAGGTTCTAATGAATGTTCAAGATTGAATGAGATGTAATATTTGAAATTTTGGCCAAGGTATCTTTGAATAAGGGGATTTCCAGTTTGCAGCCACTGAGACAGGTGATGGACACAAAAATACTAAGTTCGCTTCAACGTAAAATTACATCAAATAATTTAGTCATTTCACGCGCCGATAAAGCGAACAGCATCGTGATTTTAGATAAGCCTGTATACATCAACAAAGTTAATAACTTTTTATCATCTGAGGAATTCACCCAATCTATCATTACCCCTATAGACAAATTTATGATTAAATTCAGAAATACTCTCAAACAAACTCATGAAACCTTAACCTTTTTCAATACAAATAAATATAAATTAACCCCTGTTAATTCCCTTACACCAGTTTTATACGGCCTACCGAAAATTCACAAACCTGAAATTCCTATTAAACCTGTGGTCTCTTACTGCAACTCACCTTGTCACAAGTTAAGCATTTGGCTCAATCACACACTTCTTGCTCTTACCAACTTTAGAAGCCCTTTTTCAATCAAAAATTCAGCACAATTATCTCAAGAACTCAAAAACACATACATCCCCAACTCAGCTTTTTTAGTATCATTTGACGTGACTAACCTCTTCCCCAGTATTCCCACCACTGAATGCACTCTACTTGTCAACAATTTACTCACAGAAACTACTGATCTACCTCAGTCACATATCAATAACATCTGCTCACTGGTAGACTTAGTGCTGGACCAAAATTTCTTTGTCTTTGATGGCAAGTATTACAGACAGAGTTCGGGCCTTGCGATGGGTTCTGCCGTTTCACCACTCTTAGCTGAACTTTTTATGTCTAACCTTGAGTCAAAGATCATGAACAGTGCCCTTTTTACACACATTATTGTCATTAAGAGATATGTCGACGACATTTTTGCAGTTTTTGATGGCAGCCACGAGGACCTCAATAACTTCATTACCTTACTAAACTCCATACATCCTTCAATAGTTTTCACTCACGAATCTGAGACTGATGGCTCTCTACCTTTCTTAGACTTAAAACTTACCAGATCACTTAATAAACTCAAATTTGCCATTTATCATAAACCCACTAGCACAGACTACATTATCCCTTTCTCTTCGAACCACCCCTATAATCAAAAGTTAGCAGCTTTCCACTCTTATTTCTCTCGCCTTTTCTCCATTCCTCTTGATAATGCCGATTTTAAGACTGAACTTGATATCATCAGACAAATAAGCTATAACAATGGCTTCCCTCAAAAATTAATCAATAAAATATATTTCAAACATCTCAACAGACATTTAAACAGAAAATTAATTCACAAATAACCTTCCACAAAAAACTTTTGTTCTTTAACTTTCTGGGGTCCTCTATCTTATAAACTTCAAAATATTTTTCAATCTTTCAATATTGATACTGCTTTCAAAACTCGACATTCTCTTAAATCATTCATAGGCAATTCTAAAGACAAAATTCCACCTCTCAGTAGATCCGGTGTGTACAGAGTCTGCTGTTCCACTGAGAATTGCAATACAGCTTATATTGGCCAAACTGGACGCAAATTTTCCACTCGTATTGGTGAGCATGTTAGGGAGATTGAGAGGGCCAGGAGACTGAACCTAACACCAGAAAAAATCAAATCTAATTTCTCGAGACACATAGTTGCCAATAACCACGAATTTAATTCACATAACAATACAACTCTCTTACATTTCTGTCATAAAAGCAATAAACTTGACCTCCTTGAAGTTATGGAAATTAACAAAATGTTAAAAAATCCTTCTTTTAGCAGCGTCAATGACCAAATTAATCACTCCTCTACACATTTCTTCAATGCCCTTCATTTTAGCTAGGTTCACCTCCCTCTCTCTCTCTGTTCTCTCTTTTCTTGTTCAGCAGTGTTTCTACTATCAGGATTACACAACATTTTTATCATACATCTCACTATTTCATTGTTCATTTTACATTTATATAATCTTAATCTAGTAGACCTGTAATTAACATTCCATCTTCTCTATACTTTTCTTGTATTCATTACTAAAAATAATCTTTTTCACATTGATCTAACCTTAATCCTGATCTAGTGTTTATTCAAATAACATTATAACCTCTCTAAACTATGGTTTATATAACCACTACTAATCATAGGAACACCTTTTATTTTACTTCTGTATTGTTATGCGCCATCTATTGTTAATTGTTAACCACTTGTTGTACGTTTCACTTTGGCACTGTACCCAACTTAAACTTTGAACCTCGATGCCCACTTGTCGCCATAACCTGATCGTGGCCCCCCTGGTCACCTTTCGGTGGTGTCGGGAACCGACGGGACTCCGCAACCTTATTGCTTACCCTCACAAACTACTAACCCCCACCCATTTAGTGTGGAGTTCAGTTCAGTACTCGTCTGTTCCCGACACAACTGATCATATACCAGTGGTCGATCTTTGATCAATTTCTCGTATACCCCTGCGCCTCTTGCATGCGACTGTCACTGTATTTTGCTTTTTGACTTTTCAAGCTGTCATGACTATTTGACAACCAACATTTCCCTGCACGCCAGCATGGTGAAGTGAAGTATCTTTGAGCTGTAATATCATCTAATCAGCTAAAACAATGTGATTTTAACATAAATACTTCACTTCTAGTCAAAATGGTAAAAATCCAATTTTAATTTTTTATATCTCTTTTTTACAATCATAACATTATGTTCATTTTCTACCCCCTTTAACCTAAAAATTTGTTAGCCAATCCTTCAAGCATGGTTGGATGAAGCATCTTTGAGCACCTATCTACATCTTTTTCCTCTAATTAGCTACAACCTACATAATTGCTTCACCACCTGCTCATTGGCTTCAAATTAATAAATTCCAACCTTAAAATAGTATAATTTCATTTCATTTTTTGTTTATCTCCTAAGAATGTGTTATTCAAGTCTAACCCAGTATTTTGCTGGCCACACCCTAGACACGGTTAGATGAAGCATCTTTGAGCACCTCACTTAAATTAATCTCCTCTAAATAGCTACAAATAACATAATTGCTTCATCACCTGTCTCAGTGGCTGCAAACTGGAAATCCCCTTATTCAAAGATACCTTGACCAAAATTTCAAATATTACATCTTATTCAATCCTGAACTTTCATTAGAACCTACAATTTTCAATTTTAACATACTTTTGATCGTCGCTTATGCAAGATAGAGCTGTCGTAATCGACTACTGGTAAGTCCTCTCATTTTACTTAAATCGTTTAACTTACATTGTAAATTTCTTTTAGTATCCCTGATGATGGACATTTCTATGTCCGAAACATGTAGGATATAAACATATACATTGAAATACATATTGTGGAGGTAGACTGCCGTTGTTTTATTTGATTATATCAACTCCACTGTAATGGACTACTTCTTCAAGTTTAAAAAAATTACCGATAAGAAATGCTACGCTTGACAAATAAAACCGAAACCGGCAACTAATTTCAAACCGATTTTAATAGACCCGTAAATATTTCGTAGTTTGTTAATGTAAACATTGGTGATGACCTCATCGTATTCACATTTCAAATTTTAATACGGCACTTTACAATCAAATAACTCCGTAAACTCACCTGAATCTTCGAATGAAGCCGATGAAGTAGAATCTGATGATGGTGATCGTAGTTTCCTTTTCTCTTTCCCCGTTTTTTGATTTTCTTCGTCAATTTCTGATGTTTAATGGCTTTATCCCGTTTCCGCTTATCTGGCATGTTTTTAACACACAAGTCACTGAATATTATTTTCACTGTTATACGTTTCACACAAAGAAGTGTTCTGAATATGTCCCGTTGCGAGGTTCGATAGGAGGGCCACGTAAGTAAAAAAAAACGGCTGATTCATCAGCTAAAATGTGTGGAGTACGTAACACGCAGAGAAGGTACTACAGGGTGTTCAAGTATTTGGAAAAGACTGTCGTGAAATATAATAGTGCTCCGCAGTCTGTGATCTTTCTCGGTCACCCATGGTCATTCGTTAGATAATTCAGGGATAATCTCACCAGTGCAATGTATTCAGAAAGCTTGGTGGCAGGCCAAGAAGTAAAAGAAGGAGGTCAAGTCGATAAAGAAAAAGGAAAAGAATATGGCGATCGCAAGCGGAAAGCTAACGAGGATATTGACGTCAAGGTGGGTGACAGGGTATATAAAAAATGTTAAAAAGGGTCAATAATATACACCTGGCTTAAACACAACTCCACACACGGATGTAAGCAAAAAAAGAGGTGATGTGGTAATAAGACAAGATAGCTCCGGTCAGGAATATCGTAGATATGTATTACACTTAAGAAAATATAGGGATAGTGGACAGTAAGCGAACATTATATTTGATCTGACATACATCAAGAACACAAAGTGAGCTCACGGTTAGATAAAGGATAAAGGGAACTGAAACACCCTTATGTCAAGTCAAATCCTGTAGAAATATACACTGTTTAATCGGAAATTATATAATATTAATTACTTGTTTCAGATTCCTTATACCAAAATATCCTTTGTTTTTTCGAAGAACTTAAACGTATTGGTTGGATTAAAAAGTACAACTAATTACTTAAAGTCAGGTTCTTCTTCTAAGAGATCGGGAGAAAAAACTATCCGTGCGCTAAATATTAAAAAAAACTTTAAACCTAACAAATGTCCCAACGAACCTGATCCAGACGATTCCGTTATAACAGTGGAAACAATTTCCGAAAAAGTGCCAAGCTCCTACCAGTACTGATAGAAACTGAAATAGAAAACATCCTTGTAGTACTTATCGAAGAACAAGCTTACATTCAAGAGAAGCTAAGACGTCACCCCAAAATTCACATAAACAAGTAGTAAACGTTACGTCCATAGATTCAAAATCCTTTAAAATAAATATGTCTTCCAAACACAGCCCTTTTCCTTATAATCAAGAAATAAATACCGCGGTGTGTCATAACAGCCTTCAACATCCGATTTTTGCGCGATTGTTTGCCAAAACCCCGGAAAGAAAGGGAAAACGCCAAACTCTAATGATGCCATTTGTTATAGGCTCTAGTCTAGTAGATTTTTAAAAATTCTTGAAGATAAAGAAAAGGCGAAACGAGATAACGAAAATGCGAAACAGAAAGAGAAAAAAAAAATTACTAAGAACAAACCAACTCATGTAAGAAATATTGTTTATTTCAAGGCAGGTAATTCGACTACTAGCCAAGGCGCTTCAAATTTATGTCCTCCAAAAATAAGTTAATTCGCTCCCCGTTTTATTTGCAACAGAATCTGTTTTCTTACAAATTTTGCAATTAAATGTTAAACGTGTTCAAGGGCATACCACAAAAATGTTTACGAAAATATTAAACGTACATAGAATATTTTTATGTAAAGTGTGCACTGGTTTAAAAAAGTATAGCGATGGTTAGACTCGAAATGTTTTTAAAGCTTATTGTATTATTGTACAGTAAGTGTATTTAATACTGCATTTAAGGAGAAACAACGGTTCATTTTTGTTTTGTTACTAGTTTTATTCCTAATTGAAGTAAGAATGAGTCTTGTGGCCGCGCTGTTAAGGTGGCATTTGGGAACGCGTGACCGATACAAGCGACGGAAACCCGCGACAGACAGAGGAGACAGGCCGCTTTATGTTGGCTTTGTAAATAATTAGATTTGGGAGCGAGAGATCAAGACAGGCGACAGCGATTTTTGGCAATATTTCTCGGATATGGTTTCATCATGTAGCTGTCTAATGCAAACGCTTCGTCGCCAATTAAACAATGGTTTACCTTTGTACTAGTTCCCGGAAGATCCCTTGGTTCAGGAAAATTTAAATTCCCTGTTATAATTTTCTTTGCCATAGGCACCGACATCCACTGATGAATACTTGGCCTACACAACAGCTAAAAGCACAATTGAAAAGAATTCTTTGTAATAAAAAAATAAGGAACCACTATTTCCTGGAGCCTTTATACGAACATGCTTGCCGTCTATGGCGCCAGTACAGTTCGAGAAATTCCATTTATTCCAAAACTCTTCGGCAATGCGTTTAAAGACCTTTTCTGTTGGCGCAGGCATAAAAATAGGTAGTAGTGCCTTTTTTAAATGTTTAAGAACCACTTTGATGATTACAGAAATGTTACAAGCAGATACACGATACGCAAATGAAAGAGAAGCGCAGCTTTCTCCCGTCGCCATGAACCTGAAAATAAAAAAGTACCAGTAGAAAAATATAAAAAATTTAAATAAAGGCGAATAGACACACTATACATAATGCCGCGTATAGACTTGCAACAAAGCAACGAACAGAATTCCGCGACGCTCCGTTGCGAACACCTTCGCGCATATGTTTCGACGGGTATAAAATAATACGTAAAGATGTTCGCGGCGGCATTTTGTTCCTTGTTTTGTTGCAAGTCTGTACGCATCTTAATACTCTGTTTTAATATTTTTTTCCCTTTTTGTTTCAGATGCAGAGTGTAAAAAACGATGGAAGCATATAAGACATTTTTATAACCGGGATAAACGCAAATCAAAATGTGCTGCTGGCTCAGCTGCACAAGCTAAACATTCTAAGTGGGATTACTTTCCAAGGTAGCGATTTCAAGAACAAGTCCCGCTAAAAAGAAATACTGAAAGTAGTATAAATACAAATTCAGAAACAGATTCAACTTCTTTCATGACTATTTCAGATCGTGAGCAGCAACCTTCTACTTCAGCTCTTAAACACCAAGATTTACAGATTTCAGTAACAATTCAGTCACCTCCGCCTCCAAAGGCCAGACCCACACGTGCTGTCAAACATCGTGATGACGTTGTACAACTTTTAAAAGGAAGAGAAACTAGTCGACAGCAAGTACAGGACTTGAGACAGATGAACAGCAAGGAAACTGATGACGAGGATTCCACATTCAGTAATCACGTTAAATCAGTTTTAAAAAAATTGTCACCTTGATTGAAACTACAAGCCAAAAATGAACTTTTCGCTACGTTGACAAAGTACGAAACATTAAATCTGGATATGCAGGAAGGCAGCTCATCAACATCTACATCTTCAGCCATACCATCTCCATTTTCTCCTATAAAAGCCGCTTCCACCCCTGAACCAGTTGAACCAACGAATTTGTCAATTCACCAAGCACCATAGTGAAAATGAAGTTGTTTTTTATGAAGATTATCCTATGATATTACTACAGAACATCCAGCCTCTGGTCTTGATATTCTTTTCAATTAAACATAATACATAATTAAACTGAGTTTGATTCAATCTGAAAAAAATCTTGAATGTTTCTTCCTTCACTGATAGGTGATTAGTTATTAACATGGAAACTAATCCTTCTGTCCTTCTACACCTGTACACTGAACAAATTTTTCTTCGCCGTTTTCCATATAAGTAATATAGTATTATGCCATTATCCTCTTCTTCTTCAAGCAATATTTGTGTTAGTAGATGTTTTGAAGTCATTTTACGTTCATACATTAAAAGCACAGGTACTTCGATTTACAAGGCAGTGGATCGACTGAAGATTTTTAACAGCTCTGACCATTGTAATGGTCTGAATTTGTTAACTATGGATTATTGCAAGCATACCTTGTATTTCGGTCATTCCTTACTAAATTTTTCAGGTACTTAATTATGGCTAATTATTTCAGATATCCATCATGATTTCTCTTGCTTCGTATTTCTTTTTAATCCATCGTAATACATTTGTAAAACCAGATTTGAATTTGTTTACATGCGGAATTTGCCAGTCAGCTGTTTGGTCGTTTTTATTGGTACGTCGCTCGGACCGTTTATTCGCTTGGCCGTTTGCATCGACTTATTTTATGCGTTTCGATAGGGTGGGCGTAGGTCTGTTCTTATTTTCACTCTCTTTGAAGTAGCCTACTGACCTAGAGTAGAACTGCACTCTAACCTAGTGAACAGCTAAGGCTGGATTCTGTGGCGAATTCCTTGTCAATCAATTTTTGACACTTCCTCGTTTTTCTTAAACCCTTCTAGGGTCTCGATTTTTACTTTTTGTCCAAGCGTGAAAGAAGTCAGACCAACGCACGAATTTCTTCGGAAAATTCACGCTGTGTAGCGGATATGTTGGCTAAACTACAATTTTAATCAATCCTATTTGGCCTTTATGTAGGTTTTGTTAGTATGGATTGATTGGCGAGTTTCTCGGATTTTACTCACGTTAGAGCCTACTGAACATCGGTTTTTTTGCGACACGTTTTTCTTTGGCCCTCCATGTTATTGAGAGGTAAGTTTGGTTCTTTTTTGTGCATTTTTATATGGTTAAATTTTTGGTGAAAATTGTTACTTCGGGGAAAATTTACCCTAATTTCATGTAGATATATTGGTTTGGCCATGTGTCGACCTTGAGTTTTTTTAAGGACCTTTTTTTTGAAGGTTAAAAAAAGAGCAGCACATGTTTTATTTTAAAGGGTAAACTTTGCCTTCTTTGAGTTTTCTGGTTTAGATTATTTACTGTCGTTGGTCTCGGTCGCATTGGCAAAACTGCTGAAACGCCAAGCGACATTTGCCTCGTGGCTCCGTCGCGTGTGTTCAAATGCCACCTTTAGGGCAACGGTTTCGGATACACAGGGACGGGTGTAGCGCGGGTTTTATCCCCGGGCCCAGCAAACTTCTCAAGTAGGATTAGATTTTAGTGGTTCGACATAACGTTGCAGTCTGACGTCGTGCAAAATAAGGGAAGAGTGAAAAATCTATCGGTATCAAAAACCCCCCATTCACGCCGGTTAGAGGCCGGATGAGATCGGATAATTCGGATATCTCATGGAGGAAGGGTGAAGTCACAACTGACAACTTAAGGCCGCACAAAACCAGGAGATGATAGCCCTTGGAGGGTGCAGGACGGGATAGTTGTCGTGACTGAGGACCGTGGTTCGGAATCCACGTTACGCAGTAGGTCCCCTCGGGAATGGCCTGGCAGCGAAGGGGTGAAAATTCAACATATAAAAAAAAGTTTAAGACAGACACCTGGTGATTTTTGTTTTAATTATATGTATTTCGAAATATAATAATGTGTGATCTGAATCTTTAGACCTAGATTTTTTTATTTTTCTTTTGGGTTTAGCTTATTGTCAGTTTATGTTAATTTGTTTTCTTTTGCAATAAATTTATGAAAAGGCATTAAAAGTCTTCCCGCCCAATGTGACAATAACTGGGTCATCAGGGTATCAATCACTAGGAGAAGGGGCCAATGACTGGATAAAACTATGCTGCAAATAACTAGGATTGGGTGCCTATCACCCCAGATGGTGGTATTTGAGTAAAAAAAATATTTTTTTACATATCTAAAATTACTTAAAATAAGTAAAATGTATGTTATTTGGTAGTACACTCATCGTTTTAGATCTTCAAGGCTAGTTTTCTCCATTATCTATATAATCGCTTCCTTAAAATACGTAAATGTAAAGAGCTACCTTTAAAAATGCCCACGATTGGGTGTTTCATCTTACATGTAAAAAGGCGCAGGGCTATGGCGATATAAAAACAAAAGCATACAAAAACTTACCTGACATGTCATTGCGAATGCAATAAAAAATAGCGCAAGCAATAATTAAAAGGGCCGATTTCCACCAGTATGGAAACAAGCGACGACTGTTCTCATACCGAAACCAGGGCAGAACTTAACATTAGTTGTCAGCTATAGACCAGTCAGTCTACTTTCGTGTCTTGGTAAGGTTGTTGAAAAATTAACTCAATCGTGTTAATGATGTCGTATTTGAGAACAACAGTTTACCACCAGAGCAGTTCGGTTGTCGGATGGTGCACCAAACGACCAGACTGACAGCCAAAACTTTTGTTGTTAACTAACATGTACGTATGGGACTTTGCCCCATATTTTTGAAAAAGATAGAAATTTCTTCATTTTTAGGAAAAGTTTTTTAAAAAAAGGTTAGGTGGTTAGCACAGATATATTCAATTTTTTTATAACCACCTACCCTTTTCTTAAAAAACTTTCCATAAAAATGAAATACTTCATTATTTTTCAAAAATATGAGACATAGCCGGCTTAGCCATGTACATATTGGTTAACGACAAAAACAACAATTAAAAATTAATATTGCTTAATCTTCATATAAAAAATTTAAAAAAACTTTTATAATTAAAAAACCTTTTCTCTTCCAATAATGTTATAACGCAATGTATTATCGTTCATCCAGAATGTTTCTTCACTAATTCATCACGAGTGCGCGGAAACACAGGATACAATCTTGGGGGTCGACCTGCAAGAAGACAATAGACTTATAGCATCAAACCCAGACCGTTCCGGCACTAAACTTCCATCACTTCCATTCTGTGAAATAAACATTTTGTATCAGAATGTCAGAGGTTTAAACTCTAAAATAGGTGCATTCTCTAATTCTCTCATCGCGTTATCAGATGAATATGACCTCATTGTATTAACTGAGACATGGTTGCATAGGGGCGTAGACAGTTCCGAGTTATTTCCTTTCAACTACATGGTTATTAGACCGGACCGAAACTCGGAAAATACACACAAAATGAGGGGAGGTGGTGTTCTTGTTGCTGCAAGAGATAATTTTAATATTGAGAAAGTAAACATTAATTTTCCAAATGATAGTATAGACATTTTGTGTGTTAAAACCTATGTTAATCCATTCAAATTTATATATACAGGGTGTTAGTGAATAAGTGCGACAAACTTCAGGGGGTGATTCTACATTCTACAAAAATAATGATAGTTTGCTATATAACTTTTGCCCGCAAATGCTTTGATTTCCGAGATACAGGGCGTTAAAGTTTTTATTAAAAAGTGACGGTTTATTTATTGCTCTGAAACCCATCGAGATATGCAAATGAAATTTGGTAGGTTTTAAGAGGTAGTTATTGCGCATTTTCTGACATGCAATTAAGAATTTTATGTTTATCATTGGCGCGCATAGGGGTAATAATCTCAATTTTTTTAAAGGAAAAAATGATACGCCACTGAGAAATATCAAACTAAAAACAATTTTTGAATTTCTCATTCAATTTGTGAGAAAAAATCTCTCTTGCCTTTTTTTCGTATTGGGCGCCGTTTTTATGCAAAAAAATAAAACATCTTAACGCGTATTTTTCATTTATTTAATACATCATCTAGTAGGCTACTGTCAACATTCTGTTAAATACGAATATTTCAACGAAATGTAAAATTATTAGAGTTTCTTCATTTTTAAGCTTTTAGTTTGGTATAGCATTAATGTTAATAAGTAATTAATTTTTCTTTTATCGAAAAGAATGGAAAATTATACAAATGCGGAATTGTCAGATATGCATTTTGTCTATGGTCGAAGTAATGGAAATGGTCGGCAAGCTCGACGATTGTATGGCGAGTTGTATCCAGGACGTAGAGTACCCCATCATACAATATTTGCTCGTCTGCACCAACGTTTGCGCGAAAATGGTACATTTAAGAAACAAACGGCTGACTGCGGACGCCCTCGAGAAGTACGAACTGTGCAACTAGAGGAAGCAGTTCTCGAGTTAATTGCGGAGTCACCTGAAACAAGTACTAGAAAAATTGCCAACATATTGAATGTAAGCAACTTCACTGTATTTAAAATTCTTAAAGAACAGCAATTGTATCCGTTTCACATTCAACGTGTGCAAGCTCTACTACCTAGAGACTTTTTTCCGCGCCTAGTTTTTTGCCATTGGATTCTTCATCAAATCGCTCAAATTCCTAATTTCTTAAATGGCGTTTTGTTTACTGACGAGGCTAATTTTGGACGAGAGTGTATAAGAAATTTCCATAACAATCACTTATGGGCTGAGGAAAATCCACAAGCTCATTTTCAGTAAATGTATGGCTTGGGGTAATTGATGATCATTTAGTCGGTCCATATTTCCTCCCACATTTCCTACAGGAAGAGCTGCCTGCTCTTTTAGAAGAAATCCCGCTACAGCAGAGACAACACTTCTGGTTCATGCATGATGGCGCACCAGCTCATTTTAGCATTAATGTACGTAATTACTTAGATACAGTATATCCAAATCGTTGGATAGGTAGGGGAGGTACGGAAAATTTGCCTGCTCGATCGCCGGATTTAAATTCTCTAGATTTTTGCATTTGGGGTTTTCTTAAGTCGTTAGTTTATTCCACTCCCGTCCAAAATGTTGAAGACCAGAGGAATCGAATTATAGCCGGCTGTGAGACAATAAGAAATACATCAGGAATATTTGCGCGAATACGACAATCAATGAGGCGAAGAGTTGAATCTTGTCTCACGTCTGAGGGAGGTCATTTTCAACATTTGTTGTAGCTTTGCGCCTATTTATTTATTAGTGTTATTTTCTGTTATTGTTCTGGTTTAATGTTATTGTATTAGATAGTTTTTAATAATGTATTAAAGAAATGAAAAATACGCGTTAAGATGTTTTATTTTTTTGCATAAAAACGGCGCCCAATACGAAAAAAAGGCAAGGGAGATTTTTTGTAACAAATTGAATGAGAAATTCAAAAATTGTTTTTAGTTTGATATATCTCAGTGGCGTATCATTTTTTTCTTATGCTAATGATAATGATAAACATAAAATTCTTAATTGCATGTCAGAAAATGCGCAATAACTACCTCTTAAAACCTACCAAATTTCATTTGCATATCTCGATGCAATAAATAAATCGTCACTTTTTAATAAAAACTTTAACACCCTGTATCTCGGAAATCAAAGCATTTGCGGACAAAAGTTATATAGCAAACTATCATTATTTTTTCATGTAGAATCACCCCCTAAAGTTTGTCGCACTTATTCACTAACACCCTGTATATTTGCTATTTACATGGTGCCGACGTGTCCTTTGCCTTCTTATGAGGCTTTATTTGATGTACTTAAAGGGTTACACTTTTTAAATGAAACAGATTTTGTAATTGTGCGTGATTTTAATATAAATAGTCTAAAACGATTCTATGAAACTAGACTTTCTGATAATACTGTAAGAATATTCGAACAGTTTTTAAATTTCTGTGACTGAACAGGGTAGAGAATACATTATCTCATATATTGGATGTTGTTATAGCAAAAATTAATTGTAATGTTACAAGAACTGATATCTGCCTTGTTCCTGAGGACAGTCATCATCCCACATTACATATTGAATTACAGTTAAATATCCGAAAATCTAGGGAATTATCGGCCCAACCAGTTGGGTATAACTTTAAAAAAGCAGATTTTTTGAACCTGTATACACATTTGTTGGGTACTGACTGAAACTGGCTTGAAACAATATACTCATATTGATGATGCTACCGCATCTTTTTATAACAAATTATATAAATTATTTGACTTACATGTTCCCAGAGCTCGGAAAAGAGGAAGATATCCCGTTTGGTTTAATAGTAATATTATACAGAATATAAAACAGAAAGAAAAACATCGTAAGAAGTATAGAAAAACAGGAAATCTTTAAGCAAAAAATAGCTTCAGTACTCTCAGACTTAAAATCAAGTATGACACAACACAAACATACATTAACAGTAAAAAAAGTATATTGCATATACCAAATGAAATGACATATAATGGTGTACAATACACCAATGGGCGAGAAATTAGCAATGCCTTTGCTCAGTACTTCAACAGTGTATATCAGGATGACTCTAATGCGAACCCTAAAATTAATGACAACATATGTTTTGAACAGGTTGGACTTAGTTTTATTACGTATGAGAATATTGTGGATGCCTCCACGAAATTAAAGGTTACTAAGGCCCTGGGTCCAGACAATGTTCCGCCATACTTAATTAAGGGATGTATTGATGCATTTAAAGATCCCCTCCATATTTTATTTAACCTAAGCCTTAAAAATAATGTATTTGCCTCAGAATGGAATAGAGTTAAAGATGTCAGGAGCTACCGCCCAATTTCGTCAGTGCCGGCAAAGCTGTTTGAAAGCATAATCTACAAAGTAATTTATGCATTAGTTAGAAATGCCATATCGATCCACCAACATGGCTTTATGACCAACAGATCTACAACATCGAACTTATTAAATATAACTCAGCATATATTTGATGCTCTAAATGAGAATACGCAAGTGGACTCAATCCCCACTGATTTTGCTAAAGCGTTTGATGTTGTATCTCACAAAATATTGATTTATAGACTGCAGCGCGAATTTGGCTTTCAGACAGGATTGCTTAGGCTTATCGAATCCTATTTAAATAATAGGCAGCACTATGTTGTTGTTAAAGGGTATACGTCTGTAACATTCTTTCCGTCATCTGGTGTTCCACAGGGCTCGAACCTCGGTCCATTTGTATTTATTTTATTTATAAATAGTTTGACAGCAGAATTCAAAATTACATCATACCTCTTGTTTGCTGATGTTTTAAAAATCTACTTTAAAATTAAAAGATTTGAACACAGCTGTTAAATGGTCAGAAGAAAACAAATTAAATTTTAATATTTCTAAATGCATAGTGATATCTTACTTACTAGAAAACGTAATCCTATCGTATACAATTATGTCATAAACGGAACACTATCTCGCGTTCATGAGGTTCGGGACCTTGGGGTAACCTTTGATGATGGGTTAACTTTCAATAATCATGTTGTTAATACTGCTAACAAAGCGAAGCAAATGTTTGGGTTTAGACATACCAGGGACTTACAGATCCAAAATGTATTAAACAATTATATATGTCACTAGTACGAAGCATACTAGAATATGCTAGTGTGATTTGGAGTCCATTTTATCACTGTTGCAAATATCTGCTTGAGAAAATTCAGAATAAGGTTGTTAGATATATGTATTACAAAGAAACAAACCAATTTCATCCAATAATCTTTGTTACGTGGCTTTGCGAAAAATATGATCTAATGCGATTGGAAGTAAGGAGAGAGATGATAGATAATTTAAACCTCTTTAAAATTGTACGGGGGGGTATTGCTGACAATCCAGAATTCCTAAGAATTAATTTTACAGTACCTACGTACAGTGCAAGGCACACTAATACATTTTATCTCTCCACTATTGCCTTAACCAACCTACATTTAAACTCTCCCTTATATTAGACTGTGCCACGGGTATAACAGAATACAACTTGAAGCAGATGTTTTTAACAGTAGCTATCAAGTTCTTAGGATGGGTCTTGTAGAACTTATCTTAACTAGTTAGATTAGACTAATAAGTTAGTTTTATTTAGTAAGGTACTTTGTAATTGGGTCAATTTACTTTGTAAATTAATACCTGTGAGGTGCTTAATAAATAAATAAATAAATAAATAAATTAATATTTCACATTTATAATTAAAACTTCACTTATATTTGAATCGTTATACAATTAATATGTTAATATGACTAGTTAGTACACTAGGTCAACAATTTTACATGCCTTATCCTGTTAAGTTGTACTCATTAATTTGAGACAACTTACATTAACAGTTTCATACAACTCGATGTTAGGTAAGTCCCACTTAAACTTTTACTTTATATTTACTGGTTGTTTCTAACTTTGTACTATCCTTTTTAGTATGCCCTGAGGATGAACGCTTAAGTGGTTGAAACATAATGAACTATATAAATGCTTTTATAGTTATTAAATTGTGGAGGAAGACTGCATTGTTTTATTTACAAAAGTATTTTAATTACGGATCCCAAAATACAGGTTGTGTAAACTCATAAGGGCTCGCTTTATTTTAAACTTAATAAACTCAATAAATTTTTGGTACTTATAATTAATTACCGCAATAGCAAAGCAACTCTAAATCCCAAACAAATGGGTTAAAATTAAGAAAGAGATATTGGAATGTTTACAATTAAATAATATTAAAATTCAATTCAGCATTTAATCAATATAAAAGCGATATAAACTAAAAAACCATTTCTCAACTACAGAATCATCAAATTATATAAAAAAGTATATTTAAAAAGCCCAGCTGATAAATTCGTATTCAACAAAAAGCTAATCCGACAATTTAATATTAGACCAACTTTAATTACGAAATATTCCACCCAGAAAACCTAAACCGCCGAACGAGAAGCAAACCAACCGCAACGGAGCGTAAGTGAAAATTACTTTGGATGATACTGGCGAGGCCAAGAGAAATGAATCAACCATGCAGTGCACGGAAAGGTGATTTAATTTGTAAAATACCCTTAAGCTGGTGTATTTCACATTGACGGCAAATATTTTCCTCATTTTTCTTTTAATTGCTTGTACGTGAAAATTTACTACGTGTAGAAGTACAAACTAATCTAGTTAGAAGATTATAGAGAGAGAATTCTCGAAACGGAGAAATGGTTATGGCTCTGACGCTATAGGATAAAGGATAATAAATAATTATTGTACTTATTAATTTAGGTAACTCCCTGAACCTCTAAATATTATTATAACAACGTTTACTTAAGGAATAAGGAAATATAAAAGACTATTAAGATAATGTGGCCACACTCTAAAAAATGCAACAATCATTATTTTAAATTATATTAAGAAACAGCAATTATTATCGTCACTGAATTTCTTGACATTTCCTTGTTACTGCTTTGTATAATAATTTACACTTGAAATGCATTATTTACTAGAAGAATTACTTACGTATGGTTCATGCAAAACAATTTCCAATGCACGTCATCCATCAGCTCATAATTGTAAATTCGTAAGAAAACATGAGCAAATTAAATTGAGGCAAAAAATATTAAAATTTTATGCGATATTGAATATACTGCAAACTTAAAGTATTCGTCTTTGATACGAACCCACTTATAGCATATATCCTGTCTATTTAAGCTTGTAAAAATTAAGATAATTTGAATTTTATTGGCCAACATAGAGCTGTGAAAAGTGCGGTGGCGCTAGCTCGTTCGTTGGCATGTTTTGACGTCTCTTGCAAAACTAACCTTATTTGCTCTGTGGTTTCGTGTTGTGCGTCTATTTTTTAGGAACTCTTTTTATAAATAGCATTATAAAACTGTTCTTTTCAAAACAACAAAAGTGCCCATACATATTTCTGTCGATTACGTTGTTTACTATTTGTGAAAAATGCCGAAGCATTTAAATGGCCGGCGGAAGGAGCTTTTCTAATAAGCTTTTTTCAGGAAGAACGTAACACCTGTAAGTGCAGTTTTAACAACAGTTGTAAATGTGTCAAGATTGGATATAAGTTCTATCCGTGACACTATTTAAGGAATGTACGAAACAAGTAAGTTGTTTTATTCAAAAACTATAATTTTTACATTGGTTATGCTTAAGCTGTAACTTTTTTAGAGCATCATATACCTTTGACAATCTTAAGTAAGAAATTAAAAGACAGACAACTGTTTGATGGTTGTCTTAACTATTTAAGAAGCCTCTTAAAGGAAATAGGCTTCGGATGGAAAAAAGATCAACCGAGGCAAGGGCTTATGGAACTTTCCCATGTAGCTTTCAAACGACTGGTATTTTTGAAAAATATATGAAAGAAAAAGGATCATCCTTGTACCAATTCGTTTTCTTGGATGAAACATGGGTTTTTCAAAATGGCACCATTGGTCGATCTTGGCAAGATGAAAAGAAAAGAAGTGTTAGATCTACGAAACTTGATGGTAAAAGGTATTATGCAGTAAACAAATTTTCCAAATCGCCCTATATGTCAGAAACTGAAAGGGCTATGAAAATATCGTTTGCGGCAATGAAAGTTTCATAAAATAATAGAACAGTCAGCCGCAAACCCCTCCTTCGTATCTTTTATAATAACGGAGCTGGTATATGAAAACACACGAAAACTGGACACACTGTCCAGTACAATAAACGAAATAAGAGACTATGTTAAGAAATGCAAATACTGGAAATAGATGTTTACATATACATACATCATAATATGTATTATATGACAGTAGTTTTAAGGTAAATTTAGGGAGTGATCTTAAAGTTCGAAGCCTGACAACCTGTAAATAATAATTTAAACTCATGACACCTTTCCTACTCAGAAAGTTTAGTGTGGCCCATTTGGATATGTGGCAGACTACAGTATCGCTACGTTGTTGGAGTTGTCGGCTGTCTGAGCTACAGTCAAAGAATTGGCTCAGAGATTTGTAATAACCTAATCGTAAGAGGCGAGCAAATGAATACCGCTGAATATTTTAGCAGTCGACATCTTACTGTTCGTATAAGATTGTCTGTCAGAATTAGCTCGTGTTAGCGACAATTTTCTGAGTTCTACGATTTATAATTGACTGAGTTTATTTGTTTTATCGTCAAATCTGTTTGATGTTAATAATAATTCATTAGATCACTCGATTTCGAGGATGGCAACTGTTTACTTCCAGGCATAAAAAGTTCACTTCCAGGCATAAAACGTTCTGGGGGTGTACAGTTGGCTGTTTGAGGAATAAAGTGTATTGTTTTTTTTTTATAATTTTGCTTCATACAGTTTTACTTTAGTTTTGTTCAAAATTTATGTAGTTGCAATAAAAATAAAATTTTTATATTTTAGATTTTTAAATCTCGGGAATCTTAAAAATGCTTAAAACACTTAAATTTATCCATTTAAAAATCTGTTTTGTCATTTAACGTGGAATCTTTGCGTTTTCTGATTATTGGCCGCAAGTGGGTTTTGCTTGGACCTACTAGGGGGCTATAGCCTATTACGTTAGGGTTAAACCTTAACGTTAAATATTATACGAATGTCTTTTCGGTCAGCATTTAGTTAGCATCGGTTGTTGCAAGTCGCTTAGTACCGAGAGGTACGTGTTACGTTTTACTTTCGTTTAAACTCTTTCGGGACTATTTTTTGAAGAATTTTGAACTATGGGTTGAAAGACTAATATAATAATTTTTGTTTATTACAAAAAAGTATTTTTATTATTGTAAGAAATCTTTTGCACAGCCAGCATTTGTTAAAAAAATAAAATAATATCCAACATTATTTGGCACACGGCATGGGAACTCACTAATCGGCCACTTGCCTGTAAACTAGCTGTTCTTTGTTGCGCGCACCTCCCCACTCCATTGTCGATCTTGTTAGAACTTGTATTATACCGACGGCTATCGATCTTTAGTGAGTCGTTATTACGCCAGTCCGCAGTACGCACGTATTTGCTTTTGTTTTTCATTTTTACTTGCGATAATTAAAATGTCTAAAAACACAAGAAGTGCAATAGAATGTCCGATTTTTATAGCTATAGCATATAACTTTATTAGAAGAACCATTTTCAAGTTATATTGGTCATCTGTCCCCTGTTTCTGGAACTGCCTCAGGTATTTTGGATTCTTTAACTGAATTTATAGACAGCTCTTCAATTTCGTTCGACAGTTTAGAAGTGGTTGGATGCGACGGAACAAACACTAGGAGGAATTATTTCACTACTGGAAAGAAAAATTAAGCGTCCCCTGCAATGGTTTATTTGCCAGTTGCATGCGAATGAGCTTCCTCTGCGACATTTACTTCAACACCTCGACGGTGAAACAAGTGGTCCTAGAGCATTTCGTGGGTCTATTGGAAACCTTTTATCCAATTTCGAAAAGCTACCAATCGTAGAATTTTCTAAAATAGCGTGTGAATTACCTGACATTGATACTACCTTCCAATTAAGTACAGATCAAAAATATCTTTACCAAATGTGTTTAGCAATTAAAAACGGTTACTGCCCCAAAGCTCTCTCAAAACGTGACCCAGGCCGACTGGTCCATTCCCGGTGGTTGACTACTGCAAACAGACTATTACGTTTATACAGGGTCCCATAACTAATGGTACACAGTAAAACTGCAGATTTATGGGGCAAAAATATTGCGATTTGGCCAAACTTAGCTTAGTTCAAAAGTTGATAATAACCGAGATTACTCAGAGCGACATTTACAAAGTACACCTTTTTTGCTTAAAATTAGTAAAAAAATTGATATTTTTAACAAAAACAGAAATACACTAAGGCGCAAAAAAGTTACACTTGTTGCTATGTACAGGGACATTTTTTTAAGTGTCTCACCCGATTGGCCATTTTCCTGCTGACTATCATAAAAAACAAATTACATATTTTTAAATGATTTTCGATAAGGAAGCCGAATTTAATGTCAAAAAATACATAGATTTACAAATTTGACAGATGAGACGCCATTTTGAATTTTCTTAAATGGCAACCCCCATAAATAACCACACGATTGGATTGCATTTGGAGATCCGATTCTAAAACTATATGGTTGTTGACACTTATTTTCAGCCGTTTCGGAAATACGGGCGTTCCTAATTTGCCTCCATCGATTTTGTCTTTTAAGTGTCTCACCCCTTTAATAAATAGACCTTCTAAGCTGAACACTCTAATCTTTTTCATAGTGACATAATTTCCCGTGAGCAAGCAATCTACGCTATAGTCAAATCCGACAGATGTCAAAAAGTGACGGATACGACGCCATTTTGAATTTTTTTAAATGGCAACTCTCATAAATAACAACACGATTGAATTGCATTTGGCGGTCCGATTCTAAAACTATATAGTTGTTGACACTTATTTTCAGCCGTTTCGGAAATACGTGCGTTCCTAATTTGCCTTCATCGATTTTGTCTTTTAAGTGTCTCACCCCTTTAATAAATAGACCTTCTAAGCTGAACACTCTAATCTTTTTCATAGTGACATAATTTTCCGTGAGCAAGCGATCTACGCTATAGTCAAATCCGACAGATGTCAAAAAGTGACAGATACGACGCCATTTTGAATTTTTTTAAATAGCAACTCTCATAAATAACCACACGATTGAATTGCATTTGGCGGTCCGATTCTAAAACTATATAGTTGTTGACACTTATTTTCAGCCGTTTCGGAAATACGTGCGTTCCTAATTTGCCTCCATCGATTTTGTCTTTTAAGTGTCTCACCCCTTTAATAAATAGACCTTCTAAGCTGAACACCCTAATTTTTTTCATAGTGACATAATTTCCCGTGAGCAAGCTATCTACGCTATAGTCAAATCAGACAGATGTCAAAAAGTGACAGATACGACGCCATTTTGAATTTTTTTAAATGGCAACCCTCATAAATAACCACACGGTTGAATTGCATTTGGCGATCCGATTCTAAAACTATATAGTTGTTGATATTTATTTTCAGCCGTTTCGGAAATACGGGCGTTCCTAATTTGCCTCCATCGATTTTGTCTTTTAAGTGTCTCACCCCTTTAATAAATAGACCTTCTAAGCTGAACACTCTAATCTTTTTCATAATGACATAATTTCCCGTGAGCAAGCAATCTACGCTATAGTCAAATCCGACAGATGTCAAAAAGTGACAGATACGACGCCATTTTGAATTTTTTTAAATGGCAACTCTCATAAATAACAACACGATTGAATTGCATTTGGCGGTCCGATTCTAAAACTATATAGTTGTTGACACTTATTTTCAGCCGTTTCGGAAATACGTGCGTTCCTAATTTGCCTCCATCGATTTTGTCTTTTAAGTGTCTCACCCCTTTAATAAATAGACCTTCTAAGCTGAACACTCTAATCTTTTTCATAGTGACATAATTTTCCGTGAGCAAGCGATCTACGCTATAGTCAAATCCGACAGATGTCAAAAAGTGACAGATACGACGCCATTTTGAATTTTTTTAAATAGCAACTCTCATAAATAACCACACGATTGAATTGCATTTGGCGGTCCAATTCTAAAACTATATAGTTGTTGACACTTATTTTCAGCCGTTTCGGAAATACGTGCGTTCCTAATTTGCCTCCATCGATTTTGTCTTTTAAGTGTCTCACCCCTTTAATAAATAGACCTTCTAAGCTGAACACCCTAATTTTTTTCATAGTGACATAATTTCCCGTGAGCAAGCTATCTACGCTATAGTCAAATCAGACAGATGTCAAAAAGTGACAGATACGACGCCATTTTGAATTTTTTTAAATGGCAACCCTCATAAATAACCACACGGTTGAATTGCATTTGGCGATCCGATTCTAAAACTATATAGTTGTTGATATTTATTTTCAGCCGTTTCGGAAATACGGGCGTTCCTAATTTGCCTCCATCGATTTTGTCTTTTAAGTGTCTCACCCCTTTAATAAATATACTTTCTAAGCTGAAAACCCCAATCTTTTTGCTGGTAAGTTGTATCTTAATGAAAATGTTATCCCACGTATAATTTAATTTAAACAACAAGAAACAGTACATGTTTTTAAAAAAAAAATTATTAAATTTCTATTATCAAGCTCTAACAAGTAAAGTGAATTATTATTGATTATTATAGTGAGTGGCTTTAAACAAAAGGTTTTATTTTTACCCCTTCCAACAAACTACCACCACTTAAAATGGCAAAATGTTTTAGTATTTTCTTTAACATATTTTATGCACTTTAGTTTATTATATATTATATAACTATTGGGAAAAGTAAAAAAAGGCATTTGGGTGCCACTAGAATGATTAAGATATCCTATTGCATGTCTAGTCGAAGCAAATAAAAAGTAAGGATTATTAATTTGTATCTGTCACTTTTTGACATCTGTCGGATTTGACTATAGCGTAGATCGCTTGCTAACGGGAAATTATGTCACTGTGAAAAAAGTTAGGGCGTTCAGCTTAGAAGGTCTATTTATTAAAGGGGTGAGACCCTTAAAAGACAAAGTCGATGGAGGCAAATTAGGAACCCCCGTATTTCCGAAACGGCTGAAAATAAGTATCAACAACTATATACTATTAGAATGGAATCGCCAAATGCAATTAAATCGTCTAGTTATTTATGAGGGTTGCCATTTAAAAAAATTCAAAATGGCGTCGTATCTGTCACTTTTTGACATCTGTCGGATTTGACTATAGCGTAGATCGCTTGCTAACGGGAAATTATGTCACTGTGAAAAAAATTAGGGTGTTCAGCTTAGAAGGTCTATTTATTAAAGGCGTGAGACACTTAAAAGAGAAAATCGATGGAGGCAAATTAGGAACCCCCGTATTTCCGAAACGGCTGAAAATAAATATCAACAACTATATACTTTTAGAATCGGATCGTCAAATGCAATTGAATAGGCTAGTTATTTATGAGGGTTGCCATTTAAAAAAATTCAAAATGGCGTCGTATCTGTCACTTTTTGGCATCTGTCGGATTTGACTATAGCGTAGATCGCTTGCTCACGGGAAATTATGGAACTGTGAAAAAAATTAGGGTGTTTAGCTTAGAAGGTCTATTTATTAAAGGGGTGAGACACATAAAAGACAAAATCGATGGAGGCAAATTAGGAACCCCCGTATTTCCGAAACGGCTGAAAATAAGTGTCAACAACTATATAGTTTTAGAATCGGATCGCCAAATGCAATCCAATCGTGTGGTTATTTATGGGGGTTGCCATTTAAGAAAATTCAAAATGGCGTCTCATCTGTCCAATTTGTAAATCTATGTATTTTTTGACTTTAAATTCGGCTTCCTTATCGAAAATCATTCAGAAATATGTAATTTGTTTTTTATGATAGTCAGCAGAAAAATCGCCAATCGGGTGAGACACTTAAAAAAATGTCCCTGTACCTAGAGTGCCGCAGAGAGCGCCCTATACAATCTATATTAAAATTCCTAACAAATTTAAATTTCGCGCCCCGAAAAAACCCCAATCACAAAATATTATGTCAAAATATTGGTTAAAAAAAAGTTAATTAGGAAAATCGAAAATAAAATTTTCACTTGAACACCCTGTATCTCGGTTATTATCAACTTTTGAACTAAGCTAAGTTTGGCCAAATCGCAATATTTTTACCCAAGAAATCTGCAGTTTTACTGTGTACCATTAGTTATGGGACACCCTGTATATTAGCACCGCCAATCCAACTCAAAATTTAATTACGTTTAACATTTATATTTAAAGTTTATAGCCCTATGTGGTTTTTTATTAAAAAAATGCCTTCATGTAGTTATGGCGCAAAATATATTTTCAAAACTATTGAGCTATGCAATTATTTGTCAGATGATTTAAAAAATATCGTTTACAAAGTGATTAATAGAAATGTTTTTTTTGGACACCCGGAAAATATAATATTGTCTATGTTGTGCGATGACCGCAGGTATGTAAGGCAGCTAGCCTATTGCAGAATTTTAGAGGCCATGGCTAAAACCGATCTTAATCAACTAAAACTTCGAAATTTTACCCTTCTGATTTTTAATTTTAAAGCTCACGAATACTACGAGCTAGTAGACTGCCAAAATGTATTTTGGACCGAACCACCAATAGCAGCTGAATTAACGGAAGTCCAGCTACAAGACCTGGACCCCCGCCAACCTCCTAAACGGCCAGAAGCAACCCCCGAAAGGGGTAAAACTCGGATACGACTTCTCATACCGGCTAAATCGGCGTTAACACCTGTTTTCGAGGATATTAAACACAATGGTGAAATAGAGATCGTTACTTGACCCCCGTCAACCCCCTAAATGGCCAAAAACAACCCCTGAAAGGGGTGAAACTCGGATACGACGTCTCATACCGGGGATGCTAAACACGATCGCGGTGGCTTAAATTTTTTTCGAGTTGACCCCACCCTCTAAATTCTCAGAAAGACAAAATAAATCTTTACTCATAGCAAAGATATCTGCCGTTTTGACCGATGCTTAAATTGAGATTTTACAAGCCAATGAAGATGCTGATTTACTTATAGTTAAAACCGCAATCGAAAAAGCTCGTGTCTTCAACCAGTGTGATCCTCGGTGAAGATGTGGATTTATTGGTCCTTTTAATTCAATTCCAGCAAGAGAGAAAACCCCAGAAAGATTGTATGGGCCCACTAGCTTGATAGTACCGGTCATAAATCTTATAATATTTGGCCATGCCTTTAGTGGGTGTGACACAACTTCGGCATTTTACAATCACAGGAAAAAAAAAATGTCGACATCTTGAAAAAGGTCAAGCAAGTTGCGCGGAGAATGTGAGATTAACGAGAACACATCTTCGCAATAACTTGGTGATATAGCTATAAATTAGTCAGCCAATTATATTTGAAAAAAAAATCCACCCGTCAACGATTTCGATTCTATTCGATATGCATACATGAGCACAAGGCCCAAAGATATGAATATTTGTTCGTTTCCCCCCCACTGAAAACTCGGTTAGACAGCACGCATTACGAGTATATTTGCAATGTCAGTGCTGGTTGGGAAGACAACTCAATCCAGTAGACTGGGGATGGGTAGAGCGCAACCAATATCTTGAACCGAAATTTTCACCTATAATATTCCTAGTGATTAAAATATTACCGGAAATTTTTTTGAAGTCATGAATATTTTTAAAATTATCTCGAGCCAAAGGCGAAAGATAATTTTCTAAAAATATTCATGATCGAGAAAAAATTACCGGTTATTAATTGAAGCACGTCGGATATTCGGTAAGAAAATTTTACACTCATTTATTAAAAAACCTACGTAGAAATTAATTTTTTTATTAGAAATGACATATATTAATATTACTGAAACTAATATCATAATGAGCCATGGAATAACAAAACAATCTACGGTTGTTAAGTGTGACAGTCTATTAGTTACGTATACGTTCACAATCATTAATTGAGCGACTCTTGTAGTTAATGTTGTGTATAATTCGATTTAGATTGTGTTTGAAAGGTTTTTGAAAATGTCTCGATTTGGAAAAGAAGGTCAAGATGTTATTAGGGAAAAAGCTCAAAACCTAATTTCAAATAACACGAAAAAATCCAAAGCTAGTGTTTGGAGGCAGTTTACTGACTTTTGTGGAGAAAGGTCTTATGATATCAACAATGAAAATATTTCAACTAAGGAGTTAGCCCAAGTATTGGAAGATTTTGCTTTTAACATGAGGAAAATGCTGAGGATTATAAAGAAAGTGTTATAAAAATATTGTTTAATTCTGCAGCTAAACAATTGCAAGAAATGTTTTATGAAAAGTATGGTAGAAAATTTGACCCTTTTTTGGATATTGAGTTTCCCGCGGCCAGGACAGCAAGGGATGCCAAACGAAAACAACTTCAAAATAATCCCTTAAAAAGAAAGTTAAGTGCTTCGGCCTTGAGTAATGAAGAATATGAAAAAATTCTTCAGATGTGTGATGAAGATACTCCTGATGCGTAAGTTTTTTTTTGTTGCATCAAATGAATTAGCATGGAGAGGCGCGGAAGGGTGTGCAGCTTGTGTAACATATTTTTCTGAAGAATTCGATAATATGGGAAATTCAAGCGGACGAATTGAATATAATCCGATTTTTTCAAAGACGACTCAAGGTGGATCAAGGAAATTGGCCGACAGTAAATGGCTTATTGCAAATATTACTAAACCAATGAATTGTCCTGTCCGTCTTTTTAAAAAGTTGATGGAAAAGAGAAGTACATTTATAAAAACTGAGAGATTATTTTTGTCTCCCAATGAAAATTATAACAAATTTCATACAAAAAGTTGGTATAAAAATAGCCCAGTGGGAAGAAATACCATTTCTAACTGGTTTAAGTTGGCTGCAGGTAATATAGGAATAGATACTAAAAAAATTAAAGTCACGAACCATTCAGGAAGAGTTACTGCTGTGTCAAATCTTGCCAAAACGGGAATTGGAGAGCAACAACTTATTAAGATCACAGGACATAGTAATAGCCAATCAATTAAGCAGTGGCGGATTTAGAGGGGGGGGGACGTGCCCCCGTGCCCCCCTGTCATAATAATTTCGCACGAACCAACCTAAGCGTAACACCCAAAATTCCAAACACAGCGACAAAAAAATTGAACTGTAACAACCAAATATATTTTTTCGATGTAAAAACTTTACAGCATTTAGGAATGTGATCTTAAAATCAGCTTTTCAACGTGGTTTGATGGCGAAGAGATGGCGCAAATGCAAGATAAAAAGCATACATTTTAGGATTTTAGGTAACATTCGTGTTTTGTTTAAAAAAGAACATCGCGACTTTCTTTAAATCTTTGATTTATTTATAAGTTTAAGACTCCCTATTTATTGTTTGTATTGCTTTACCTTTCTAATATTTGCAAAATTGTGTCCAATAACATAGAATCAGCTCAATCCGCCTATCGCACTGTAAGTTTTTAATGTCCCATTTGAATTTTATTGGTGAGTTAATATTAAACTACTTTTTAGATTAAGGACTAATTCAGCAATTGAATTACAAGTGCCAGCTACGTACATATTATGAATAAAAAACGAAATAAGCAAACACAATTAAGTCTGATGAATTTTTTAAAGAAAAAAAAAGCGGATGATTCCGTTTTCCCTGATGGCAGTTCTGGCGCAACGGCTGATATACAACACTATCCCGTCGTCCCTGCACTTAAAAACTTTACAGCATGTTTGGCTTCCACTTCCACTAGTTTGACTTCTAATATTGGCACATGTTTTACCGATTATGAATATACAAGATATATTGGTTCATATGTTTGCAGTAACGAAGTAATATCAGACGAAGAACGCTATAATATATTATGTGATCCATGGCTCCCAACTGAAAATTACTTACTTACTACTTAAGTTTCCGTGTGTTGCGCAAGAAAAGAAAAATCGTTCTTTTAAACTGCATTGGATTAAATAATTTCCTTGGTTGTCCTATAGTCAGAAGTTTGGTGGTGGTTTTTGTAGAATATGTGTGTTGCTTGGGAGGACTGACGGGGTTTGAAGTCATGCTAAAATTGATAATATATACCTTTATCTTCATATAAAGATGCTAAAGAAGATTTTAGGGCACATGAAAAAAACGACTATCATAAAAATATTGTTATTAAGTCTCAGAATTTTGTTAATATCGTTCAGGAAAAAAAATGAATATCGAAACAGCTTTAGATAGTACTAAACAAAGAAGAATTGAAAGTAACAGAAAAAAACTGATACCAATTATTAAAACCATAATATTTTGCGGTGTTCAAAATATTGCTTTAAGAGGTCCATCAGTACGACGGATCTATTTCTTTGAATGCCGGTGACGGTGATGAAACCTTAATAAATAAAGGTAATTTCAAGGCTTTGTTAAAATTTCGGGTGGATGCAGGAGACAAGATTCTTGAAGATCATTTGCGGACTGCGGGTCATAATGCTACTTTTGTAAGTAAAACAACACAAAACGTACTAATGCAATGCTGTGGAGAAATTATTTAAAATAAAATTGTGAAAAAAGTAAAAGCGTCACAGTTTTATGGTATACTGGCGGACGAGACGACCGACGTTGGTATTTCCGAGCAGCTCTCATTTTGTGTTTGGTATTTTGATCAAGAGACGTGTACCCTCAAAGAAGATTTCCTTGGATTTACAAAAGTAACAGACTTAACTGGCGAAAATTTGGCAACCACAATAGTAGACCTACTAAAAGCAGCAGATTTGTATATTGCATTCCTACGCGGTCAAGGCTACGATGGAGGTGCAAATATGAGTGGTGCATTTAAGAGTGTTCAAGCAAGAATTTTAGATATGCAACCTCTTGCTATTTATACTCATTGTGCTAATCATAGGCTAAACTTAGCCCTAAACAAAGCAAGTACTGTGCCCATTATTCGAAATACTGTCGGTATAATCACAAGTGTCAATAATTTTTTAAGAGAATCCGCCTTAAGAACACAACTTCTAAGTTAAAAATTTGGGGAAATTTTAGCAGCACAAAAAGCAGTAAAGGCTAAAAAAATTTGCGAAACTAGATGGGTTGAGAGGCACGATGAAATTCTACATTTTTTAGAAATATTCCCTGCAGTAGTATGTGCACTGGATGAGATAAGTAGTAGCAGTTCACATGCCTCAAGTAAAGCCCAGTCACTATCCGCCGCAATTTGTAAATTTGAATTTTTGTTAAGCCTTTAAATTTTAAGGACATTTTTGTCCATTACACTTCCACTTTCAATCCAGTTGCAGAGCTCCAGCATTGACTGCAGCAAAGGCATGTTAATGATTGATGCAGTGAAATCTGCGTTAAACAGAATTCGAGAAAATTCTGAAAATGAATTTAAAACATATTTGACGAAACGAAAAGTATTGCTCAAAAAATGGACGTTGAAATTCGGATTACTAGAATCACCGCTTTTCAACAAAACCGTGCGTGCTAATGCTCGCTTGACTGATCCTGAGGATTCTTTTCGAGTTAATACATATTTGCCCTACCTGGATTTCCTTATTTCCGAGCTAGATGTCCGATTTGATAAGAAAAGTAATATTGTTATTTCGCAGTTACAAAAAGTAGTTCCCAAATACTATTTTGAATCTAACGTTCCCGATCGAGAAATTGTTGATGCCGCCCAAAAATATGAATGCGACTTACCCTCAAGTATAGACGCCCTTCGTGGAGAATTAGTTTTATGGAAAGAGCTTTGGATAAGTAAACCGCAAAAAGTTGATAATCCAATGGAAGCTTTCAAATTTTCTTCTATGTTTCCTAACATACAGTGCATCTTAAGAATTCTTTGTGTTTTACCAATCACAACCGCAACTGCTGAAAGGTCTTTTAGCGCTTTAAAAAGAATAAAGACATTTTTGAGGTCAACTATGGGTCAGGAGAGGTTAAATAGCCTGAGTATGCTGCATATTAACAAAAATATTGGAGTAGATCCTGAAGAGGTTTTAAATATATTTATAAAGAAGCATCCTCGAAGACTACAATTAGAATGTATTTAAACTCTTTATTCTAGGTTTATAATAACTATAATAAAGTAAATAAACCCTTTAAAAATGAAACTCTCTGGGAACTTATATCTAATGTGTGCCCAGAGGCGCAACTAGGGGGTGGGCTAGGGGGGCTTAGCCCCCCAATTTGCTCAATAGCCCCCTCAAACAAAATTACAATATTTGCATTATTTTATTTCTTTCCATCATCGCCGACGACATTGCGACGACAAAATTTCACCTCCTAAATTTAATATTGTTGAAAAATCAATTTATTTCTAAGGAAGGAAGATTAAAAATATTTATTCAAGGTATGTGTAACAATAATAAAAGTGTTAAAAAAATTGTTTTAGGTAGGCACGTTAAATATAAGAAAAATCGTAGGGCACTAATCGATTAGGTAATTATTATTTCTACAATTTTTTAGGCCATCAAAAAATTAAAAGTAGACTTTCTAGATTTTGTTTAATAGACCAAAAAAGGGCGTGGCATCCAAAAAAAACTAGTACCCCTGTCGATTTTTTCTAAATCCGCCACTGCAATTAAGCCCTATTTGCAGCTGGATAGTAAACTTCATTAGAACATAATTGAGACTATGAGAAGCAACATTCCCAGTACGTCAGTTAGTGACGTTCTTAATGAAAGTATTAATTCTAAGCAGCAAAGTATGGTTTATAATAATTGTACTTTTAACATTACGGATAATAATTATAATACCAAAGATAATTAGAGAATAGTTTTTTTAAATATTGTTGAAAATAAATTAAATAGTTGACGTATTTTTAGTAAAATAAAATCATTAGGAATGTGTTAATATTTACTTGTTAATAAAGATTTTGAGGAAAATTGATTTTTACTTCCTTAATTAAGTTTGAAAAATTATCAACGAGTATGTGTAATTTTTTAGTTTAATAGAATAAAATTATCTTATTTTAGTTACAGAAACCTATAAAAAATAACTTAAAGAATACCCTTTTATTTGTTAATTATTCTGAAGTATATACTTGCTTCGATATTTATAAGTTTCACAAAATAAGAAATTTGTTGGGGAAATAAAATATAATTTTCCAGCTTTAGTTATATGAATCATTGATAAGTAACTTAACACCATTTTATATTTTCATTTTTTATTACCTTCATTCAACTAAACTTGGTGGAACATCATTTTTTGTTAATATTTTTGAAGCATGTATCTACTTTAATATGGCCAGATTCTCCACAAAATAAGGAATTTGTTGGTGAAATAAAATATAATTTTCCAGCTTTAGTTATATGAATCTTTGATAAGTAACTTAAAACATTTTATATTTTCATATTTTGTTAACTGTATTCAACTAAACTTGGTGGAACATCATTTTTTGTTAATTTTATTTTAAGGTTTACTTAGGTAATCAATAAAATGCGAAATTTGTTAGTGAAATAAAATTATATTTTACAGGTTTAGTTGTATAAGTCTTTGATAAATAACTTAAAGACATCTTATATTTTGGTTTTTCATTAACTGTAATCTGCTAATCCAGGTGAAATATCATATATTCTTATATTGAATAAATTCGAGTATACTAGACATTATAACTTCAAGGCGGCCATGGAATAATAAAAGACTTAAATAGTAATGGCTGTCTCAGTGACAAACATCAAACACGTTATTTTCTATACATTTTTGCTGCTAGATAATTTGATAAACCTTATCACAAAAATGGCTCCTGGCTTTAAAAAATACGGATTGTGTACATTTTGCGAAGAATATTTGGATATTGAAAAGTATCACCGTTATCTTACCTACCTGTCTCAATTGATTGAAGATGTCGGTTATAAAAACACAGCGGATGGAAAGCTATTTACAAAAGTCCAAGAATATCTACAGACCCATTCAAGTAAATTTATTAAAATATCAAAATTAAAACTAAATAAAAGTGTATCCAAATATTTTATCTATTTTATCAAACATTTACATTTACAAAGTGCTGTTTCTAGTCCTGTTTAATCTCCATTAAAGCGGGAAGATTTTTTGATAGACTACCAGTTCCACTTAAATTTGGTTTCCTAATGTTTTATCTTGTTTATTATGACATACCCGTAACCTAATCTTTAAGAAATAAAGACATATTACCAAACATACAAATTTGTTTACTTATCCTTTTTGTATTGCCAAACAAATTTGACTCTATTCTAATTCCTGCGTTATGATTTTGACATTCTTGAAATGTCTTTGAAATGACGTTTCAGGAAAATTTTCATTTATTAATTTTACCACAAACGTCTAAAATTTCCGGTTATTCTTTAGGTTTCAATGGTAACTGAAGAAAAATCAATTATTAGTTGAAATTAAGAGCGTAAAATTTTCACAGAAATAACTGGTACCGGGGATTTTCAACAAAGAATATAATTGTTCTTGTAAAACTGGGCGTTCAAAAAGATGTCCCTGCGTAAAATTAGGGTTACCATGCATTGATTTTTGTAGCGGTTTCTATGGGCGAGATTGTCAAAATACTATTGTAGAAGACGAACATGAAATTCCTGAAACTGAAGATATTGATACCGATAATGGCATGACGTTGTTAAATCTGATTCCCGAAACTCACATTAGCGAATCTGATACCGAAACGGCTGATGAAGCCTGTGACATTGAGGGATGTGATGTTCACTACGAGGTACATGAACCCTGTAATTATATTTGTAAGCGACGGAAAATATATTAATTGGATCAATGTTGCACTGAAAAATTGATTTTATAGCGTTTTATATTTATATATACGTTTTACATTTATATTATATGTAGTTAATATGTCATTGTATGCGTCTATAAAAATGTTTCATATTTATATAGTGGATATGTCAATGTATACGTCAATCTGAATGCTTTATATTTATTTATAGCGAATATGTCATTGTTTGCGTCAATAAAAATGTTTCATCTTTAGATTTATAGTGAATAAGTAATTGCATCCGATAATAAAAACATTCATTATTTCATATAATAAAATAAACGAACTTGTACCAATGTTTCCATATACATGCTTTTCCCAACTAAAAACTTGACACGAATTATGCGCCCGTTTTTTTAATTGAACAGTCCATCAAGAAAGCTCCAATCATCATCTGGTATGTATTAAATGATCTGTGAAAAAATAATTCATTTTATCTCATACAGTGCACTTCATGAAACCGCATATCAAAGGGATAGCTTTTGTCCGTTTGGGGGGCTGGCGGGGGTCGAGTGACGCTCTATCTTTCACCATCGTGTCCAGCATCCTCGAAAACGGGTGTTAGCGCAGATTTAGCCGGTATGATACGGCGTATCCGAATTTTACCCCTTTCGGGGGTTGTTTTTGGCCGTTTAGGGGGTTAGCGGGGGTCGAGGAAGGATCCAGACTTCACCATCGTGTTCAGCATCATCGAAAACGGGGCAGGGGAGACATAGTTTCGTTAGTGTACAAAATATTAACACATCTGTCCGACTCACTGAAGCCACTACTGAAGTTGGTGGTAACCTTAGACTCGTTTTATATTACATTTCCGTCGTTTATGTTTATATTTTGTTACCACCTAATAAGGTTATACTGTCTCTATTTTTTCTCTACCTCTATGTGTTTTCTGTGTTCTGTTTAATCATACTTTTTTCTTTTAGTTTATCTTTGCCAATAAATCTTTGTTATTTCACAAAAATCAAATTTAGAGATCGATCAATCCCTATCATGAAATATACTTTTTTCTGGACAAATAAAATTTTGTCGGGGTTAAATTAATCAGATTCCTAGCGTTTGTACGTTATTTCTATGCATTTAAATCCATGTGATCAATTTGACCCCACTGTAAGTATAAAGTTGATCAGTTGCTATTTTGATTATAAAGGCAAACTTCAAAATATTTTTCAATTTTATTAAAAAATATGTATATGTTTTATATATTGTAACTACACTTTCTTGTAATTCGTTGCGATTACTGCGTTTAGAATGAAGATATAGTTAAAAACCAAAAAAGAAAATTATCAATTTTGCCTCATTTTAGGTAGGTACCTTATAAAGGGCATAGACTAAATAATACCCAGACGGATAACTTACGGCGGCTCCTTTTATCTGCGTGGCATCGCCTATCATTTTTTGCATTTTCATAAATACCGCGTACAGGTGGGCGACATCGTTAAGGCGCGTACAGATTAGGCGAGACGAAACCGAGACAAGCGCGAGCCTGCTACCAACAAAATTCGTGCAATTTGTACGGCCTCGCGAGGGTCTTGTAAGCGGCTTGCAAGCCTCTCGGCGGGAGGTCGTTGCGATCCATTTTTTGTCGGTTTGTGCCACGATCTCAAAGGGACTCGCAGTATCAATTAGTACGCGTTCGTGGCAGGTTCGACGAAATTTTGTCGCGCGAGAATGTGGACTGATGGTGAAACAGCTGTTGCTAATTTAATTGTATAGGAGACACCCAAACTTATGGAATCCCACAAATAAGGATTATTTTAAAAAAGATAAAAAGGTAGATTCGTGGAGGGAAATTGCAGGTGGGCTCGAGATTGAGGGCATGACTCAAACTTCAAATCTCACATAAGTTCTGAACCAGAACGCTTTTTGTATAGCTCTGTACGCCACCATCGACGAAGATTTCGTTTTCTTAGCCGTAAACTATCTGCAATTATTATGCTGCCACTGCACAGCGTTAATAGCGCCGCAATTTCTTTGCTGTCAGACATAGTTAAGCATACGCTATCACAATAATTCTGAAGTGAACCGAAAAACAAGAGCTACAGTGCACCCCACTTCAAACTGAAATTATTCGTCGGTGGCTCGTGACAAGCGTTCTCCCGATGGACCAGGAAATACTCGCGGTTGGCTCGCAACGGGCTCGCTGCTCCAAAAATTTGCGCAATATTAAACTCTAGACTCGCGCTTGGCTCGGTCTCGTCTCGCCTAATCTGTACGCGCCTTTAGGTAACAGACTTAACTTGGGAATATTCACATGCACACTCAGGCGGGGTGAAGAGTGATCGTTCTGGTCTTTTGTTGTTGTTCTGTGTAGAGGATGTTAATTAAGTATATTACCAAACGAATGGTTCAAACTTGGTGACAATCTTTCTTTCATACAGAGGAGAATAGTAAATAGTTAGTCACATTGTAGTAGACCATAATTCTGTACAGTAGTAGTAGGGTTAGTTGGGGTAATCGTGAACAGGGGCAATTGTAAACAGGACCCATACCTTTTGAATCTCGCGGGTAGCAGTAACCTTGAGCGACGGCAGTGACGCCAGCATTTTTCATTTGTTTTGCCGGCTTTTAACAGCGCGATTATTTTGCTTCTTCAGATTCTAATGTGGTATTTTTTGCAGACCTGCTCCAAAAGTTGTGATGCCCATAAATCAGGACGAAAGTTTAGGTGTAAAATATCAATTTCTAAATAAGGTAAGAAAACTTATTTACGCAGAACTGTTTATTATTGAAGTATGTATGCGAACCATGTTACGCTTTTAGGTTAGATTCAAAGAATGAACGTTAAAATTTGTGTTCACATTTGCCCCGTCAGTGATTTTTCTTTTGCAGAAGCACAATGGCGAGGAATTATCAAAACAAACGGTTAAATGTTCAAAAATATTCTGAAGTTGATGTGACCAATGCTGTTACTGACGTACTGAACAAAATTAAATCCTACAGGCCAGCAGAAAATACGTACAATGTTCCTATAGCCGTCATATATAATAGAATCAAAGGCAGGAACAATCCTTCGACTATTCTCAGTATTGGCCGTCGCCCTGCGTTACCTGCAGATGTACAATTAACAATAGCAAATTGTCTTATAGCTCGGGCTAGAATGGGTTGGCCTTGCGACGAAAAGGAGTTACGCCGCACAGAAGGGCAAAATCGGAAAAAGTTGGCCAGAACATAAAAATTTAAACTATGTAAACTCAATCGAATTTCCATGATTTGTTGAAAAGCAGGCTGCGTTTGTTCTAAAAATAGCGATTTGCGGTGGGGAGTTACGTTCGGAGTATCTGACAGCGGTATCAGTTTATTTTTGTCTGTAAAAGCGTTATTACTTTGTAATTATAATTATTTCTTTTGCGTCTTATTTAAATATTTTTTAGTGTTGTTGAAGATTATGGATCCTGTGCCTGGAGGTAGGTGTGACTCTTTTTAGTCTTTATACATCTAGTTAGTAGAAAATTTAGAATATATATATATATTTTACTTGAAAGTTCTAGGGATATGACAAAATATTTAAGGAAATTTCTTTCCAAGAGAAAATTCAGGTACTTCCGGGTTGTTCCGGGTTATAAAAATATTCACATATTGTGTGCTAGCATCTCTTATATTGATTAGAAAAAAAATATTTACCGCATACATCCGCCTTTTGCAACAAACGGTAGTAATTCCTTAATAAGACGTTGAAAACTTATGTAATAAAATACTATCCAGAATACTGGCAACTCGCTTACCTTTGGGTTAGATTAAGTTGACAAGTAAAAATTTTTACTTCTGACTCGCGAGTCTGATGAAATTTTTTTTAGTGGTATTAGTAAATAATTTAAGTTTGCATGGTGTAGGAAAAATTAAAAAAAGGAAAATTTTCTAATTTATATTACCGATTGGTCTTCCTTTTCTTCGTCTAAATTAAATACTATTCCATATTATGATTGATGAATATAATTTCAAAACTAAATTAGTCAGTACCTACACATATTTATCACGGATTAAAAACAACGATTAATATGCATTGTAATAAATATGCTTTTTCCCTGTTTATTACATGATCACAAAACTTCAATAAAGAAGAAAACCTTGTTCTAAATAGAAGAGATCTCTCTGAGATGCTGCTGGCTTGCGACTCTACAAAATTTGAAGATAGATGCCATTATCTTTTATCTTACATAATGAACTCAACCCAATGCCCTGAAGATACGTCCAGTGTCATTAAACATAAGCTTTCTCATTTTAATTATTTTTCTTTAAAGTAAAATTTTAATCTGCACAATACAAAAAAGAAAGATTTCTTGCACAAAATAAGAATTTCATTTCCCATAGTTTGCTATTTACCATGATTGATGGGAAAGTATGTAATGCGGCAACTTCCACGACAGAAGTGTTACATTTGCGGAGAGACATCAAAGAACTTTAATAAAATCGACATTATGGTGAAAAAAATATCAATATTTGTTCGTTGTCTTTTGGCCTATCGAGTCTTCATGCATGGATTAGATTTAAGTACCTGCTTCACATAGCATACAAACTCCCTATAAAATAATGGCAAGCTAGAGGCGAAGAAAATAAAAAAATAGTGGCAAATACAAAAAACAAAGATACAAGAAGATTTTAAGTGTAAAATGGGCTTAATAGTAGATCGTCCTTAGCCGGGATTTGGCAGTAGCAATGACGGAAATACTGCTCGTCGTTTCTTTGAAAATGTCTCACTGTCTTCTGAGATAACAGGTATTGATGAAGAAATTATTAAACGACTTAAAGTTATTTTACAAACAATATCGAGTGGGTTTCATGTTAATCTTGAAAGTTTTAAAAATTATACCATTTCTACAGCAAAGCTTTTGGTTGATAAATACCCTTGGTATAACATGCCGACTACAGTGCATAAAATTTTGATTCACTCAAGTGATATTATATCATCATTTTTAATTCCAATGGGCCAGCTAAACGAAGAAGCTCAAGAAGCTGTAAACAAGGATATCAAAAGATATAGGGAAGGCTTTGCTCGCAAATGCTCCCGAAAGCAGACTTTGGAAGACATTTTTAATAGACTTCTTTTAAGTTCGGATCCAGTTATATGAGCAATTAGAAAACTGCCTAAACGAAGCTCTAAATCTTTCGAAAAAGAAACTTTAAGTTTGTTATTACCTCCAAAAATAACATCACCCTCTAATTTGGATGTGGACTCGTCAAGCGAAGATTCTGATGACGCTGCTGATTTTTTGTAATTTTATACAATTTTTTTTTAGTGAGTAGACACGCAAGTAAAAGTAAAGCTGTTTTCTAGTTAATTTGTCTTTTAGTTTAAAAATGCAATAGTAATGTACATTACATATACATATTTGAATAAAAGAAGCAGTAAGTAATTTTTATTTAATCAGGAATTTAATGTAAAACCTATTCTATTATTTTTACCGTTTTTGAAAAAATGACCGATGCGGACATTTGGCGGACCCTGTATATTTTCAAACTTATACAGGAGTCTTAGAAATTATTTTTTCTTCTCCTTTAAACACTACTCTTGAATTTTTATGACATTCGTTAATAGATTAGGTTCTGGCCACTTTTTCCGATTTTGCCCCTCTGTGCGCCGGTTAGTCAGCGAATATGTCATATTAAAGTCATTGAAAACACCATTCACTGATAACCTTCCCGGCTACGATTGGTACTTAAGCTTCATGAAAAGACATTCAAATTTGTCTTTTAAAAAGCCCGAATATTTACAAAAAATTCGAAAAGATGCACGAGATCCTTTCGTTATATAAAACTTTTATGAAAAGCTTAAAGATATAATAACTGAAACTTTACTGGATGATCCAAATAAATCATGCTTTATATTTAACGCAGACGAGAGTGGATTTAACTGCAATCCGAGGAGAGTAAGAGCTATTGGAGAAAAGAGCAAAGCATTATCTCGAGTATCGGGAGGCTGGGGTAGGGAATCAACAACAGTCCTAGCCTGTGTTGCAGCAGACGGTTCCTATCTTCCACCATTTACTGTGTATAAGGGAGGTGCGGTTCAGGCACGTTGGACATCAGAGAAAGCGTTTCCGGGAACTCTTTATGAAGCATCTATGGATGAATGAAAGACCCACACTTCTATCATTAGTTTCAGACTTCGTTTGTTTCACATGAATACCCTCAGAACCAAACATAATCTACGTGAGCAAACAGCTCTCCTGATATTTAACGGTCACTGTAGTCATGTTAGCGTTTGCATTATAAAATCTGCTTTTGAAAACAAAATATCACTGTTGCGATTTCCCAGTCACTTGACAGACCGGATACAACTACTGGATAAATGCGTATTTGGACCTGTTTAAACCAAATGGGATAGAATACTAGTTGCTAATGGCAAAACTGAAATGAGAAAATCCTCAGGGCGTCTAAGCAAAAGCAAGTTTGCAGAACTATTAAGTCATGCCTGGAGAGAAGGTATAATTCCCGAACATATTATATCAGGTTTTAAAACTACCGGTATCGTTCCGGTCAACCCTGCTATGTTTTCAGAAGAATACTTTGATTCCGTGAAACTGGAAAAATACAAGAATCGTATTAAATCTGTTTCTTTAGGAGTGCAATGTTCAATGGAACCCGTGGAGCCACGCCCATGTGCTTCTTCCGGATTACAAAATTTTAATATGATGTCTCCTAATAAGTCAGTACCAATACAAGTTGATCTACAATTATTGCACTCTCCAAATATTATCCTCCATATATTTACCCAAAAATTACAAGCAGCTTGTAATAGTTCTACAGCCGATGCTGATAATGCAATGCTGCCCAAAAAAGTGCTTTCCCGACTGAGACAGTCTACTTATGAAGAAGTTTTAACAACTACAGAAATTTTAAAAAAACTCGAAGACGCTGAGCAAAAAAAAACCGTTAACAGAAGTATAAGCAAGAAATGTAATAAAAAATCGAAAAAAATTGAGCAAGTTAAAATGAAGGATAAAGTAAAAAAGGCACTGACCTTTACATCACAAGATAATTTGGCCGAAGAAGACTACTCAGATGAAGATAACATACTACTATCATCAATTATTAATAAACGCTCGTCTGAAAAACAGCAAAATGTAGGGTACAAAGCGGTAAAGTGGGATGATCTGCAGTCCAATACTTTTATTCTGGCTAAGTTCCAAGGACTAGAAAAAAACGCCACTGCATATAAATATATGTGTGTAATTCAACAAAAAGATGAAGATAATGGTGAAATAGGGATTGTAGGGCTAAGGTCATTAGACGATGCTTGTACAGACTTCTTCATTATTGAGATAACCACTTCTTACATTACAATTGAGATGATAGAAGCTATTCTTCCAGATCCGGAAACAAAATTTGTAGGACGAAAAATAGCTTATTCGTTTTCAGGAAAAAAAGACATTTTTGAGAAGCCATAAAGTTTGAAATGTTAATTATTTCATTTAATTGTATGCTGTGTTGAGCAAAATAAAAGAATAAAATGTTCTATTTGGATATACCCACCTACCTTATGATGTCTCAGGGGGTAAATGTAAACATCCTTTCTTTGACTGCTGATATATTTTTAAAAAATGTTTGGATGGCTCTTGTTCGCAAATACCCCTACTAAAAGTACTACAGCCTTATATTAGCAATATAAGTTTGTTCACATTTGCCCCACAATATGTTATGAAAATATTTTACACTGGGGAATTGTTAACATCAAATAAGTTTATACCTAGTATGCCTTTCCAGTTTTGCAGATGATAATCCATAGCAAAAACCGACTGAAAATCACCCTCCCTTAATGTCACATTCACAATTATACAAATAGAAATTTTACATTATATTAAAGTTGATTTCATTGAAATCGTTTACCATTACCCGAACTAACCCTATTATTACCAGAAGATGACGGTCCTTTTTCTTTTCTAGAAAATAATAATTTGGATTTACAGGAATATTTTATTGAGAAACAGACTAATGGATGTAACTCAAGAGACTGTTTCATAGATAAAAGCAATATACCAAATAGTACAAAAAGTAATAACTGTGATAAAAGTAATTGCGACTGTGATGTTTATTGCAAAATAAATGACAATTTGTTAAGTAATGAGACCCTGCCGAACCAAACAGTTTCATTGGAAGCAAAGATGCAAAAATAAAATATCTCGTTCTTTATGAGTATTCCAGTGTAAAGTAGTTGAAGGCGAATGGATAAGAAATAAAAATAAAATATTTAGAATGATCTTTCATTTATTAGGATTTTGTAAACAGAAAGGAGAAAAGACAGTGTAAAACCGCCAAAGAAAAGCAAGAACATTAAAGGTGACTTGCAACTCAAAGAAATGCCCAAAATCTAAAGTGAGATTATCTAAGGACAGGAAATATTCGACAAAATTCTGGAGTCTGAACTGGGATCAGCGAAAGGCCTTTGTGGCTTCACATGTACTAAAAACACCAACTTTTAAAAACACTAAAGAGCAGTCAAGAAGGTTATCTAAATGATGGAAATGATAAACTACAACTATGCCCAACTATGTTTATAAACACGTGAGATGTTTGATTAAGACTATTCAACATTGGGTAGACAACAGTTCCTATGAAATGTATGAAGGAACTTCTGAAAAAAATTCAACGAATGATGTGGTGAGCAAAAAAAAATGCTGAAAGCGACATGTAGGAGAAACTTAGTCTTCTACAAAATCAAAGACGGGTGCGAGCTGTATAGTACAACGTCGCATAAAAAACAGACAGTAAAATTTCAAAGGGGTGGTTCAAGTTTTTAATAAAACTCTTGATATATTTTTTATACGAATTTCATATATTAATTATTGTATCTTCCGTAGTGAATCTTGCATAAAATTACATTAAACTAAAAGTTTGAAATCAATTAAATATAAATACTAGATTAACAATAAGCGGAATAAAAAATGTTTATGACGTGTAAAAATCTACCTTGAAATTTTACAAGGTTATATGACACAAAATAAATACAATGTCTGTCATATAAAAACATTATTGTTAAACAAAATACAAAGGAATGCAAAATAACCAACTTTATTGGCCTCGCATTTGTCTGCCAAAAACTGCCTCGTACATGTATCATATAGGATCGTTCCTACCTTAGGAATGGTTATTCTTCTTATAAGCTGGTACACTGCTAAACAGCGATAAATTCCAAGGGGTCGTGATTGATTTTGTCAGAGTTTTATTAACACAAAAAAACTATAACGAGTCGTCCACTGACAAGAGTAAAAAAAGGGGGCAACTAGGTCAAAAATGTAGTGATTTTTGAGAGAATAAAAAACTACTTTATGAGAGCCACGAGATTTTTTACTGACATTCTCTTGACGTCTTTAAAAAACTTGTATTGTTGCAAAACTTTGGTAGTAGTTGCCCAGGAAATGACAATGTCCACCGGTCGACGGTACCTGACATAATTTAAATTGTAGTTGTGTAATAAATAGGTAGAGAGCATAATTTTAAACTAAATTATAATTCGTGTTGAAACTAGTTTTCCAACACTACAAATGTTTAGATCCGTTTATTATACTGTTTATCTAAGCTTTCATCACATTATTACCGTCGTGATATACTGAAATTATACTATATATTAGTACTCTTTTCATAGTATGACACAGTTATACCAAGTATACATCGACAATTCTTGTCAGGAAAAAGGGCCAACTCGCCTAGAACGTAATGTTTTTCCGAAGGTGTTTAAAAATAAAATCTTATCCATATGCACCAAAAAAAAAAAATAGTGCAATATGTGTTTTGCTTTAAAATATGGTAATGTAACTGAAAAGAAATATCAGGCTCATTACGAGAAATAGGAAAATGCAACAGAATCAACATCAAGTGATAAAATAAAACCAGAAAGTGGTGAAATTATATACAGGTTGTCCCACGACGATTTTCCCAGCATATTGCTTGTAAACGGAACCAGATAGAAAAAAAAGTTCAGGAACAAAAATTGAGGGCTTGTAAGGGAGCATCTAGGAAGGGTAATTTTAGATATACAGGGTGTTTTAAAAATAGTAATATTGCTGCCAAGTCAATTTTTAAATGGAACACCCTGCATATTGTTAGTTTTTCGAAAAGCTTGTTTCAAGAGAAATTCAACCATACCATACTTGTTACGTTTCTAATTTAAAATGACTAAAATATGAGCGATTTATAACACTTTAATAAATCAATCACACCATTTCGGCCAATCCAGCGCGCAGGAAACGTGGTATCCAAATAATTTGTAACTTGCCTGGCAAAGTGAGGGGGGTGCTCCATCTTGCTGCCACCACATAGAGGCTCTTTCATTAATTGGGATATTTTCAAGTAATAAGGGAAGTTCGTTTTGAAGAAAATTTAAAAATCGTTCTCCATTTAGTGTCCCTTGGTAAAAGTAAGGACCTATAAATAGCCATTAAATAAACCGCACCAAACGTTAACCCCCCAAATTACCTGAAAATTAGTCTCCTTCATCCAGTGAGGATTTACAGATGACCAGTAGTGGCAATTGTGGCGATTTACTATGCCATTGTTGTGGAACCTACTTTCATCGCTCCATAAAATTTTGTTGAAAAAAAGACGGTCTTGTTCAAATTTCATTGACATCTCAGCAATGCAATTTAGGCGGCGTTCAGGATCTTCAGGTGTTAAGCCCTGCACCAGATGAATTTTGTAGGGGTGGTATTTATAATCTTTTAGTGTCCTTTCAACTGTACTTTTTCCAATACCTAATTCTTCCCCGAGAAGTCGAGTTGAAACATGTGGATACACTTGAACATAGGCCAAGATGTTAATATTGTTGTCTTCTGTTCGAACTCGTTTCCTTCTTGGTGTTTGTGCCCTACCACTGGGAAAGGAACCACTTCTTAATTTTTGTTCAACATTACGAAACGTTCTATAGCTTGGTATTTCACGATTCGGGCATCGTTGACTATACAGATTTTGAGCACGTCTTCCATTCTTGTGACATTCTCCGTATATCAGGAGCTTGTCGACATACTCGTCATATGTAAAAAGCAAAGGCATTTCTCACTACTTAAAATAATTAACAATGAAACTACTTCCGGCTCGTGACATGACAGCCCCCGTCATACTCTTCAATATTTCGCTGGTGGTTATTGTTATTATTGCATATCAGTTCATGCTTACGTAATTGATCATTTAATAGCTCATATTTCAGTAATATGATTGAATTCCTCTTAAAACAAGCTTTTCGAAAAACTAACAATATACAGGGTGTTCCATTTAAAAAAAATTGACTTGGCAGCAATATTACTATTTTTAAAACACCGTGTATATCTAAAATTACACTTCCTAGATGCTCCCTTACAAGCCCTCAATTTTTGTTCCTGAACTTTTTTTTCTACCTGGTTCCGTTTCCGAGCAATATGCTGAGAAAATCGTCGTGGGACATTGGAGAGTATAGACAACGATCCCAAATTGAACTCGTTGGGAATTAAGTAAATTTAATGTAGTTTTTGTATATCTTAATTAACTAAATTTTGGAGAAAAGAACACTTTTATAGAAGGTCGTTATAGTTATACCCGCTAACGGTCGACTTAGAAACATTAAAATAATTTCCGGCAGCATAAGCCAACAATATTAAGTTTAGTTCTAGGAATAATTTATTTCTCGAGTCAGATAAAAACGTACAATACTCAAAAATAGATCTATTTATAGTTCAACAGCTATTGTGGTAGCGCGACACTAAGTAAAAATATGCAAATTAGTTCTTTTGGAACAACGCCTACGTACCGCCGGGTTACTATTTTATCTCAGTATTTGTGCTAATTTCTTATTTGCAAAGAAAAACTATGGGTGCCATTGCCAACGCTAATTGGTTAACCCAGGACAGGTTTAACAGAACTGTGTGTTTTCAACAGGTCTAAATATATAACTTCTTTAAACCTTAATTAAGCAAATAGAATATATAAGTTAGTTTAATAAATACTCAAAAATTTTGAGTTCACCAAAAAGATTAGGTTATATGTTATATACTTACGTAAATGTATGTGTCATGTTTGATGTTTTAAGCATTTCAAACGCAATAAACAAAACGCATATACTGTATCATATGGGTAATTGTAGGTCTGGTAAGATCGTATACATGTTCTGTTTTATTTTAGTTTTATTTATTGACATTTGTTTAGATTGTGTTTGTGTGTATTGTATTTGTTAATAATGACTTTACTTTGTCAACAAGAATATTGTTCTTCAGACAATAAAGTACTTTGAGTTTGAGTTTGAGAGAGAAGTCTTGGAAACTATTAAGTTTAGGCTTATAGTGCACTTATTTATAAATAATTGTAATTTAATGTACTTCTATCTATAAGTGATATGCAGTGACGTAGTCAAATCATAGGGGCCGGTATGTTGAATAAATTTAAAAGAGCACCTTTGAGACCTGTGTTGTGATATAATGACTATGGTATTTTGTTATTATTATTACGAGACTAAAAAAATGTAATGGTATCGTTACAATTTCAGGATTATCGTATTTTGTTTACGAAAAATTTGCCTTATTTTTTAAATTTAATTCAATTTATTTTTTAAAAAGTAGGGCATTGGTTGGTAGATGCATCCTTGATTCGTTTTTTGGTTAATTAGATGCTTTCGACTAGTCAGAAATATTTTAAGGCATTAAGCGTTTAGAAAAAAAATTATTAGTGTCAACATAACTATATATATATTTTAAAGCGATATAAAGGTACAGACGTAAACAAACATGCGTACATGCAAATCCATAAGCCCGTCCCTTTCGAATCTGATTACTTGAGAAAAAAACTATTGGCAACCTGAACATTTTTGTTGTAAACACAAAAAAAAATTTAAGGCAAGCGGTGAATCTTCAACGGTTCCAGGTTCCGGAAGAAAACTTTATGAAATTTTATAGATTTTCTAAACAGAACACCCGAAACATAATAGAGATTATGCTACCTTTTTTTATTGAAAATAGGAGGGAATATGCCGTCCCAATAGAATTAAAGGTAGTAAATCAGTGTTAACAAACTGGCAGCCATAAAAACAAATTATTTTATTCGTAACAATACAATTTATAAGTATTAACAATGTTGTATTTTGTGGCTCACGGGAGTTACCAAAAATGCGTTGGCAGTAATGCAAATCTGGCCCTGGAGCAGTCTTCGGTTAGTAATATAATTGTTGAAACAACCGACATGCGACAGTATGGACGATCCCCGCAGACCGTGGAGGAGAGAAATAGGATGAAACAAGAGTAAGTATCAATGATTTATTTTATTACCTTTAGATCTATGATAAACCAGAGTACATCAGTCTTATTTTATACATACATTTGGAATGCAATAACCATTGCTTTGCATAACAAATATTTTAAACCAAAAAAGCAACAGGCAAGGGGTTAGAGATCTAGTTTAGTCGTTTATTAGAACTTCATATAATTTTTTAGATTGTATTAAAAATATGGTATTCCTGGGGTAATTGGTGCAGTAGACTGCACCCACGTAGCTATTGTTGCCCCACCTGCTAATGACCCAGTTCGCCCAGACATTGCATACCTGAACAGAAATGGGTACTATAGTGTGAACGTTCAAATGGTAATACATTTTTAATAGTCCTTATTAAAAAAATATGCAAATAACGTTGACAAAGATATCCTTTTAACAGTATTTTTGATAGTGTTCACAATTTTAGGTGTGTGATGCAAATTTAAAGATTTTAAATTGCAATGCACGGTTTCTGGGATCGACTCACGACTCTGCAATTTGAGCGCCGTGAGAACCCATCTGCAGGAAAATTATATTGTATATGGCGTTGCAGCCTGTTTAATCGGCAAGCAATAGTAGATATACAAAAAATATGCGATTAATGATACAAAATGAAATATAAATGTAAAAAAGTAATTTCATGTGGGTGGGGGGTTCGACGTAGAGAACATATTTTTTTGGAACCACGCTCATGTTACTATGATATTGTACCTAGTTGTATAATATTTGAGCTGCTTAGCCTGTTACGTACTAACAGAATATTGATATACTTTAGGTGACTCTGGATATCCCTTGGAGCCGTGGATATTAACCCCAATTGAAGGCGTCCTAATGAACACCCCTGAAGGGAGGTACTCAGCTACACAAATCAGGGCCAGAAATTGTGTGGAACGGTGCTTCGGGGTTTTAAAAACCCGATTTAGGTGTTTGTTAAAGCATCGCACTCTCCATTTTTACCCTGTAAGAGCTGCAAAAATCATAAATACATGTGCCATATTACACAATATGGCCGTACCGAATGGTTTTCCCCAGCATTTACAGGATAATAATTGGGATGTGCCTTCAGTTGAACATCCTCAAGTCACCGGTAAAACAACATTTTTTTTTAATTTCTCTTAAAATAGTGTAATAACATTTTGGCAAAACATTATGGAAAATATAAAATATTTTATAGATCATTCCCAAAAAAAATAATTTCGTAATACTTCAACACTGATGTCAAAGCATGACTAAAAAAGAATGGGCAAGTAACATTTTTAACACCACTGTAAAAATTATACTTTCCAGGTTCCGGAAGAAAACATCATCAAACTTTACAGATTTTCTAAACATAACACCAAAAGCATAGAGATTATGGGGCCTTTTCCATTGAAAATAGGAGGGTAAATGCCGTCCCAATAGAATTAAAGGTAGTTAAACAGTGTTAACAAACTATAAGCCATAAAAACAAATTATTTTATTTCTAACAATACAATTTATAAGTATTAACAATGTTGTACTTTGTGGCTCACGGGAGTTACCAAAAATGCGTTGGCAGTAATGCAAATCTGGCCCTGGAGCAGTCTACGGTCAGTAATATAATTGTTGAAACAACCGACATGCGACAGTATGGACGATCCCCGCAGACCGTGGAGGAGAGAAATAGGATGAAACAAGAGTAAGTATCAATGATTTATTTTATTACCTTCAGATCTATGATAAACCAGAGTACATCAGTCTTATTTTATACATACATTTGGAATGCAATAACCATTGCTTTGCATAACAAATATTTTAAACCAAAAAAGCAACAGGCAAGGGGTTAGAGATCTAGTTTAGTCGTTTATTAGAACTTCATATAATTTTTTAGATTGTATTAAAAATATGGTATTCCCGGGGTAATTGGTGCAGTAGACTGTACCCACGTAGCTATTGTTGCCCCACCTGCCAATGACCCAGTTCGCTCAGGCATTGCATACCTGAACAGAAATGGGTACTATATTGTGAACGTTCAAATGGTAATACATTTTTTAATAGTCCTTATTAAAAAAATATGCAAATAACGTTGACAAAGATATCCTTTTAACAGTATTTTTGATAAAGTGTTCACAATTTTAGGTGTGTGATGCAAATTTAAAGATTTTAAATTGCAATGCACGGTTTCTGGGATCGACTCACGACTCTGCAATTTGAGCGCCGTGAGAACCCATTTGCAGGAAAATTATATTGTATATGGCGTTACAGCCTGTTTAATCGGAAAGCAATAGTAGATATACAAAAAATATGCGATTAATGATACAAAATGAAATATAAATGTAAAAAAGTAATTTCATGTGGGTGGGGGGTTCGACGTAGAGAACATATTTTTTTGGAACCACGCTCATGTTACTATGATATTGTACCTAGTTGTATAATATTTGAGCTGCTTAGCCTGTTACGTACTAACAGAATATTGATATACTTTAGGTGACTCTGGATATCCCTTGGAGCCATGGATATTAACCCCAATTGAAGGCGTCCTAATGAACACCCCTGAAGGGGAGGTACTCAGCTACACAAATCAGGGCCAGAAATTGTGTGGAACGGTGCTTCGGGGTTTTAAAAACCCGATTTAGGTGTTTGTTAAAGCATCGCACTCTCCATTTTTACCCTGTAAGAGCTGCAAAAATCATAAATACATGTGCCATATTACACAATATGGCCGTACCGAATGATTTTCCCCAGCATTTACAGGATAATAATTGGGATGTGCCTTCAGTTGAACATCCTCAAGTCACCGGTAAAACAACATTTTTTTTAATTTCTCTTAAAATAGTGTAATAACATTTTGGCAAAGCATTATGGAAAATATAAAATATTTTATAGATCATTCCCAAAAAAAAATAATTTCGTAATACTTCAACACTGATGTCAAAGCATGACTAAAAAAGAATGGACAAGTAACATTTTTAACACCACTGTAAAAATTATACTTCCGGGTGTCTAGTCTAGCCTAACATCAATTTGTGCAATTTTTTTAAATTTACAAACTTCATTTTCGTGCTAGATAAATTAAAAAAAAAAAAGTGAACAAGTCACAATAACAAACACCTTATTTGTTTAAGTAATAATAATTGGCTTCCAGAGGGCAGATGCACACGGCAACAGGTGATTGACCGGTATTTTAGGGCAGACGTTTAGATCATAGGACAGTCTTTGAGAGGAGGGAGGTTTTAGTGCGTAAACAGGTTAGCACCCTGGAGTCGCACACTATCGGTGAACAGGAGAACAAGTAACCGGTGTCCATAAAGGGTGTCCTCGCTGACAAAAAAAGGAAAGAAAAATTATAATGTCAGATGCCTGCTTCCTGAAAAACAAATAAAATTGCTGGGAAGATATTTTGTTTTGTAGTTCTGGAATGGGCATGGAATGGTTTTATGTAAAGTCAAATGAGGTCTACAGGTTTTAACAAGGACTACGTCAATGGATTTTTTGATAATAATTACATATCAGTTTTGGAAAAATATAACTTTACAGCAGCGAAAATATATGATCTAGAAGAGGCTGGGGTTCTAAAAACAATTAATGTTGCCTCTACTAAGGGCAAAAAGCAAGTAAAACAGGTTTCGTCCGGCGACCGCAGCGAAAATGGTACGTTTCTTGAAATAATAAATAGTGTGTTTAATACTATTTCAATTGTATATATTGTTGGAAGGGTGCGAGATCCTGAAAAGTACATACGCGCAGGGTGCTCCAGTCATCACTTGTTTTAGGAAATGGGTTTGCCTGGATGACGAAGGAACTATTTATGCATGTTTTAAAGTATATCCAACCCCACACAAACTGTTCTACACAGAATCCTATTCTTCTTCTCATGGGCCACCATGGATCCCATGAATCAATTGAAGCAGTTAAATTCTGTAAAAAAAGTTTTGTTATATATGTTTAGTCAAACAAAAAAAATTATTAACGTGAACATAACTATACATATATTTTCAAGCGATATGAAGGTGCAGACGTAAACAAACATACGTTAATGCAAATCCATAAGCCCGTTCCTTTTGAATCTGATTACTTGCGAAAAAAACTATTGGCAACCTAAACAGTTTTGTTGTTAATAAAAAAGAATTTAAGGCAATCGATGAATCTTCAACGGAGGTTGTTACGGGACCATGGAGACCCATTCCAGGTTTTGGAAGAAAACTTCATCAAACTTTACAGATTTTCTAAACATACCACCAGAAACATAATAGAGATTATGCGGCTTATTTTATTGAAAATAGGAGGGTAAATGCCGTCCCAATAGAATTAATGGTAGTAAAACAGTGTTGACAAACTGGCAGCCATAAAAACAAATTATTTTATACCTAACAATATAATTTACAGGTATTAACAATGTTGTACTTGGTGGCTCACGGGAGTTACCAAAAATGCGTTGGCAGTAAGGCAAATCTGGTCCTGGAGCAGTCCACGGTCAGTAGTATAATTGTTGAAACAACCGACATTATGGACGATCCCCGCAGACCGTGGAGGAGAGAAATAGGATGAAACAAGAGTAAGTATCAATGATTTATTTTATTACCTTCAGATCTATGATAAACCAGATTACATCAGTCTTATTTCATACATACATTTGGAATGCAATAACCATTGCTTTGCATAAAAAATATTTTAAACCAAAAAAGCAACAGGCAAGGGGTTAGAGATCTAGTTTAGTCGTTTATTAGAACTTCATATAATTTTTTAGATTCCAACAAAAATATGGTATTCCCGGGGTAATTGGTGCAGTAGACTGTACCCACGTAGCTATTGTTGCCCCACCTGCCAATGACCCAGTTCGTCCAGGCATTGCATACCTGAACAGAAAGGGGTACTATAATGTGAATGTGCAAATGGTAATACATTTTTCGATAGTCCTTATTAAAAAAATATGCAAATAACCTTGACAAAGATATCCTTTTAACATTATTTTTGATAAAGTAACCACAATTTTAGGTGGGTGATGCAAATTTAAAGATTTTAAATTGCAATGCACGGTTTCCGGTTATTTAATTGATTTTATTTTTTAAAAAGTAGGGCATTGGTTGGTTTACAGGGTGGCCCACTCTCAACGCAGGCTTCCATAGCATCTAAACTACTCAACTTTTTATTATTTTTTAATAACAGAGTCATAGGGAGGCATTAGGCCTACAATTTAAAATTATACAGGGTCTCTCAAATACTCAGGGCATATCAAACATACTCTTTTTTAAACGGAACACCCTATATCTTACATTACTTTTGAATTCTATATAAAATTTTAATTATTTTTTAGTAAGTGCATTATAAGTCTAAACTTAATAGTTTCTGAAATATCAAGTTTTGAACTTTGACAGCGTCTAGCTTTCTAACGATACGACATATAGCAAAACGGCTTACATGTCCCTATCTTACTTTTTTATTACCTTTACAAAAATACCAACTTCCGGTTAAACCGGAAGTACTATATTTCCTGCTTTTGAGCTACATCCGGTTTAACCGGAAGTTGACACTTTTAGAAAGACAGTAGAAAAGTAAGATAGGGGCATGCAAGCTGTTTTGCTCTAAGACTTACCGTTAGAAAGCTAGAAGCTGTCAAAGTTCAAAAATGTCATTTTTCAAAACTCGATATCTCAGAAACTATAATGTTTAGACTTATAATGCACTTACTAAAAAATAATTGTTATTTTATGTAGAATCCAAAAATATTGTAAGACATTGGATGTTTCATTTAAAAAAATATAACTTTGCTATGGATCTTTTTTTTGGGACATACAGTATATTTCAAAATAATTTTAAGCTGTAGGCCTAATGGCTCCCTGTGACCCTGTTTTTAAAAAATATTAAAAAGTTGAGTAGTTTAGATGCTATGAAATCCTGCGCTGAGAGTGGGCCACCCAGTATGCATCCTTGATATGTTTTTAGGCTAGTTAGATGCTTTCGACTAGTCAGAAATATTTTAAGGCATTAGAAAAAAAAATTATTAGCGTCAATATTACTATACATATATTTTAAAGCGATATGAACGACTCTGTATTTGAGCGTTAAGCGCCGCGCCGTGAGAACCCATTTGCAGGAAAGTTATATGAATGGCGTTGCAGCCTGTTTAATCGGTAAGCAATAGTAGATATACAAAAAAATACGCGATCAATGATACAAAATTAAATGTAAATGTAAAAAAGTAATTTCATGTGGGTGGGGGGTTCGGCGTAGAAAACATATCTTTTTGGAACCACGCTCATGTTACTATGATATTGTACCTAGTTGCATAATATTTGATCTGCTTAGCCTGTTACGTGCTAACATAATATTGATATACTTTAGATAACGCTGGATATCCCTTGGAGCCATGGGTATTAACCCCAATTGAAGGCGTCCTAACGAACACCCCTGAAGGGAGGTACCTAGCTACACAAATCAGGGTCAGAAATTGTGTGACACGGTGCTTCGGGGTTTTAAAAAACCGATTTAGGTGTTTGTTAAAGCATCGCACTCTCCATTATTACCCTGTAAGAGCTGCGAAAATCATAAATACATGTGCCATATTACACAATACGGGTAGGGAGGCTAAAGCGATAATACATGCTCCACAGGCTGGTATAATATATAGCTATAACCGTGGAATGAGTGGTGTAGAGAAACTCGACAATATGGTAGCAAATTACAGGACCAATGAAAGGATTCAACATAGGAAGTAGTATATAAATAAAGTTATGGGGTCATATAAAAGTTTATCTTATTGTGGTTAATGCAGATAATGTTTTCAGTTTATGGCGCATAAATAAATATGTTGTTTCTCTGCTTTATTTTAATATACTTGTTCAGCTTGCTCTGGTTTTTTATTTTAATTAATTGATTAATCGAAAACTAACCCAAAAACAAACCATTTAGTTTAAACCAGTTTTAAATAACTTTTTTTTTTCAGAAGTTCATTGTCCACCGAAGTATGTCTAAATTCCTTTAATCTGCAGCAAACTCTTGTTGTAGGGGAATAAGGGGCATAACCGCATACCCCCTCTACTTCCTAAATGGTTTTGAAAGGTGATGCATGCGGTGATTTATAGTGAAATTGTTTTCAATTTAAGGTACGTGATCTTATTTTGTCTACTTTTCGGTTAGCCAATACTTTACTATGTGTATTATTGTTTATTTCATTGTATGGCGTTCGCTGTAGACTAACTTTTATGCTTCCCAATTAAGCCTTAGATGTGATTCTACGATTCTCTATTTTTTTGTTATGTTGAATTATTAACCTGATCTACGCAGTCGGTTTTGCCCCTCGATTAATTATTACGTTCTTTTTTAGAAAAAATGGTGAGAACATATAAAAGAAAAACGGAACGCCAAGGTTGGACGGAAAAGTATATGCAGAATGCCATTTAAGCAGTTATTTCTGAAACAATGGGGTGCCAGAAAGCTGCTGATTCGTTTGGTGTGCCTCGATCTACGTTGGTGGATAGAGTAAAAAAGAAAAAATCTGGCGCTTTACTGGAGGATGCTGCAGGAAAAGGTTACCTATTTTTTTTTACTTTTTACTTTACCTGTGTCTTTTCAAAGGAGCAAGAAGACGAGTTGGTAACCTATGTCAAAGATATGAAACTGCGACTTTTTGGCTTAACAACGACAGAATTAAGACGACTAGCTTATCAGTTAGCCACAAGAAACAAGTTGCAGTACAACTTTAATACCCCAAAACAACTTGCGGGTTTAGACTGGTTAATAGGTTTTTTTTCAAGATATTCAGATTTGTCATTAAGGAAACCAGAGGCAACTTATGCTGCAAGAGCCATGGGGTTTAATGAAGTTTATGTGGGTAAATCTTTCAATTTGTTGGAAAGCCTTATGGATCGATATAAGTTTCAAGCGAGTAACATTTACAATGTTGATGAAGTTGGACTTACCACCGTACCGAAAACTCAATCAAAGATCATTGCTTTAAAAGGTAGACGGCAAGTTGGCACCCTAACGTCAGCTGAAAGGGGCCAGTTAGTAACAGTAGAGCTGTGCATGTCTGCTGCAGGGCACTATATTCCTCCGCTTCTTGTGTTGAGCCAATTTTATAGTTAAGGCTAGGCTCCGAATGAATCCTGGGCGAGTTGTATCGCAATTTCAGGTAGCGAGCTTATTTGGCAGAGCCTATCAGCGCGCCTCTATAATACCACCATCCACGAGTTTGAAAAAACTGGGATTTACCCGACAAACCGTCATGTCTTTACAGAGGCAGACTTTGCACCATCAAAAACAACAGACAGGATTGTTGCAATTTTGCTGGAATTTTGCAACCTCATGCAGTTGCTGGACCATCTGGAATAGATGTGCAGTCACCCAATAATGTGCATTCAGATACGGAATCTCAAGAAGCTGTGAAGACTCAACATCAAATTGAGACTACTCCTGAGAGCAGCCCTTTAAAGAAAACACCTGAAAAAGATATTTCAGCTAAAAGTTCAACTGATATGAAATTCTTGATTTCTTCTCAAGATTTAATGCCCATTCCACTTGCCAATAGAAAGGAGAGTCAAAGCAGACGTAGAGGCAAAACAGTGATTATAACTAAATCGCCATATTAACGAGAATTGACAGAAACATTATCAAAAGCAAAAACTAACACCAGTGTAAAAAGAAACAGTGCAAAAATAAATATAGTTGAAAATAAGTCTCCACCTACAAAAAGGGTCAAGGCGGTAACCAAGAAACCTAATGAAAACACTACAACAAAAAATCAGGCTGATGACACTCTTTGCTCTTATTGTCAAGAGAAATACTAAGTGCACAAAATGTAACAATTGGGCACATGAAGGTTGCACGGGTTGGCTTTTAGATGACTTCAACAGTTTTAAATGTGATAGATGTTTTATGTCTAATTAGTCGAATATGCGGTTTTGCCCCCGATGACATCCGTTCTTGCTCTATGGTATGAGTCACAACCGGATTTTGCATACTTTTTGTTATCTTTTTAATATTTCAAAATGTATTAAGTTCTTATTCTTCTATATTACGCTCTAGATTCATAAGGTATTGTAAAGTGTATTCCAGTAAAAAAAGTAAAACAAAATTACAATTACGTATTACAAGTTTTATAATTTCAATTATCAGGTATGCGGTCATGCCCCTCATTCCCATACATTTTCAATTTAGAAACATTTTGATAAATAATAAACATATTCCGTTTTTCCAATGTTGATATTCAAAATTAGCGTGTTCCAAGAGTCCCGGTCCTGAAAATGGTTCCAGTTATGGATTATGTATGTCAAGGGTCTCTCTGAGAAACTCAGAACGTTACTGCCGGCAAATAATATCAACATCAATTTCAACAGTGAGAACACCATTAAAAATATTCTTTTCTCTAAACTAAAAGACGAAATTCCATTAAGTCTTAAATCTAATGTCGTTGACAAAATATGTTGTGCCGAGTCAGAAACTCTATACTGTAGTTATCGAAGCGTAAGAGACTGTAGGAATTTTCATATCACCAAGCACTCAAAAACGGCGTTTTTTGACTACTTTATTTTTTTTTTTGAATTTTTGGAGATTATACTTCTTGGGGAACACGGCCTCAGGGAGGTCATTCCAGAGTGATGACGTTCCCCAGATGAAAGAAGTTTTAAACAGTGTCGTTGGAGGGACACTAACCTGAACCACGTACGGGTGGGCTGCAGTGGTTCGTCGTGTACTTTTACCATGCACCGCTCTGGGTGGAATCAAGCGGGCAACCTCAGTCACTAACCTGCCTTCAATGTTCAAGGCTTTCCAGGTTGTTTGTCAGATCATGGTCACCGATCAAGCAAAAATTGATTATACAGGGTGTCTCAAAACTCAGTATCAAGATTTTAGGGGCGTATTTGCCAGGTCAAAATAAGCCTTTTTTTTCCTATAAGCATGTGTCCGCAAACGCTTCGTCACCGATCTACAGAGTGTTAAATTTTCAAAAAAATTTTATTTTTTCCTTCATAGCTCTTTTAGTTTTTGAGATATTAAGATAAAATTTAAAACATAGATTACGCTTTAGGGCTTACATCATCTAGTATACCGAGTGATTGTAAGAATCTACAGGGAGATATTTTTTCAGGGGTCATGCTCCCTTTTCTCCGCATAAACTTTTTTATAGTGCGCTGCTGGCGGATTCTGAAATATGCAGTACATTCTTTGTTTTGTTTATAAACTTTTTTATCTCTTATAATTTTTATGCATCTAAGATCGTTATCGAGAAAAAAATTTAAACAAATTTTTGTAATTAGCTACATTTAATTAACATTTATAACAACAGGGGGGAATAAATACCACAATGAAAACAAAAGACGCTATACTTATTTGTTATAAGATTATTTAAACATTACCTCAAAAATAAGAAACTTAATCAACTTTGACTTTTTATAAAAGATGCTGGAAATGCCCTCCTCTTTCTGCGATACAACCCTCTACTCTTCTTCTCATAGACTGCCGTACGCGTTCTAATATTCCGGGATTATTTCTTACCGTTTGAAAGGCATCCATAATTCGTCCAGTTAGAACTTCGATGGAAGGCACTGGTCCTGCATCATAAACTAGACTCTTTACATGCCCCCATAAAAAGAAGTCCAGCGAGTTGCAATCTGGGGACCGTGGGGGCCAAGCAATTGGACCTGCTCTGCCAATCCACCGATTGGGAAACACTGTGTCTAAATAATCGCGGACGGTGACTCGAAAATGAGGGGGGGCCCCATCGTGCATAAACCACATTTGTTGACGAACGTGTAAAGGCACATCCTCCATTAATGCAGGCAATTCATTCTGTAGGAAGTTTAAATATGTGTCACCATTTAAAATTCGCGGTAAAATAAAAGGACCAATTAAAGTATCTCCTACTATTCCTGCCCATATGTTTACGCTAAACTGTTCCTGGTGTCGAGATTCTCTGATCATGTGTGGATTTTCTAGTGCCCAAATATGAACATTGTGGTAATTCACTACTCCGTCGCGTGTAAATTGAGCCTCGTCGGTAAAAAGGATACGAGATAAAAATTCAGGATCCACAGTACACTTGCGCAGTATCCATCTGGAGAACTGCAAGCGCTGTGGAAAGTCTCGAGGAAGCAAACCTTGGACGCGCTGAATATGATATGGGTATAGCATGTTTTCGTGTAAAACCCTCCAGACAGTTGAACGGGAAACATCCAAATGCCGTGCTATTTGTCGAGTACTCATACCAGGGTTTTCGTCGATAACATTTAAAATCTCTTCATCAACTGACGAAGCGTTTGCGGACACATGCTTATAGGAAAAAAAAGGCTTATTTTGACCTGGCAAATACGCCCCTAAAATCTTGATACTGAGTTTTGAGACACCCACTATCACTAGAAAGAGTTCAAAGCACCATGGATCTGGGAACCGTGGAATGGAATGGAAACAACAACGCCCTTATTACCTATTTGAATGGATGGCTATTTAATTTAAAAATGTTTCGTTACTATAGAAATAAAAAGAGTTGGGTTGTTGTTGCCAAGTTTAAAGAGTACTTTGTAATTTGTGCCCAAGTGGCTAAAATTATATTTTTTAGTAATTGTATTTCCAATTAGTTAATTTAATGTCATCATCCCTCAATGAAATCAAAGAAAAACTTCAGTGGTTTCATTTGCCAGAGAAAACCAGCCTCAGGATGACGTCCAAAATCCCTTTATCGTTTGGGTAAATTTTTCGTCATATTTTTATTTATACAGGGTGCGTCAAAAAAGCTGGACGTATGTCATTTTGTATTTTTTCAATGAAAACCCATAATTTTTTTCGTATTTTTTTGTATTACACACCCTATAGCCAAATCTAACAGTTTTTAAAATATCGAAACATTTTAAATACGACTTCATGTTCAGAATTCGCTTTGTTACATTTTCAAACTTTAAATACATCACGGTCGTAGGCGGCTTATACCCATCCTCATAGAAACGAAACAGTCACAAGTTAATTTATAATTTACTTTAAAATGGTGTATACTCTCCATGAAAGGACAGAAATAACTTTCATGTATGGCGCTGAAAATCGTTGAGCTCGCAGAACAGCTCGAAGATTTAACGACATACACCCTGACAACATGTAGGTCACAGGTATGTGAGCTGGTAAGGAAGTTTGAAGAAACCGGCTCCGTATGCAACCGAGTTAATAAACAAGCAAGGGTTCTGGATGAAGGTACGCAAATTGAAATATTAGGTTATTTCGCTATGAATCCATCTACGTCAATTCCAAAAGTATTACAATTAACACACGTTTCAGTAGGTTCCATTCACAAAACTTTGAAACTAAATAAGTGTTTTACATAATATAAAATACAAATCCTTCAACAACTCAGCGAAAACGATTATGACAGAAGAATTGAATTTTGCGAAACAATGACTCCGACAGAAGAATTGAATTTTGCGAAACAATGACTCGGGTGATTCAAGCCGACCGGAATTTTGTTAAAAATGTATGTTTCAGTAATGAATCAACTTTCTTCTTGAATGGATTCGTGAATAAACATATGCCAGAAACGGACAGACTTTCTTTATAACCTATAAAAACAACGTTTTAAAACGCTCTACTGTAAAAAACGAAAAATGTGACAGCAGTTTTTGTGGTGTTTATATGGAATAAGAGAAAATGCTTAATGAGCTCATTTATCTACTCTGTATACTTAAACTATGAGTAAAGAATAAAAAAATAATTCAATAAACATACAGGGTAATGGAAAAAGCTTGCATCATTTAGGTACCTGTCTTTTTAATTTTAAATAATGAACGGTTTATATAAACACATATTAAATCGCAACCCACTTGTTGTAATCCTTTCCAATAAATATTAAGTTGACACAAATTAATTATTTGTCAACATGCATAAATTGCCAAATATATTTTTAACGTGTACCCGAGCGTACATTTGTTAAATCGTTATAAATCGTGGAGATTACAGTAATACATTAAAGCAGCAAAATTTAATGAACTTTGCAATTTATTTAGATTTCCCTCCCAAAATAAAATTAACAGTTGACAATTCCCTAAATACCCGTAAATATTTGGTAATTATAATAGTTTCATGTCATTTATCAACGGAGATACATAGACACCATACATGTTTAATGTTGAAATAGCGAAATAAATAGATAACGTTAAAACAAATAAAGGTACTTGCTATACAGGGTGTTTCATAAAGGGTGGCCACCGGCCATATCTCGACAACTACTGGGCATAGAAATTCGGGTAAAAAAAACACCAGTGGCCAGGAGAAAATCCCGGAAATTATTTTCAAACTTCCGGGGGTTGCAGCAAGAGGCACATTTAAAAAGTAAATATTAAAATTCTAAATTTCTCCGAAACTTCTACATTAAAGGTATGGGGAGGCTGTTGTACCTAGAGCATAGTTTAGCTAGGAACTATTTAGATTCTATATCGTCGGCTTACTGCCAAAACAAGATAAGTATATTTTTACCATTTTTGCGTTAAGTGCATTTTCGTAACCAAGATGGTTATTAAAGTATACTGCAAAAACCAGATAAGTGTTGGACAATGGAAAACTACTGAAAATGTAGTCTTGTTTTAGCAATAATTCATTTTGCTCAAAACTGTACAGCTAAAACAAGTTAAGTGCACATTTAACAAAAAGTAAGAATTTCATATGCAAAAAGGGAATTAATTCTTCTGGAAAAACAGGTTAGATGCCATTTAAATTATTTTTGGCTGCTGAAGTTTAGGAGATTGTTAGAATGACTATGCGTATAAAACAGATAAGTGTCAATTATCTCATTTTTGCAGTGTATTTCATCGTTATATTTGAGTGCAAAACCAGATAAGTGTCACTTATCTTTTTTTTCCTGAATTATCTGACGAACACCTAGACTGCCGAACTAAATTAAAACGGCGCTTATCTTGTTTTTGCTGCAACGTTTTTTTTATAGCACACGGCTATGTAAACATAACCTGAAATATTAGTGTATGTGTATGCATATCGCTGCCTGAAAACATTGGTTTTATACTTGAAGCAAGTGATTTTAAGGTTGTAAAATAATATTAAATTGGTTATTGGTATTACGAATTAGTAATTAGTGACAACAATCATGTCCTTGCGCAGTGCACTGATGGTTAAGATGGCATTGGATCAGCAGAAAGACACAGGTTGGTGTATTTTATAAGCGAATAATATTGCGAATCAACCTCTTTTTAACACGCTATTATTAGCTTTAATTGATTGTATGTATGTATGTAAATAAGTATGTCTGTAACAAATCTAAGAAGTCGGTTTTCACCTATTTCTAATTATCGTATCCAGCTGAAATTTTGCACAAATGTGTAGTTCCGATGAAAATACAATAATTTGGTAAGTTTGTTCCTATATCCTGAAAGTTCATAAGGATTATAAATTAATTTTGGTATTCACTTTTTGCCTTTTTTCTATAAGCAGATGAAATTTTATGGTAAATTTTTTGTTTGAAAATAATTTTTTACTTTTTTCTTCGTTCTACTATTAAAGCGTGTTTTTTAGTATTTTAAATTAATATTTTTATTATAGAGGCAAGTTTGAATGTCGAAAGCGGTCAACTTTGCAAAAAAATAGAAAACGTTGCGAATAACGGTAACGGAACCCTGTTTAAAGAGAGTAAGCCAGGCCCGTCTCAAGAGCATTTGCCTACATTTAATAATATAGCCGACTTGTCGTCTGATTTAAATTCAGATCAGGAGCAGGAGGCCGCTGAGATGCTAGAGTTTTTTAAGGATTCAGATAAAAGATAAAGATTATGTTCCAGAGTCACCTGCTGTAGAAAATGAATCTGATACTGGTATGTATTTAATTTAATTATTGATAATGATCCTATTACATACCCCCTTTTAAAAAACGTTATGGCAAGGAACGAAACGCGTTATATAATATATATTTTTTTTATCATATTAGATTCCTCGGATAACGAAAATGTTCCTGCAGTAACTGATGATAAAGTAAGAACTCGCTGGAAAAAGCCACGGCCTGAAAATTGTAAAAAAAAACATCGCCAAAAAAAGACGGATTGAGAATAAAGCACCGAAGTTTATTGACTGTAAAAAATGTAGATTTAAATGCAGTGCTACAATTTCAGAAGAAAAAAGAGAGGTGTTATGTCAAAACTTCTGGGCCTTAGATTTTACCCGCCGAAAAGACTTTATTCTTAATAACGTGGACAGTCACAGGCCAATAAGGATAAAAAGTAATCCCTCCGGTAAAAAGAAACCACGTATTGCTTCAAAAGAATTCTATTTTAATGTAGACGATAAAAAATTACGAATCTGCAAAGCTTTTTTTACACAAACTCTTTGCATTAGCAAAGAGGTAGTTGAGCATGCGTTCTTAAATAAGGGTAAAGGTCAAATATTTATAGGAACCGATAAAAGGGGTAGAGGACCGTCAAAAAAACAAAACAAAGATTGAAGATATTGAAAAGGTAAAGCAACATATTGAAAGCTTTCCTGTAATGGACTCTCACTATACGAGAAGTTCTTCAAAACGGAAATATTTAGATTGTAAATTGAGTATAACTACAATGTACTCAATGTATAAACAATTGAGGCGTTGTTTTCAAAAACAACATAAGTCCAAAATTGTCAAAATCGAGTTATCAGCGGCATCTAGTAGAGTTTAATGTAAGCTATCCGATGACATAAATAGTTTTGCTAAAAACGACACCTGTGCCGAGTTATTGCCGTTCAAAATCTGGCTAGTTCGGCAAAAACAACATATCTCGCGTACTTTCATAAAACCTAGTAAATCAAGTTGCTATGTTTTACTTTAGTTTTCATTTTCTAGTTCCTTTAGTCGAGTTCTATCTTTGGCTACTTACAACTTTTTTGTCGACCTACCCAATCTTGAGTTATTTGACCAACTGTTTTAGTAAATTGATTTCAAGTAATTTTTTGGCAAACTTAAATCGAGTTACCTATCATATTTTGTTTTCTTTTTACCTAATAATTTACTTTACCATAGTAAAAGTTAGTAACTCAACTTCTCTGAACAATAAATTTCAATTTGCCAATTTTTTGTGTCACTTGCACATTTTATGAGTAAATCTAGGAAAAATTGCCATAATAAAACCTAGCAACTCCACTTACAATATCACTATAACAAAACATTTAAACAGCAAGTCAAGTTACAAACAGCTTTGTTTCGAGTTCAAGCGTCAGTTGCGCTTTAAGAGTCGTGAAGTAAAGAGACCGTTAAAGAATTTTTATTGCTTGTGTATCGTACGACAGAAATGTCCAACAGAATTAAAATAATTATGGATATGGCTCTTCAGACAAGGTATGTATAAAGGTTTATAATAAATGGTTTGTTCTCTATGCAATTATGTATTTTTGTTAGCGTTTTTTCAGGGCCGTTCTTAGCCATTCCACTTTTGTGCAATCATGAAAAATGCCTCAACAAATATTTTTAATTATATTACCAATTAAAAATTATGCGTTTCAAAGTTCCGAACGATATTGACGTCGACCGTCCCTATATTTGGCCGCCTTTATGCACGCTCAACCTACACACTGCTAAGGACGGTCCTGCGTTTTCCCAAATTAGCTCTTAAGACAGATATTTCTTTACAGCAATCCCAATGATTCTGCTGAGGAATCAGACATGCAGGAATCTCCCGTAGATGATTCTGACAAAGATCCAGATTTTGATCCCGAAAATGCAGACCCTTCTGTAAAAAGAACCTTACCCAAATACTTTACAGAGAAAGATTTTTCTTCTGTAGCTGTAGATGTTGAGCAGCCCAATACCAAACGAATAAAACTTATGTATTATAAAGAGAAGGGAGATGTGTTTCCTAGTCCTGAAATATGGGAAACTGAAGGATTGAGAGATAACCACACATACATGAACCTCGCTTGCGCAAACTGGAAAAATGTTTCTTTGCACGACCGAAACTCTGCTCTACAGGACACAAATTATGCTTTAGAGAACACAATTACCAAAGATATTACTAATATACCGCTTAAAATGAATACTAATTTTGATCTTCAAGAAAAGGAAGAACAGAACACAACTACCAAAGATATTACCAATATACCGCTTAAAATGGATACTAATTTTGATCATCAAGAAAAGGAAGATTTAAAGAAAAAAAAAATGTTATCGCCTTGTAAGAAAACATGCAGGAAAAAGTGCTTTGACAACATTTTGGAGATTCAAAGAAAAACCATATTTGACCATTTCAATAGTCTAGATTTTGCTAACAGACAAATATTTTTGGAAAAGCATATTATAGCGAAAAACGAAGTAAAATATCGAAAAGTTGACGCTGAAAATACAAGACAGTTTACAGTTTCGTATAGGTTACCCATTACTACCGAAAATACAGCAGGTGAGGCTGCTGCAAGTCAAAGGACAACTTCTTACATTGTGGTTTGTAAACCCATGTTTCTTCGTACTTTAGGCTGCAAAACAGATGGAATTATCACATCCTTTCTTAGAAGAATTTCCAATGACCTACCAGATCTTAAAGATAAGCGGGGAAAAGTGCATGCTAATAAAATGAAGCAAATTGCAGAGCATAACTATTCCGATATAAAAAATCATATAGAGTCATATCATCCTCAGATAAGTCATTATAATCAAGCTCATGCACCTAACAGAAGATATCTGCCTTCAGATATAACTATACACTAAATGCATAAAGATTATAATACAAAATACAAGTATGTTTGCTACGAAACATACAGAAAAGTATTTGAAAATGAAAATATCGGGTTTTCAACACCAACACAAGATGAATGTGGCTTGTGTTCCATTTATAATCACCACAATCATCCGCAGGAAGACGCCTCTTTAGAACAAAAATCCCCAAATTCTACTTCTTGTACAACTTGTGACAAGTATAATATACATAAAAGACGATATACGAGTGCTAGAAAAATGTACAATCAAGATACCTCTGGAAATACTGACAATAATACCGAAATTTATACGGTCGATATGCAAAAAGTATTACTTTTACCAAAAATGACAATCAAAAATTCATTCTTTGTCAGCAGACTTGTCGTTACACACGAAACATTTGCCAATTTAAACCCAGCGGGATCACATAAATGCATAATGTGGCATGAAGCAATAATGGGAAGAAAAGCTCCAGATGTCGCGTCAGCTTACTATAATGCTATCACAAAGTTAGATGCTGCAACACGACATGTTGTTTTCTGGGCAGATAACTGCACCTCCCAAAATAAGAATTGGACTCTATTTACGGCTTGCCTTATCTTTGTAAACGCAGAATGGAGCCCAGAAACAATAACTTTTAAGTACTTTGAACCTGGGCACAGTTTCATGAAAGCTGATTCATTACATGGGCAAATTGGCAAAAATTGGAAAAAAACAAAAGAAATACTCGATTTTGAAGATTTACAGCAATTAATTAAGATTTCAAATAAATCAAATGTTGTAATTACACTTAGGGCTGAAGACTTTAGGCTATTTGAAAATGGATGCATGCAACGAAAAAAAGACAGCAATTCCAATTCCATCCCCAAGATTTCTGACATTAAGTGTGCACAGTTTAGGAAGGGCTCAAAAAAACTATATTATAAGGTCGAATTGGAAGAATCTGATTTCAGGAGTACGTCAATTTTAAAACCAAAGTTTAAATTGGAACTACCAAACAAAGTAACATGCAATAGGGGTGTAAACACAAAAAAAGAAAGCAACCATTTTGAAAGAGCTTTTGCCATATATGCCACCGAGAAAACAAATTTTCTGGAATGACTTGCCCAACTCAGATGTTAATGAAGATTTAGGAAAATCATGTTTGGAACTTCAATAGTTTGTTCGTGTTTTTATTTCTCTTAAATATCGAGTATATGAAAATAAATTTGTTAAGAAACTTTTGTATTACTTTACTGAATAAAAAGCTTGTTATAGATTTTATGTTTTTATGTATTAAATTTATACAAATTAAAATTTTAATGTTCCCCAGATTACCTAGCTCACTATACTTCATTCATAATTTTTTCTAGACTAAGTCGTTTAACTAGTCAACATGCAAAATGTTTAAAAATAAGCTTCCTTGCAAAGTCAACATACAACTTTTTATAACTTATGGATTCTTCCTTATGCTTATGTAAAGTCAACTTACTTTATTTGAGTAGCAAATACCACGCAAAACAAAATAGCAAATTGATTTACTGACTTTTACTAGGGTAATGTATATCAATTGGAGTTACCTAGTAACTATAAATTTACTATTAACACTTTTTTCTAAAAGGGTATATTATTTTCCACAATATTTAAAAAAAAGCTCAAGAACTTACGTAAGTATGTTAAATCCTGACACAAGAATTTTTTTTCTAAGTAATATTATGACTAACTGAATTTTAAAATTTTTAAATACTCATACCGAAAAGTTGCAATTTTGGAGTTACTAGGTTTTACTATGGCACGCGAGATATGTCCGCGTCGTTTCTAGTAAAAAGAACATAAGTCCAATACATTTGCTGTTTTCGTTGGAATTCAACATTTCTAAGCGTATCGCTTGTTTACAAATAATAATTCAGTCTATACGTTGTCGTTGACCGTGTTCTAAGGGTGCTGCTGTTCAAAATAGTTTAAATATGGACGTAGGTAATAACAATGGTATTGAACCTGTGATTGAACAAACTAAGTGGCCCAGGAGAAAGCCGAAAAAATTAAGAAAAGACTTTGGAAATAAGGGATATAAACCATAAAAACAAACTAGTTCCAGCACGTGTTACCGGTGGTAATTGCAGGTATGTGATTTTTTTATTGTTTACTCTTTAGTTGCTGTTTTGTGTACATTTATTATTTAGTAGGTATTAAAATAAAATTACTAAATACAGGATTCAAGAAGTAGTCCATTTTCTGTGGCGAGATTATTAAAGAAAACAAGGTCTGTCTATACCACCAAACTAAAATTTTTATTTGCCCCTTTAAGGTGAAAAAAGGATTAAAGAGTGTACATAATTTAATGTAATTTTAGGTTGTACTAGTTTCAACTTTAGTCAATGTCATCATCAGCAACCATACATGACATGATGACATCATATCATGACTATAAATGATTCCATTTGGAATTTTTCCTCTACTACAATTTTCGCATCTAATTTCCTTCATTTCTGAAAGTAGCATCGTGTAGGTGATTGTCTTCTGTCGAGTCCATTTGCTGCATAAGGTGCACGTTATGGCCATGTATTGTTGAACCACTTCGTTCCTCCCCTTTTAATTTGTTTTAGTTCGTTTATTTAGGTACATCCTAAACATAATTCTTAATTGTATGGTTGCTGATGATGACTTTGACTAAAGTTGAAACTAGTACAACCTAAAATGACATTAAGTTATGTACACTCTTTAATCCTTTTTTCACCTTAAAGGGACAAATAAAAATTTTAGTTTGGTGGTATAGACAGACCTTGTTTTCTTTACTAAATACAGGTTTATTTTTTCTTTTAGATGCAGGCTTCTGAAGTGTTATGAGAAAATTCATGAAGATTGGCGACCGAAAATTTTGCAGGATTTTAATAATATGAAATCAAAAAACGCACAGGATTCTCATTTAACTGGTTTAATCAAGTTGAAGCTTATTGGTAGGCGCAGAACAAGGCGTAACACTCCAGAAGAAAGGCAAAAACCACATGCATCATCTTATTCGTTCAAAATAAGATATGATGGAAAAGAGCTCTTGGTATGTAAAACTGCTTTTATGCATTTACATGGTATTACTCCAGGTAGATTACGAAGAATTCAAAACCATTTAGTTTCTCATGGTAAAGCACCAAGCGATTTAAGAGGGCGTCATTCTAATCGCAATGCATATCCGGAGGAAGTACTCCATGCAATCGAATGTCATATTAACAGTTTCCAACCACGACAGTCCCATTATACCCGGCGCAAAAATCCAGAACGTATGTTTTTAAGTGAATCTCTGACAGTTAAAGAGATGTATACCTAAACTGTTTTTGAGAGAATATTTTTGGAATATTCCCTATAAAATTTACTGGCACATTTTTAAAAGTAGATTTAATAGTAAATTTGGGTTTCCGAGATCCGACACTTGTGCCGAGTGTGACTCTCTATTGCATAAACTTAACGATAGAAAGAAAAGGGCACGCTTTTAGTCCAAAAAGAGGTACATCTAAGAAAAGAACTATAAAAAAGGGTTATAAAAGTAAAGCTCAAGCTGGAGAAGTACTTTGTTTTACTTTTGATTATATGCAAAATCTTCCGTTACCTCATATCCCTACAAACCCTGTATTCTTTTCTCGGCAATTGTGGTATTATGTATTCGGAATTCACGATTTAGCAAACAATGATGGTATCATGTACACCTACCATGAAGGTCAATGTAAAAAGGGTGCAAATGATGTTACTTCAATGCTTCTCCATTATTTAAATAACAGAAACTTACATTCCCGCAATTTGGTACTATTAAGCGACGGATGTTCAGGTCAAAATAAGAATTATGTAATGCTCCATTTCCTTTATATGCTTGTACATGGTTTCAAAATATTTGATAAGGTGGAATACATTTTTCCCATGAGAGGTCATTCATACTTACCAAACGACCAAGATTTTTCACTGATAGAGAAAAAAAAGAGAAAAGTTGGGAAAGCTGAAGTACCGGAGGAATGGGACAAACTTATTCTAAATGCTCGTGCACACCCTTCGCCTTTTAATTTGGTAAAGGTTAATGTGTCTCACATGTATAATATTAAAGCAGCGACAGAACCATTCTTTCTTAAAACTGCTAAACCTCCTGTAAAAATAAAGGATATTCGAATGTTAAAAATAGAAAAAAAATCACCATTGATTTTCCTAAGAGATAGTTACCACGGCCCATGGAGATCCAGTATTGTACGTAACAAAGTTCCCATTCCTGAAGGATTAGAGCTTAATATTCTATACGACAGACCTAATGAAATAGCTCCGGTCAAAATACAGAACCTTAAAAACCTAATGGGATTTCTTGAGAAGCCAGGAAACAAAATATTTTATGAAACTATATTTTCTTGCAGTAACGGTAATGCTACAGAAAGACCGATAGACCTCGATAACGAAGATAACAGCAGCGGCTGTGAAGATTAAGCATGCTATGCTTATTTCATTGTATTTTCGTATCTTTTGTGAGTAATAAAAAAGGTTCTTAATATTATGGCTTTTGTTTCTAAGAAAAACAACATATGTCACTTTAATTCTGTTAAAAACAACATAGGTCCAACTTTTTTTTTCATTTTTCTGCTAAATAAGAAATGAGTTAATTGAATAATTACCGGCTAAACCCAACCAGCCAATGTTCAAATTTTTATATATGATTATTTAAAGAATAACTATAACGGTTACCAAGATAAACGGTTTTTATCGATTTTCTCAAAACAACATTTTTGAACTTATGTTGTTTTTTAAATCAACGCCTCAATTATGTGAGCAAGATGGTACATCACCTGTATCTTCTATCACTTATAGACGCATTTTTTGTAATAATTACAACTACTCTTTCTTTACTCCAAAGAAGAATCAATGCCATATCTGTACACAATACAAGACTAATGATGAACAAAAGAAAAAGCAATTCCAGCAGGAATATGAAGAAGACATAACTCGAAAAGAGGATTGTTACACAGCAAAAGCAAGAGACAAAGCTAGAGCTATAAACGAGGCCAATTTTGTATGTGCTACATTTGACTTGCAATGTGTGCTTCAAATACCAAGCAGCGACGTAAGTCCAATGTACTACAGTCGAAAAATGTGCACTTATAATTTGACTGTGTATGAGCTAGCACCGCCAAATAATGCGTTTTGTTATAGCTGGACAGAGCTTCATGGAAAAAGAGGTAGCTTAGAAATTGGCACCTGCCTCTTTAGTTACATTAATCAGCTTCCCACTTGTGTAACAGAGTTATCATTGTTTTCAGACACTTGCAGTGGTCAAAACATGAACCAAAAAGTTACCGCTTTGTTACTCTATTTGGTTCAAAAAAATCCCAACCTAATGATTATAGAACAAAAGTTTCTGGAAAGTGGAAAAAAAAAAACCTCCAAACAGAATTTGGAATCTGGACAAGACGGGACTAAGCACCGTCCAGTCGCAGTCAAAAATTGTTTCGCCTAGGGTATTAACCAGCTAGGTAGTGCTACTTCGGCTGACAGAGGACAACTAGTTACTATACCACGTTTCTTAATGTCAGAGAGTAATAAATCATTATTGAACTATAAACCCCAGTGATTTTCGCCGTAATTATTTCATATAACATTCAGAGTTGCAAAAATCGTTGAAATGTGTTCAAATATGACTGGAGTCGGACAGTCAACAATTTACTCACTTGTGCACGAGGATAAACGCGGCCCCATCAGGTTACCAAAGAGAAGAACAGGAAAAAAATAAACTGTAATAAATGAGGATGAAAAGACTGCCATCAGAAGAATCATACGCTCCTTTTACTTAAAAAGCCGGCCGCCATGCTTTGATGTGATAATTTAAACCATAAACGGAGTGATTGGCCTTTTTGAGCATGAAAAGAAAAATAAAAATCGTTTTTTGCTACTACTACACATACTGGCGAGCTGCAGTGGCTCGTCGTGTATTTCTGCCATGCACCGCTCTGGGTGGTATCAAGCGGGCAACCTTAGTTGAGCACTTGCCATGAAAATATTTGTAAAATAGACTCAAGTCGCCAACACGCCTTCGATTGTGGTCACCAGATTGTGGTCACCGATCAAGCGAATGGCTCTTCTTTAAATGGAATCTAGCAATCTCAGGGTATGTTTAGGAGCAGAGCCCCAAATATGCGAAAAGTACTCCAGCGATGGTCGAATTTGGGCTTTATAGAGCATCAAAAGTTGTTGGGGTGTATAGAGGTTCTTAGTTCGGAAAAGTACTCCAAGCTTCTGCGAGGCTGCCTTAGCAATGGCCGCAACGTGACTATGCCAAGACATATGACTATCCAAATTAACGCCCAATAAATGAATTGATGAAGCCAAGGGAATCGAGTGTCCCGCCATTACTATATCCGGTTCTTCAACATTAACTTTTTTAGAAAAGACTGCCGCCTGGGTCTTTTTAGCGTTAAATTCTACTTGGTTACTGTCTCCCCAAGACAGAATTTCTTCCAAGTCTTTGTTGAGATGTGAGACCTCTTGCTACCTATAGAGATGTGCATTGGCAGCCGATGTCCGAGCATCCAAAGTAAAACATGAAACAACTGTGCTATCATCAGCGATATATAGGATTTTCAGTTTTTTCCAAAAGATCGTTAATGTATAGTAAGAAGAGTGTGGGCGACAATACAGAACCTTGAGGGACTCCGGCGTTGATGTTAAACGTGTCTGAAAGAAATCCGTCCATCGCCACTCGCAGATAACGTTCATTAAGAAAGCTCGACAGCCATGAACAAAATTGAACCGGCATTCCGTATGCTATCACTTTAGTTAGGAGCCTGTCATGCCATACTCGGTCACGGGCCTTGGAAATATCTAGTGCTACCGCCCGGGACTCTTACTGGCCACTGTTTCAGAAGAACAGCGGCTACTTTGCTCGCAAATAACGGTGGCGACCTCATGCAAATTAAGTGCTTAGGAGGCTGGAAATCGAACCCTTACCTACTGCGTGAAACTGCGATATCCTTTACTCCACCATCACAACTTCTTATTATTTTCTTTTTATGTTACCTTCGAAATTGTTGGAAAACATTTTTTCCCGCGATCTGGGACATTGTATAAATATGTTTCTGATGCCAATCGGTCCATGCGTCTCCCGGCCTAGTACTCATCTCACCCAAAAATATTTTCCTTTTAATAATTTCCTCATAAAAAACACAAAGACAAACATCTGGCAATAACGCACACGCAACAGCGTCACCTTGGCTAAAACATGTTAAGAAACCGGCAGGGAGACCCGCTCAAAAGCCAGTCTCATTTTCTGGCCCGGAATTAGCGCACCCCAGTAGTTATCTGTAACCTGTATATCTGTGCTATTACCTAGCTAACAATGGCAGACATTTTGAACATCTCATATTGTGGGCTTTGTTCAATTTTACAGGACGTTTTATTTAAAATTCCAAAGTTTTTTTGGAACCTGTATAGTTACAGAAACGTTTTTATCTTTTCACGATGTACCACTTTTAGCTATAACCACGTGCTAGTTTCCTCAACAATATATTCACTAGTTTTTAAAATATTTGCAATATTACAGACTCCTTTCACGCCCTGTACATTTTACTAGAACACAATTTTACTTTCTTTCATATCATCTAGTTTGCAAGCTTGAATATTAAGCTATTTCTTAGTATTTTCAAAAGCTTACCTAAACCTATCTACTTTTTAATGTTGCTTCTTAAACTACAGACGCGTGGTCGTCTCGACCTTTCGATCTTCTGAATTGACCATTTTGTAGCCACACCTACTTTTACACAGCTAAGCGTTTCAGTACTTGTTCGGCTGTTAGATTCACGGTTGCAGTGTGTCGTGTTTCTGTAGGCAGTTTTTAACTTGATAAATGATATTCAAAATATTCGCGGGTCAAAAAGGTGTCAGGTGTGTATTCACGATCTGGTTTTATATTCTATCAAAGAGTAACATTATGTTACTCTTTGATTCTATATTAAAGTTAATTGTTTTAGAATTTATTATGATGACCAACACAAAAAGGGTGAAATATGGGGACAAAAATTATGAGGAGACATTGCCAGGCGCGTAGCCACGTAGCCCATTGATCCATTTCGTTAACTTAATAAATCCCTTTTTAACTTTTAAAATAAAATAATCCTTTCCTTTAATCTGAAAGAATACATCCGTTTAAAATGATAACGTGGGCAACAACGCAGTTTTAAGAATATTATTCAGAATTCTGTAATTTTATCTACGTCACGTCCATTATTTTTTTTAGACTAAATACTATTAAAGAAAGAACTAAGATATTTATGTAAAAGTCGTGTTACTTATTCCAATAAATTGAACTTTAAAAAGGTAAGTTAAAGTAAATAGTATTTAGATGCGTTGATGGATGCGTAATGCAGCATGCAGCATGTCGAAACTTGAAATACTTTTAAAATATGGTTATGTTCTTGCATTCTTACCGGCCGGCAGCGAAAAGTAATTTTTTAACGTTGCCATATCTTTTTATAATTTTTGCATTATCTCGCTAAACATTTTTCTTCATTTTTAGCAAAATGTCTGACAAGGACAAGAGAAAAAAAATCAATACGCTCGATTTCTTTATTATAAAAAAACAAAAAGCAGATGATAATCAATTAAATAGCATACCCTTGCCCTTTCCTGCCTTGCAATCTAGTACAACAGATTCAGAAAAACCATGTACCAATCCTTGTCCTCACTCAGAGATGAACACACAGAACATATTAATAGTATTTATGATATTGCGCATTTTGCCGAACAAAAAGTTAATAATATTCAGAATATTTCGAGCGTTTGGAAACCACCGGTAACTTTTAAATTTCCAGGTTCAGGCAAGAGAAACCTTAAATTTCAATATAATTGGTTTCATCGCTGGAATTGGCTGGTCTACTCTCAAAAAGAAGATGGCGCATATTACAAATTTTGTGTTTCTTATGCGGAAAGAGGCGTAGTTGGAAATCAGGATCTTGGCAAACTTGTTAAAAAGCCTTTTAATAATTGGAAAGATGCTATTGAGATATTTGATAAACACCAAAAAAATGATTATCATAAATTCAGTGTTACAAAGTGTAGTAATCAGGAGCTAATTAAAAATGAAAAACAACAGTCTGTTGATGTTCAAATTGATATTGCATTAAAAAATAAAATTGCAGAAAATCGGGCAAAAATAATGCTCATAATTGATGCAATTATTCTGTGTGGTCGACAGGGTATATCTTTAAGAGGGCATGATGATTCTGGGCCGATAGATAGTCATGAACATCCAATGAAGAATGAAGGTAATTTTAGAGCTATTTTGAGAACTAAACTTAAATCAGGTGATGAAAATTTACATAAACATTTGCAAAATATGTCAAAGCCCGACAATGCAAAATGAAATCATTACAATTTATGAAAAAAAAATCACACAAAAAAATTGTCGCCAAACCACAAGAAGCAAAATTTTACTCTATACTCGCAGACGAGTCCAGTGATATATCTGGAATTGAACAGTTTTCTTTATGTTTTAAGAAGTAGTCCATATTCTGTGGCGAGATTGTAAATAGAAATAAAGGTGTGTCTTTACCACCAAAAATAACTTTATTATTTATTAGTATAACTATATAACATTCACCTGGCAACAGGAAGAAAATTGAAAATCAATAATCTAATGTCTTAAATTTCAATTTTTATTTTTTTATTTTAATTAATATAACAAGTGAATAATGACGCCTTGGTGAGTACATAATTAATAATATTATAACAAATATAACAAACCGTTAAGTTGTGAGACTAAATGTCTTATTGCTATCTATGAGTTTCTAAAATTTGAAATTTTCTCTTTTCAGATGTATTCCCACTTTTATAAGAAATGACATAGTCTCGTTTTGACAATTTTTTTAAAGAATTGCAATTTCATTTAATTTCATTCACACATAATCTAATCCACCATAACACTAAACATGTCCCCTCACTAAGACGGTTTCATTAGAAAAAAGAATGAATTGATATGTTAAAATTCTTCTTTTACAACATGTTTTGACTTTAACATTGCTTAAATCACTCTACTATGATTAAGGTCCTTTATTCTACTTGCGTATAAATCAACTCCTACGTTTACATGGAGATATACCGTTCTTATACTAAGCTCCTGTCGATTCCAATGGTTGCATAATCTGCATTATATTATATTATATTATTGAATCACCCCCCTGCTTCCCCAACTGTTTGAACTACTTTTCATATTAAAAATCTCTTAAATGGTTAGTTGCTAAGGATGACTTTTTCTAAAGTCGAAACTAGTACAACACATACGTTAAGAAATTTAATTTAATTCATCGTTATTTTATGTATTTTCTTTAACCCTTGTTTTCTACCCTAGAGGGGCAAATAAAGTTATTTGGTGGTAAAGACAGACCTTTATTTCTATTTTCTTTATGTGTTAGGTTCTTTAATAAAAAGCTGTTACAAATTGAAGAGCATTTCCTAGGCTTTGTTCCAGTAGTCGATTTAACTGGCCAAGGACTGGGCAACACATTACTACAAACATTAGAAAAGTTTGGAATCGACTGTTTATATTTATTTGGGCAAGGATATGACGGTGCTTCGGCAATGAGTGGTCATGTACGTGGTATCCAGGCGTATGTTAGATTTAAGTTTCAATAAGTTTCTACCTGTATAGTAACACTGTATATTGAATTTTTAAAATTTTATTTACTGATTTATACACGAAGAAATAAAATAATATTTTTTAAAGTGGTCAAATAAGATTTAAAAGATAACATTTTGTTGGAAAACATTGAAGTACAAAAGGAGTACACTGTGAAGAAAGGAAATTTAATTGAAATATTGTGAAATAATTTTTTAGACATTTTGTGTCATAATGACAAGAAAAAGTATGCGAAAAATTACCAGTCAAATTCAAAATGATGGAGAGTCAAATATAGTACACCTGAAAAATCAATCAGATGACGAAGAAGAGTATTTACCGTTGAAATATCCAGTAAGAGCAAGCCAAAATAAATGTATGGAAAAAATTAAAAACTTTAAAATTAGTCCAGAAGATAAAAATGAAGCGGGATCGTCAAATTTAAAGGTTTGTGAAGATTGCAAACAAAATATCAATCAAAATCAAAAGTATATACAATGCAATGGCGATTGTAAAAATTGGTATCATATGAAATGTTTAAAATCACAAAAAGGTTAAATTATTAGACCAATTGATTGAAAAGAACAAAGGATTAAAATGGGTATGTGACGAATGTAAAATCAAACCTACTAATTTAGAAAATTATATTAAAGAAATAGAAAAACCAATAAATTTTATTTCTGAAAAATATGACATAATATACCAAGAAAATAAAAATGTCTCAAAAGCATTGAAGGGACTTAGTCAAAATCAAGATGAATTAAAGAAAAAAACTATATGTTTAAAACAGCATGTAGAAAATTTACAAAAAGAAATAAAAAATATTGAACAAGAAAAAGATTTTAAACCCCAAATTTCATTAAAAATTAATATTGAAATTAAAGGTGTACCGGAAAAATCAAATATTGATGATAAGGAAATAACAAGAAAAATTTTTAATCAAATTGGAATAAAAACAGAAAAAGAAGACATACCGTAGAATGGGGATATTTTGAGCATCGGGGATACATTGATCAAAACTTCGCGGTATTTTTAATGTAGAATATCTATGAAAATATTTGCAAGCGACGCATGACCTTGGTGCGGGTGCCATCTTGTACGTTCAGAATAGTTAGTACAGCTGATGGGCTCTTAGAGGCTGGACGTGTGTCGACTATTTTTCGCCGTGTTTTACGACATTGTTTTAATACAAATATTGTAATTTGCAAAACTTCAACACCACAAAAGTGCTAATAATATATCACGTGTCTGGATGTACATGGTTTAATTAGGTAGGTATTTGTGTTTATTACTAAAATTATAAAATTACAAATTTCCTAGAACTCGATTTTTGAGAGCACTTTAAAGGTTATAGTTCAACTTTGATCACCTTGCAGGCTAACATTGATCACATGATCAATGTTGCCCCCTTGATCAATGTTGCCCATTTTGTTTTTTTTTTGTCGTGTAGGACTTTTGCATTTGCAGAAATAATAGCTATTATTATTTATTATTGCTCTATATTTTTTCCAGAAGATGCCACGTCATCATAAACGTTTATTAGGAAGCCGTTCCTATGTAAACTACACCCCGGAAAAATTGGAAGAAGCTTTACAAAAAGTTGTAGATGGCACAATGAAAATTAGAGAAGCGTCTAGGACCTACAAAATACCTTTCGGCACATTATATAATAAATATAAAGGCCTACATGGAAAACCTCCTGGTCGCTCCACAGTTTTTAGTAGTAATGAGGAAGTCGCAATATTAGAAAGTGCGGCTAAATGTTCTGACTGGGGCTTTCCCCTTAATATCTTAGACATCAGAATGTTTGCAAAATATTATTTAGACCGTCGGGGCAAAACCATTGCAATGTTCAAAAATAATTTGCCAGGAGTAGACTGGGCCTATAGCCTTCTTCAAAGGCATAAGGATTCTTTTGGTCAAAGGATAGCCACCAATATTAAGAAATCTCGGGCATCCGTATCAAAAGAGACCATTGGCGAATTCTTTGATAACTTAGAAACGGCATTGGAAGGTTTACCAAACACTAACATCTTTAACTATGACGAATCAAACGTCAGCGATGATCCAGGCAAGATGCGGGGCATCTACAGGAGGGGTGTGAAGTACCCTGAAAAAATTATTAATCATTCGAAGAGTGCAACGACAATAATGGTGTGTGGTTCAGCCGACGGCACCTTATTACCTCCGTACGTAATATATAAAAGCCTACACTTGTATGATACGTGGAAGGAGGGTGGTCCACAAGGACCTCCATGTTGTAATAAGCCATGCTGCAACTTGGGTTCCAGATTTAATAGAACGGCTAGTGGCTGGCTTGATGGGGTAACATTTAGAGACTGGTTTTCCAATTGTTTTTTACCCCACGCAAAACGTTTGCCAGGAGAAAAGGCTATAATAGGAGACAATCTATCAACGCACATGGATAATGATGTCTTAAATATGTGTGCGGAAAACAATATTCGATTTATTTGTTTAGTGCCGAATTCCACACATCTATGCCAACCCCTTGATGTGGGGTTTTTCCGTGCCATTAAACAGGCCTGGCGGTCAGTATTAACTGAGTGGAAAAGCCAAAATCCTCGGTTTGGCACGGTTCCCAAATCCAGTTTCCCTACACTGTTGAAGAAATGCCTAGAAAGAATGGATGCAGTTCCTCCAAAAGCTGGAAGTGAGGTTTCCAATGAGACGAGCGCAATTAAACGCAACTTAATCAGCGCTTTTAGATCAGCAGGGATTTTCCCCCTCGACCGTTCTCAAGTATTTAAAAGATTTCCTCAGGAGGATATCGAAGAAGAAAATGTACGTGAGGACGTCGAAAGTGCTTTAGTTGCACTATTAAAAGAAAAACGATTTGGTGACGCGACTTCAGAAAAACCTACAAGAAAAAAAAGACTCGATATTTTGCCTGGACGTAGTGTTACAACCTCGTCCACTCCTCAACCTTGTTCTTTAGGGTCATCAATACAGGCCTCCGCCTCTACGTCAGTAGCAAATATGATAGATCCTTTAGATTCCGAGACACCTGGAAGAATACCGGAGGAAGACCGCGAAATCCGTGTTAATGTGGGACAGTACATTCTAGCTAAGTTTTTTACAAAAAGGGGGAAAAAAAACTATAAATATGTATGTAAAGTCATAGAATTGGCTCCTCAGATAGTGGTAATGGGGATGAAATCCATTTGTAGAAGCAAAACACAGTTTAAACTTATGGTTGATGATATCAGTGAAATCAATCAAGATGATATCCTTGAACTTTTGCCTAATCCCTTAATGGAACGTGACGAAGACGGCAACAGTTTATATACTTTTGAAAGTGAAATCAAAATAGTTGAGGTTTAGATGTTGTTAATTTATTCTAAAGTATTTTCTGATAATGTGGTTTGTAGTTTAAGAGCTAATGTTAAGTTTTTCACAGTTCAAAGACTAATTATAAAGTGTGTTTTCTATTTCAAATAAAAGATTTTTAAAAAGAAGTATTAATTTTGCCCTTATTTATCTTTAAATCAGCGAATAAAAATGGCTTAAGGTTGCCAGATAGGCTTGCCTAATTTTTTAAAAACATTTTTAATCTCTTACGTGGGGATACTTTAATATTTCATCCAAAAACCAAGGCTGATCAAAGTATCCCCAAAATAGGTATAACATTGATCAAGTGTTTTTTATTTTTTTTTTTACAAAATACTGGTTTAAAAGACATCAAATTTCAGGATCGGTAGAGAAGTGTATTCCGATATTAGTATATTTTCATTTTTAAATTTGGTTCTAAAAGAAAAATGCTATTCAACATTATATTGAAAATTTGATCAATGTATCCCCAATCTACGGTACTAGAAATTAAAAGAATGGAAAATAAAAATGAAAATATATTTAAAATAAAATTAAAAAATGAAGATATTAAAAAACAGATTTTGGAGAAGTCAAAACAATATTTTAAGAATAATGGAAAATTAACAACAGAAAAACTTAATTTAAAAGGAAATAAAAATATTAGATATATCAATGAAGAATTAACTCAAAAAATGAAACATTTATTTGGAAAGACTAAAGAATTAAAGAAAAAAGGTTTTAAATATATTTGGATTAAGAATGGGAAAATTTTTGTAAGAAAAAATGAAGAAGAAAGAGTTATAAATATTAATACAGAAGAAACATTGAAACAGCTGATAAATTTGAATAGATACTAAACATTTCGACTTAAAAATATTGAAACTACTATAATAGAGGATAAAAATGAATTTAACCGATTAAAATTAAAATCATTAAATAATTTTTTAATATATCATAATAATATCAGAAGCATTTCAAAAAATTTTGATGAAGCTAAACTATTTTTATATCAACCTAATCATGATTTTGATATAATTATTTTTACAGAAACATGGAAAATTTATAATACTGATTTATTTGAATTACCAAATTATGAACTAATTTATAATAATGGTAATATAAATCAGAAAGACGGTGTTATAGTTTATATTAAAGATGATCAAAATTACTTTTTTGATATTATATCTTTAGGTAAAATAAAAATAGTATTTATTAAAGTAGCTTTCAAAAAAGAAAAAATCAATATTATAAGTTTATATAAACCTCCATCAATTTCTACTTCAGATTTTATTTTAGATCTTAAATTATTTTTTGACAAAATTAAAAATAATTGCAATAACGAGACAGTAATTTTAATTGGAGATATAAATATTAATATATTTTCAAATTCTAATGATAGTAATGAATATTTAAATATCTTAAGTGAATACGGTTTTATATCTTTTATAAATGGAAATACTAGAGAATTTAAAAATGAAAGTTCTTGTATAGATCATATATTTATTAAAACAGCAGAAAGTTTAAATAATTTTAAATCAATGATTTTCGAATATCAAATAACAGATCATTATCCAATAATTTTAGAAAAAAATCTTGATAATGAAAATATTCAAAAAAATTCTATAATATTTAAAACATATATTAATTATTCACAACTAAATGAAAATATGAGTAAAATAAATTGGACTAACTATTATTCAATTCTAGAAACAAATAATTTAGCTAATAATTTAATAACAGAAATTAAAAAAAAATTTGAAAAATGTACATCTAAAGTTAAAATTAAAATTAAAAAAAGAAAAGAATGGATTACAAATGGTTTATTGAATTCTATAAATAAAAAAAAAATGCACTTTATAAAAAATTTAAAAAAAATAGTAATAATCATATATTACTATACCAATATAAAATTTACAAAAATAAATTAAACACATTAATAAGAGAACAAAAAATTAAATTTTATAAATCAAAAATTGATAATTCTAAAAACTCAAATATAAATCTATGGAAAACTATTAAAAATATTTGTGGTAAAAAACAAAAAAATCAAAATATAAAAGAAATAAAAATTGATGAGCATAATGTAATAAATGATGAAAAAATTATGGCAAATACTTTTATTGATTATTTTTCAGAAGTGGGTGAAAAATTAGCAAATAAAATAAAAAAAAAATACATTATTCTTAAATAATTTAAATGATAAAAATAACAATATGACATCATTTTTCTTAAAAGAAACTAATTATCATGAAGTTGAAGATATTATTGATAGCTTAAAACCAAAAAAATCTCCTAGTATGAATAGAATAACCTCTGAAATTTTAAAATCTATTAAAAATAATATTTCTAAACCAATTACATACTTAATAAATAATATTTATAATAACTAGTATATATCCAGAAGCTTTTAAAGTAGGTCTGATTAAACCTATTTTTAAAAATGGAGAATTAAACAAAACATGTAATCATAGACCAATAACATTAATATCTTCATTAGCAAAAATTTTTGAAAAAATTTTAAAAGAAAGAATAGATTATATCAAAAAAAAATTAAATTTCATTTCAGATAAACAATTTGGATTTCAAAAAAATAAATCAGCTGAAGATGCCATATGCTATTTAACAGAAAAATTATATAACACCATGGATAATAAAAAATCATGTATTTGTATATTTTTAGATTTGGCAAAAGCATTTGATACAGTTAGTCATACCATTTTAGTAAACAAATTAGAAAATATTGGTTTTAGGGGAAATCAACTGAAATTAATAAAAAATTACCTTAAAGATCGTTCAAATTATGTAAAAATAAATGAAAAAATAAGTTATTCAAAATATTTTAAATATGGTGTACCACAAGGCACAATTTTAGGACCTTTATTTTTTAATATTTATATTAATGATTTATTTATTATAAAATGTGACGGAGAAATTCATAGTTTTGCAGATGATACTGTTATTTTTTACAACGACATATCTTGGGAAAATTTACATAAGAAAATAAAAAAAGACTTCGAAATTATAAAAAATTGGTTTGATAAAAATTTATTAACAATTAATTTTGATAAAACAAAATATATTCCTTTTACATCAAAAATAAATGACTTTAAAGATATAAATATAAATAATGATATTCAAATAATAAAAACTAATAATATCAAATATTTGGGAATAATTATTGATAATAAATTAAACTTAAATATTCATATAGAAAATTTAATTAAAAAATTAAGAAGTACATTGCCAATATTTAAAAATATAAAAAAAAATTTAAATATAAAAAATCTAGAAATATTATATTATGCATTAGTCAAAACTCATATAAATTATGGTATTTTAGGTTGGGGGGGAATAAATAGAAATTTAGTAAAAAGTTTAGAAATATTACAAAAAAGGTTTTTAAAAATTATTTATGATAAAGATTATTTATACTCTTCAAAAAAATTAATAATGCAGAAACAAAAAAAATGGATGTGAGAGAAATTTACTTTTATAATATTTTAATATATATTTTTAAAAATAAAAATAACATTTAATTTAAAGAGCATAATAATAATACAAGATTTAAAAATGAAATTTCTATTAAACCAAAAATAAATAAATCCATTGGACAAAAAAGTTTCAAAATTTTAAGTTTATACATATTCGATTGTCTAATAAATAATATTAAAAAAATAAAATCATTTAAATTATATAAAAAAGAAATTAAATGGTGGTTATTAAATAAAAATAGTTTAGATAATATTTTAGAAATGCTATAATTATTAAATAGGTAATAATATATTAATATATTAATACCAAATCTAAATAATATTAAATAAATTTATAAAAATTGTATCCTCAATTATTTACATAATAATATATTAACCAAATATTTTAGATAAATATTTTAATAAAATTAACCCCTATACAAGTTAACCTTCAGGGGTTTTATTCTTAAGTTTATTTTGAATGTAAAATATATTAAAATGTATTGTATTTATGTAAATATTTTAAATAAACTTTATTATTATTATTATTATTATGCACGTTAAAAATATCCTTGTGCTTTGTATGTCCACTGTTCTTCGCATACAGGGATTTGAAGTGTTATTACCCAATAAAAAATATTTAAAAGAGGACCTAAAGGAACTTTATACCATTTATGAAACCCAATTAGAAGCTTATAGCTTTGACATTTTTGAGGGAGAAGTAAGACTCTGGCGACAACTTTTAGAAGATCTTGAAAAGCCACCAGTAGTTGCTTTACTTTCCTTTTCATAAACGAGAGAACCCCATATTTTCCAAATGTTACTACCTTGCTTCAAATATACGTTAGCATACCAGTAACGACAGCTTCAAACGAGCGAACATTTTCAACATTGCGTCATTTAAAAACATATTTAAGAAGCACAATAAGCGAGAATCGTTTGAATGGGCTGTCGTTAATGAATATACATAGAGAAACTCAACTTTCTTCAGAAGAAGTCTTAGACGAGATGATCAAAACTAAAAGAAAACTTCTCTTGTTGTAAATATTTGTTTTATTTGAAATGTTTTTTGCTGTTACTTATGTGTTGTATTATGTTTTTATGTTTAAAGTTAGTTAAGCCAGCATACGGATTTTATCTTTTGTTAAAAACTATTTAAAAATATTTAAGTGCAAAGTACAATATAACAAAATTAACAATACCTCTTAAAACTAAATTTTGAAATAAAAGTCTAACCCCCCCCCCCCTTAAAAAACTACGCGCCGGGACATTGCTAAAATGGATGAAAGAGGTGAATTAAGGAGAACAGACATGGATCTTGATGACGATTACATTGGACGAAAGTCTAGATCAGGAAGAAACGAGAAATGATGAACAGCAAAATAAAAATTCAGGGACACCCAGCGAAAATAATTATTTTAATAGAAAAACCAGTGGTATAACGAGCTTGCGTAAAAATACGAGAAGTCTGGAATATAATACTGATATAAAGTACCCGGGCTGGAAACGAATAAAGGCTCAAATAGCTGATTTTTAGGGTGAAATTGAAAAACACCCTTCACACAGGTGGACATAAATTGAACAAAAAAAAAGGGATTTTTTCAGCATAAGTTACAAAAAGGGACCCAGCTAAATTCAAATGAGATATTTTTCAAACCACCCCGACCCACCCCTAGGCGCCACCCCCACTCACTTCAAAATCTAAGATAGCGATACCCCGCTTGTGGCATCTCTATGGAAAGCGTATAAAAAATGCTAAACGACCGTCATGAGAACTTCACGATAAAATAAAAAAATTGACCTAAAAGTAAAAAAAAATTTCAAAATCAATAAAATGAATAGTTTTTGTATCCATATACTACAAATTGGTACCTACTCAATATCCTACCTGTATATGTAAAAGATCAATGCCGCACATTGAAACGCCTAAAATGCGAAGCTAAAAGAAATCTAGATAATAAAAAAAAGCAACAAAAAGATGTTTTACTACTTAATATCGTTCAGCCTAATTTTGCGATAACGCAAATTATTCCTTATTATCTACGTTTTTTTTTACTTTCCTTCACTTACTTATCAATTTTCAGTCGTTGCAAATTTGGTGACGATATAATTATACCTTTATTTGATTTAATTATTTAAAACTTGGAAAAATGGTTTATAGTGTGGAAGAAAGAATTTAAATAGTTTTTCTTTATGGTGCTGACGGTATGTGCTATTTGAGAACAGCCCGTGCTTTCAATGAGAGAAATCCGGACAAAAACGTTAGTCACGTTTATGTTAGGGATTTGATTAAAAAGTTTCGACAAACGGGATCGGTCAAAAATAAAAAAAGGGAAGGGCCTAGGGTACTGAATGAAGAAATGCAGATGGAAGTTATTGGTCAGGTGTCGGTCAATTTAGAAGCATCAACGCGCCAGTTGGCATCAATAACAGGCATAGCCCGAACATCTGTCAGAAGAGTATTGAAAATGCAAAAATTCCACCCCTACAAAATGAAGATTCTGCAGTAACTTGGCGACGACGATCCAGATAGAAGGATCCAGTTCTGCGAACTAATGACGAAGGAAATTCGAAGGGAACCTTCACTCACTAAAAAATATTTGTTTTAGTGATGAGAGCTCATTTCTTCTAAATGGAAATGTAAATCAGCAGAACTGCAGATACTGGAGCGATGAGAATCCGCATATTGTTGTTGAAGGACACATCCAAAATCCCCAAAAGCTCAATGTTTGGTGCGGAATACTGGGCGATAAAATAATAGGTCCATTTTTCATCGACGGAAATTTGACCGGTGCTGTTTATGTGGACATGCTAAACAATTTGATAGAGCCAGCCATTGTAAATGAGGTTGAAAATCAAAGAGATTTGGGAGGAAATTTGAATTTTAATGAAGACCTGATACACTTTCAGCAAGATGGAGCCCCTCCGCATTATGCTATTGTCACAAGGCGGTGGTTGGATAGATTTTATCCAAGGCAATGGATTGGCAGAAGGGGTCCAATCGAGTGGCCGCCAAGGTCACCTGACCTCACTCCTTTAGACTTCTTTTTGTGGGGTTACATTAAATCCATAGTCTACAAGACAAAACCAGCTTCGTTGCAAGAATTGCGGCAGAGGATAATTGAAGCATGTCGAAATATTCCGAGAGAGATTTTCCAAAAAGTGAGAGAAGAATTTGAATATCGTTTGTATTTTTGTATGGAACAAAACAGCTGTCATTTTGAGCAATTGTTAAAATAAATTCTCTAGATCATTTTTAATTTGGTTCCATTTTTTCAAATTGTCAAACCTACATATCTTATTGTCATGAATATGCTATTTAATATTAATAAGTCTACTAAATATTTCTCGCCCTGTATGATGGTTGATCGTATAGTTAGCATTTGCTGACTAATCATAAATGATATACGGTGAGAGTTTGGTTTTGCTACGATCGGAGAGTCAAGTCCGGGCCGTGACGGTGTGTGGTGATACTGGGTGGTCGCCCAAAAGAGCTGAGCCCTACGTAAATCTCATAATGTAAGTATCACTTAATTCTTTTAATTGTAAGCAAGGTCTTCTAGCAATCCATTTAACTTCTAGCAATCCATTTAACTTCTAGCAATCCATTTAACTTCTAGCAATTCACTTAACTTCTGTAATTCATGTTCAACTTATTCAACTACCAATAAATATGTATTTGTTTTGTACTTGTGCTTTTAATTTAAACTCATCTGTTCTACCCCTCAAATAACGGCAATACAACTTAACTAACTCTTATTAGTAACAATCGCTAAGTCGAAACATGGTGGAGGCGATAAACGCCAAGCCGTGACATGGTGGAGGCGCCGTTTTGTTTCTCGGGACGTCTAATCTCCCTATTAGACGTCGTTACCCTAATTTTTTTTTTACTATTTTTGTCTTTGTTTTATTTTTCTCGCACAGCCCCTAAACTTAATTTTTCTTTTTCTTTCGATATTTATGACTTGACTCCAAGCTAGAGGACCTTGTAATTTGCTTACACATTACTTGTTTTTTTAAATTTTTTTTACTGACCTATTGTTTTCATTGTTTTTTTCTATTATCTCTAAAACGCAGAGGCATAAAGAAGTAATATTTCAGCGGATGGCTCGCTTTAACCTCGGCAATTATTATTTGTTATTATTAAATATTTGAACCTTAAGGTCACAACTTTTCGTTAAAAGCATCATGATAAGTGAAAACGTAATTTCCCCATTTAACTTTAATTTAATTTATTTAACCAGAGCCTCTCGATCCAAAATTCTAAAATTGCGTCTATTTTGAATCCCACTAGCAACGGGACACCCTGTATTTATATCAAAATAGGTCATCCATAGGCATAAGCTTAATCAATTTTGAACTAAAGACAGATTTTTTTGGTCATTCTATTTTAAAAATTAGATTATATATTTTCCTCTAAAAAGATTAACTAAAGAAACGAATTTCTATGTATTTAAAAAATAATATTTTTTCTTCAGTAAAATGCACACACAGCAGATTGTTTTGATTTAGATGTAGGTCATTTTATGCTTAAGTAGGTCAGCGAATTTTGTCACGTATGAAACAAGGCAATAACCCAGCAAGTAGGTAAAATCATTGTTATCATTTCGCAATTATAAATATACTAGTTAACAAATTAATAAACAACGGCGTTATTTTAATACATGAAATGCAAACATATTTTCTGCAGAAACTAACACTTTTCTTTTCAGTAAAACACATTATTCAAAATATTTGGAGAAAAAAACAAATTATTTCATAATAAAAGCATTATAGTTAACGACGTAGTTTTTGCTCTTCCTCTAATTTAGCGTATCTTCCACGTTGGAAGCAAAATCTACTCCATTGTATTTTTATTTCTCTTTACAAATATAGGTCACTTATCTCTAGCACGTCGCCAACGACGTATGCAATTCACTAAATAGATACTTTTGTCACTACAGACATAAGACAAGGAGTGTAAGCAACTTTTGCCCTGTATACGAGAGCTTTTTCATTTGCGGCGTGCTGACTCACATCGCCCGCCCGGCCGAACGATGATATAAGGACTTGGGCAGAGAAAACATTGATGTCGACGCTTTCTTTCGCTAAACTTGCATTTTTGGATTATTTCATATTTGTGTGTAACAATATAGTCTAATTTTGAAAAAGGACTTTTGTTAATTATTCATAGTAGTTTACAGGAGTACCTACATTATAGAACACTGGTATAATAATAAAAAGTAAATAATAATAATAACGATCATTCAACGTAAATATACCTACAAGGTAAAATTTCGTTACTTGAAACGTAGTATACACAAACAAATTGCGACTACAATAATTATACAATCATTCTGATGAAATGTCCTAAATGCGTGAAAAGTCTACTTCATTTCTGTCATTAAATAAAATAACATATTTTTACTATTCTAGGTATGGAGCAACAAGCTATAGCCACGCAGAATAAAAAGCATATTATATTGTTTCCGCTGCACATATACAGGGTGCATTTTATTTTATGTCTCTACCAATCGTCTAATTTTGCTTATTAAAAGCAAGTAATATTTTTTTTCAGAGCCGCTGCTAACTAATGTTAACCGTACTTTTATTTCTACAGCTAAATTTCTTACAGGTATGTTATCCACCTACCGCTATATACAGGGTCACTAGCCAAACATGTGCTAATATTTTCTACATTAACGGGTAATGGTATTTAACAAAATGGTATCAAAATAATTTAAATAATAAGCTCGCGAGTTGATTTTTATTTCCTTTGATTATAAAAGTGGTTTTATGGCAATATGAATTTGATGAAATATGATATTTGATGTTGAAAGTTTATGTGTAACATGCATGTTGATATATAATATGATTGATGATGATATATTTTTTTTATGGGTTTCGGAAAATGAAGCTTGCAGGGTGCTGCACACATTTTCCATGATATATCGCTCATCCGGAGCAACACTGACACAACTGCAAAAATATGTCAAATTGACCTAATTACAACAAATTATTCATATAATTATTCTACGTTTGAAGTGAAAACGCCATATTTGTAAGTGCAAAAACTTTCCTCTAGAGGGCGAAAAGTCGTTGTTGACATAATCGCAATTTGGCGCGCAATTGCCGGGCGAAAACGCCCGAAAAGCCAGTTGCGCGAAGTATCTCGTAGTGAGTGGAAGTGTTTGGGAGCTACATCGACGCAAAGGTAATTATGACAAATTAATTTTATAACTTTTGGTGCAACAACGACGTAAATGTATTTTATGACATTATTGACCTAAAATTAAATATTTCTAGGGAAACAATAACATATTAAACAGTTACGTCGTTGTTGCTTCAAACTTTTTTATGGTTTTGTTTATTTTTGGTGAAATAAGTGTAATTTTATGTCATTATTATTCTGAAATGTTCAACTGATATTTTACAATTATGACTGATTACAACTTATTTCAGCCTGGTGTTAGACATTTTTATTTGTTAGTCTTATTTTCTATTTTTGTTCCATTAGCTTTTAAAATGGGAAGCCGAGCACGAATGCTAGTAGAACTTTGTTTAGAGTCTAATAGAACTATGAGAGGATCTACTAGTGTAAATGGTAAATAAAACATTACATTTCTATTAGTTTTGTTTTATCGGTCGCAACTAAATCTTGGTCTACAAATAAAGTTTTAAACTATTGCGCTCTTTTATAAAAAAAATAATACAAAATCTTTTTTGTATTCACTTACCAAACTAAAACCTATTAAATTAGTTTACGTTATGCGTTGCTTCATATTTATTATCAACACGTTAAATTGAAAACTCTTAATTTCTTGCTATCTCTTTTTATACTCACGATAAGTAAAGGAGAGCAATAGATTGAAATTACTTAAGTTGCGAAAACAGGGAATTAGCACCATTTATTTGCCAAAGTATAATATTCCGTTACATATTCTTTTTTGTGTTTTAGAAATATTAGAATCTGAAGGACCTGAGAAAAATAACGATGGAAAAAATATTGCTACCGATAGCGAAGTTAAATTGGGTAAGTTAGTTTACTTAGATTACATAGGTACCTACCTAAACTCTTAAACATGATGAAAACATTTAAATTTCGTAACTTTAGTACTTTTAAGTTTGCTGTTTAATACTTTAATATTTTGCTAGGTTTTCTGTCTATCTATATTAACATAATAAAACCGAATAATTTTAATTTGCTATCTTTTCATTTTAGCATCAAATGTGGCAGACGATGAGAAACTTTGTTTAGAGCCTGATGAAAATATGAAAGGATCTACAAGTATAAATGGTAAACAAAATATTACATTTCTATTAATTTTGTTTAATCAGTCGCAAGTAAATCTTAGTCTACAAAGAAAGTTTTAAACTATTGCCCTCTTTTATAAAAAAAATAATACAAGGTGTTTCTCGTATTCACTTACCATATTAAAACCTGTCAAATTAGTTTACGTGATGCGTTGCTTCATATTTGTTATGAATACGTTAAATTGACAGCTCTTAATTTCTTGCTCTTTTTTTATACCTACGATGAGTAAAGGAGAGCAATAGTTTAAATTACCTTAGTTGCGAATAAAGAGAATTGACATCATTTATTTGCCAAAGTATAATATTTCGTTACATCTTCTTTTGTGTTTTAGAGAATTTAGAATCTGAAGGACCTGAGAAAAATAACGATGAAAAAAATATTGCTACCGACGTTAAATTGGGTAAGTCAGATAACTTAAATTACATAGGTACCTATTTAAACATACAGCAAAAATTTAGATTTCGTAACTTTAACTCTAACATTTTGCTAGGTTTGCTGTCTATCTATATTAACATAATAACATTTTTTTTTCATTTTAGCATCAACTGTGACAGACGATGAGACAAGCTTTGAAGACTTTTCGGCAGATGACAGTGCTGATGAATATAAGCCAGAAAAACCTGTTAAACGCCGGCGCCGTCGGCGTCGTATTAATTCTACATCGTCTAGTTCCTCATCCAGTTCTTCCACAAGCTCATCATCAACGTCGATTAATAATGATACTACCAAAAACTCAAATTTACAAAACACCAGCCAAGATTTAGTGCTACCTCCAGAAACTACAACCGAAACTAGTGTGGCCAAAAAAGGAAAAAAGAGGGTTCGAAATGAATCTGCATGGATAAAAAATGTCAGGAAAAAACAAAAGAATTGTGGAAAACAATACCTATCTAGAACTGGTAAAACTGTTCCAGAAAGATCTATGAAACAACCTTGTACGGATAAATGTAGATTAAAATGTAGTAATACCATACAGGAGGAACAAAGGCGAGAGATTTTCAATAGTTATTGGAGCTTGGGAACATTACAGAGACAGCGTGATTTTTTAAGCTCCTGCTTAACCAAAGTAAAAGTTGCCTACCGTCGAATAAAAGAGGGAACTGCCAAAAATAGAAACCAAAACTGCGCTTTTCATTTAACGGTTAATGGCGAAAGCAAGAGAGTTTGCAAAACTTTTTATTTAAATACTTTGGGAATATCAGAGAGAACAATGCGAACGGTTATTGACGCTAAAAGTTGTAATACTGGTATGATTCCTGAGGACAAGCGTGGCAAACATGCTCACCATAACCAAATAAGTCCCGAAATTTTACAATCCGTTCGCGACCACATAAGCGCGATCCCACGAATTGAAAGCCACTATACTCGCGCTCACAGCAGTCGGGAATTTATTGATGGTGGCTTAACCATTAAGGAACTACATCGATATTACACATCTAACAGAGAACTAATCCAATCAGCGAGTTATGACACTTATGCCAGGATTTTTAATACTGAATTTAATATTTCTATTTTCATACCGAAGAAAGATCAATGTGACCTATGCGAGTCATACAAAAACGCTATTGGTGAAGAAAAACTCAAGTTAGAGACACCTTATGAAGAGCATCAAAAACAAAAAGATTTAAGTAGAAAAGAAAAAGCTCAAGATATAGAGTTATGCAAAAAAGGAGATGGCGAAACTGTTGTTGCAACATACGATTTACAGGCAGTTATGCCTGTCCCTATTGGTAATAGTTCAGCTTTTTTCTACAAATCAAAGTTGAATTGTTTGAATTTTACGGTTAGTATTTTTATTTCCAACAATTAAATCGATAATTCTAGAAATTTAGAACTCTAATTTTTATTTACAGGTTTCAGATTTAAAAAACAATACAACAAATTGCTATTTTTGGCATGAAGGGCTTGGCAACCGAGGAGCAAACGAAATTGGCTCCTGCGTATTGAAATTTTTAGTAGAAACTTCAAAGCGTCATCCTAATTGCAATGTTATATTTTATTCCGACAATTGCTGTGGCCAGCAGAAAAACAGGTAATTAATGTTGATATTATTTTAACAAACAAATAATTATCAAATTAATGTTAATAGTTATGTTAACCCTCTTTATTTTATTTTTCTAGATTCTTGCTTGGTATGTACTACTATGCTGTTGAGACTCTTGAATTAAAATCAATAACGCATAAATACTTAATTCGCGGCCACACTCAAAATGAGGGTGACAATGCTCATTCGCTCATTGAAAAGGCCATTAAAAGAGCAAAGAAGAGCGGTCCCATCTATGTGCCGGACCAGTATGTCCAACTTATACGTGGTGCTAAGAAAACTGGTAATGCTTTTATCGTTAACGAGTTGAACTATGATGATTTTTACGATTTTAAAAAGCTTTTTGATGATATTGCACTAAATACTATTAAAGATCTTCCAGGCGAACCAATTAAGTTATCTGAAATCAAAGTTGTACGCTTTGTTAAAAATAGTGAGTCTTACGATCTAAAATACTCCTATGCCAGTGAGTGGGTAACAGTGAAAACTAAAATCATTCCTAAAAACACACGTAAAACTCGTTCAGATAATAATTTTGATATGACTGAAATAAGTTTAAGACCGGCTTATAACTCCAAGCTCAGTATTTCTGATCCAAAAAAGCAGGATTTGAAGGCATTGTTAGATAAAAATATTGTTCCCAGATACTATTCTGGTTTTTACCAAAGTTTGTTTTAAGGTTTTGTACTAAATTTTAGTTGTTGTATTTTTAATAAGTATGTTAAAACTTGATTTAATAACGTTACGTTATACCCCAACTAAAGACTTAATAATTATAGGACTCACATAATCTTAAGTTGTTATTGTATTCGTTGTAGTACATAAATAAACACTATGATTAAGATTGTTTTTGGTTTACTAAATAAGTCAATCTGAAATTTTGTTTCTAAAAATACTGCATGTAGTAAATAATCTGTATTTTTTTGGCAACTTACTGTATTTCAGTTATAAGAGATAATTTTATACATTCTTTAACTAATTGACCATTGAAAGTTTCTTATTTTGTGCAATAGTGCAACTACAACAAAAGTCGGCACTAATACGGGTGATTAGAAGAATTCGATGTATAGTTAACGTTACTAGTGAATAGATATCACACCACTCACTGACAATGCGACTATTTGTAAAATTCTGCTAATGTAGCAACAGCCTAAAACAAACTTCTGCTCATTAAACAATCTTGTCTGGTTGGGGAGACAAAGGGCATAACTACAAGAAAAAAAAATTCTAGAACCACAATGACACAATTGAGGACACTAAAACAAAAATGCTGTTTTCAAAATGTAAATAAAAAAAGATATATAAAAACTATTAGGTCTCCGTTAAACACAATAGTTCAAACTATATTATTAAACTATAAAGGTAATCATAGGTCCTAATAAAAGTTAGGAATCTCTAGAAGTGTTTCAAAATTTTCTTAAAACTGGCGTATTGTAAAATTTACATATTTGCAGTTGTGTCAGTGTTGCTCCGGATGAGCGATATGTTGAAAATAAAACAGGGGAGCATGGAAGATGGTTCATTGTAGGAGCTGAATGTTCGCCTTTTTTTTATTGGTTTCGGAAAATAGTGCTTGGAATAGTACTGCTTAAATTATTGATTTGTAATCCAGCGCTCGGTGGGGCACATAGCCCAGAGAATAGCTGTTTAAACTGAATTTTCAGTACTTTCACAACACATTTTCTATGATATATAGAGAGTAGGGGGACATGGAAGATGACTCCAATAAGAGAGTTGAATGTCTGCATAACCTCAATGTTATTAAGAGTTTGCATGTTGTTTGTTGTCAAAATGTGACAATGGAGAGTAGGGAGACATGGAAGATGACTCGATCAGAGTTGAATGCCTGCCTAACCTCGAGAAGAAAAAAGTTGTGTAATTTTGTTTTGTTGTGTCATATGAATTAAGCCATATAAAGTATATTTTGATACCAATATTTCGAAAATCTAATTTTTTTTATATACATATATACATAATATAGCCCTGATAACTTCGGAAGAGATATAGCGGAGATGATTTTATTTTCAGATCGAAACATTATCTAATGAATTGTCTATTTGTAATTGTACCCATTACCTGAAACTAAAGACTCATGTAAGAAATACTTTTGAGTTTAACCACGTGGTTTATTTTCCAACTTTCACTCTGTGACCCTCAATGGTTGCACCTAAGTTTTATCGCGATTTTTATTTTGATATAATGTATACACTAGTGCACAAGCAGCATAATAATATATCTAGATAAACAAATTATTTTAACCTAATTTTCTTTTTTTTAAACGAGACAATATTACAAAAAAAAAATTGAGTAAAAGTAGGCCTACGTCAAAAGAAACCCTAGGGATCCCCCAATCCACTAAGACCTTATCCACAACCCTACCCCCACTAACCTCACTAGATTCTTTGGATGATTGCATCGGCACCCATGGCAATGCTGATATGGCGCCTTAAATTAGTATTGTACATGGTCACCCTTGCTTCATTAATAGCTAGTATACCCTTTCTATTTTTTGTTTAATTTCAATTACAACGAACACGAACCCCCTTCTTTTTTTATATACTTCTGTAGTAACGATTAAAGTGAACTTTTTCTTTATTTATTTTTTCTTAAAAAACCGATTCTATTGTACAAGTCTATGTTTAAAAAATGCTCGTAAAACAGAAATGTGATATGTATATATAATGTCTTAAAAACAATGATTATTTTTTCTCGTACTGAAATAATATATAAAACGGACATCGTATAAATTGAAAGTTTTTAAACTATACCTACCTGTACTTTCTGATTACCTACGCATATTTGATAATATTTGATTTATTATAATGAGCACAAAAAAATATTTTTTTTTGGGGGAGTGTTTTTATTAAGCATCTTATATTCAAAAAACATTACGAGACATACATAAAAGATTAATATGGAAAAAAAAAAAAAAACTCGATTCTGCATTAATGCAAGAGAACTCAATTTTTGTTATTTTTTGTTTGAGAGTTGAACTGTAACCTTATTAACTAACATATTTAATTGTTTACATATTTATTTATTATTTATTGATATATCCTTGCTTTATTTACCGAAATATTTAACTGCTAACTTATTTATTTGTTTATTAATTCATCCTTAACAATTGGAAATGTTATCTATGAAAAGTATAATTCAGGCATAACCAAAAATTTTGTATTTTTCTTTTACATGTAAACAACCAATCGCCAATGGACCACTGTAGCTGACTTTTACGCCAAGGACGGCCTGTCACCTCCTGACGCATCGCACGCCGCGAAGTCACCAATCATCAGTATGATGATCAAAGCAAACCTACATCGACAGCGCATACAACAAAAGTCAATTCAAAACAACTGAAGTCAATCCGGAACACACCATGCAATCCATAGGAAGCACATCAGCATTCAATCCCCGGAAAATGGCTGTTAACTATAGAGCTTCAGGTGTTCAGGTGCCCATGCTGGTATTTGTCCAAAACACTGGTCCTCACCAAGAACCAGAAGATTGCGCAAGGTCATAATGTAGGTACCATACATTGTTAAGACAGGTCCGTACTAAGGCAGTTATGTCACTCAGCGTATCGCAGTGCAGTTCCTACCGATTGTGATGGTTGTAATAATTTATAACGTATAATTTTGTATATCACTAAATACTAATGGAAACTTTTAAAAATATTTTTTTTTTATGATATTTTTATTGAAATTTTTATGATTTTACTGTTATTATAAAGTGTTTCCCATACTTTGAAAATTCTCTCATCGACCTTTGCATACTTTTTTTAGATTTTGAAAAAATTTTTTTATAACATTACTATAATTGTAAAATATTTTATTTGCATTGATAATTTTCTCATTGACTCTTGGATATTTTTTTTATTTTTTTTTAAAGATTTTGACTAGATTTTTATAAAATTATCATTATTGTAAAGTGCTTTGTATTCACTGGTAATTTTCTCATTGACCTTTTTGCTTTATCGCTGGGGTCCAGCTCTTCTACGCGGGGGGAATGTCATGAATATGCTATTTAATATTAATAAGTCTACTAAATATTTCTCGCCCTGTATGATGGTTGATCGTATAGTTAGCATTTGCTGACTAATCATAAATGATATACGGTGAGAGTTTGGTTTTGCTACGATCGGAGAGTCAAGTCCGGGCCGTGACGGTGTGTGGTGATACTGGGTGGTCGCCCAAAAGAGCTGAGCCCTACGTAAATCTCATAATGTAAGTATCACTTAATTCTTTTAATTGTAAGCAAGGTCTTCTAGCAATCCATTTAACTTCTAGCAATCCATTTAACTTCTAGCAATCCATTTAACTTCTAGCAATTCACTTAACTTCTGTAATGCATGTTCAACTTATTCAACTACCAATAAATATGTATTTGTTTTGTACTTGTGCTTTTAATTTAAACTCATCTGTTCTACCCCTCAAATAACGGCAATACAACTTAACTAACTCTTATTAGTAACAATCGCTAAGTCGAAACATGGTGGAGGCGATAAACGCCAAGCCTTGACATTATCACTACTTACCAGTAATTGCCTTAATTTTTCTAGAAAAAAGTTTTTAGAAAAGTAGATAGGTAGGTAGGTAGGTCGGAGACGGTGGGGACCTCAATCGGTGTACCACAGGGATCTGTGCTCGGGCCAGTGTTGTTTCTTATTTTTGTAAATCCTCTTCCTACAAATGTGACTTATAGTACTGTAACAATGTATGCAGATGATACTTCCGCCATAGTAGAGACAAATAAATCTTGTTCCTCTAATTTTGTGGCAAATAGGGCTTTAACAGAATTAAATGAATGGTTCATGTGTAATGACTTATTTCTTAACACCAAAAAAACTAATTATATGTTATTTCATACACCCCAAACCCGACTTAATTTAGATATTGATTTAAAATGTCAACACAATGAAGTTGAGCGTAAAAAAAGTAGTAAATTCCTGGGTGTCACTTTGGATGACACCCTCTCCTGGGAATTCCATTGTTTGAATTTATCAACAAAACTTAATAGTCTCTGTTATTTAATGCGAAACCTTAAAGATATATTGGACAGGCCACACTTAATAAATGTTTATTTCGCTCTGGTGTACTCTCGACTATTGTATGGCGTTCAGTTTTGGGGCGTTTCACCTTATGCTGAGGGCGTATTTAAGAGTCAAAAGCGAATATTGAGATGTATGGTGGGTGTCACATCGACTACTTCTTGCAGACCCCTTTTTAAAAGACTTCAAATTTTAACGGTCCCATCTATTGTTATATCTGAATTGTGCTTGTTTGTTTTCAAGAATCGGGATGGTTTTTCCAGAAATGGAGACTTCCATCACTATTATACTCGAAATTGTAAAAATTTTTCACTAACATACAGTAGACTTAATATATCAAAAAATTTTGTAGTAAATTTGGCCCCGAAAATGTTTAATAGGCTGCCAAATGGTGTATCAGAGAGCAGCAGTTTGAATGTTTTTAAAATTAGATTAAGAAAATTTTTAATTGATAGGTGTTTTTATAATTTGCGTGAATTTTTAGAAGACTAGCTCCAATACTGTCAATCTATTATCTATTATTCTATATAGTTTACTAAAATATGTGAATTTTTATATATTGTAATAAGTATGGTGTGATTTATGTTAATCTATATACTTTCTGTTGAACGATGTGTTTACTATTTGACGAGTTCCATACACTTTTGTGTCAGTTTGAGGAAAATAAATGATTTTGATTTTTTAATACGATTTCTTATAAAATAGGTTAGGTTAAAATCTTTATGGCCATCGTTTAGCATTTTTTATACGCTTTCCATAGAGTTGCCACAAGTGGGGTATCGTTATCTTAAATCTTGAAGTGAGTGGGGGTGGCGCCTAGGGGTGGGTCGGGGTGGTTTGAAAAATATCTCATTTGAATTTAGTGTGAAGGGTGTTTTTCAATTTCATCCTAAAAATTTTATGATCATCTTTTAGCATGTCTCATGAGCTTTCCAAAAAGGTGCCACAGGTGGGGTGTTGCCATTTAAGAGTTTGAAGTGAGTAAGGGTGGCGCCTAAGGGGTAGGTCGGGGTGGTTTGAAAAATACGTCATATGTATTCCCCCTTGATTTTATAGAAACGGTATTTTTTATTTTTTTGATATCTCTTTTGGTTCAAAAATTATAGCCATTGTAAGTTTTCAGTGGCCCACCCGGTATATGTATGGCAAAAATAAGATCACAACGCAAAATTAAAAAGCGATACTGCTGACATAGTTCAGGCAGAGACATATTTAGAGGTGTTTCTAATTCTAACCGATTTGCGACTATTCTACGATTTCCCTGCCTCCGATTTCAGAAATTTTCAATGCTTTTCTACAAAACTGCCGCAGTGTTCATACAATAAAATTGAAACCGGTGTGTGCGTAGACGACATGCTAGTTTTATTTATGTAGAGGCCGAAAAATTTTAAATGTACATATGCCTACAAAATCATGTAAATATGACATAAAAATAATGGCATTAAGGGATTCCGGAACATTCTATTTGATGGGTTTGATTTATTATCTGATGTGGAGGAAAAATCCTGGAAACCAATCACACAGGCTGTGACGAGACTTGCCATACCAATGTATGGTACGAACAGAAATATCACAGCCGATATAATTGGTTCTCGGTAACAGAGTTGGTAAATTTACTAAAAATTAAGAAACTGACTTACGTGGAAGCTTTAAAATAATATTTCAAATTCCAGATTTTCCCAAAGAGAACAAGGCCTTTTGATATCCTCAATGCCTCATACTGTGCGTAACTATAAAAGTGGAAAAAATATCCTACTATAATTGCAATAAAGGAGGCGTCGATGGTTTGGACCAAAGGGTAGCGTGTATTTGTCTGGACGAAGAACAAGACATTGGCCGTTGGCGATCTTCGTTAGGATGTTGAACATATTATTATATTCTGTTAATTCCTTTATCCTTTACTAATCTTACGATGACACTCATTATTTTGAAAATGAAACGAAGATTTTAAAATTTGCACATTAGCCATGAAGTAAGAGTTTGTATCGTAAGAATACTAAAACTTGAAGAAGAACATGCTATAGAAAAGGGAAAATCCGAAAAAAAAAAAAACCGCAGAAGATGCCCTGTCAGAAAACGAAGAAAAACATTTAATTTCTGTCATATTTGCTAAATCCCAATTTGTCTGTAGAGATTGTGAATCATTAAACAATGTATAAAGTGTATGCACGTTTTGTTAAGAGTCCTATTGTTTAGACTTATTTTACATTTTTTGAATTACTTAGTTTAGGTTTTCTTTAAGACATTGTTCCAAAACACACTTATTTTTTGTTTTTTGGATTCATGCTGCTATGTAATTTATTACAAAATTACGCCAAAAATGTAACAATTTATAAATATTCTTCAAGAGCTGATTTTCCATTTTAAAAAATTGCTATTTTTAATAAATTTCTTTTGAAAACATTTATTAGTTAATAATATAAAGTAATATTAGCCAATTTATTTATCATATATTTTTCATTAGAGGAGTCATAACGACCTGTTACAACGTTACATATGTCGCACATCTGTAGTTAAGGGTTAAACAGACAATAAAATTGCCTAAAACTTCCCTATTTCACCATTTAGTAACTATTATAGTTTCGGAGATTCTAATACAAACATCACCAATATGATATACACACGGTATATACTATAGAATCTAATTTTTTTGGCTTTAAATCATTAAAATACATTATCCCGGACCCTGTATATTTATACCTACATAAATATAACTAGTATCGCTGGGATAATTGATTAGGATGTTTCAAGCTGTATTGTTTGAAGTTGGAATTTCCCACTATCCTTAATTACCTACTTGCTCCCATTTAGTACGCAGCATAGCTACATCATAAATCATCCGTCCTTAAGACTCAATTTCAATGATATGGCAATGGTTGCCCAAATCTATGTACTACATATCTTGAATAGCAAGGAGCGGAAATGCTTAAACCTTAAGAATAGTGATACAAATTATAAATTTGTTTTAAAATGTCTTGTAAAATGCTTTAGTATGTTTGATTAATTTATAATATAATATTTATTAACAAACAATGTAATTTTATTATTTATGCTTGATTAGGTATATCACGATTTTCATTTTATTTTCTTTAGGCCTAGTATTTTCATGTCGAAATAGTAATAACCAATAGATAAATACGCTCTATTTTTCGATTTTGTTATCCGTCACTTATTTCTCCAAATAAACGTTTATTTCAAGGATAATATCATTTAAAGTTAAAGCATGCGCAACTTATTGACAGCGTTGACAGATACGCTAAGCCTAGCCCAGTTTCATATTTGTTTACATTTTTCCTTTATATTTTCACTTTACTTTGCTTTGGCATTTCTTCTGTTCATTTTATTTGAATTAAGTTAAAAGTGTGGTTGTCAGTCAAGAATTATTTCTTAAGAATGGATTTGGAAGATTTTAATTTAATCGATGACCCAGATAAGGAACTGATAAATCTTATTAGGAATATAAATCCCGATCATGAGTTCTTTAATAGATTTTGACTTACAAAACCCACCGTAGTTCTCATACTTCATGAAATTGAAGATGATCTTCGATCTCGAACGGAGAGGTATGTATTACATATTTTAAGAACACTATTGAAGTTTCGAGGATTCATGCGCTTGATGTATGTATGACTTAGATATCGAGAATAACATGTTATTTTAGGATTTGTAAGTTTGCGTTTTATTTAAAGAAATTTTCTCATTTACCGATCCGAATTTCAAAATATTTTTTTTAGGAATCTGGATCGTGCAATTAGTCCACTTGACAAACTACTAATAACCTTTAGATTTCTGACAACTGGTGATTTTTATATAACTACGGGTGATTTCACAGGAATACACATGACCACAGCAGGAAAAATAATTAAGCAAGTTGTTACTACAATTTGTCATTTATTTCTTGCTCATGTACACTTAGCCCAACCTGAAGAAGAACAGCATGAAGCAAGACGGGATTTTTTTAATATATCGCACTTTCTGAGAGTATTTGGTGCAATTGATTGTACCCATGTTAAAAAACAGGTGTGTCAAAATCGTAAAGGATATTTTTCTCTTAATTGATAAGTAGTTTGTAGTGCAAAACTAAAAATTATTGATTTAGTATGCCGTTGGCCTGAAACAGCAAACGATAGTCATATATTCGAAAACTCTGCTCTTAAAAACAGGCTACGAAACAGAGAGATGGTAAATGGAGTCTTGGTAGCAGATAGGGGGTATGCACTAAAGCCAAATGTACTTACACCATTTGATAATCCACAAACACAAGTGGAAAATGTTTATAATGAGGTACAGATGAGAACAAAGAATGTGGTCGAGAGACTTTTCGGAGTTTGGAAGAGACGTTTCGAAGTGTTATCGGTAGGCATTAGATGCAAAATTCAATATTCTCAAATGATTATAGTGTCTTCTGCAATTTTACATAATATACTTATAGATCAAAGAGAAAATCAGTTTGAGGATGAGCCCAAAAATATTGAAATTGATCAGAATGATGTATATCCTGAAAGAAATGAAGAAGCTGAAGCCCGTATGCCATTTATTGACTTTTTTCAAAACTTAATAAATCAAGGGAATATTTAAAAAAGTAGTTTTTTATTTTTATAACTTTAAATACATTTGCTTTATTTATTATTATCTTAAAGTTATTGTTGTTTCATTTTATAAATTTCATAATTTTAACGAAATATAATTATTAGTTTAAATTGGGAACTTATTTTCTCTGTATTAATTTAAAAACACTTTACAGACATCTAAAAGCCCAAGTATATTGCGATTGTAATTTTTTCTACAAATATGTATTTCTTTTCTCTACTTTTGTATTAAATTATGTCGATTGATCAAATTTTAAAAACTACCTATTTCAATAAATTCTCCAAACTATAATTTAAAATTGTTTAAATAAATATTAAATGGGGCTAAATCATCTTTATTAAAAATGTAACAAACAGAATAAATTAGTGACATGCATTTTGTAAAATTTAGGATTTAGAAACGCAAGGATTCACGGTTCGAAATCGAGAGGCGAAGTACTTTCCATAAATTAAAAAAAGCTTTATGTACAAAATATATAAAATATAAGGCGCCTTTATGTGATTAATTTGTTTTATTCAGAACCCCTAATTTTTTAAATTTAATTTTTATTTTTAGGTCTATGAATTGCAGCTTAGGAGAACTATTTTTAAGACTTTATTCCTAGACTTTTGGAACGTTTAACTAAAAATTTACAAAAAAATACTTCCACTTCAGTCTCCGTTATTGGAGCAAGTATTATGCCATCTGTCGGACTTGATTATAGCGTAAATAACTTGGTCAGGGGAAATTATGTTACTATGAATAAAGTTGGGGTTTTCAGATTAAAGCTGGATTTATAAACTCGAAAAGTTGGTGAGGTTAAAGTTATGATCAAGTTTGTGAGGTTAGATATTCCGAACTCCAAGCATAAAAGTTGGTTATCTCGAACTACACGGGAAGTTTTCAAACCTTACATGAGCTTTACATGAACAACATGAACGAGTGTATAAAGGGAACTGAGTGTTTCCTTTAGTTTAAATTGAACTCCTATTTCCAACACCAACTGAACCTCAACCTCGCCAACTTTTCGAGTTTATAAATCCAGCTTAAAAGGTCTATTTATGAAAGGGGTGAGACCCTTAAAAGATAAAATCGATTAAGCTAATTAAGGATCCCCTGTATTTCCAAAACGGCTGAAAACAAATATTAACAACTATATGTTTTTGAAATCGGATCGCCCAATGCAATTCTCTCGTGTGGTTATTTATGAGGAGTGCCATTTAAAAAAAGTCAAAATGGCGTCGTATCTGTAACTTTTTGGCATCTGTCGTATTTGATTATAGCGTAATTAGCTTGGTCACGAGAAATTATGTCACTGTGAAAAAAAATGGGACTTTCAGCTTAAAAGGTCTATTTACTAAAGGGGTGAGACACTTAAAAGACAAAATCGATGAAGGCAATGGCTGAAAATAAATATGAACAACTTTAGGTTTTTGAAATCGGACCACTCATGTGGTTATTTATAAGGGTTGTCATTTAAAAAAATTCAAAATGGGGTCGTATCTGTCAAATTTGTGTACCTATATATTTTCTGACATTAGATTTCGCTTTCTTGACAAAAATCATTGAGAAATATGTGATTTGTTTTTTATTATAGTCAGCAGGAACAACGCCAATCGGGTGAGACACTTAAAAAAATGTCCCTGGACATATGTCATTTTAAAACGACAAAAGTATATTATTTGTAAAGTGGTATGAACATGTGGCGTTCTGGCATGTCAAGATTACGCTAGTTGCATATTGGCGTTGCGACTGACAATACGCAGATGGTCGTATGTGCATACATGTTGAAAGTGTTACTGAAGTGATTAAAATATTAGAATATCGTCAAGAAGCAATAAGATATTTAAAATGTTAAACCCTGAAGTTTCCACGGTTTCGAGCAAAAACTTAAAACATCCAGGTTATTTGCAAGATGCTCCCAGAGGATGCCATTGTAGCTATGAATAATCACATTTACTCGTTTCTCAGAGTACCGCCTCACTGGTGTCGACGAGATACTAGCAAAGAAGACTTGGAAGCAATCTTAAATAAAAAGATTATGTACCTATATGTAAGTTATACCTACAATATCGATACCTGAAGACCACAGTGAGATAAACCCAAAAAAATCGGTTATGAACTAACTATGTCAAACCTAAGCTAAAATCGACCTTAGCACAATGCAACACTGAAATATCTCGGCAAAAATATTTAATGGACTGACGCATCATCTAGATTTGCCGCCCTGATGCAGAAAATCTCGTGGTCCTAATGTCAAAAGCACACGAACAGTGATACGTAGTAGTGTAAAAAAATTAACGAAATACGTATAAAGTGTGGACGATATATTTACCTGTTGGTAAGTACCCTAAAGTTTTACAGTAATGTTAATCATCCGTTGGTATTTAAAAAAACCTCGATTTTAAGTAATAATCTGAGTAACAGGTTAGGTGTGTTCAAGGTAGCTTAAAAGTAGTTTACACTAACGAGTGTGTCACAATGAGGTGCGTCGTTTCTCCCTTTGTTTTGGGATAGACGACGCCACATACGGGTATTTTAACTATCTACGAGGCCATTATTCAATTTTCAAAATTCAATACCGTAAAAGACAAACGACTAGTTGGGATAGGAGACTAGTCCGAGAATAATACCCGACCCCTTCTACTTCTCTCCTGTGCACACCGCATGTTCAGAGTGGAATGCGATCGTCTTGTTGGGTGTATGTGACTGTTCTGGGCGTTATTACGAATTCATAAACTTTAACAGTGAATATTTTTAATCCTACTTTCATCTGGGAAGTGATTGTAATGGATTTTGACATAGCAGGTAAAAATCCACTAAGTATAATGTAATTTCAATTATTTTTATAATTTTAAGGTTTAGTTTTAGTTTATGGAAATTAACACATATTATAAGGAATTTTTTGCTATTATTTTTATTTGTTAAGGTATTTGTTATACTTCCAAGTTAGATCCAGCTATACTTTTTAATAAAGTCGAAGGTTTGAAACCTTGAGCATTGACTTATAAAAAAAGTAGCCGCGGAAAATCGCGGATAAGTACTATTAGGGTACTTTTTTATTATCCTGAATTAATTTTTAAATTCTATATAAATACACGTTAACCCTTTATTTCACAGTTACGGGGGTTGCAGGTGTGGGATATGATTATTTTTACGCTTAAAACAATCTAGCAAAGATTACTAACAAGACAAAAAAAGTTTCATTCAAATCGGCTGGCTAGCTCAAGAAAACTATCAGAAATAGAGATCAAACGCAGAACCTTCCTTATGAAGGTCTGTTAAAAACGTATTCAATTATGATTGAAGTTTCATGTATTTTCAAACAATATATTTTTTTAAGTTCACAAGGTCCCTCGGGAGTAAGAGTTGTGACCCGAAAGCACTTTTTGCCTAATTTAGGAGAAAAACTAAATGTTTTGAAAGAGCAACTTTTATCCTGTGAAGTTTACACAGAAGATCAAATCGATATATTGAAACGTACTTTTGCACATTTTAAGTCACAACTTAAACAAAAGTGGCGAAAAGCGCATAAGAGGGAAGATGTACTTCTCAAATACAATCTGTATGTACTAACCTGAACTAACCCAAGTCATTTAGAGAGTCAAGTGTAAGGACTAAAAGGAGGAAAACCGAGGAAATTTGGTCTACTTTGGAAAAGGAAGTTATCGCTCATGCTGCTCAGGTTGAGTTGCGGAAAAGCGGAAAACGAGATGCTTCCGATATACTCGAAGAAATTACCAGTACTACCCCAAAACGTGCTACCAAATATAAGAGGGCATTTTCTAAAAGAAGAACGGAAGAAACTTGCCCACTTACTCCAACAGAAGCATTGTCAATGTTCGTGGAAGCAGACTTAACTCGCCGACAATATGAAGTTATTAGAAATACCAACAAGAAGTTTTTCCCCTGTTATAGTATTTTACAAAAAGCAAAACAAGAATGTTACCCTCCCGCAGAAGACTGTAGAGTAACAAGTACCTGTGCCGAAAGTAATTTACAACCTTTGGTTGATCTCACCGTAAGGCGTTTTTCTATCTACCTGGAAGTGGTCCTGATGACATTAAAAGAGAAGGAGCGAGACAGCCTAAAGGCGGGTTGACACGGGTAGGGAAGCACGATCGTCACTCACGCTTTCGTGGGGCACGCGTCATGTCAACAGCAGAGTCGTGAAATAATAATGGAAACGAATCTCCACGAACGGCATCACGATCGCGAATAAGCAGATCAAACGTGTTTGATATTTCACGCCATTTTTCAGTCGTGAATAAGTAGTTACGTCGAGAAGTTGTGTTAAAAAAAAAGTAAATAAATACGATGAGTGCTGGAAATTTACTACGAATGAGCGATGCAGAAACCGTAAAATTTTTGGAATACTACAGAAATGAACCTGCACTATGGGACCCTACAAATGATGGTTATAAAAAAAGGGACACGCGTGCCGCAGCAGCCCAACGAATTGTAGAGGCTTTAAATTTGTCAGATTTTGCATCTTCTCATGTAATTACAAAATTTAAGAATCTACGAAGCTCCTACGCGCAAGAATTAAAAAAAATTGCCGCAAGCACAAAAAGTGGTACTTCTACTGACAATGTATATGTGCCAAAAGTTGTATGGTTCAAAACAATGGATTCATTTTTAAGACCACATGTAAAGTCCCGAGATACACAGTTCAACTTGGTAAGTAATAAAAAAATATGTAGTATTTTACTTTAAATATGCACTGCGGGACAAATTAATAAACTTGCACATATTTTGTTAATAAAACAAAATAATATGTGCAAGTTTCCTAGATTTTGGTAAAGAAAAACAGGGGTAGGACTCTGTAAATTATCTCTATATGCAATTCTCTATTTCCTAACCTAAAAAACGCAATCGGACAACTTCAGTCCTATTCTCCATTCAGAGCGAAGTCACCCGATCGAATTTTTTAGGCTAGGAAATAGAGAATCGCACATAGAGATTTTTTACAGAGTCCCACCCCTGGTATTTTATTTGTACAGGGTGTCGAAAATTCTATGAAATACGTGGGTATCTGGAATTTCCAAAGGAGATAGAGAAAAACTAACCTTCACTAACGAGCCTTGAATTTTAAGAGAAACCCAAAGGTAAAACTGTATCTTGATATAGCGATCCGTTTCCAAGCTACGGGGTGTTTGTGAATAGTGTGCATTTTGGGACCCCCTATAACGTTGTTATTTATAAAAAAATTCTTTTCGTGCAAAGAGCTTTTTTATACAACTTTTTATAAAGAATCCAACTGTCAAACATAATTTCATCCGTCGCTTTTAGTTTTCAAGATATATTAATAATTCTATTTTTTCTTATGGGAAAACCCCTTTTTTGTTTAATATTTTTTCTGTTTGTTTGTATTTTTTGTTAATATTTTTTTATTAAATTTTCCTTTTAGCATCTAATATAATAAAAAGAGGATTGAAGAATTTTAAGGGGAAATGATGACGTAATTTAAAAAAAAAATACATACTGTACGGTATTTTGTAATAATTTCTTTAGTTCTATATCATTTATATATTATCCTCTCATGTATGTAGCCTATTTAATTATTCTATCATTTCCATTGCCATGGAACGGCTCCTTCTTCATTGAAATACGAACAAAATTGGTCACGTTTCTGTGATGCAACACGAGATGGATTTCTATTATGTGATCTTTCCGATATGGGTAAAAGCCCACCAGATTGTGCACTTCTCCAGTTACCCGGAACATGTAAATTATTGAGGTCCTCGTCGTCTACAAGGCCAGGATTAACATAGGCATTATTCGTCTTCCGTAACCAATTATGTAAGGAGCAAGTAGCCATAACAATTTTGTCAACCTTGAATGGCTTGAGTTCTATAGGTTTCTTAAATATTTGAAATTTGCTGACTAATATACCGAAAGCATTTTCCGAAATTCTTCTTGCCCTTGACAAACGATAATTAAATATTTTTTCTTCTAGTGTCAAATTTCTTTTACTGTATGGTTTTAAGAGATATGGTTTTAAAGGGAAGGCATCGTCGCCAACTACGACTGCATCTTGCGGTATCTCCAATAAATTGTGTTCTAGCGCTTCAAATAAAGAACTATTTGCAAAAACGCCACCGTCTGAAGCTCTACCCTTCGCTCCTATATCGACATATGTAAAGCAATAGTCGTGGTCTACCAATGCGAGCAAAATAATACTATGATCCTTTTTGTAATTAAAATAATCGGAGCCACATCTAGGTGGGGCTTTCACCACCACATGTTTTCCATCAATGGCTCCGATGCAAGATGGAAAATTCCATTTATTTTTAAATCCAGCCTGTATATAAGTCCACTCTGCACCACTTTCTGGAACCTGAAAAAAATGAAAACATTAATAATGCAATGTTTATTTACCCACCACTTATTTATTTTTTCGGAAACCGACAGGAACACACCTCCCTATCAATTTATTTCGTTTTGTCGTAGGGAAATTGTGCCTTCACACGAAAATTTCAAATCATAGAATAAATCGCGATGTAAAAATTAAAGAAAATCGTCAGAAGAAGTTCATTAATGTATTTATTTCTTTGTTTACAGTCCAGAGTATCACAAGAGTCTACAGAGATAAACATAGATGAAGAAGATGCTGAAAACTCGCGAAATGAGACTGAACTTGAAGATATGGGTGCAGATCGTTCCCCGCAACCTGGACCTTCAAATGAGCAGCAAAAATCTTGTACCCAGCAAACGTAACATTTCACTGACCTTCAGCCTGCAAAGTCTGCACGCGCTGTTTCTGAAGTCAAGTCTAATTCTTCTTTAGTGCGTAATAATAATAATATGGAAACGCCAACAAGCAAAAGGGCATCGACAACGAGGGAACGGATAATTGAAAAGAAGCGACTTGTAGAAAATGAAAGACCTGATATGCTAATGACCGCAATGGATAAATTGGATAAAATTTCGGAGAAAGCCACAGCCACAAAAGATGACAATTTTGATCATTTTGGCAAATACATAGGTTCTCTTTTACGAACCCTTCCTACTGAACAGGCGTTAAAGCTGCAGCAAGAAATGATTACACTTGCACTAAATGCCCACATGGCCAATTCCATGTCACCTCCATCGAGAAGAAGGGATGCGACTGTGGCTGATGATTTTTCGCCTGAAAGTGCTGACACATGGTTTAGCGATCTGTCTGCTGCGATGGGCAGCTACCAATAAAATATAATAAAAAGCTAAATGATTGTAAATGATCAGAAATAAATAATAATATTACCGAAATTCGATTTCTTTATATTTATTTATACTTACTTTGATAAACTCCTTTAACGAAATTATTATAGCATCCAGAACTTCAACTAAGAATTTGCTTATTGTTGATTTCGGAATTTTAAAAAAGAATTCCAAACTCTTAAAGCTATCGCCAGTGGCTAAGTAGCGTAGCGTTATCATAAGTTTTGTTTTGGATGGTATTGCTTCCCTCATATTTGTATCTGCTTTTTGTATAGATAATGACACTCGTTCCAATAGGAAGGCGAAGTCGTTTTCAGACATCCTTAGTAAATTTTTAAAATCCTCTGAGTATTTGAACTGCAACTCCTGCTCTATCAAATATATTGCTCCAGACCTATGTCTGTTTTTAATCCATTCTCTCACCCACCACCTGCGCTGTCTCCGTTTTTTTTTAATCACTTCCGAACAATCGATAAGTTCTGATACGATATACTGTCTTAATAACATTTCACCCACCACTGCACAAGCTTCTGCTACCGACGAAGCCATATTCACGACTGACACTCCGACTCCTTGCGCTGCCGTGTAAACAGCAAACGATCGTTTTTCCCTCTTTTGTATTTCACCATCGATTTTTGGTACTTTCGTAACTAACGAAAGCGTGAGTGACGATCGTGCTTCCCTACCCGTGTCAACCCGCCTTAAGAGTTATTTACAAATGGGGTTGTGATGGATCAAAGCAATCTCAGTATAAACAAAAATTTGAAAGTGATGCCGACTCAGACGCCAACATATTTCAAAGCTGTTTTGGTTCCTGTAAAAGTGGTTTGTGATAAAGAAGGTGAAAAGATACTATGGGAAAATCCAACATCGTCATTTCCAAGGTACTGCCGACCTATAAGATTCCGTTTCGTTAAAGAAAGTATTGATATTACGAAAGAAGAAATTAACTACGTGAAAAGTTCTGCGCAGTCACTTAACGCAACAGAGGTTGACCTAAATGGAAAGAAGTTTTTAGTTAAACATGTATTTATCATGACAATAGTAGACGGCAAGGTCCGCAATGCTGCCACTGGAACGAAATCAACTAGCAAATGCTACATATTATGTGGTGTAACTTCTAAAGAGGAAAGAAGCTACAGAGTTTGGGCTTCCAGTTTTACATGCCAGAGATCGTTTTTTCGAGAGTATTCTTCACTTAGCTTATAAATTGCCTGGAAAAAAGTACAGAGAGAGGAAAACCGAAACGGAAAAAAATATGGATATGCCAAAGGCAAATTTTGGCAACACAAATAACGGCAACGCGAGCAGGAGATTTTTCGAAGACCCGAAATTGGCTTCAGAAATAACAGGCATCAGTTATGACCTAATATATAGATTAAAGGTCATTCTAGAAGCAATTTCAAGCGGATATAATATAATTGATCCCGAAAATACGACCAATATGCATTGGATACTGCTCACCTATATGTCAGTTTGTACCCCTGGCACCCAATGACACCAACTCTGCATAAAGTTCTTATACAGGGTGCAGCCATAATAAAAAAGGCGTTGTTGCCTATTGGACAGCTTTCTCAAGAGGCCGCGGAAGCACGAAATAAACATTTCCGAGCATATACCGTCAAGACTTCGCGCGAAAATTTTCCAGAGGAAACTGCAACAGAGATATTTTTAATCGACTACTTTTAAGTTCCCATCCACTCTTAAGTAATATGAGGAAAGTAAATAAAAGACGATTAGATTCCTTTTTACCCGAAACCCCATTACACTCATTATGTCTGCGAAGCCAAATAAAACTGACAGCGAACATGAAAATATTGTGTCTGGCGAATGGTAGAATATTTTTATGTTACTTTGTAACATTAAATATGCTTCAACCAAATATTAGACGCTTTGTTTATTTAGTAATATCGTTTACAACAGATCAAGACCAAAAAAAAATTTTTGGCCGCGTAGATCATTCAAATACCCGTATGTGCGACGCATGTTAATTTGGGAGAGATGACGCAGTTAGTTGAAATTAATTACATATTTTTTTCTTTTCAGATAAAATGCCAACAATTTATGGTACACGGAAAAGTAATAGGAGACGCTGGTCAGAAGAGGATCTTCTTAAAACTGCTGATGATGTAATTATCCATAAGGTTCCCATTAGACAAGCAGCATAGGAAAATAACATTCCTAAACGTAGTTTAAGATTTCGATTAATTAATTTTAAAAAGGGGAGCATGGGTAAAAATATAGAAAAAAAATTATGCGATCGCATTAAAAAGTTGCAGATGGCGGGATTTCCACATGCGAGCGAGACCGTTCGGATTTTGGCATACAATTTTGCCAAATCTTTAGGGCTATCTGGACTATTTAGCGAAAAAAACAAAATGGCTGAAATCGGCTGGTTGCATCTGTTTTTGACACGGCATAAAAGCTGAAGGTGTGTCATTAGCTAGGGCTGAAGGCATGAATAAAGCTGAAGTACAAAAATATTTTATTTTACTGACGGAAATACTCACGGAGAACGACTTACTAGACCAGCCACTTAACATTTTCAACATGGACGAAAATGGACTTCAGTTGAATAACGATCCAGGAAAAGTAATCGCTGTCAAAGGGAGTAAAGATGTTCACATTACCAAAGCTTAAAAAAGAGGTAAAACCATTACAGTTGTAGCGTGCTGTAATGATTACCCCCTTATTGCATTTTTTAAGGTGTGAACAAGCAGCAGATTTGGGAAGAGAACATGCCTCCTGGAGCTGTTATAAAAACGCGCAGAGAATTAGCCTACATAAGTGAAGAGTTGTTTATGGATTGGCTTGAAACTCACTTAATCCCAAGAAAACCTGCAGGTAAATTTCTGTTAATCTTGGACGGGCATGGATCCCACACGAATTCGCCTAAAATGTTGGAAACTGCATCCGAAAACAACATAATTATTCTCTGCTGCACTCATTCCACTTCGCTGACGAGAAGAAACTCCGCGTTGTGATGCGTGGGGTTCTGGAGTCGTGGACGAAAGGACAAATTAAAAAGGGTCTTCAGGATCTAGGTTTCACTCCATCAAAGGTCATTCGATGGAAAAGGGCGTGTTAAGCAAGCCAAGTGTTGTTATTTAACTTGCGTCAATAGTTCATGAGGCTTTTATGTTCCCCGATTGTAGGTTAATTTCACTGATTCTTTCATTTACTGAGTGAAGGAATTAAACGAGCTTATCACTGTGGTAATTTGGCGTTCATTTCTCCAAATTACACAAAAAATTCTTTAGTACATGATTTTACAATAACGTACTATAACATAACTATTCACTACTGATTTTACAATCAAACTAATCACTATATTTGTTTAATACATTTGCTGGGTGCCTTTTTTTAGGCAATGTTATTTGTTTCACTCCGATGGAGAGAAAACCACGTGCGTTTGTTGACATACGACTTTGCTTTATCTTAGCCCAAAGTGTAGTGTCTTAGAAGAAGGAAAACTATATCATCTGACAGCAAGGTTACGCCCCCGCTGTCACGACGACTAACCAACAATGCATTCTGATAGGCCACACAACCACCATGTTTTCTCCCAACCAATCGGACGGCAATAAACAAACTGTACCATGCCGTATCACCCTCCCAGAGCGTCAAAACTCCGTCAAAGGGTTTTTGAATATACAAGATTCTAAAAATATACTTTTAACATCTAAACGTGGAACATTGCTTTTTCCTGGAATAACGGTCGACTAGCCGTTCATTATTTAGGACATATTATATGTATTTTAAAAAATGATATTTGCAAGTTTTATGCCTATCCCGGCGATAACACTATATTCGTTCAGCAAACATTAATACATTTTGCTCGTTTATTAAAATAATATTAAAATCAGATATTTAACAGTAGTATTGATTCTAAAAACATTTGTTGCAATTAATTATATTATTTTTATTACATTTGGATGATCGTTTCCCCAACAGGACGAATGGCTCTGCCATGCCATTGGTCTTAGTAATTTTACCTTAAGCTGATAAAGGAATTTATAAACTAGAAGCCATTGATAGGATACGCATCCGTGTCGAGGCAAAGAGAACAAAGCCACAAGTCACACAATTCCAGATATTCGGGCACTCGCAGCATAAGTGCAGGTTAGAGAGGTACAGTATTGATATGCTTTTGGTACAGGAAACATGGTTCAAAGGTGATAGATTCACTTGCCCTAATTATAATGTCTCTCGCAATGCTAGGTCAAACAGGCAGAGGGGCGGAACCATGGTTCTTGACAAAAAGCATATAATTGCACAAGTGGTGCCAGGTTCATCGAATTGTGCTCACATTGAGGGCACATCACATTGAGGGCACATTCATTACGATTAAAACCAGGGATAACTGAATCGAATTGGAATCTACCTCCTGCAGTCCTTACGTCAACTTTGACGCAACCATTCCATAATTATAGGGAAGACATCAATGCCATACAACGCATATGGGGCTACCGGTCGCAGAATTTGCGAGATCTCACCCTGTATAATAAATCTTTAGATAACAACTATTACATCTTGCTGCAGGTAGCACCTACTGGCAAACAAAACACAGGACAGCTCTCACAGCCAGCCGATTGTGTTCTCTGATTACAGACCAGTCATGGTGGCATATGGAGATATGGCAGACAGAAGTCACGGCTTTCTGTCTAAAACACGAACAAAAAACACAACTGGCCAAACGAATTATGTCTAGTCACCCTAGAACAGGCCAGTTGGCTTCAAAAAATAATATTATTATTAAAGTCGAGAGAATAACTAATAATATAAATTCCGCCATGGCTGAGTCTTCGATGACAGTAACGTCCAGGTTTTCGAAGCGGGGCATCATAGAGGGCGAACTTGCTCAACAGATTAAAAATAAAAATAAAGTGCTGCGTTTGGCATACAGGACTGGCGATCCGCGAATAAAGGCACAGGCAAACAGAATTACAGCAGATCTTAAACAAAAACTTGACGAAAAACAATCGGAAACACCACCTATTCCATCTTTAAATCAAGAAATTTGACAAGAGGGGATAGGGGGGGGGGGGGGAAACTAACCTCCTTTTAAGAGTACAAACAGAACACTAACAGATCCACGAGACAAAGCTTGTAGTCAATCTGAATAACTTGTGGATGTTATAAAAAAAGGCAACATTACGCGGTATTCCCAAGCGGTCACTCATCCAAGTACTAAAGTACTAACCGCGCTCGACGAAGGTTAACTTCAGTGATCGGAACTAAAAATAATTATGTAAATAAAACAATGCAGTCTTCCTCCACAGTTTAATGATTAAGGTAAATAAAAAGCTCACTAGATGTTTCAAGTGCTTAAGCACTCATCATCAGGGGATACTGGGGGACAAAATTTTTTTGCCACGGGACGGCATTTTTTTTTAGCTTTAATTTGAGCCCTGCAAGGACCTGATTCGACAATTAGGAAGGGAGCTAAGGGCCGGCAAAGTCTTTGCTGCATAGCGGGAGAACGGAGAGGGTTAGGGGGTCCTAGCCGGACTCAAAAGAAAGGTAGGAAATTTTCTATTTGTTTATTTATTTTGCAATTTTCCCGAGTCCATATCTTGCCCGTCCGCGCGAGCGACAAGTTTGAGAAACGTAACACTCACGACCGGCTGCGAGCGCGCGCTCGGAAATTATTTTCGAATGGCTGATCACTGTTTTTCCGGGATGACGCGCCAGCCGACGCGGGTACACAGAAATAATGGCAGGTAAACAATGACGATAAGCGCTATACAAAAGGCTGCATTCCGATCTCTATAGTCAAGCGACGTTGAAGCGCATTGGAATCCAACGCTTCTTCATCTCATATAAGGGAAGAAAAGTCTTTCATGCAGTCGTAGATTTCTTAAGTTTGGAGAAGTATTCAAAATGTGCAGGCGTGGGGGTTAATTATTTCATTTCGACTGTGGACACGTGCAAGCCCTAACAGGCGTTTCTCTGGAGACTAACATTAAGTGCTCGCTAATGATAATATAACAATTACTCATTTAGCTTTTTTTTAACGAATGTTTCTTTACATTAGTACAATATTCTCAAGCCGCTCCAATTTGGCTACTATTGATCAATGGATTAATAAATTAATCACATGGAACAATCGTCTGTCCTTCCGTTCCCGACACGCAATAACATTCTCTTTGCTTTCTAGAGATACATCCAAAACCGATTGAGGAGATTTCGGACAGAAGAGAACAGTGCTATTCATTGATCTCGTGAGCTCGTAATAATTGAATCAGCGTTATTTTACGGAGGTTCAAAGAATTCCAGTACTACGGATCTACTTTGCCTATCGGTAAACTGTACAAATTTTTGTCATCTAACTTTAAGGGTAGTTTGTAAGGTCAAATGTTAGTAAAATATAATATCAATTTTAATATAATATATTTTCGAAGATGAAATAAATAAACGTTGTATCATATCTGCTCCCGAAACTTTCTTCCCTTCCCTTGGCCATTTCTATAGCAGCACGTGCGCTGCAAGGTCGCTTGACCATAATGAAGAGATCGGAATGCAGCCTCTTGTATAGCGCTTATCGTTATTGTTTACCTACCCATTGTTTCTGTGGACTCGCGTCGGCTGGCGCGTCATCCCGGGAAAACCATAGGAGGCTGCCGAGGTACAAGAGCGCGACTGAGGAAGAAAAACCAGGCCATCGATGACCCGAATATAAAAGAATTCGATGAAAAACTAACCGGAACCCGATGCCTCTTTCAGTTCCCGATCGTTCAACGATCGAAAGCAATCAAGATCCTTTAAAATCGCTTCATAATTGAGCGAGATACGAGAAATCAGCCATTCGAAAATAATTTCCGAGCGCGCGCTCGCGGCCGGTCGTGAGTGTGCCCGGAGCACAGCTTAATATAACAATCAGCTCGAAGACTCGACGGCGGCACTTTAATCTATTAGATTGGACTAGACAAGGACGCAATGCGCATTTTCTCTCTCGTGCTTGGGCTATAAGTCGGGGCCGGACTATAAATATTTAGTAGTTAGTAAATTATGTGTAACAGTACCGTATTGTATTTTAAAATTTCAAGAGTCAGGTAATTTTTATTTCAAATCCTACCATAAAAAAGCGGCATTAGTGTTTTTTCTGCTTTTTTACAGTTCTTTTTGTGATACTACATTATGTACTACAAAAAATTAAATTGTGTTTAGTAGAGAAAATGAAGGGTGGGGTTTACGAAAGTGACTCGTCATGAATTACCTATATACAGTGACAGAACAAGATGTTGCATTATGGGAAAAAATTTTGTATTAAGATTAAAAAAAAATAAAATACCGTAGATAGCCTCTGCATATCGTAAAACCGAAATATGCATAAAAATAAATTTCAAAAATACAACTGTATACAGGGTAGGGGCACATATTACATTTTCATTGAAGGGTAAAGTAGCTTTATTTTCAGAGACACGTACAAAGGTTGTTAAGAAAAGTTATTTAGAATTAATTTTTATACCTAATTATAGAATCTTAGTTACCTGTGGCAGAAATTAAACATTACACCCAAATTCTGAAAGAAGGTTTAAGATTTAGACCAGGTCTAAATTTAGATCTTCCAGCTGTCCAGGTGAATTTTGTTGGGGCTTTGATATTAGGCGTCATTCAAAATTCATATTGTTTTTCAATATTTTTGCAACTTACCTCTTTTGTAAGTAAATTCTTGTCCTTGGACCATCTTTTAAAATATAGTTTGGTCCTGTTTATTGCAAAAATGCGTTTAAAAACATTATCTTTTAAGAAAATTTAAAGAAAAACAAAAAGTAATTATTAATAGAATACTTAGCTGTCTTATTCTGACACTTGTCAGTTTAAACTTTTGATTGTCAATTTAAAACGGTTTAGCGTACGAGAATTAGGGTGTTATGGTTTCAGCCGCTTCGGCTTTACGATAATTATTTAAAATTGCCATAAATAAATTTTTTGTGTGATATTCGTATTCGAAACCGTCTTTGGTTCTAAATAATGTAAATAAGTAATAGGAAAATATTTTAATTTCGGTAAAAATTGGTGCAACATCTTGTGCTGTCACTGTAAGGTATGAATTTGGTTTTTTTGTAGTAAATTGCAAGGGGACTATTTTAATAAAAAAATACCCATAATGATAAATATTTTATCTACGACTATTTAATAATAGAAGCATAATGTGTTTGTTAGTACATATATAATGTGGTTCATATTACCATAGTTACTCATATTCCACAGCCGTGGAATATGAGATTTCATATTCCACGGTCCCAACAAAACAAAGTTACCTGAATTACGATAAAAACGCACCAGATCTAGTTTAAGCAGGCGTGAATGGTATTAATACCATAGCAACCGATTGACAAGTAAACGAATCATTTTTTTCCTCAGTCATTTAAGTTTCGCTGTGACATTTTGTTGTTGATTTCAAAGTAAAATATCATGATTTCGGATGACGAAAACGAAATCCAAAGTACCCCTCCAGAAATTCGGGCTGCAATTGTATTTTGTTTAATTATGGTTAACATCGTTGAATTGTATTTTTTAGTTAAGAAATACCATTAATAATAATCCTATTGTAATAAAATGTGTTGCTCTGAATCCATTTTCTAACTTCTTGAATACTGAATAGTCGTAGATAAAGTATAGTATTTGACTCGCGTATAATGGCTATATTACAAGAGATTTTAAAACACGAGCCGCAGGCGAGTGTTTTAAGGATTCGATTCATTATACGCTCGTTAAATAATGTACTATTAATTACAAATAACTAACTACATATATTACAAAATAAACTATTATTGTACTTATAATAATATTCATTAAAATTTATAATCTATACATCCATACTCTCTCTCTTTCTCACCTCACCATGGCACAAACAAATAATAAGGTCATACTATGACAATGTATAAAAAAAATTCAACACGGGCGAAGCCGCGGGGGAACATGCTGGTCTACCTATCTTTCTACTTTTACACTACGCATCAGTATTTTAGATCTTATTTAGGAAACTTGGGACTTACTACAACTGTAAAAAAATCAACTAAGTGATGAAGACTGAACAAAAATATCATTAAATTTACTCATTTTTCCATATAATTAATTTATTTTTGTTGATTTTCCTAAAGTTCTCGTTTATTCTTTTTAAAGTATAATAAATTCTTACTCTTAAGTAAAGTGCTTATTACAAAATTAGTAGGAAAATATTTACAGGGATGAATAAAAGGTAATAAATTGCATAAGTCCAAATACGTTGCGCAAATGTTCGGTTTCGTTATTAGAGCCTCAAAACGCTCTTGAAATATAGTTTCAATCTTACAAACTAATTTAACAAAATCGTCATTGGGCATTTTTAAATTACCAAATGTATCCTTATTAGAATTTTCGTATGCTTTGAGAAAACAGTATACTGACGAATCATCCAACTCTTTGTGGTCTTTGCTATATTGTAGACAAGTTGTACAGGAATGGACCTTGAGGCCTTTATTTAAAAGGTAACCACATACATATCGGACAAAATTTTTTTGTAGAGTTTCATCTTTTGAATAATCCGCGGTAATAATCTTTTCATCGGTAATTTGTTGTGTAATAGGTTCCTCCGCAGGTAAAGTTTGGTCTTTACAATCTTGTAGTTCTAACAACATGTGATCTAAATCTGCCTCACAGTTTTCTGTACCTGAGTGAAATAGGTTTACACATTGTAATTTTCTGAATGTTCTGTGAAATTGTATAGCAGTTGGATTTACGCAGTTACCATTTTGCCTTCTGATTTTTCCGAAATGGTTTTCAAGGCAATCCTGGTTAAGTTTTCTAGTAAATAGATAATCAAACTTGGCAGTAGTGTGTAAATAATGAAATAAGTTAATAGTGCTATTTATGGTTATTTTAAGGCATTTAATAGATTTAATTGTCTGTGTAATATTTTTATGGTTTTTGTTTCTTACTTCAAGTTTTTCCAAGAAATTTAAACAATCTTTTAATAATTCCATTTGATGTGGTTCCCCCTTAAACGCGGCATTGTACTTTTTTTGAGATGAAGTTTGCGATGAGTTCATAATATCAAACAGTTTGTCTATTCTTTCGACAAATTCCGCAGTTTGTGTAGCTTCTGCAGGAAGATAGCCAAATCTTATATAACAAGTCATTCCTACGTATACTGAATAGCTAAATACTTGGGTCGCAAGCTTCACCTTAATTTTTTCAAAATTAGAAGGGTTTATATGAGATTCTGTTAGCTTATGTGCTGCCCTAACAGGGAATTTTTTATCGTGATCATAAAAAGCTTTAATATATTGCCACGAAATAATTTTTCCGTCAATGTAGAAATCATATTTTATCAACATATTTCTTAGGGCTTTGATAATATGAGGAATATCGAATACATAAAATATATAAGAATTGTTTAGATAAAAGCCGGTATTTTCTGGTGAAATGTTTAACAAATTTGATACTTTCATATTATTAGATCCCATATCAGATGTTACTGTGCAAGCTTTGAGACCAACAAACTCTATTTTTTGTAGTGCTTCTGCCAAAATTTGTTTTAAAAATGCTGCTGGACAAGAAGTATGACAAAGGAAATAAGCGAAAGGTTGCTTCCATTTAGAATAAAGTCCCCTTAACATAAGTACACTTGCGGTCAAAGTTGGCTTGAAAACCATTTCTCCTTGGTCATCAGTTGCCAACCCAATTACATGGTCTTGTGAGCGATCGTAAAACAAATTTGCTTTAATACTCATTTCATCAAAACACAATACACAATATCTATTCTGCTCCTCAAAACCATCTACCTTTTTTTTTAACATATTATAAAATTGAATATTATCTAGTCCTGGCCTTATCCGTACTGCACGTATTTCAGCGAGCAAAGTATGTGGACTTGGAAGACAAAACTGTTTAGTCAGATACTGTTTATAAACTTTAGGACCGGCGAAATATATGGACATACATTTATTTTTAAAGTCTTTGGTATAACGTCGACCTTTTGGTTTTTTTTTGTCCTTGTGAAAGTTGGATGTTAATAAAGCTAGCAGTATCAGCCGAATTGCAAAATTTAGGTGTTGCAGCTTGATATTGCTGTAACGTTATATTATCTTCCAAACCATTTACCTGGTTTTCAAGCACTTGAACCCGCTTACGCAAACACTGGTTTTCTACAGTTAATGCTTTGATGGATTCCCTGTATTTTCTTTTTCTTGGCGTATTATACGTTAAACTACCTGTTGTCTGGGTACTTGTTGGAGACATCAAAGGAGAAATGTTTTCACTGTTAACATCGTGCTCATCTGAGTCGGCTTGTGCTGCAGCTGGAATCAAAATTGTGAGGTTACGGGAATGAAGTCCACTGGCAACATCATCTTGTGGCATAGCTGAGACCACAGTTGAGTCTCCAAGGCAACTGTTTTCATTATTATTATGATTTTCATTACCCTTTTGGACTTGTGATGTAGCTGGGACTATAATTTTGTTTTCAATAATACGTATTTTAGCGGGGATTAACAAGGGCCGGCAGTAGGTGTGGTCACCTGCATCTTTTGAGCTACCTTCTAGAGACGGGAACAAAGTAGGAATTGCGTTTGCACACAAACGCTTACGCAGATGATTCGTGAACATTCTTTGTTCAAAATGATCTCCACAGAGCCTCTGGCTTATAAACAAACTGTCTACTTTTTCCAGTAAGTCTTCTCTATTGGCTTTCATGGCCCACACCCTAGACCTGAAGCAAAATATATAATCTGTTACAAACCGACAATGGCAGGTAAAAAAAATTTAAAAATTAAAAAATTATTTTCACTAACCTAGATTGGTACTTATTGGACATTATTACGTTTCTCATTAGACTCATTTACCACTTTTATGACCCATATTTTATTAAGTAATTATCAGGTATAATGCCAAAATCCTGTCGTCATTACGATGGCGCCTTTCCTCAAATACTTTCTCTTTTGTCCATAAATGGAATTTTAACGGCATATTTTTAAATATGTATTTACGTATCGTATCGACAAAGAAGCCACCACAATATTTGAAGTTAAAAACTATTTGTACCATTGACAAGTAATAAACAATGACCACATAATTTTATATAATTTATCCGCTTATTATACCCAAATATTTTGTCTTCACTTACATGAGCAATGCTACAATCAGTTAAAAATGTTTTTGCAGCACCTCGTATATTGTTTTTTTACACTACATATTATTTTTCTATACCCATCCTCTTATTATTTAAATATAAGCATACGCTGTCCCTATGGAGAAGATGATGCAAAATAAACTTCGAAAATGGTCTTTGATGCACTAAGCTTTTAGCTGTCATAATTCTGTATTTCTTGCACCTATAATCGTGGCAGTTTTTTTAAAGGTTTTTTTGAATCAATTTTATCATACTCCCAAATATCACGTGCATAGTTACAAGAAAATTGCCAACAACTTTTTTTTTGTATTCGCTGTATATTTCTTTCATCCAGTAATGTAGACGTACACGTACCTTTTTTTTCTTAATTTTCCATAGCAAACATCCGAATATAAACGACGCAGTAAAAAAAAAGTGATTATAACTTTTTTTTTGTGAACCCTGTACACTTTTTTTACATACCACTTTTTTACACCCATCAATGTACACATTTATACCAAATATCTTTTTCTTAATTTTTCATAGCAAAAATTAGGCATCACAAAAACCATTTCACAAAGTGGTGTTAACAGGTACGGGTCCCACGGCGCAGCCGCCCCATATCAATTTTATATAAATATTCATATAATAAAGCATATTATGCTCGGTAAATAATATAAGCACAAGTACGTTAAAACATTTTTTCGTACTTACCTATTACATTGTTTAGGAAATCTAAAAAAGCTTTTCTTGCTGTTGTAACCTTTATTTATACAAGTTCTAACAGCACAAACGTGCCCCCCTTGACTCATTTTAAAATGAACTAAATTCACTAAACACTTTTTCTACAATAATCACACAAATATTTTTACGCACGCCGATGCTAGGCTATCGAGACAAATACGGAATACTGCTACCGTCTACGCTGCCCATGATGTGATTTCGCCAGGTGGGCGGAGCTAACTTTACATGCGCGAAGATCGGCGCTAACTGTTCCCGCCAACAGAGATTTCCAGCTGACAGCTTATTAAGCTGTGCCCGGAGTATAGAGAAGCGGAGATAATAAGCTCCGCCCCCGGCGGCTTGGAGGTCTCTCTCGTCCGCTTGCGTTACGTTTCTCAACTTGTAACTCGCGCGGGCGGGCAAGATATGGACTTAAAAAAATTGCAAAATAACTAAACAAATAGAAAATGTCCTGCCCCTTCCTTTGAGTCTAGCTAGAACCCCCTACCCCTCTCCGTTCTCCCGCTATGCATCAAAGACTTTGCTGGCCCTTAGCTCACTTCATAATTGTCGAATCGAGTTCATGTAGGGCTCAAATTAAAGCCAAAAAAAATGCCGTCCCGTGGCAAAAAAAAATTCCCCCACCCCCCTTCTTCATGCCTAAAAACGCAAGTGAAAAAATTGACATATTTTATTTTGCGCGCCAAGCGCGCATTTGCAAAAAAAAAATTTTTTGCCAATGCAATCTTTTAGGTAATAAAAAAATGCGTAAATGGAACCCTGGCTGCTTGCCTTATCTCAATTAGAACACGCGTAACAAGCGTTTGAATAATCCTCGTTTTCCGCCCATAACTCCCCTCCTAATTGTCCCCCCCCTCCGGCCCATCAAAGTACTCGATATTACCCATTTATTCATAAAAAATCGAGGCCCCAACTCCACTCCCTTCCGAGAAATAATTAATTGAATTTTTTTTTTGCACATTCAAATCGCGATATTTCGCAAACCAATTGACATATCGGGTTCAAGTTGGAACGAGCTTACGAGTTCTGTCAAGCTCTTCAATTTTGCTACGTATGTTTTTTCTTGTACGATTAAAACCGGCCGAGTTTTCCGAGAAAAACCGTTTGCAGGGAGATCTAAAGGGCGCCCTCCCCTTCCCCAACCCTCCGGATATACCGATAAATCATGTTAGTATAACGGGGGGATCCTACTTTATCGACCGAGAAAAAAAAAACTTGATTTTATCGTTCCACTTTCGAGCCGTTGATTCCGCCGGATCCCCGCCACTATTTCTTCAAAGCTCTATTTATACGCGATGCGGGACAGACGAAGATCATAAGGGTAAGGACAGAAAGAAAGCGGGTTACCTGTTCGCTGGTTATCGGCGCCTAAAATCAGTATACTTATTAAACGTGGACGCACAGAGACTAAACAGGCTGGAGCTTGTTGGCGCGTGTAGCAAGCTGCTTGCATTTTACCGGAATGAATATTTAATTATAAGCGAACAGGCAATGGATACGGAAGCATTAATTTCTGCAGTTTTTAAACAAATCCCTGTATGGGACAAACGTAAAAAAAAGCACAGTAACAGAAATGTTGTTGAGAAGTGTTGGAAAAAGATTGCCGAGGAAGTGAACATTCAAGATGGTAAGTTTTTCAGTTTTTATTTGTATTAATATTAATTAATAATTCGCACGACTTAGGTCCGGTTTATCAGTGCACGGCTACATGTTTCGGTTTCATAGCTGCCAGCTAACGATAACTGGAAGCTAAATGCGCTAGAAAATTGGCAACAGTGCTGCAGTCAAATGGGATGTGGACAATGTTGCCGGAATAACTACTTTTGAAACAAATCTAAAGAATAGCCCCCGGTTCATGTTCTTTTTCATGTTTCTATTTTTTAAGAACTTTATTTTAAAAGGTTAAAAATACCAATTTTGAAAAGTATTTTGTAGGTAGAAATACGCTATTGCATTTCAATCAGAAAAAAATGAAATGTAGGCGTGATAAACCGCCGAAAGAAATAAATATTTTTGAATAGGCAACAACGCAAAGTTAAAAATTTCTAACCCAAGATTTTGGTGTGTTTTGTTTATGTATTAAGTTCTTATTATAAGTTGTGTTATTGTTATTATTACTAAAATATGGCAAAAAGCTTTGATAAATTAAAAAGAGCGTCAAATTTCAGTTTTTCGGAACAAAGTCTTTTAATTAAAATAGCTATAAAAAAGAAAGCCGTGTTAGAAAATAAAAAAAAACCGATGCTGTAACGTGGCGCCAAAAGGAAGAATGAAATAAAATTGAAAAAGAGTTCAATTCATATTCGAATGGTGAGGTAAGTCTACAACAAAATTATTAAAAATAATAATACTGCCTCCCAATAGGTGTATACATTTTTAATATATTAAAATTTCCCCAATCTTTATCTTATTATAACACTGCTTTCCCACTAGAATAGTTTAAAATCATTTTAGGCTAGTTGTTTTTTTGCTTACGTATATGATCTATAATACCGGGTGTTGCATCGTCGAGCGGGACATAGGAAATCCCATGTAATTTTAAATGGGGTCAATTATTGGCTTCCCTAATTATTTTAGAGAAAAATTCTATTTAGGTTTATTAAAGAGCACTAAAACGCACATTCAAAAGAATAACTTTAGATATTTTTGATGAGCCCGTTTACGGGTTATCGCCGATTTCTTTTTAACTATTTCTCCTTTTTATGGCCCCGTATTTGCGGGCACCAGTCAAGGTAAAAGATGACTGTCAAATAAAGTTGTAATTTTGAAATGTGTGCTTTATTGTTATAAAAACTCGTACATCGAAAATATTAAAGGTGTATTTATGAGTACAAATTAATATGAATAAAACTAAAATAAAGTATCCAATTACAAGGTTAATTATGACATTTTACATGTTTCAATATTTTACTAATTAATAGGTAGGTACTATTAAATTGTTAGAACTTTAGGATTTAAGAAGATGTTCAAATATTCCTCCATTGACTGCTAGACAATAACCGAGGCGATCATAAAATTCTCTTCTTACATTCGCTAGTTGGTAAACTGAAATTCTATTGCATTCGGCAGAAATAGCATTTTTTAACTCGTCTAGATTTGGGTATTTTTTTATCTTTGTATATCCTGTTTTTTAAATGGCCCCAGAGAAAGAAATCATTTGGCGATAAATCAGAAGACCTGGCTGGCCAATTTACTGTATGATTTAAGCCAATTACATTTCCATTAAAAGCACGGTTTAAATATTCCCGGACAGCCAGGGTACTATGTGCCGGGCAGCCATCCATTTGGTACCAAACTTCCTGATTTTCCCTGGCGGCATCATGTAAAGTAGGTAAAATATGATCTTCAAGTAGTTCCAAAAAATATTCTGCATTTAAATTTTGTGTAAGAAATAATGGCCCGATAATATTTTCTCCGAAAATCCCAGCCCATACATTAACTTTTTGTGGATATTGCGTCCTTGTTTCCACAAACCTGTGTTGGTTTTCTTTGCTTCAATATCGATAATTTTGAACATTGGGTTCATTGTAAGGTAAATGTGCATTCGTCAGTGAAACAAATGTTTTTTAAAACTTCCCTATCCATGTTTGCTCTTTCCATCATACCAAAACAAAACTCCTGTCGTCGTATTTCGTCCCTATCTCTTAGCTCTTGGTGCTTTTCATATTTGTATGAATAATATTTATGTCGTTTCAAAGCTCGTAACGCTGTGGTGTGATCTAATCCTATGTCATCCTCAAGTTTCCTTGTGCTGATCTTCCCATCATTTTCTTCCACGCACAATAAAACTTGCAAGTCCCTATCATTTCTTGCATCTCTTCTTTGTTCCTGCCTTTCTTCACATCTGCAGTTATTTATTACAGTGCCTTTTGTCTCAAATTTCTTGATAGTCCTTTCGACTGTAGATTTTGCAGGTATCGGTCTATTCGGATACAGAGCAGCAAACATGTCTGACACATTTTGATAACTATTTCCTTGATAATACCATTTAATCATCAATATTTTTTCTTCAGAAGTGAATTCATGGCTAATATTTTCGATGTACGAGTTTTTATAACAATAAAGCACACATTTCAAAATGACAACTTTATTTGACAGCCATCTTTTACCTTGACTGGTGCCCGCAAATAAGGGGCCATAAAAAGGAGAAATAGTTAAAAAGAAATCGGCGATAACCCGTAAACGGGCTCATCAAAAATATCTAAAGTTATTCTTTTGAATGTGGGTTTTAGTGCTCTTGAATAAACCTAAATAGAATTTTTCTCTAAAATAATTAGGGAAGCCAATAATTGACCCCATTTAAAATTACATGGGATTTCCTATGTCCCGCTCGACGATGCAACACCCGGTATATGGTCTATTATTAGCCACGAAATGCCAGGCAGCTAAAAAATAAATACGAGGCCATAAAAAAGGAACTGAAAAAGAGACGTTCTTCTAATTTAAAATACATCAAGGGAACAATTTAAACCCCCTTCACCTCCTAAAAGTGAGGAGGAGATTGAGTTGCTGAAAATAATCTCACTTCCTGTTGAATGACTTCAAAGCCAATATGATTCTGATGGCCTTGCATGTGAGTAAGAAGTTATATAAATAGTGAATTATTACAAAGATAAAACTTAAGAAATTTACAAAGTACTCTCAATGATTCTTTTACATTTTCGCCAAACAAAGCACTGCAAACTGTGCAACATCGTCACATAATATAATATACGATATAGGCCAATTGGTAAAGAAACTTTTCTCATCATGAATAAAAAAATCTGAAAATATGTTGACTACTTGCCATGATATTCATACCGAATAAGTGGAGTGCTCAATTGGCCTAAACATCAAGGTCTCGAGTAAGATTTTAACTATGCATTGAATTGTTTATTACTTTTAGGTATACCTGGACAGTCAATCGAAATGGTGAATGAAAGAAATGAAAATCACAATCTAGAAATAGAAGATAATTGGACAAGTTCCTCTGCTGCTTTATGGCAAACTCCAAAACATAACGTATTAAAAAATACACAGGAAAATATATACCACGTATCTGATGATGATCAAAATCAAACTGAGTGTGAAAATATTGAAATAACAATGGTATATGATGGTGAAGCAGAACAAAACTTGCAAGACTCTTCTTTACAAAATGGAAAAAGGAGAATTGTTCGAAAATCAACCGGATAAATTCCCTGAAAAAATTAGTGACAAAGCTGAGATAAATATGGATATTGGAAGCTCAAATAAAAGTTTTTTTTTCTGCCAGCCAAATGACTGTGCCCACAACCTCCATATTGAATGCTACCAATGGCAAGATATATAGATCATTGGTAAAATTTAAAATATCTTTCAAAATTTGACTCAAATAGTTACTTAAAGCTCGTTCTTAAATTATACATCTATACAGTTTAAATGGCCATCGATTCAGTCTCTTATTAGTACATTAGAAATAGATACATACAAAATTATAAAAGAGCGAGCAAAAAAGTAAAATTTAAAAATTTTAAAAGTATCCTAAAATTTGTCAATGGTAAACAACTATGGGGGTTGGAGGCAAACAATTAATTATTTGCTCCTCATTCACTGGAATGCATAATTAGTTTTAAATGAAGGTCTACATTAATAATTTCATATATTATTATATTATTGAGTTTAAGTATTTCTTACATATTTCTTCTACTCTCTTATATTTTAATCTTATCTGTTTTAGAATCGTGGAGTTGTAGGAGAAGACCTGTTTTACCAAAAAAAAAATCAATGAGTTCGGTATCTTCAAAATTTGAAGTGGTGGCAGAAAAAAAATTAGAACTTATTGCCTTGCAACGGGATCACATGTTGGCAAAAATTAAACAAGAACAAGAACAACATGAAATCAATATGAAAATATTAAACTTAAAGTTTGAAAAAGAAAAGTCAACCATGGGGAATAGCTGCGTCTGTAGGCTCAATGCCAACTTTTAGGAGGATCTTTTTTGTGAATTTTTGTGCAATGTTATACAGGATGTTATTGAAGCATGTGCACAACCTTTAAGGATTTAATTCTCAAAGAATTTTAACCCATTAGTGCATATGATCCGATAAATCGGATGCACATGTTTCTATCCGTAGAAATAAGGTCAACATAACCTAAAATTTTTAATGTGTTACAAACGATGTTCATAACTCTGTTTTATGTTCTGAAAGTAATAAAATTAATTTTTTCGAGTTATTATCGTTACAAGTGTTAAGTTTATTGGACATGGATCCCTCATTATACAGCAAGAGGGGCGGAGGGTAAGTAAATTTATTCTTGTTCATTAAAAAAATATATAAATTCGACACCAACTGGTTAATTTAGTTTAGAAACGATAATATAACATATATTCAGTGTGTTTTACTTATTTTATAGGAAAAGTTTAGGTTTTTATGCCCTTTGTTTTTTATATCCGATATATCGGATTGCATGCATGGCAGCAATAAATGCGACACAACATCAAATGAGAAGAACCCAAACATATTTTTTATTTTAGCTTGACCCTCGCACAGCTTATGGAAGAAATAGAGCACGATAATATAACTGGCCCCATCGACATTTATTCTGAGCTTCCTGATGACGGCAACAATACTGAATGTGATAGTAATCTGAATGATGAAGAAATCGAAGGAAATCTCAACCGCTTGGGGCCAAAAATGTTACGAGCGACATGTGAGTATCACATACACGGAGAAAAAAATCAGGCAGAACAATTACTCACCATCGACGCTACAAAGAAACACAGTCGTCAATATGATTTTGATTCTAGCCTCTCTCAAAATATTGTAAGAAATCAAATCCGGCAAAAGTAAAAGAAGCTGCAGTAGTACGGAATAAACAAATTCCAAAATTTTTATTAAAAACAACCTGCCAAGAAAAGCCTGTTTCGGAAGAAGCAAGTAATTCTCAAAGTCCCTTAGATTTTATGAAACTATTTTGGTCTGACAAATTACTCACAGAAATGCTAGAACAGACTAATTTATACACATCGCAAAAAAATAATAATAATGAATATGACAATGGATGAAATGTACGTATTTCTTGGAGGTCTTTTATTGAGCGGATATGCTAAATATCCCAACAAAAGGATGTTTTGGTCTGGTCAGAACGATGTACCAAAAATTCTTCAGGGCAGTATGAGGCTAAATAGATATGAAGAGATTTTGCGCCATTTTCACCTGAATGATAATAATAAAATTGACGCTAATGACCGGTTGTATAAACTGCGCCCTTTGATTAAAGAACTAAATAAAAATTTTCGGTATCACGGTTGCCTTGAAGAAAACCTATCAATAGACGAGTCCATGATTCCCTATTATGGTCGTCATTACGCTAAACAATATATACGGGGTAAACCAATAAGATTTGGTTTTAAGAATTGGGCTCTCTGCACCAGCAATGGTTATATGGTTGTGTTTAATATTTATACAGGAAAAAGTGATAAAGTAAAAAAGTTTGGTATAGGAGGTGACACTGTGATTTCTCTAATTCAGGCAGCCGAATTTCCGCAAAATCAGGGATTCAAAGTATTTTTTGATAATTACTTTTCTTCCATTCCTCTTTTTGAATACCTCACGGATAATGGTTATGCTGCAACAGGGACAATTCAGGAGGGTAGAAGCAGAAAATGTCCTCTAAAAGGGAAAGCTGAAATGGAAAAGCAGAAAAGGGGAGTTTATGACTATAGAACGGATAGCGAAAATAAGGTTTGTTTGGTTAGATGGAACGATAACAAAGTCGTTACTTGTGCTACAAATTTTGATTCTTTGGCTGAAGGCAGATGTAAACGATGGTCTAAGGTGCATAAAAGTAAAATCTACCTTCCCCAACCGAAAGTATTTGCCAACTACAATAAATATATGGGGGGTGTAGATAAAATGGACCAGTTAATTGCAGCTTATCGCACCAGAATGAGGCAAAGGAAGTGGTGGTGGCCCATTTTTTGTTATCTTTTTGATGCTTCTATTATAAATGCGTGGTTACTTATGAGACAGCTGCATCCTAATCATAAACAGTGTTCCACGCTTATAGTTTTTAGAAGAAACATAACTAATGTGTTACTTCAAACGTATGGCAAACCTTCAACCAGGGGTAAGAGGGTACCAAATCCGATAGAAGATATAAGGTACGATGGAAGAGATCACTGGCCTGAATATGTTCCTACAGAAAGGGTGTGTAGGTTCTGTAGTGGGAAAAGCAAATTTATATGTTTCAAATGTGGTGTCGGAGTACATCCAAAAATATGCTTTAGAAGCTATCATACTTTCTAGGCATATAATCCGATTTATCGGATGACGCATATTTTTTTCTTACATAATAGTTTTTTAGGAATTTTCATTTTTTTGTCTTTGTTAAGGAATAAATAGTTCATTTCTTACAAAAAAACGCTTTTTATTGCTCTCATAAACTTTATGCACTAATGGGTTAAGACCAAAACTATAAGTAGGTATGTGTAATTCCCTAAAGCTTGTGCACATACTTAATTAACACCCTGTATATATCTACTTAATGAATATTTTTAGTTATAGTCAGGTAATACTTTATTTACATTGAACAGTAGTCCCAATGTAAGTATTTAAAAACGATGAGATTATTGGCATTTAAATAAATAAATAAAAATAGAAAAGGATTTTATTTTTATTGAACAAAAAAAAAGATGTTTTGTTTACATTGTTAATTTTCTGCTGCCAACCTTCTAAAATAATTATTTAAAAGTTCATCTCTGGCTGTGTGAATGTTGTATCTTTCTTGATGTTCTGGTACAATATATTCATCAAAGTCAACTAAGGCTGCTATGTGTTGGTCCACATCTGGAAGTTGTTCGTTCTGTTCAACTGCAATGTTATACAGTACCCCACAAGCTACTATAACTACTAGGGTTGTTTCCAATTTTAATCTTAACCCTATAGATAACACCGGAAATCGTCTTTTCCATACACCATACTGTCGCTCTACAGGGTTCCTTGTTCGCTTTACTAAAAAAGTGCAATAATGGGAATGATTATATGTACGTAGGTATATTGTTGTTAAAACGTTTTACTTAAAGTGATTTTGGCCTGTACTACTTATATAAATGCTATGTAATTGTTTAAAATATTATTAAATACAATAAATATTGTATTACAAATTTTATCGTACCAGATTCATCATAAAGTTGCTCAAACTCAGCATGTGGCTCCCGAAGTGGAGTAATTACTTTCATACTGTTTGCATATCCACTATCCGCAACAATTAAGCTGTTTCCAAATTCATTGTTTGATAAACGTATATTTATACTGGAATTGTCAAAAACAGTTTGATCATGAGAAGATCCAGGCCAGCGAGCAACTATGTCCAAAATTTTTAGATTTGTATCGGCAATAGTTTGAACATTAATGGAGAAGTAACCTTTCCGATTTCTAAACAATTCTGCATTATCTCCACCTACAAACAATATTATTTTCTAATTTAAAAGTTTTAAAAAATTAGTACGAAAACATATTAGGTCACCCATTTTATTTTAATTAGGAATAAGAAATGAGGCAATCACTTTTGTACATAATGTTAATCGTACCAGGACTTTGTATTCTCACGTGGGTACAATCCAATGACCCGATAACCCTAGGTAATCTTGCTTTCATAAAGAAGCTTCTTTGAATTCCTTGAATGTCTTTGTCAGTAGTGGGCATTTTTATATACCTGTCGGCCAAAGATGCTATTGCATGAGATACTTTTCTAATAATATTGTATGCAGAAGGTTTACAGACATGGATTAAATCTCCCACAGTTACTAAAAATTTTCCTGTTGCATAATATCTGAGAGTCAGAAGCAGCTGATTCATCGGGGTGATAGAATTGTTCCTAAGAAAAGAAGCAATATGTTAAGGTTATACAGTAGACAATAATAAATCGAGTATTTTAAAAAGGGTTTACTGCTCCTACTTAACTTTAAATATGGTGTTGAGCTCAAAATACAAAGTTTAAAATTATTACATCCTGAAAACTATACTCACCAGTCAGTGGAGGTTTCAAGTAGGTGTTCAATTTGCTCAAGAACCATTAAAGTTGTGTTTTTCGATAATCGAAATCGCATATGAAATTCGACGTCATCTAGTTCTTCAAAAGGGTTTAGTATTTCCTTAACTATATAAGGTCTTCTTCCATATTCGAAAAACTCCAGCAAGTCCTCATCTTCATCACTAAATTCGACTTCTTCATAATTCATAATTATCTTTTTTTATAGAATAATGAAAACAACACAGATTGGTTTATAACCTTACTTTTCTATGTCAACAAAATTTCTAACTCCCAGCTATATCCTTAACAGAAAAAAAAAACAGCTGTTAAAATAGCCGTGACTTTAGCTTACAGTTTGGTTTTGACTGGGACTGATTAAACAGTTTGATGCACTGATAAACCGGCCCTTAAAAAATTGTTGAAACATTCTTGGCCCAATGGAATATTCTGTCCCCTGTAGGGCTTCATTAAAAAATCAAGGAGCGGATACGCTTCGTACGCCAAAACTACATAAGGGGCTTTCACGTTCGTGCCTGGTAAAAATGCAGGTTCGGGTAAATGTATATGATCTGCAGATTTCGTCGCCGACCGAGACATAGTCAAAACCATCGTGCATCATGCGGCCAAGAGAAAAACATCCAAAAGTTAGAATAACAGTTCTTATCTTTCATCGAACGGATTATGACGCATGGTATTTTCGTACCGATAAACTTTGAATAGTTATAGTGTTTCAATGTTTCTTGAGTGTTAATTTAAATTTACATCTGAATTATATGTTTTTAGGCAAATACGTGTTTTCTGAAGATTAAGTTCACATGTATTTCATTTGTTATCAGCCGTTTATAAAAGTCAGAGGCTTGGAAAGTACCTCCATCACTTTGTTTCCCGTAACCTCACACATCTATAGCTATAAATTAATAGTTTGCATCCACTACTCCTTGAAGAACTACCGAAAAATACTTTTTATAATTAAAAAACATCGATCCAGAATTTTTGGGACATAATATTAGTACATGTTTTCCATCAATTGTTCCAATGACGTTTGGAAAATTCCATATTTTATAAAAATCTTGAGATACAGCTTTAAACCGGTTTCTTGTTGGTTGAGGCATATATTCTGGCTGTAGTTCTTGCCAAATAATTTTCACCGTCTCTCTTACAATTTGTCCCACCGTTGAAGCTCCTACACGAAATAAAAATGCAAGACTTTTAAATGAGCATCCAGTTGCTAAATATCTGAAATAAAAGATACCTATAACAGTAAACCAATAAACTAAGAAACAAAGAAAAAACTAACTAAATCATATAATTACAATGTATTTTTTAGTTTCTTCGCTAAAAAGAAAATGGAAATATGTCAGGGACCAATTTGCAGTTGAACTTGGTAAAATAAAACCTCCTCGATCAGGCGATCCTGCGGACTCTATTTGCGAGTCAAAGTGGCCATATTTTCATCAACTGTTATTCCTAAAAGATACTCTAAAACCCAGGACCTCAAAAGGCAATTGTTCAGATGTACAGTTGTATTCATTAAAAAAGCGTACAAGAATTAGAATGAGAGGTAAGTTTGGCTCGTCTAAATGAAATGTTTATTGGAGGTTATCACACGTCATAGATTATCAAAAATGCAAAGCAGTAGCGTCGGTGTAGTTAATTTTGAAACTGCATGGTGGTAACGTTTGATCAACTTTGACAGAAGAACATAAAAATGCCTTGTCAGTTGTCTGAAGTTGAAAAGGCTCAAATTGTATCAAGAATCGAAGAAGGATTGTCAATCCGTGCTGTAGCGCAGTCATATAATAGAAATAAAAAAACTATAATGAAAATTAAGCAACGCTGGGAACAAGAAGAGTCCCTAAAGAGGAAAATTGGTTCAGGTCGTCCCAAACGTTCCAACCCTGAACAGGATGCTGCTTTTTTGGGATATTTAAGAAATAATCCATCTGCAACTGCAAGGGATGCTGTTATTGATACAACATTTCCTGCCTCCCAACCTACCGCTAGCAGGAGTGTCAAGGAATCTGAACTAAAATGTCGCCCAGCTGCAAAAAAAATGTTTCTTACTGAAGAACAGCGACAATCAAGAATTATTTTTGCTTTAAATAATATATACCGCAATCCTCAATTTTGGAACAGGCTCATTTTTACTGATGAAAAGACGTTCCAGTCGACTTATAATGGACAAATTTGTGTGTACCATCCAAACAATTCCAGATTTGAAGAGCGATATACTAACTCCCTTACTTTTAGACATGGGCGTTTCTCTGTAAATATATGGGGCTGGATAAGTGTTCATGGACCTGGTGTTTGCTGGCGAATAGAGGAAAGATTTAGTGCCGGAAATTACATTAACATTTTAGAAAACATATTGTTACCATCTGCTGAGCAAATATATCCCAATAATACTTTCATATTTCAACAAGATAATTGTCCAGTCCACACTGCCAATGCTATAACCCACTGGTTTCAAACCCATAATGTGGAAGTGCTGCCTTGGGTCGCTTATAGTCCCGATATAAGAAAATATTTGGGGTATAATCGTAAAAAAATATATAATCGAAATTTTAGGCCACAAAATTCAGAAAATTTATGGGAAATAATACATGCGTGCTGGGAAGAGCTTGATCCAAATATTGTATTAAATATAATTCAGTCAATTCCGAATAGACTGGCTCAAGTAATAGAAAAACAGGGATATATGACCAAATATTAGATTTTATTTATTCTTGTTAAACGTTTTTTCTTTCTATTGTAATTTTTATAGAACTGTTACAATATATTATAAAATAAAAAAAATAATTTTTGTTATTTTATTGAACTAACGCCCAACGCCAATGCTTTGCATTTTTAATAACCTTTAACATGCGATAAGCCGGTTTTACGCAAATATGGTTAAGGTTTCCTTTCATTCTAATTCATGTACGATTTTTTTTATGAATACAACTTTACAACCAAGTCCAAACGCAACCTTTCAAAATGATTTCTCAATGGGTAAAAATGAAAATAGCGGATTAATAGCAGAAGAAAATGAGAATCAGAATCAAAAAGCGAAAATGAACCTGAAATAAATTCCACAAATTCAAACGACACTGACGTTGTACTGCCTTCAACTTCGACCGCAATTCCAAAACAATAGCGATCATTAACCGAGTCTTTTAATGCTGCGATGGTAAATATTGAGAAAAAAAATTAAAATCATTGAAGGCGAAAAAAGAAAAATTACAAAACGACGATGAAGACATGTTGTTCTTTAAAATCTTGCTTCCCCATGTGCATAAAATTCCGCCCAATTTGAAACTACAATTCCGAAATCGCATGCAGCGTATTGTTAGTTCTTTTGCGTATCCTCAAGCAGCTTTCCTGCCTCAGATTTCACCTGCTCCGTCTTCCGCTTTCTCATACACATCGTCAATCTCTGACTGTTCTGCACAAAGTTATAATATTGAAAATTCCATCCATTTACATATTGATGTTAATACTACTTACACTGACCTTTTATAATACATACAGATGTTTAGTCATCTAGGTGCGACTTAATCTAATTTTTAGAATGTAGTCAATATAACTCCTGATTTATATACAAATATTGTTACAGTGCTAAAGTTTGAAAAATAAATGAGTATGAGTATAATGAGTACTTAAAATATTTTAAGAAAGAAATAAAGAAATTCCGAAAATTTTATTGTGTTTTTAAGCAGATTTTGATTACTCTTACCTTATAGTTAATACAAGTCTCTCTTCAGGTAAAATAATAGGTTGTGTAGGGGAACTGTAGAGTTCACCCGCATATCAACGCAGAGTGGTTGATGTCTATACAAAAACCAAGCAATTTTTATGGGCTGGTTCAAAATCAAATTTATTTGTTTTGCTTGAAAAATAAAACAAAACTTAAAGTTCATTCCTTTGAACCTTCAATTTATTTTCAAAACAATTTTACAAATATTGAAAACTTCATAAAAACTCAAAGAAATATCAATCTTAATGAATGATGCACTTAAAAACTACATAAAATCTAAAATGAAATGAAAAACCTTACTTTAATAACAATTACAGAACTGGGTTTGTTAGTTCAATAATTATAGTATATAACATTAACGTTATCTAAATCACAGTATTAATCATCAATCGAAACAAAAGCAAAAAGTAAATAAATAACTTGTGTACTAAACTAAAGCACTTTGAGTTCGGTTTAAAAACTGTATAAGAAAACAAAAATAGCTTGTAACTATTCGCTCATTAATCCTAATTATCAAAGTTTTTATGGCGAAGCACAAGAAGAAAAAACAATACTTTTTCTTGTATTCTAGTTATTTTCTTTCTAACAGTACCTACTTGCCAGAAACATACAAATTATTGTCTATTGAGCGCTTTATTAGGCTCTGTGGGCTGCTTGTATCGTAAAATTAAATAATATGGTTTGATCCTACCTTCTTCGTAGCTTTTACTCAACTTGGAGTCAATCGTTTCAGGATCTTGAGATTTACATTCTTATACCAGCTAGTGATTGCGGAGGAGACAGCAACTTTACGTCATCTTTTAACTTCAGAAGCAGTGTGAATAAATGCCGCGATCAACGTGACCAACAACGTTCAAGAATAGAGACACGGTGAACGACTTCAATAGAGCGAAGAATACTTGCCGTCACTATACGAGAGAGACTTAAAAAACTAACTTTTCGATAAAGCGAATATTTACAGGCGAAGAGTTTGAAACTAACTAACTTTACGGGACCTACCCTGTTAGCTCAAATTCAGAGAATCCTGATTAAAAAAGTAGGACAACCAATTAGAGCGAGTGACGTCACTCACCCAATTTACACCATTGGCAAAATCCGTCAGCTAGACGTTTGATCTGGCCAATGAGGATTTATTGTCTATATTGGAAAGGGTAGGTGGGAATACCTTAGGCTGTTTCTAGCAATGAATCATTTTCATGGCCACATGCATTAATGTTTGTTTTGCCGATTTAAATTAGATACTTTCTAATCCTATAAATTTATGAAATGTCACGTACATGCCGGCGAAAAGGTCTTTCTTAGTAAGCTTATCACTTTGGAGATCTATAAAAAACAATCTTTTAACCGACCGATGAGAAAATACAAAACATGGGCTGTAATGTAAATAAAAGAGTACCGAAAGAATTCTTGCATGAGGCACTTACTATTTTTATTTTCAATAATCTACCTAATTGTTAGAACTAGTTTTCTAACAGGTTGCTTATGCCAGTTGCACCATGTTTTTATTAGCCTATGTTTAATCTTGTTCGATAGGTAGGTAAACGTATCTAGGTTCATTCGTATATAACGAAAAATCGATCTGGATATCCTTTTAATTCTTTAAATAACTTAGTGATATTCTCCAAATTGTGTTCTCTTTTGATTAATAGGATGAATACCTATTTTCTGTCTTCTTAATTTTAAAAACAGATCGTTTAATAAAATTTCTTCGTCGGATGAAGAAGACATTTTTGCACCACTTTCAACTAGGTACTAAAATAATAACTGCGGAAACAGTAGCAGGTTTCGCTTTCTTTCTGGGCGCTAACCTGCCTACTTCGGCGCCGATAACCAGCGAGCAGATAACCCGCTTTCTTTCTGTGCTTACCTTAAGGCACCACTTTAGTCTTTCTTTTCGTACGTTAAAGGAATTATTGACTATGCCTAACCATACACGTAAACGTAAAGGTAGTCGTTCTCGCTCACACTCTAGGAAAATCTCCAGAGTACGCGCCCGACGATCTCGGTCTAAGTCGCGGCGCAAACCTGCTCGGTCCCAAAGAACTTAATGGACTTAAAAAGCGTTTGGAATTCCTGGAACAACATGCACCGGAGATTTCGACAACGCCCTTAGGCTGTGAAAGTGGTACAGGAGACATTTACGATTCCGCTGACACTGCTTCTCAGGCTGCCTTTCAGGCGGACGATGATGCCGTGGGTTAGTTTTATTATTTTTTTTTTGCTTATGGTCGCAGGTTTTTCCTTTGGCATGTGTGCTTATGGCAGCACCTCAATATATGACATATTGGTACCTGTGCTTGTGGTGGCACCTCTATACCGGGTGACAACGAATGTTGTTACCCCCCCCCCCCCTATTTTTTCCGTAGTTTTATTAATACGAATTTTAAAATTTCAGGAGATTCTAAGTGTATATTTTGCTACTTTTTAGTGAAATCGTACTTTTAAAATCACTTCCGGTTTGACCGGAACTGGTATCAACTCTTTTGTTTTAAATGGAAACCTATTATTTTTATTTGATATTTGAATTCTACGGCCAATTTCCTTTAAAATGACGTATCACACATTATCATTTGTTTTTAAAATGGCTTCCAGGCTAACTTTTCAAGGAAATCCTTAGATGGCCATGGATTCGCTAATACAACATGATTCTTTGAGAGTGGGCCATGGAAGTTTTAAAATGGTCTATTTTAACCTACATGTTTTATGTGAAACAAGTAGGCTATGAAATATTCTGTGAAATGGCAAATCTAGAAACAAACGGGGACAACTTTTTCTGTCATAAAACTGCAGTTCAAGATTTTGTGTGCAACTCATATAGTATTTTGTAGTGTTTAGTTAATAAAATGGTTTTCTACTCCCAAAATGAAAAAGTTGATATGCTGCTAATCTACGGTGAATGTAGGCGGAATGCCCATGCTGCCGAGCGATTATACATTGAGAGATATCCTGGACGTGAAGGTCGCCATCCAAGCAGGCAATATTTTGTAATTTTGGAAACGAAGTTTAGAAGTGCTGACGAAAATCCCCAAGTAGACAGGTATATTATTAGTGAGGAGACCGAAATTAACGTACTAGCATATGTAGAAGTTCGCTCAACAGTTTCAATAAGAATATTGGTCGTAGAACTTAATATCAGTAGGGAATCTGTGACGAAAATTTTAAAGAAGTATAACTACAAAAGTTTTAAATTTCAATTACATCAACATCTTTATGAGAATGATGCGGAAAGAAGACTGAATTATTGTATTTGGTTTAGGGAAAATTATAATTTACATGATAAAATTTTGTTTACGGACGAATCACATTTAAGCAACAACAATTTTTAATAGACATAATACGCATTACTGGTCGACTGTCAATCACCATAAAATGAGGGTTGGAGATCGTCAACATAGATTTGGATTAAATGTATGGGCTGGTATTGTAGGAATAAGAGTACTAGGTCTCATATTTTTCGAAGGAGATTTAAATGGCAAGCGTTACTTTGATACGCTGAGAAACGAGATCGAAAATGAAATAGAGCAACTTCCTCTAGAAACTCGTATTTTCACCAAGATGGTGCACCACCTCACAATAGTCGCATGGTGCAAGATTACCTAAATGCAAGGTTTGATGCTAGAGTGATATCTACACACAGCCAAATAAGGTGGCCAGCAAGATCACCGGATTTAACCCCAATGGATTACTTCTTATGGGGTGATATAAAGGATAAAGTTTATGAAACACCTTCTAACACTTTGTATGAACTCCAGGACAAGATACGAAACGCGTTTTTGTCTGTTACACCAAGGATTTTAGAAAATGTCATGCGAAAAACCCGCACGGTTGTAAATAAATGCATTGAAGTGGAAGGTGGGCATTTTGAACATTTGTTACCTTGATTGTTATTGTTTTACTAAATAAAAAGTGTTCGTAACAAACATTTAAGGATTCCACTTTATTTTTTATTTTTTTGAAATATGACCTATCTCGATTATTTTTCAATTTTGGCCGCTCCATTAAGTATAATACCATACTTATGATACATTTTCAAAAAGGTAATTTAATAAGCTATTTTTTGGCCCTAAAAAAATGCCTTGTTGCCATTTAAAAATATTGAGTTATTCTTCCTCATTGTTTAAAAAAAAATGACATATCTAAAATATTTTTGACAGAAGCATCTTTCGCAAAGAATGTAATTGTTCAACATAAAACAGGTTAAAATAAACCATTTTAAAAATTCCATGGCCCACTCTCAAAGAATCATGTTGTATTAGCGAACCCATGGCCATCTAAGGATTTCCTTGAAAAGTTAGCCTGGAAGCCATTTTAAAAACAAATGATAATGTGTGATACGTCATTTAAAAGGAAATTGGCCGTAGAATTCAAATATCAAATAAAAATAATAGGTTTCCATTTAAAACAAAAGAGTTGATACCAGTTCCGGTCAAACCGGAAGTGATTTTAAAAGTACGATTTCACTAAAAAGTAGCAAAATATACACTTAGAACCTCCTGAAATTTTAAAATTTGCATTAATAAAACTACGGAAAAAATAGGGGGGGTAACAACATTCGTTGTCACCCGGTATAACACATCTTGACATCTATGCATGTGGTGGCACCTCAATATATATATCACATTTTAACACCTGTGCTTGTGGTGGCACCTGTACTTGTGGTAGGACCTGTGCTTGTGATGGCACCTGTGCTTGTGGCAGAACCAAATACCTAGCTAAGGCCAAACCTTTTATTCGCCTACATCGACTTATAACATCAACTTGTACATTGTTTGTGGCAGCTTAAGGCTTTAGGTAGCGTTTATATATTTAATATATACTGCCTAGATTTGGTCCGTGTATAAGTACTAGCCCAGATCTTTTTGTTATAGAAAGTCCACATGAGTCCCAAGTTGATACTCTCAAATCGAACGAGAACAAAGACCTTGTTGCTCTTTTGGGGGAGACAGATACTTCAAGCACCTTGTTTGGCCCACCTGTTAATACTGACATTATACCTAGATGAGAATTGATTCTTAAACATGGTATGTTAGAGGTCAAACGAGTCGAGCTCTTGCAAAAGTTTCCACCGCCAAGTCATTTTCCTCAGCTTACACCGCCTATACTTAACACGGAGGTAAAGAATACTGTTAACTACCAAGTAGTCAGAAGAGATAAAAATTAGCAAATCAACAACAACAATTAAGTGCCAGTCTAACCGGGCTTGCATATGTTTTAACACATACGTTGGAAAAAGGGGGGAGGCAGAATAAAGAGTATATAGAGGTTCTTGGCAGCGCTTGCAGGTTGCTTGCAGATATACACCACTCCCAATCTCAATCCCGTCGAGACCTTTTGCTAATCAACCTAAGTAAAGATTTTCAAGATACTCTTAAAGATGCTCCTTTAGCCGATTCCTTTTGGTAAGAAATTGGACGAGAGGGTGAATGCCGCTAAGAGTATGAGGGTATTTAGTCAAGGACTGCGTCCTACTCCTCGTATTACTAAACCTAGATACGAGCCGAAATATCTTCCAAACAATAAAATCGCAAAGCCCAATTAAAACTTTAAAGGTCCACTCAGGGCAGCTCCCATTTAAAGCCGTCACCCCCGGAGTGGACCGGCTCAACAAGGAGTTCGAACTCGATAGTTTCGACAAATTTACAACTTGGGATCCAGGCAAGCGGAAGTAACGAAATTCACCAACAGTCCAATAGAAGAAACTTCAACGCAGGTCTGTAACCCAGTTGGACGTCGTCTAAAATTATTTAACAAAGAATGGCTTAATTACACTTTAAAATATTTTATCTTATATAAATGGTTTAAAACTTCCTTTGGCTAGTAAACCTAGACAAGACCTGGCGCCAAAAATTCTAGTTTTCCACCATGCGATCAGGCGAATATTTCTCTTTTGATAAAAAAGCTACTAAGTATAGGAGCTTTAACTAAAGTAAATCCATGTACAAATCAATTCTTGTCAAAAATTTGGTAAATTCTTAACTCGTGCGTTAACAACTCGGGCGTAATCAAAAACTACCTGTATCCTTCGCAACTCGTGGGTCCTTCAAAAATGGGTACCTGTGAATTCGTGAGTTAAATAACAGGATCGACGAAGTTTCTTTTAAAAAAGTTTATTTTCACGATAGGGCCTTAACTAAATTACAAAAACTTATATTTTCTTAAAACTACGGTGAACAAAATAAAGACGAACAGCAAGTTGCTTTGACACGAAATTAAATGTTAATATTCTATTATTAATTATTGCTTTTATATAAACTAAATAGCCTATTCAGCAGTTATGGCTGGTCTACGGATATTTCTCCTCCACCCTGAGATCTTTCAACGTCCTCGTTGATGATTTTTTGCAGAATTTTCACAGGGATTGCCTTTAGATATTTATGTTTCTTCCACTGGTAGATGGCTATAATCAAACTACCCACTAGGATGATGCAGATTGTTGAATATATAGCATAATGCGTTTGCTGTTGAGGGATGAGATTTTCAAATCTAATAGGTTCTAGAAGATCTTCTTGCATTTTTGTGGGGTCTTCTAAATGCCTAATTTGTAAGTTTATGGTAAAATTTGTGGGCTGTAGAATTGCCGTCTCTGAGTATATGGTGGATATATTGTTTATTGCCAAAGAGTATTTGCGTTGATGAACGATGACGTCGCACTGGCTTTGAATAATGGAGCAATTCTCTAAAGTTACTTTCTGGAATTAAAAGCAGTCTTCATAGGCTGGTTCTGGACTTTTTGTGCAGAATAGTAAGGAATTTTTGTGCGTTACAGTGTGCACCTGGTAGCTGTTTTGGACAGTGGCGTACTGACAACCTTGGGCCAAGGAGCAACTGTTGGCCAGTGGATTGGAGCATATCCATCTTGAGCTAACTTCATTACAGGTTCTGTACCATAGTTCATTACAATAGTATTTGCTAGGACTAATTAAAATCTGGGATTCGTTGTTTGGTATAGGGAAAACAATATTTAGATTACAAACATTTTTTTCGAAAATTGGTATTTTAATTGCGAGGATTGCCATTTCGTTTAAAATTAAAAAACCGGTTTTGCAGATAAGAGGAAGTTCTGATGCATGCTTAATAGACCATAGGGTGTTTTTAGGATAGTGCAAATTAAGATATTGCCAAATTTCATTAATTTCGTTTAAGCTTAAAATTTCAAGGTCTAGGGTTTGCAAATGTGCAAAGGAGAAAATTCGTAAGAGTTTTTCTAAATATTGACTTAGATTGCTTATTTCAATATATTGATCTTGTATCGATAATATTAGGTTTATTTCGTTATTTAAATTTGAAAGTTCGGTCTTAATAGTCTTTGAATTTTCATTTATAATTTTTATATTTTCTTCGAATTTATTCATAATATTACCTGCAAATGAACTAAGGTCGTTAATCTTATGCATAGAATTTAGTTGATTATGCTTGAGAATTTCTAAACTTTGCGTAATTGTGTCTAAGTCATTATTGTCTAGATTACCGGTGACGAACTTGATGCCACTTCCGAGAAAGTTCATTAGCCCGCGCTTTTTGCGATTGTTTTCGTAGACGTTCAATTTTGCATATGTATCAAAAGTGTTATTTAAGGCTTTAAAAACATGCAAAATTTGTGTCTTTGTAAAATTATTATTTTGCTTGTTCACCATAGATTCTAAAATTAAAACATTACTTAATAAATGGGATAATGTGAACTTAATACTAGAAACGTTAAATGGTATATATGTTGTATGATAGTGATCAATAATTAAGGAAGGAGAGATTTCTTCTCTATAGTACCCATTGTTAGGTAGTTTGTAGACCTGAAGGGCCTGGCAAGGGTTCACTTGAACTTGCAGGATCAGGATCTGGATCAGGAGGCTGAAAAGAAGTAGGGTTTTTTCTGAGCCTTTTTATTTTTCTAATATGTGCAGAAATAGGTTTTTTCTTTGATATACCTGTGATTTTGTTTTTATTTACTGTAGTAACTTTTGTGGGTATATACTGGGGGTTCATTTTGTTTCGGAGGTTATTTTTCTTATATATGACTTGGCCGGTTTGAACATTGGGTGGTTCCTCGGTATTTTTATTCTGTTTTTGAGTGTTTTGGGCTTGTTTTTGATATGCCGATTTATAAACGCATTTAAAAAAGGGTAATAATTCGTTTTTGCGTCTTTCATTATATTGTTCAAAAATTGTTAAATCATTATTTAGGTTTGGTTCGTTGAGATATGGACCATAAAGTATAGAAAAAGGGGAATGTCCAGTGGTTGAGTGTATACTCTGATTATAAATAAGGATAGCCGAAATCATAAGATTTTGCGGAGTTTCCTCGGGATTCTTTAATTTAAGTATCCTGAGTTTTTCAAGTAAGGTTGAGTGTAATCTTTCTACGGGGCTATTAGAGGAAGAATTACCAGGGGTTGTATAATGAATCTCTATACAAAAAAGCTGACAAAACTCTTTGAAAAGATTATTTTGGAATTCTTTTCCTTGGTCGCTAACAATTTTCTGGGGTGTATTATGGTGAGAGAAATAGTGTCTTAATTTACTTAAAATGGTGACTGCATTTTTGTCTGGTATAAAATATGCTTGTGCATATTTCGAAAATGAATCTATTATTGTTAGAAATTGACAGTTTAGAAATTGAAAAATGTCTATGTGAATGGTTTTGAAGGGCTTTTCTGAAAGTAAAGGGCCTTCGTATGCAATTTTGTAGGGATGTCTTTCGTATTTACTTTGTAGGCATATTTCGCATTTATTTATAAAGTTTGTAATGGAATCTCTTAATTTGGGCCAATAGTATTTTTGCTTGATGTGGTTATATGTTTCGGTTATGCCGTTGTGATTAGTTTGGTGGTAGTTCGAAATTATGTCTTGTTGTTGTGTAGTATTCGTTACGTCCATTAAATAAATATTGGATAATACAAGTTTGGCTGTAGTATTTAGATTGGCTGAAATAAATCGTTGGAATTCGACTTTTAATTCCTGATTTGGAATATAGATAGTAAAGATGACATCAGGTCTTATAATTTCTTTTAGTAATTTTAACATATGTTGTTGTTGGTTTTCCTTTAAGATTCGTACAAAGTGATGATTTTTCTGAAAGGGCCTTGTAAAAGAATGTTTAAATTCGTCTCCGTAGTCGATTACTAAGCGGTTGGTTGCGTGGTTTAGGGCTAGCTCGGAGATGGGCAGAAATTTACCTTGAGTATCATTGTTCGAATGAACTGTGACGCCGGAAGAACTGTCGTTGACGTCACGGTTTTCAGGTGGCGTAACCACTTCTGGGGGTTGTTGGACCAGTGCTGATGTGTCTTTGTTTATTACGTCATTATATTTTTCGTTGAGAACGAAGTCAGCGAGGTCAAATTCGGCTAAATTGGCGACTGTATCATCAGCGTTAGGGGCATTAGATTGAGCGTCAATTTGGTTTGTATTGTCAGTTTCATTGGTGTTAAGTTCTATGCGTGATAAAGCGTCGGCTACGACATTTTCTTTGCCCTTTTTGTATTTAATATCGAAATTAAATTCTTCTAGCTTTAATTTCCAGCGGATCAGCCTGGAGTTAGGTTCTTTGATTTTGGAAAGCCATACAAGGGGGTTATGATCGGTTTCTACAAGGAATTTTACTCCATAAAGGTAGCATCGAAAATGTTTTGTGGAATCTATTATGGAAAGAAGCTCTTTCTCTATGGTAGAGTAATTTCTTTCGGCAGAGTTTAAGGTACGGGAGTAGTAGGCTATTGGATGGTCATTTTGAGATAAGACGCTGCCAATAGCGATGTTAGAGGCATCCGTGGTGAGTTTAAACGGCTTACCGAAATCTGGATATTGCAGAATAGGGGAATTGCTAATGAGTTCCTTGCATTTTAAGAAAGATTCTTTGAATTCCTGATACCCGATATTCTTCTCACTGCCTTTCCGAAGACATTTGGTTATAGGGAATGTGACCTTGGAAAAATTTTTAATAAACCTACGATAGTAGCCTACTAGTCCAAGGAAGGCTTTTATTTCCCTTTGTGTTTTCGGTATAGGATATCTCTGGATTGCGTCAATTTTTGATGAATTGGGTTTTATTCCCTCGGAAGTTATAATGTGACCTAGGAATGCAACTTCCTTGCATAAGAACTCGGATTTATCGGGTTGTATTTTAAGATTCACTTCTTTGAGCTTTTTGAAAATTTTACGAATGTGGTCAATGTGTTCTGATAAGGACTTGGAGAAGATGACAACATCATCCATATAAACGAAACAGAATTTGTAGAGGTAATCGCGTAGGATTTCATCCATCATTCTTTGAAACGTTGCCGGCCCATTCTTAAGCCCAAAGGGCATGCGCAGATATTCGTAATGACCATTATTGACGGTAAAGGCGGTTTTCTCGATAGAGCAGGGATTCATTTCGATCTGATGGAATCCTTGGGCTAAATCTAGGGTGGTGAAATAGGTACATTTGCCAAGATTGTCTAGAATTTCCTCGATTCTGGGCAAGGGGTATTTTTCCTCAATTGTAGTATTATTCAGGGACCTGTAATCGATTACCATTCTAAATTTACGCTTTCCGGAAGCGTCGGACTTCTTCGGAACTATCCAAACTGGTGCAGAGTAAAGGTGCAGATAGACTGGCGAGAAAACTCGCGGAAGCTACTGTCCGACACTGGTGTCGCTAGTCTAAATAGTATCGCCAGTGGACTTGCTGAGCATCGCGGAAGAACTCGCGCGACATTCTCGCTTGCCAGTCTAAACAGGAAAAAGTTAGTTTCGCAAGTTCTGTCAACGCTTCCAGTTTGATTCGATATTTTGCGAGTGCAACAGCGTGAGTTAATATGTCGGAGGAGAAGAAAGTGTGGACAAACGACGAAATCCAAATTTTAATTTCCATTTATGAAGAATACCCTGTTCTATGTGACGTGCGGTCCCCAGGTTATAGAAATCGAATTAAAAAACAAGACGCGTTGCTGATAATTGCAAACAAATTCAATACAGACGTTAACGAAATTACACGAAAATTACATAACCTACGAAGTCAGTTTATGCAGGAAGTAAAGAAAATCAAAATAAAGAAAAGTGGCGCTGGGTCAGACGAAGTGTATATATCTAATTGGCCATATTTTTCGGCAATGAAATTTATTCAGCGTTCAGTGGATAACTCGGAAACAACCGACAATATGGTAAGAAAAAAAATATTATTTCAACTTATATTAAGGATTGGCCTATGTATTTATAGCCTATATATATTTGTATTGCCAATTAACTTCCCCACTAGGAGAAATAAAATAGTCCTTTAATTCATCACGCACAAGCTTCGCTTCTGTTGAATAATTTTGGCATACACCTCGCTGAAGTGGTAATAAATTATTTGTGGGCATCCCGTCTTCTTGCCGCCATGTCCCGTTAATGTTACCATGTGTTGCTTCGTCTTCTTTATCAAACGTGCCCGTTGGAGCATAGTTTGCGACAGAGTCTTTCCTTTTCATTAGAAAATTATGCAATACACATATTGTCAACACAATTTTTTTTACTTTTTCAGATTTCAACAATATTGGCTTTCGCAAAATTCTAAATTTATTAGCAATTATTCCAAATGCGTTCTCCACTATTCTTCGCGCCCTACTCAAGCGATAATTAAAAACTCGATTTGGACCAGGTTGATTCTTGTAAGGGTACGGTTTTAATAGATAGGGTTTCATCGCAAACGCATCATCTGCGACAATAAGATACGGTATTGGTTTTTCTCTCCCTGGCAGTGGCCTAGGATCTGGCAAATCCAACTCGTTGTTTACTAATGCTGAGCTTAGAGAACAATTATTGAAGACACCACCATCTGAAATTCGTCCGTTACAGCCAACATCAACATATGTAAACGTATAAGTAGCATCAACTAAAGCCATTAATACGATGCTGTGTGTGTTTTTATAATTATAGTAGTAGCTTCCACAATTTTTTGGTGCCTGAATAACTATATGTTTGCCATCTAGGGCACCAATACAGTGCGGAAAATTCCATTTATCCTCGAATAATTTTGAATGCCAAAGCCATTCTTTCTTAGTAGCAGGAACCTGCAATAAAAAAAACCCGTTTGTACACTTTTACCAGGTTTTTTTTTAAATATATATGTTTTTTTACAGAATTTAAACTTATCCCAAACTGAACGAAACGTACAAGAACCTGGTCCTTCTGAATTTCACCGCAGAGAACCAAATTCAACACCGCGAAAGAAGCGCTTAAATAACGATAGTTGCGGCATATCCTCAGAAGATATTATGAAAAAAGCCGCAAGTCTGCTTAACCAACCAACTGACAACGAACAAATTTTCGGAGATTACGTTGCATCAGAGATAAGGCAACTAAATAATCCAGAAAATAAAAGGAAGCTTCGGCGCTTGATTAATGAAGCAATAATGCAAATTTCTGATATGGATACCGCGGAACAGAAGTCCCCGAAAATTGCAAACATAATATTATCTTCTCCAACTTATTCCACTTATTCTAGTAGCCAATCAAGTACCCCCTTGCCGTCTCCATATCAGTATGACAGTGAGACCCCTTTCACCGAAACTTATTCTTCATCACAATGCACCACTACAGATTTATCGGATATTAGCTTCCAACAATTATAAACCTATATTGTGTTAAGTCATGTTGTTACTAGTAAAAATATTAGTAGGGATCTAATATTATTTTACTTTATTCAATAGCTTATGTTTGTACTAATACGATATGTAGTTTATATTAAATAAATCGTACCTTTAAGTAAATATCTTTTAATACTCTATACAGAGCCGAGCAGACTTCTGGAATAAAGCCACTCATTGTGCAAGCCGGAATTCTAAAAAGATACATCAATGACTGGTATGAGTCACCTGTAAAATAAATGAGTATTCAGAACTTCATAAGTAAATTGAACCGAAAAACTTACCACTTGCAAGAAAGCGTAGTGTTACCATCAAACGTTCGGTGGATGAAATAGATTGACGTAAGTGAGTATCTTGCTTTTGAATGTGGCCACCCACATTTATTAAAAGTTCTTCAAAATCTACAGCAGACATACGAATAAAGTTCTTAAATTGCTGTGCATCTTCAATTTGAAGCTCTTTCAATAAGTTGTTGTAGGCTCCATAATTTTCTCTCCTTAAAATCCATTTTCTTACCCAACACGTTCGGTTTCTCTTTTTTTTTTTATTAAAATTATCACACAAAACCAATATTGCTGCCGCGGAACGAATAAACCTTACTGGAGCCATGACACCTGAGCTACTAAAAAGACCGGAAGCGCGAGCCGAAGTTGCTGGGAGTGTAAACAGGTTTGCGAGAACTCGCGAAAAATAATCTCGCTGAACTTATCTGACAGCTAGTTGCGAAAATTGTTGCATGCAGTGTAAACTTATACGGAAGTCGCTCGCGTGAGAATTGTCGCAAGTAACTTGCCAGTCTATCTGCACCTTAAGGTGATATTGATGGGCGAATAATTTTATTGTCGAGCAACTTTTGGATTTGAGATTGAATTTCTCGATTCATGCTAGGGGGATGCCTGAAGGATTTGACATAAACGGGTCTGTCATCTGTCGTTCGGATAAAGTGTTTTGTCTGACTTGTGAACGTCAGGTCACAGTCCTCATGATACATGATGTCCTTGAACTCGTGACATAGTGGCAAAATTTTGGATTTTTCGAGGGGTGTTAGATGATCAAGTCGTAGTTGTTCGTTAGGATTAAATTTTGTTGGGATATTAGGTGAAGGGTCAAGTAGTTCAAATTGGTCTTGTGGGATGACCTTTACTCTTTGGTGAAAGTTAACATTCACATTAGGAGTTGGATTGGGGATTTTACAAAAGCCGTTATTTACGTCAATCAGGGAGTCTGGGATTATATGGTCGTTGATTGTGAATGAGGGTAAAATGGCCATGCCCTTCTCATAGTTAACTGAAAGGTCCTGCAGTAGATATGGACATTGGGACAGGCGCATCTTGTCGATTTGTTTGATAATTTTTATTTTGTGGAGGTTTTGATTGTCTGCCAAAAACTTGGGAATTTGTCGGAAAGTATCTTTGTATCGGTCGGGGTTGCACAAAGATGGGTTGACTGGGGAATTGAGAAGGTGGCATAATAGGTTGTGGAAGTGGGGCATTAAATGGCCTATTTATTGGTTTGTTGTTTTGATTATTATGGTTTGCTCTATTAGTGGTTTGAAAAGATGAACAATTATTTGTAAAGTTAACTTGCGATTCAATCATGTTGTAATTCACTACATGTGTAAGGGCGTCATTAAGCGTTTTAGGGCATTTAATCATAAGCATCGTTTTTAAGGTTTGGGGCGAATTTGCTGTCAAAATTAACACTGAAGTACTTTCTATTTGTGTGATTATTGTGATTTTTGAAGTGTTATCATTGACTTCGCATTGTACCTTAGAAATGATTCTTTGCACAAATGTCTTTAGTCTGTCTACAAACTGTAAAATATTTTCATTTCTATTTATTTTTAGATACTGAAGTTGTTGCATTAAAACTAAATACGTGATAGGATCACCGAATTTTTGTCTTAATGCTTCTCGAATAGAGGGCCAATTAGTTAGGTCTGGTCTAGAGAGTAGAAAATTTCGTGCATCATCAACTAATTTGGATTTAATGGCAGCTAAAACGACTGTATTTTGTTCGTTTGCATTATTGCTATAATATAACGTATAAAATTCGTTGATAGATAAAATAAAACTTTCTAAATGTTCTTGGTTGCCTGAGAAGTTTGGCAATAGGGAAGTATGAAATCTTAAATTTTCCATAGTAGGTTTGTTATTTAGGCTTAAACTATCAAATAAATTTATTAACTCGCTTTGAATTCCGGGAGTTAGAGTTTTATTTAAAGTATCTGACTCGCTGTCAGAAATATTCTCTGTTTCTATATTTTCAGAATCTAATCCTAAAGCGACCCTATTTTTTGACAAAATATTCTTTAATCGATCAGAAGGAGAAGACATTAAATGGCAATTCAGCAATTACTTACAGAATAATCAAGGACGAATCCATAAAGCTTATGCTGCAGCGGTTCACAACCAAAGAATAACTATAAAGGCGTGGCTGAAGGGTTCTAATGTCTGGGGTGTCGATCTGCGTCCAGGAAAGACAGGAACTGGATTCACAATGTCACTAGCAACACGGCAGCCGATTTGTTTCACCAAATCGTGTCTCAAATACACAGTTTTGGGACTCACTGTATATGCACAGTACACAGTCTAGCAGGACAAGTCTTTTTAGTCCGGATAGTGCACAAAGATTTGAAAATCACTCTCGCACAACGGGAACCGATAAAGGGCAAAATTACACTATCCTGTTCGCAGCGCCAGTTAAATAACAGGATCGACGAAGTTTCTTTTAAAAAAGTTTATTTTCACGATAGGGCCTTAACTAAATTACAAAAACTTATATTTTCTTAAAACTACGGTGAACAAAATAAAGACGAACAGCAAGTTGCTTTGACACGAAATTAAATGTTAATATTCTATTATTAATTATTGCTTTTATATAAACTAAATAGCCTATTTAGCAGTTATGGCTGGTCTACGGATATTTCTCGTGAAGTCGGGCGTACATAACCATAGGCGTAATAAATTAATAATCCGTAGTGGATGTAATAAATTAATAATCCGTAAATGTGTATTCTTAGAAATACTTATTTACCTGACCCATTCATAAAGAGTAATTAAGATTAAGATGAAGAAAATGAGATAATAACTGAATTACCTAATAATTAAATCCTAAATTACAAAGGACAAAGGATTTAGATATAAACTAAAAGTAGGTACTCGGTTAAACATTTCATATGCAACATTGTTGTTGGTTTATATAGTGCTTTCTGAAAGTTTTTTTATCATCAGTTTCGACTACTTAAGATTTTTGAAGTGGAAGTTCTGGGGCGATTGCAAATTTTAAGTATATCAATGGAAGTTCAAGTAGTGGAAACCCAAAGGGGCCAGTATGCTATTCTTCATTCTGGTTACAAATATTCATTGAAGTGCAAAATAAAAACACTACTAAACATTGGATCTGTATAAAGCGGCCGTGTGCTGGTTCCATAATCGCAAGTGAAACTTTACAAGTTATATCGGAGAAACCGCATTCCTGTGTCCCTAGTATAACTAAAAGTGAAGTTGAGTTAAGTATATTCAGAGCGAAAAAACGTGCCCGTGAAGAAACAACCCCAGTGCCACAAATCTTCAGGCAAGAGCTGATGAACGTACAGGATGCAGGACTAGACTTAGTCACTGAGATTCCGACATTCAGATCGGTTAAAGACACATTATAACGACAAAGACACAAGAAACTGGGAATTCAACGGCTGCCAAAATGTAGAAATTAAATACAGATTCCAGATTGGGCCATATGTTATGTTTTGACGGACAATGGAAAAGATGACCGAATAATCGTGTTTGCGAATGTTTAAGCAAGTCTTATCAGAGATGGAACAGAATTTTTTGTAGATGGAACATTCAAAAGTTGTTGCCCATTGTTTGGCCAGCTATACACACTACACGTGGATTAAGGTAGCACTGAACAATCAAGGTAGTTGTACCTGCAGCGTTTGCCTTGCTTCCAGACAGAAAGGAAAGTACTTACAGATCGTTGTTTCAATTGATTCGACAGTGTGTGCCCCAATTCTCTCCAAAGAAAATACATATTGACTACGAGAAGGCAGCCATAAACGCCATCAAAGAAATGTTCCCAGAAACCACAATCAAAGGATGCAACTTTCACTTCAACCAGGCTCTGTGGCGAAAGGTTCAAGAACTTGGACTTGCTACGCTATACAGAGATAATGAAGATATAAGAAATCATATCAGAATGTGCGCAGCACTTGCTTATTTGCCAGAGGAGACATTACCAGACGCATGGCTGATTATAATGGAGAGTGCACCAAATGAACCACTTCTAGCCAAATTCAATGATTACTTCGTTGATCAGTGGCTAGACAATGATTTGGTATGGATAGTGTACCAAGAGAGGCATAGAACCTTTCAATACAGTGGAGGGCTGGCACAACAGGCTCAACCGAAGAATAGGCAAAGCCCATCCGAATATACATGAACTGTCGAAAGTGATTGAAGAGGAAATAAAGTGCAGCAGGGTGGCCGAAAAACAAGCAAGCCTACACATGAGAACTCCTAAAAGGGCCAAGAACGCATTGATAGAGACCACCAAATAAACTTCTTCGTAGAAAAGATGATAAAAGGCAAAAGGGACTTGCGAAGCAGTCTTGAAAGTTTAAAACATATTGTGACATTTATGTGATTCTATAATGTAGTATTATTTCATGTATCTTAATATTTTAATATACAGAATATATAGATACGAAGACAAAAATGGCCTAATATATATTTTTTTTACTTGTAAGCATATAGGATCATATATTTAGCTATAAATTATATATAACTTAAATATATTTTTTTAAATATACATATTTAAGATAAAATTTTCTCCGTGTATTTTTATAATTTTATTATAGGTAGATTTTACAATTTATGCAAACCAAAATTTAAAAAAACTGATCTAAAATATTTGTTTTATTTTCGTCATTTCTCAATTAGGTAACATACAGATTTGTTCGTAATCACTTATTATTTTAAATTTTGAGCGTAAACCTTCTCAAGACACTGTACTAATTACTAAGGGCCCGAGTTGCGAAGGGTCTTTTACCTACCTGGAACCCTACACCCGAAATGCAAAAAATTAATTCTTCCGACCCTGCTGCGACGCACGAAATAAGAGCAATTCAAAAATTTTCTTGATACCTAAGCTAGATGGCACAAAAAGGTTAATCCTAAACCTAAAATCATTAAACAAATTTATCACAACATCACACCTCAATCTGAAGGACCATAAAACCGTCATTCGGTTAATTGGAGAGAACTGTTTTATGGCCACGCTTGATCTTAAAGATGCTTATTTTCTTATTCCAATATGGCAAGCCCACAGAAAGTAGGTACCTAAGATTTTCTATTAAGGGTTCGACTTTTCAATACAATGGAATGCCTTTGGGGTTAAACATCGCACCGTTTGTTTTTACAAAAATAATGAAACCTATTCTCTCATTTAAGACAACAGGGTTTTTTCTCTATTTTATACCTGAATGATTTTTTATTTATTGGCAGGTCCTATTCCGACTGCTTACATAATGTTGTAACGTAAATAATAGTATATTGTACAACAAGGGAGAAATATGTGATTTTCTCACGTGTCGTACACTGCACTTTTTCTACGGATGCGTTGTTTTTATGTGTTCAAAGCGAGGTTCAGAATTAAAATACATAATACATATTACATTAACTCATTTTTATATTTTACTTAAAATTGTAATTAACAGTTATATTTAATTTGAACAATTTTGGAAAGAATCAATATTCAACAAATCTGAACTGTTCTAGTATAAAAAACAACAATAAAACTATTCCCGTGTGGTAAGGTGACAGCAATAATAATTGTGCAGTGTTTCGGTCGTGATGTTATGGAAATGCCGGCAAATGGTTTCATGGCCTAAGTAGATATTGCGCGCTAATCGTCGGCGTTGGGTCGTTATGGCTGACTTGGGTTATCATAATAACAGTGAGAAAATGTTTCTCACTATAATGGCGGATATTTCTAACTGCGTGAGAAATTCTCCGTTTTGAACGTATGGAAGCGATGAGAAAAGTGGAACATTTTATAGCATCCGTAGAAAAAAGTTATTTCGTTACATTAGATTTTAAAGTATAATCTATCTTTAGGTATTGGCGCTGCCATCTATGGATAACTCTGCATACCGCAGTTATTATCGATTCTTTAAGCTTGTATATATGAAGAGACCAACTGTACATTTACCGTTCCATAACATAGATTGGTAGGGTTTCTTTAATATGGATTATCGATTTCTTACATTTAATGTAGTTTATATTGTCTCCGTGAGTAGAAAAAAAGGTTCTAGTCAAGGAGGTTGATTTTTTGACGGGAGTGACTTTTGGTTTTGTCCTGATACAGGTATGTCACGCTAACTTTGAGTTTCACAAAATTTATATTTTGTTTAATAATAAGTATGTAATTAAACCATAAATATTCCTTACTAATAAGCCATGACCTTCTAATCTATTTTTACACGGATTGAATTCCACATTTTTATGTTCTAACAAAATAAAGACGTGCCGGCCATAATGGCGTCATAAATTAGTAATCTTCATTCATCTCATTAGACAAGTTTAAAAAGATTTTGTAAATTATAATGTTTTTAATGATCTAAAAGCATCATCCTAACAAACAGCAGGCAGTAATCATAATATTTCTTGAATAAATGTGGATTTCAATCAATATTTTCATAATTTTGCATTCAATTTAAAAGCACCTTTTTTTCATTATCAGGTCATGGTTTTGTTCGTTTTTCGTCGTCAAATAATGTTTAAATTCTCAATTTAACCTTGTTATTAGGGTCTCTGTCGTTTCTTTTACGTTTTAGCAAATATCGTTGGCCAGTTGGTAGTTTATTTAAGTTCTTGACGAACATTGGTGAGAACCAAATATAGAGTAAACCTGACTGGACCATTCTTAAGGAAACCGACAGATCCAGGCTCTACAGAACTGATTGCTGACAGAATATCCCAGGAAGCTGATTTCGAGAAAAGCAGGTGAAGTTCTCTTTAATTTCTAAGCTTTGAAACCTAAATTAAATTTGTTGAGGAACCCACCCCATTTCCCTCATTGATATCTGTCAGGAATCAGTTCTGATTTTATGTTTATTTTCTCTTAAACTTCTTACTCAATTAGCGCGACATGCTTGTAATGGATGGATAATACCTTAAGTCACATTGTATATAAAATTTCTCTTGTACCATATCTATATCAATCCAATCATTTTACTTTTCTTACTTCTTAAACACGAAATAAATTTGGTTGTTGACCTTACGTAATTAAACATGGTAATTTCATTTCTAAATTTAAAACTTTATTCATATTCACTTGAGTAACAGGGAGTTAAAACATCCTGTAACTATATTAAGTTTAAGTTACCACAATCCTTGGGTTTTGTCATTAATTTAGAGCAGAGCAAACTTGTACCAAGCACCAAAATTCAATATTTAGGCTTCATTTATAACTCTCGTACGATGACTGTTTCTTTACCTACTGTTAAAAAACTAAAACTTTTACAACTTATGCCCACAATCGGTGATAACCTATACTGGTTAGCCAATTACCAGTTGCTGGTTACCCACGAGTATGCAAAGTGATGTATTTCACATTACAAAACAAACCGTTAATTGAATGACCACTGGTTAAATTTCATCTTCAAATGTTGGTAGTTGAATAAAGTTCGCAAGTGATAAAGGGCCACCCTAAAAGCGCGCTTTAAACGAAGGAGTGTAGAAAATAACCTTACTTTTGGTGTAATGAGTAGTTTGTTTACCGTAAGTTTTTATTCTTTGGTTTTTTGTATTTGCGATAATTAATCAATCATGAATACAACTACGACCCCAAAAACTGCACACTAAGTACTAACACAATGCACATCAAATGGCAGAAGATCAGCTAAAGGCCTGAAAGAAAAATTTAGAAACCTAAAAAAGAAAACAAAGGTAAGTTTTCCAGAACAAAGTTCGAGATCAATAAGACTGGTGGTAGTCAGTATGTGTCACCACTAATTATAGAAATAGAAGAGACAGTCAAAAACATTATGGGCGATATCCAGGTTTCAGGGCTTCCAAATTCATACGATTGTGATGTTAATTTGCCTGAAAAATCAACACAGGGAAGCAAAGCAGTTGCAAGCAGCAGCATAAAGACAAACGAAGTTGAGGACCATAATTATTTCTCATTTGAAGAGCCTTTGACGATAGATCCGAGAACTAATGAAACTTATTTTGAAATTGTAGATATTTAGGTTCTTTTTTGTTAATTGCTTTTTTATTGTGTAATTCTTATATTTATGTGATTTTTTTGTTGAAGATTTGACATCCGAATACTTTCAAGAATCAGATAGTGATCTTCCCCAATATTCATTAGGAAATTTGGAAACAGAATATACAAGGAGTGAAAAAAGGAGACTAAATATAAATATTTCAGCTTGGGAAACTCCATGTGCAAAAAAGCTGCGGTTAACCCCTGAAAAGAATGATTTATATAATACCAGTGCTGAACATGACTGGAGCACGTATTGCCCTAAAAATTTAAGAACACCTGTATCCACTAAACTGCAGGTTAACAGACCTAAAATTCAAGGTAAAAGCATAAATAGTATTTTGTACAATAATATATATAATTTTTCTTTATAGATCGAACTCCTGTAGTTACTACAGAAAAAAAAAACAACAGGACAAAAAATATCACAGTATCAACTACCAGTTAATTAAAAAAAAAGCTAGAATTTGTTAGGATGCAAAAAGAACATTTTTTAGAGGAGCATGCAATAAAAATTCAAATTAAAAAAAAAACAATTAGAATTATTAAAAAAGAAATGCCACTGTGTAGGTCAGGTCCGGTTAGTTTGGGCCTTAAAATTCAGTTACTAAAAACTAACACCTTTTCAAAAGTCTTCTTTGTGATTACCAAATACTGGCTTTAAGTTTAAACTTGGCTAGTCATGAATTTTTCCTATACTTGGGTATTTTCTAGGTTTTTGTTCTAGATATCTTTTTTGTTTTGAAAATATCTACTTCCTAAGTTTTTACGTTTTTAAGCTTATGTTAATTGTGTGGTTTAAATGTAGGGTAAAGTAAGGTATGTTGGTGATATAGGCAAATTGGTGATAGTTTTTTAACAATTTCCCACCAACTAACCTATTGACGGAGATGCCTCGAATCTTGTCGCTCGGAATATCCCCTCTATGCTGCATGGTCTTCGGCGAGCTTCGCTTCATTTGTTTATGTCTAGGAAAACTTTCCGTCTTTGCTGGTAAATAAATTCGTTAAATTTAAGGATTTTTGTGATATAAATTGATTTTATTTGCAGTAAGCGAAATATATTAAAAGGTGAGAGTTTGTTTCTATGTTATCCTATAGAAAATATGCTACTTTTTAATGTGGTAAAATAATATTGAGCCAAAACATTGTTTTCTCTTGTTACGGCTTAAGTTATTGGGCCATTTTCTTAGCAATTTTGCATGAAAAACTGTGATGTTAGGACAGATGCTTTTAAATGAAATTGTTATGAGACTGTTAAGTTTACGTGACTCCCACAATATGTGAAGTCCGGTCCTGTCGCAGAATGCCGCGTCATGGGTCGATGCGATCGAGCAGCACGAAGCACGGAGCATGCGGGAGGTTCTCTCTCGCTCTCGCCGTCTCTCTCAACCAAGATGGAAGCCAAGCTCGACGGTTTTTAAAAGGTGTTTTAATAAAAAGTAACTGTTTTCTTTGAGTTATGTTATTTTAAAAGTGTTAACAAGGAAAAATAAATGTTAAATGTTGTTCTAAGTAAGAACTGGTCCTTCGATTTCTGAATAATCCCCAACATTGGTCCTACGAGACGGATTTGGATGGTACAGCGACGATGACTATGGAAGTTGGACGAGTCCATTATTAAAACGAGTGAGCCTGTTCCTTGTTGATATTTTTAATCCCTTTATTTTCCTAGCATGCACTTATTTGAATTAAGTTAGTGACTAAGTAATTGTTAGTTTGATGTTCATAGAGTTTATTTAACGATAATTTAGCGATGGGACATGTTTAATTCGAGTGATATTTCGATGGTTTGCTGCGTGGCAACAAGTGTTGTACACGAAGTAAAATAGCGATTTCTATTTCTAGTAGGTGATAGTTCGAGGGAAAATATTTAAGAAAATATTTTTACAATTCACTAAGATTTTAGCGTGTTACGAGGGTAATAATAATTGTATGACGAGATAATACCATAGATTATTATTAATTGAAGTTTACTTGGTCAAATCAAGCCGTTGAGGTGCGATGGTTATTTAAAAGACTAGCGTAGCGATTCTTTTGCATTTGTTTGAGGGTAATTATTTATTGAAAAAAAAAGGCGGATATTTATTCATGCAAGATGGATAAACAATTTGATAAGGATGCTTTAAAAGCAAGACGTAGACAAATCGAGACAAGTTTAAAAAGATTTTGCAAATTTATTTCTGAGGAGGTAAATAGTACAAGTATAATTGAGATTCAAACGAGGCTTGAAAAAATACAATTTCAATTTCAAGAATTTGATATAGTCCAGTCAAATCTGGAAATTTTGGATGATTTGGAGTTTGACGAACGCGAGTCTATTGAGGAAAGTTTTTTTAAAAATATTAGTAAGGCAAAGATGTTAATTGCAGATGGTATGGCACCACCTACAGTATCTCAAGTCAGTGTACAGGGTCCGTCCAATAATTTTGCGCGATTACAGCCTATAGAGTTACCGACATTTTCGAGAAGTTACGAAAAATGGACCAACTTTTATGATACTTTTAAATCATTGGTGCATTCCAATCAATCACTGGACGAAGTCCAAAAATTTCACTATTTAAAAACATGTCTAAGAGGTGAAGCCGCGCAAGTTATCGATTCTTTAGAAGTAACGACAGCAAATTATATGAATGCGTGGGTTTTATTGAAAGAAAGGTTTGAGAATAAACAGCTAATTATTCAAGGGCATATTAAAGCCCTATTTGATATAATTCCATTGAACAAAGAGTCTGTCACGGCGTTAAGGGTAGTCGTAGACAATATATTAAAACACATTAGATCACTGCATTCTTTGGGTGAGCCCACCGAGCATTGGGATACGATTTTAATTTATTTAATGTCATCAAAAATTGACAATTTAACTAAACGAGAGTGGGAGGGTAGCATTAAGGGTAATACTATGCCGAAATTAGATCAATTTCTAAACTTTTTAAAAGAACGGTGTTTGTTGCTAGAAGCAATCGAAGTCAATAAACAACCTAAACCAAACGTTATACAAAATAGAAGAGTAGTATAGCAATGTCACTCCCAACCCAAAATCCCATAAGAAATAACATTGCGCTGAAATCTGCATTTTTATCGCCATTTTAAGGCGTGGTCACTTGGTCCGGCGCGAGCTCCAGAACCGCGGCGGAGGAAGCCTCCACAACAGGCGTTGAACGCGCATGACGATAGAAGGCGATACCGCGAGACCCTATGCATAATTCGCGAGGCTAGCTCAGGCAGGTCAGCGACCCCGAGCGGTGGTCACCCGATGATCGCCCGAGGGTATCCGATGTCGGTATTATAGGACTCATCTTCGTAACCTGAGTGGCGCCCCCTGGTATTATCAACCCTCATTATTTCAAGATTCTAACCCAACTTTATGACCGATGGTCACGTGTTATTACATTTATAGCGGAGGAGAGATGACGTACCACGTTCTCAATAGTACCCAAACCCAAGTACCTAACCTGAACATCTATCTAAATAATCAATATTGAACAACATAATGAATAAATAATAACAGAAAAAAAGTTTGGGCAGTCAGCGGGAATTGAACCATAAACCTCTGGGGCCGAACCTCAAAGCCTTGCAAAATACGCTACGAGAGCATATAGATTAAAACTGCTAAACAATGTTTGACAACGTGAAACCACGGGGGCACATCTGAATAGATTGCTGGAACAAAAGGTCCTTAAGTGGGATTATGGTGATATTTTATAATGTACAAAATTAGGGTAAACCAGGCTAGGCCCTCCAATGTTAATTTTCGGAGGGATTTTTATGACTCATATCTCCGGAACCAATGGGCCTAGGATATTGCGCATGCGTAGTTGGGGTCTATGAAATGGGTTCTTGCGCATGACTCGAAAATGACACCTGTCACCTGTCAATTAAGAACTGTCACCTGTCAAATGTCAAAATCGACAGCTGATGTATGTCACGTGTTTAGGGTGACGTCATGAGTCGTTTAAAAAAAGAACGGGGTTGATCGGGCCAATAGGGCCAAAGTTGGTATAGCTAATGCCCTAACGGCAGGAGGGTGAAAGGTTGCAAATACATATCGCGTGTTTAGGGTGACGTCATGAGTCGTTTAAAAAAAGAACGGGGTTGATCGGGCCAATAGGGTCAAAGTTGGTATAGCTAATGCCCTAACGGCAGGAGGGTGAAAGGTTGCAAATACATATCGCGTGCTTAGGGTGATGTAATAAGTTGTTTAAAAAAAGGACGGGGTTGATCGGGCCAAATCACAAAAGTATTTTGAAGATCCCCCCTGTATTTCAAATTTTATTATATCCTTCAAGCTTTTAATTGAATTTTAATAATCGATTGTCAGTTCAAAGGATGGAAAACAACCTTGACGAGTGCGATGCGAATGTATAATCAACATGCAAACCATTAATTATACACGAGGCTTGTCTAGATAATGATTTATTTATGCTAATTGGCTACAGGTAATTTACAACAACAAATATTGGGTCATTTATATGCAAAAATGCATTTCTTAAACAGATAATTACTTGCATAATTTTATACAAAAATCTATACAGGGAAGATATAAAGTAAGTATACAAAGACCTCCCAGATCCCCCACAAATTCCCTAAAATATATATTCCCGACGAAATTGTAACCTTAGTATAGCTAATACATGTCGCGTGTTTAGGGTGACGTCATAAGTTGTTTAGAAAAGGAACGGGGTTAATTGAGTAAATAGAACCAAATTTAACAGTCCGCATGTGCGAGAAAAAAAATTGTTTCGCGGATATGGGTTATATATTAAATAAAAGAAAAGACATCAAAATTATAGAAAATTATTTATTTATCTATACCTCGACTTAATAAAGGTATGCAATAGATTAATTAGTAAAATGGTACAAGATACGCCTATAAATACAATTAAACTAAGCACACCATGTGTTCCAGCATATCCATCCACTATTGGAGAATTGTGAGAAGCATTTTGGTTTATTAGCGTCCTCCACTCGGTTTCGCCAAAAGTCAGGTCTCTAAACTGAAACCTAACCTTATATCGTAAATCACCAACTGTTGGAGCGTTTGATTTAAAAACAGCCGTATGTCTATTATCAATTTGTTCATATGTCATTTGAAGCCATGTGTTGTTTGCAGAAAAGGTTGGAGTTCCCAACATTACCGATGCATTCAATACATTATACGGAGCGTAAACGTAAAACACATTTTGTACTAAGGCAGTCAAGAGAATATAGGATGAACTTAACGCCGCCATGACTGTAGGCAGAATGATCTAAATTCCATTCCCTAAAACCTTTATTACTTCACGAGATTGGTACCAGACGCTCATAAAAATTATAAATATTACTAGCACACAAATGGCGTCGGTATATGAGAAACTCTTGTTTTTCTTCTCTTTTGTACACTTTATCGGTTTATTTTTTCTCAATTGGCGGCATCTCCATAAGACTTTAGCTAGCTCACAATGCTTGACATTCTTATAATGATCTTTCAAAGGATCATCTCCCACATACCAACTATCAAACTCACAATAACAAAATGAACACCTGACAATATCCAATCTCTCAGTGTAATAAAACCCCGCACTTGCCAACTCTTCAGGATTGAGCTTGCTAGGCCAATTAGCGAACGTAATTAGCCTATCTTCAAAATTACGAAGCAAACTATAACCATCATCTCCACACATTTTAGGAGATGTTGCTATCTAAAGTGTTTTAAGAATACTATGAAATAAAACCAATAAAACGGGTTAATATACATTTATTATCATCAAATATTACACATTTGTATTCTATCAAAGTCATCTAGTACCTTCTTGGGACTAAAGTGTATTAGTTCCAACATGTAAATAGCTTGTTCAGACATGTTTAAACTACAAATATTTTTAATAATCTCAAAAAAGTTTCCTTGGATGTCTTCATTAATGTTCATATAATTTAAAAAGTTATCATAAAATGCCATAAAATCTAAATTTTTTATCAGGTTCAATCTATAATTAATAATGTGACTTATACTAACAAATGAGGTTATGTCGTGAGAACAGAAACATAACGTTGTATTATTACACACAAGATTTATTATTTTTTCACTCAACAATGTAACGGACGACACTGTAAAATTTTCAGTTTCAGAATCAATTCTTAATAATGTATCATCTTCAACCATTTTGGACGCGATTTCGAGAAACTCATGCCACTCGAAATTGGCTAGTGATGCTGCAACTTTTTCCTCAGGTAAATTTAAAACAGTATTTATTAACTTTACACTCGGCACCATTCCTCTAGCTACACTAAGGCCAACGATTATCTTATAATTTCCAGCGGAATAATGCACCTCGTTCAACAGCTTTTTCTCATTCTTAATGTCTTCTCTACTTCTTAATATCATGCTATCAAGATATCTCCAAGGAGACAAACTTCTTGAATCTTCTTCAACAACGTATTCGCCCATGACTAAATAAGTACTGAAACCGTCCAAGCAAATTATCGACTACACTCTGACTACCCCACTCCTGAATATTTATTAATATTAAGTTCTAGGAATAAAAGTTGCGACAAGGCCCACCCGCTACCCATCTCGGTAAATTCTAAAGCTTTTTTAAGTAGGTTATTTTTATATAGTTCAAACACATGTTCTAAATTAGTACCTGGATGAATCACGCTATATCTCGAATTAAATGATTTAATTTCTTGTTCCTGCGTTGATGGTTGTAGATATACACCATAAAGTTCCATATTCATTGATATAGCTCGATGAAGACTCAACTGCTCCGCTAACACCGTTAGAACCTTATGTTTCAAGTCTTTCAGGAACAGCTTAACATCAGTCAAATTATTATTTGTCGATATGTGATAGGTATCCACTCTATTCTTAAAAGCTGTTTGAATAAGTTTAATACCAGAGCCTACAATCTCCCCACAGTTTTCCTTATGTTTCGTTGTACGATTATGACCTTTAGTCACCTCACAGTGGCACTGTTTGCAGTACATCTTATACTATAATACTAGCTGATTATTACGAAATATGACGTATTTATCCAAATGAGTCTGCATAACACTCAATTCTAGCAAACTAAACAACATCTTTTATCATGTCCACCCAGCTGTTGTGTGAATTATCAAAGCCAAGCCACTTGACAAACATTTTCTTCCCCTTTTTTCGTATAATTCTTTCAATAAGAAATACATCGGACTGTTTAGTTTTCTGTAATTCCGCTTCATAAAATCCTCCACTGATTGGTCGTCCCTGCATATCCTCCAATATATAGGTTGTAGGATTTGTTATATTAACCTTGGAAATTTTGAAAAGCTCGGTTGTCCAATTAGGTACATAACCCTTTTCAAAGACATGCTTGGATTTACTTATACGAACAATGTCCCCAACCCCAAATTTTTGTTTCCCCACAACCTTTAGATGTGTATATACAGAGTTTAATAACTTATCCGCGTTACTCTTATTAACATCCGACGGCTTCATGCCAATCGTGTGATGTTTAGTAGCATTGTATGTGTTCACGATTTCCTCCAACAAATCAATCCATCGATGATTTCCATTTAAAGTAAACAATCTAAAAAGCTTTTCTTTAATTGTTCGAATTACTCGCTCCGCAATTGAAGCCTTCAAGATACTGAAAGTGCTATAATGATGTATTTTATGCGTCTTCATAAGATTTTGAAAACTTGTATTGTAGTATTCCTTTCCATTATCTGTAACTAACTTTTTCGGGATTCGCTTGGAGTGTCTAAAAATATTTTCCATCGCTTTGGTTACTTCTTGAGCAGTTTTCGTCTTTATGGGTCTTGCCCAGAGAAATTTCGAAAACGAATCGATAACAACAAGTATGTATTTATACCCCCTATTTTCGCGCGCATATTGATCGAGTTGCGCAAGATCGGATGCAAATGTATCATCTAAACCATATTGGATAAATCTACGACGTTTAAATTTCGAACGAGCTGGGGCGTGTAACTCTTTACAACCTGTTCTCGCGCCTTAGTGATGACACCCTTGGGCATTTTGTTAATAAAGTGAAATATTTGAAACATGTTAGACAATTTATATACCCCTATCAACTGTATCTGCTAATTTAGTTACTTTTTCATCAAGTTTCTTCAACTCTGCAGCTAAAGGTGCAAAAGAATTTTCGATTTTTACATGCATGTAACTATGTAAGAGGTCCTTGAGTTTATCGAACTCTGGTTGCACTATTTTCATGGCTTCTTGCTGGTAATTGTCAACTAATTTCAATTTAACATCAATTGCATTAAAACGATCATTAATTGTTGAAATATCTCTTGTTATTCTTGAAATACTGGTAGAAGACTTTAGCAAACGATCATTTAAATCGCGTAATTCTGCAGATACAGCCTTCATGCGATCTTCGATGTTATTGGTAGTATCGTTAATCAGCTTAACACACTCGTTTGAAGAAGCAATAATTTTCATGTAAAGAACAGAAATTGCATCATCTAAAAATTTTTTATTAACAGCATCTGTATCATCTGTTGGGGGACTGACGTTACAAAGCTTATGTTCCCTAAAATTGTAATCACCATCCCTAGTGAAGGAAAGTATGGTGGGTGCTGGTAAAACTCTCGGAACCCTGTAGGGGGAAGGTAAAGAACGTCCAAACTTATTCATGATTAATACTTTAATGATGCTTTTAAGGAATTACATCTTTATTTATAGAATTCAATAATTCCAAGTCTCTGCAATTCCTGTAAAATATTCTGAATCTCGTTCCAATTATTATTATTACCAACATGTTCGGAGGCTTCAAGCTTCTTCATTCGCTCAACTAGTTCATTTACATCGTCGTAATATACAAATTCCTTTGGTCTTTCGTTGTACTCCATTAATGCATTCCCAGATTTCAGTTTAGATCTTGTTACAGGCATTCTACTAATAGGCGGTGTTTTGTTCGAAGAACTTCTAAGATTTCTAGCATGAGAAGATGCTGATGATCGCAACAAGGACGTTGATCCTCGTGTTGAAGATGTTAGTAGCGGTCTAATAATATTTTTATATTTTTCCGATTTGCTTCCTTTTAGTTGACCATTACTTAACCGCCTATATGCATTAGTGCGCACTAATATGTCTTTATAATGCACCTCATCATCTTTCTTACGATTGATGGGATTCTTTAAAAACAATAACTCATATAGACCCTGACTTCCTGGATAAGCGACATCGCCTACTTTAATGTCTCCATTTTGCAAAAAGTCCACCGACAGAGAACCCACTGTCCATTTACCATTTTCAAAATTGTATGTTAGACCTTGTGAGTCATCCAAATCAGGGGAACTTGTCCAATACATTTTTAAATATTCGTGAGAAATTGGAGGATATTGACTGGTAAATTCCTCGAAAATTGCCGGATTCGTTCTCATAGTAGTTTCAAATACCTCCTTTAAATCTTGTGGGGTATTCTCTTCAAACACATCATCCTCGATTTCCTCATTATCAACCAAATCTCCATACCTAACTTCCGCTTCTCTGGGCAAAAATTGAACTTCTTCTGGTTTTGTTTCTACAATCGTCTCTGTCGGTTCAGTTTTAATCTTTGGCTTCTTGGCTCTCTTTTCCATAAGCGGTACAAGCATATTTAGTGGGGTAGTAACTGGTGTTAAAAACTTGTTAAGCGCAGCATCTTCTTCGTTTCTTTCCAGCTTTAAAGCCAAGTATTTTCTTCTTATTGTATTAGAGGCATCAATTATTCGACGTTTAACATTCTTATCATAGCTGTTAAATTGTCAAGACATTGCGACTAAATGGTCTATACTTTACAATGATGACGGTGATACTAACTACATATGATGACGTTATAGTATTATATAGGTATCGAATTTACTACGATATCTCCCTTTATTAATGTCGTTGTCTTTTACTATGACTAAAAACCCATATTTATCATTCCAACATTCAGAGCAAATGCGTTTAAACGAATCGAGAGACATGTCCGTGTTTACATGATCGCTATAAATATGTTTCAAGTTTAGCTCGTCTTGTTTAAACAAAACTAACACGTTGGCATTATCGCGAATCAACTGTTTGGGTACTTTTGAATATGTTTGCGAGAGATAGAATGAGTCGATATCATTATGACGGCCCATACAGAAATAATTTCTAATTTTATCCTGTTTCTCGCAAGCCACATCGTCAAAGATGAATACAGAGTCGGGTTGAGCAGTTGACGGGTCTATTACATCATCATTCTCACCATATGTGAAATACCCCAAACGACAATGTTTCAATGTTTCTCGGAGGAAATCATATTTTTCCTGTTGTAAAGATTTCGAATAAACGTACACATTTTGAAATTTTAAACCATTGGCGTCAGTTAATAGACTCATCATTACATTGGTTTTTCCACAATTACTCGGTCCACATATTAACGCCCTAATGGTGTTTGGAAAAAGCTGCCCGTGTTTGTTTGTTTGTTTCTGTTTGGGCATATCGAAATTTTGAATATTTAGGTGGTGTTTTTGTTTCTGCTTCCGCATTACTATAAATACACTCTTTTCTCTTCAAGAACTTTATTTGTAATGGCAACGTTGCAGGGTGCAGGTGTCTTAAATAGTACCATAAATCGACTCCCGTTTGAACTTCATTTACCTGGTTATTCATATTGTGGTCCCGGCACTCGATTAAAAGAACGTTTAGCTCGAGGTGATCCCCCAAAAAATAAATTGGACAGTTTTTGTCGAGATCACGATATTGCATACTCTCAGTCTCAAGACTTGAAACAAAGACATCAGGCAGATAAAATACTTGAAAATAGAGCGTGGGAGCGCGTGAAAGCCAACGACTCCAGTTTTGGCGAAAAAACATCAGCTTGGCTAGTCACTAACGCTATGAAGGTTAAACGTTAGTTGGGGGCGGGGTGCAAAAGCTTGACTTCGATTGTGAATAAGCTTAGTAAACACGGCGCTGGTGATATGACCAAGAAAAAGACCTTGAGTAACTTACTAAAAGCAGCACGCATGTCGATAAAGAAAGCCGGTGGACGTAGAAAAATTAATATACCGAGGGTTATACCACTCCCTAAGACTGGCGGGATCCTTCCTTTGATACCAATATTTGCCGGGCTTAGTGCTTTGGGTGCTCTCAGCGGCGGGGTGGCCGGTATTGCAAAAACCGTCAATGATGTTCAAAGTGGGAGAGACAAGCTTGAAGAAGCTAAACGCCACAATGAGACGATGGAAGCCATTGCTTTAGGGAAAAAGGGTAGCGGTCTATATTTAAAGAAGTATAAATCGGAGTATGGATTATATCTAAGAAAAATGCCAAAAAACTACCACTGAAGCTGCCCAAACGCCCGTTAACCGATGAAGACATCAAAAACTATACATCTCAATTAAAGATACCCAACTTTAGGGGGGTCTTTATGCGAGATACTCTTCCAAAATCACCTAACCATACTGAGTGTGGTGTTGTCAATTTAGATCGAAACGTCGGATTCGGAACACATTGGGTAGCTTATAAGAAACGCGGTGATAAAGTTGTTTATTTCGATAGTTTTGGCAATTTGAAACCACCCAAGGAATTTATAAAATATATGAAAAATTGTAAAATTTGCTTTAATTACGATCAGTATCAGGACTTTGGATCATCCAATTGTGGACATCTAGCATTGGCTTTTCTCTACAATAAATCTCTATAAAACATATCATTCAAAGTCCCTTACAACAGTCATGTCTCAGACGTTTACGCTAAAAGGTCGTTCTCACCAGCTTGAAGCACACTTTGTTCCTCCAATAGAACTTGACCCAAACTACGAATACTCTCTTGCACTTATATCGCTGAATACTTGGAATACTATTCCAAACATTGAATCAGGAAAAAACAAGATTTACTATACTGAAAATAACGTGGAAAAGATATTGAAGATACCTACGGGGTCGTACGAACTGCAGGATATCGAAACGTTTGTTCAGAATCGCATTCTTGATTCACACGCTACTTTAGACGAGCGCAATCACGTCTTTTCGTTGAAACCTAATAATAATACGCTAAGGTGCGAGTTGAGAAGCCAATACGACCTAAATTTTCAGCCAGAAGATAGTATAGCAAGATTATTAGGTTTTTCTCAACGTAAACTAACAGCAGGTGTTGTGCATGAATCAGATCTACCTGTAGAAATAATACAAGTTGTTACTATACGCATA